>BSYR01000017.1:12413333-13620000 GCA_030270665.1 Hibiscus trionum
AGTTTTAATCAAATTTTAGGACATCATGTAATTGATTAGGAGATTTTCAACACAATTATATTGCAAAACCTGAATTTCTGTACTTTGTATCATTTAAAATACCAACGGGTCCATTGAAAGGCCCATTTCGACCCGCTCGTCCGAAACCTCTACAAAAAAGGACTGCAAAACACGTTTTAATAAAATTTTAGGAGTTCATGTAATTGATTAGGAGCTTTTAAACAAAATTATATTGCAAAACATCAATTTCTGTACTTTTTTACTCAGTTAAAATTTCAACAGGTCCATTGAAAGGCCCATTTAGACTTGCTCGTCCGAAACCTCGACAAAAAGGACCGCAAAACAAGTTTTTATCAAATTTTAGGAGTTCAAATAATTGATTAGGAGCTTTTCAACACAATTATATTGCAAAACCTCAATTTCTGTACTTTTTACTCAACTAAAATTCCAACGGGTTTTCATCAAAAAAAAATTCCAACGGGTCCATTGTAAGGCCCATTTAGACTTTCTCGTCTGAAACCGATAGGATAAGGACCGCAAAAAAGTTTTAATCAAATTTTAGGAGTTCAAATAAATTATTAGGAGCTTTTCAACACAATTATATTGAAAAACTTCAATTTTTATACATTTTACTCAGTTAAAATTCCAACGGGTCCATTGAAAGGCCCATTTAGACCCGCACGTCCGAAACCTCTACATAAAGGACTACAAAACAAGTTTTAATCATATTTTAGGAGTAAAAATAATTGATTATGAGCTTTTTAACACAATTATATTGCAAAACCTCAATTTTTATACTTTTTACTCAGTTAAAATTCCAACGGGTCCATTGAAATGCCCATTTCGACCCGCTCGTCCGAAACCTCTACAAAAAGGACTGCAAAACAAGTTTTAATCAAATTTTAGAAGTTCATGTAATTGATTAGGAGCTTTTCAACACAATTATATTTCAAAACCTCAATTTATGTACTTTTTACTCAGTTAAAATTCCAACAGGTCAATTGAAAGGCCCATTTCGACCCGCTCGTCCGAAACCTCTACAAAAAGGACTGTAAAACAAGTTTTAATCAAATTTTAGGAGTTCAAATAATTTATTAGGATCTTTTCAACACAATTATATTGCAAAACCTAATTTTCAGTACTTTTTACTCAGTTAAAATTCCAACGGGTCCATTGTAAGGCCCATTTAGACCTGCTTGTCTGAAACCGATAGAAAAAGGACCGCAAAAAAGTTTTAATCAAATTTTAGGAGTTCGAATAAATCATTAGGAGCTTTTCAACCCAATTATATTGCAAAACTTCAATTTTTATACATTTTACTCAATTAAAATTCCAACGGGTCCATTGAAAGGCCCATTATATCTCACTTACCTTCCCAAGGTCTCGGTAACCTTAGGATCTGATACCAACAAGTGTAACCCCCTCGTCCCAGTCTGGTCGAATGACCGGTCCAAGTGGGCCACACGGGGAAAACCGAAGCGAAACCCGTGAAGGTTTCCCCTCGGTTAACGACCCTAAAATTTTCTTTTTATTATATCTTGTCTATAGGCATAATTAAAACCTATGTGAAGCACAGCAGCGGGAAATACAAACATTGAAACATACACCGACCAACGAACACATCAAACAGCTCATTTTAGCCCTTTACAGCAGGCCGTTTCGAAACGCCCTTAGGGTGTTCCGAAACGCCTTGACTAAGTCAACAGGCCAGGGTCAACCATAAGGTGACCGTTCCGAAACAGGGGTGACCCGTATCGGAACGACCTTGACGGTCAATTTCTCGTGGTCAACGAGATTTGACCGTTTCGAAACATCAAAGGCCTGTTTCGGAACGCCTTTATCTCGTCAATTTCTCAAAATTCCAGTAGCAAAAATGTTCCGAAACGACCCTCATCCGTTTCGAAACGGCAGGCCATTTGCAAAGGAACCGTATCGGAACAGGGGGACCCGTTCCGAAACGCCCCCTGTCTGCAGACTCGTTTTGGCTGTTTCAAGGCACAAGGGTGCCCCAAAACACCACCAAAACACCTCACAACATCATACAAATTAAACTCAAGGCATCCCAACTTTACTAGCATGTTTTAACTAGGTTAAGACAAGTCTAAACATTAGCGTAGGACCTCACAAGACATACATTCATTCACATCATTCAAGCATAAAGGCAACTTCTAAGGCATATGGCCAACATTCAAAAAGAGCAATTTAGGCATGAGTTAACATTCATCATTGCAATACAAACCATACAAAAGCAAGGTATCAAGGAGTCTAAACATGCTCCTAACAACCTACAACTATCCAACAAAACAATACATGTCCCATTGCTCAACCATTACATGTTCAACTTAAAACTCATACTTGAAATACTCAAAGCTAACAACCACACTTGGAGGCCCTCCACTTGCTCGAGCAACCCGCGAACTAAGAATCTGCAATGTTGAACAAAGAGAGCGTAAGCAATGATGCTTAGTGAGGGTAAGCTCTAAAAACAAACCTCAACATTGCAGGGTCCGAGCACGATCTAGCCAAGGCATTTTACAAACATACCAAGGATCCACAAGAGCCACAAGATAAGATGCATGAGCAATATATACAACTAAATGTCATGATCAACAAGCTCTAAATTCCTCAACATAAGTAGCCACATCAAACATCCAAATAAGGATCATTTATCACAACACATTGATACAATTATCAATCAACATTGGCACCTAGCTATGACCCGAATACGCGGATAGACATGTTGGAACTCACATCCAACAACCACATTACCTCACGGTGGGATTTCACTCATCACCGGTCTCGCGGAGGGGATTCCACTCATCCTCACGCCCCGTCGATGGGATTCCACTCATCACCGACTACATTTGAATACAATTCCGGGTGAACCCGTACTCCTCCTTGGTGACTCAACGCCACCAAGGCCACGCGCGACTTTTGACTCATGTGTACACACTAACATCCTAATGATCGATCATTTGTATTCAAGTAACTAGTGCCAATATTTACTCACTTCACATTACTCATTTCAATAAATCTCGTGCTTAGCACGTATTCACCAACAACCATCATCATGCATGTCTCAAGCATCACAAGTCATATCTCAACCCACATGTATAATACAAGATACTCAAGCATTCATACCACATTCCATACGAGACATACACAACCATATAAAAGAGTTCATCCAAAGGCTCTAGATCAAGTTTAGGATTAGGCTACCACCCCAATCCTAACTCTAGGTGGGTCTACCAAGCCCAGCCTAGTTCATATACTCGAACCAACTATTTTTAAACCATTTAAAACCATTAACCACTCACCTAAGCTTCCAAGCTCCAAGCCTAAGCGAGCAACCACCTTCAAACTCCCGGATTCACTTCCGATGCTTCACCGATGTCCAAACCCGATTCTAATCATCTCAAACACAAACAAAACATTCGAAATCAATAACTCATCATCGAAACCAACCCGGATTAAAATTAGCAAGCATTCAACACTCAAAATCAACCCCAAAACAGAATTTCCGAGCAGCCCCTAAAACCCACTGAAATCTTCCATTTCAAGCATCCAAACAACCTTCAAATTCACCCAAAGTGACCCTCATACATCATACTACCAACAGCTCCCAAAATCCAACATTAACCAACCCCAAAAACCACTTTAAAACCCTCTTAAAACCCAATTCCGAAAATTGCTCAAAATCATTTAAAATTCACATATATCATACCATTTGACCTCTATACATCATAACTAAACATATTAAATCAAAACATTTGGTTTTACAACATAAAGCTTTCATCTTTAACCAAAATATTCAAAACTTCCATTTTCTAAAAACTTCATGAAAACGAAAATGAATGGTACTTTTATGAAGGGGGAGATGAGGGGAAGTCAAAAATACCATTACCTTTCAAAACGGAGTTGGAATGAGGAGGAAAGGTGATGGAACAGTGGATTTGGGTAGAGAGCTCAAGTTCCCGTTGGTGAAGAAGAGAATGAATAGTAGATAATGGGTGTTTTTGTTTTGTTTTAGTTTAAAAGCCCAATGACCCTTTTGGCCTTAATGAAATGAAATATTCACAAGGACATATAATCCATGGCTAACTGTGGTTTAAATCTTAAAACGTGGTCAACCCAAATTAATTAATTTGAAAACAAAACCCGAAATATAATTTAAATTATAAAACCGAGCCCAAATAATATTAAAATATTATTTTCACCTAACCCCTAAACCCGGGTGTTACAACTCTCCCCCACTTAAGGAATTTCGTCCCCGAAATTACCTGGTGGAAACAAATACGGAAACTGCTCAACCATATCCGCCTTTCTCTCCCACGTGGCCTCTTCCACACCTCTATGTCTCCACAACACCTTGACCAACTCTATGGTCTTGCCACGCAACACCTTGCTATCAGAAGCAAGTATCTCAACGGGCTCTTCATTATAGGACAAATCTGGATTTAACTCTATCTCCTCAACGGGCATCACATGAGAAGGATCCGATCTATATCTCCTAAGCATAGACACATGAAAGACATCATGGATCTTTTCTAACTTAGAAGGTAACCTCAAACGATAAGCTACAGGCCCAATCCGCTCAACAATCTCATACAGACCAATGAACCTCGGACTCAACTTGCCCTTCCGGCCAAATCTCATTACCTTCTTCCACGGAGATAATTTCAGAAACACTTTCTCACCCACTGTGTACTCAACCTCTTTCCTCTTCAAATCTACATAAGATTTCTAACGATCGGAAGCTGCTTTCAAGCGGTCACATATCAACTTTACTTTGTCGGTGGTCCCCTTAAGCAAGTCTGGCATAGGTAACAATCTCTGACATGTCTCGGCCCAACAAATCGGAGTCCTACACCGTCTACCATACAAAGCCTCATAAGGTGCCATCTGAATGCTAGACTGATAACTGTTGTTGTAAGCAAACTCAACCAACGGTAAGTGCTTCTCCCAAGAACCCTGGAAGTCAATCACACAACAACGAAGCATATCCTCTAGAATCTGTATCACTCGCTCTGACTGCCCATCGGACTGAGGATGGTAAGATGTGCTGAAATGCAAACGGCTACCCAAAGCACTATGTAAGCAACCCCAAAACCTCGAAGTAAATCTAGGATCTCTATCTGAAACAATAGACTTCGGAACTCCATGAAGTCTCACAATCTCGCGGATATACAAGTTTGCCAACTTGTCTAAGGAATCCGTAGTGTTCACTGCTAAGAAGTGAGCACACTTAGTGAACCTATCAACAATCACCCAAACAGAGTTCTTCTTCGAAGGAGACAAAGGCAATCCCGACACAAAATCCATGGTGATCCTCTCCCATTTCCATTCCGGAATCTTCAAAGGCTGTAGCAAACCTGAAGGAACCTGATGTTCCGCCTTCACTCTTTGACAAACCATACAACGGCTCACATACTCGGCTACATCTATCTTCAAACCAACCCAAAAGTAATCATTCTTCAAATCTCGGTACATTTTGGTACTACCCGGATGCATAGAAAAGGGACTCAAATGTGCTTCACTCAAAATCTGACGTCTCAACTCAACATCTTCTGGTACAACAATTCTATCTCTAAAGCACAACAAACTCTCACCACTGAAACTATACTCAGTCGGTCTTCCTTCGGCTATGTCTTGAACATGAGGAACTAGGCTTGCATCTTGCAAATGTTTCTCTCTAATCAACTGAATCAAAGAAGGCTTCACTTGCAACTCGGTGATCAAACCACCATCATCAGACACACTCAATCTAGCAAACATAGCTCTCAGCTCAACGGCCACTTTTCTACTCAAAGCATCGGCTACTACATTTGCTTTACCCGGATGGTACTCAATGGTCAAATCATAATCCTTTAGCAACTCTAACCACCTTCTCTGTCTCAAGTTCAACTCTTTCTGTGTCATCAGATACTTCAAGCTCTTGTGATCGGTGTAAACAATACACTTCTCACCATACAAGTAATGACGCCAAATCTTCAATGCAAACACAACCGCGGCTAGCTCTATGTCATGAGTAGGATAGTTCTTCTCATGAATCTTCAACTGTCTAGAAGCATAAGCAAAAACTCTCCTATCTTGCATCAGAACACATCCTAAGCCTACATAGGAAGCATCACTGTAAATCACAAACTCCTTACCTGAAACAGGTTGCACTAACACTGGAGCATTCGTTAACGCTTCTTTCAATTTCTCGAAGGCCTTCTGTCTTGCATCTGACCATTCAAATTTGACTCCTTTTGCAACAATTTAGTCAAAGGAGCAGCTACTCTAGAGAAGCCATCAACAAACCTCCTATAGTAACCGGCTAATCCTAGGAAACTCCTAATCTCGGTCACGAACTTAGGTTGTTTCCACTCAACAATAGCCTCAATCTTCGATGGATCAACACGGATACCTTCGGCCGAAACAACATGGCCAAGATACACAACCTCTCGAATCCAAAACTCACATTTACTAAGCTTCGCATACAACTGATTGCTCAACAATCTCTGTAAAACCAATCCCAAGTGCTCATCATGCTCTTCCTCTGTCTTCGAATACACAAGTATGTCATCAATGAAGACAACTACAAAACGGTCTAGATAGTCTCTAAAAATTCTGTTCATCATGTCCATGAATGCTGCTGGTGCATTCGTGAGCCCAAATGGCATCACAAGAAACTCATAGTGACCATATCTAGTCCTAAAAGCTGTCTTCGGAACATCACACTCTTTCACCTTCAACTGATAGTACCCGGATCTCAAATCTATTTTCGAGAACACTGAAGCACCTCTCAACTGATCAAACAAATCATCTATACGAGGCAACGGATACTTGTTCTTCACAGTCATCTGATTCAACTGCCTATAGTCAATACACATGCGCATACTACCATCTTTCTTTTTCACAAACAACACGGGAGCACCCCACTGAGAACTACTAGGCCTAATGAAACCACGGTCTAATAATTCTTGCAACTGACTCTTCAATTCTTTCAACTCTTCCGGAGCCATACGATACGGAGCTATCGAAACTGGATTAGACCCCGAAACTGTCTCAATCACAAACTCAACATCTCTGTCAGGAGGTAAACCCGGCAACTCTTCAGGAAACACATCTGGAAAGTCACACACTGTTCTGATTTCTTTCGGTCTAGCTTCACTCATATCCGGATTCATAACATAAGCTAAATAAGCCCCACATCCAGAGTCCATCAACCTATGAGCCTCTAAAGCTGACACCACATTAGACAAGAACTTAATGTTCTCGCCTACCACTACTACCTCGTAGTCATCAGAAAGCTTCAAAGAAATCCTCTTCGTCTCAAAATCCACACTAGCCCGATGCTCAACCAACCAGTCCATACCTAAAATAATGTCAAAACCATAGAAAGGAAGTTCCATCATATCAACTGAGAACACATGACCCTGAATCTTCAGTGGACACCTCCTATACATGCGTCTAACCACGACTGTCTCACCAAAAGAACTAGTAACATGCATACCTACATCTAAGATCTCAACAGGGATATCTAACTTCTGTGCATGCTCACTCAAAATGTAGGAATGCGTAGAACCCGAATCAACCAAAGAAAGCAAAGACATAGACTGTAACTCGAAATTACCTGCTATCACATCGGTGTCGTTCCCGGCCTCTCTCTGAGCATAGACTCTCGCTGGTCCTCCCGCCTCTGGCTACACAACCACAACATGAGCAAGATTCCTCTGAGCATCTACCCTAGGTGCATCAGCCCTAGGCTGGAAGTAGCCACGACCGCGCCCACGGCTTCTCTGAAAATCATTCGCTCTCGTAGGAGCCTGAGCAGTGTTCGGTGCCTGAGCCGCCTGATGCGGACAATCCCTCCTAAAGTGGTCCCTCGAACCACAGTTCCAACAAGCATGGAAGTTACCCCAACACTCACCAGTATGCTGTCTCCCACAGCGGGTACACTCGGGCAAACGCCCTCCTCCTCTATGGCCCTGATGGCCCCTACCATGGTGGCCACCGCCACGTCTATGGTCAAACTGATGTCCGCCACCTCTGTGTCTCTTAGCATCTGTAACGCCCCGGTTTTGGGCTTGGAAGTTTTGGGCGTTGACCGGTTTGGTCAAAGTGCGGTTCGAATCTATAAGGGTGAAATTAGGAAAGCCTAGTTCGGGTTGCATTAAAAATATTGAAAAATGTTCTAAAATCATATTTTAATATATATATATAAGTGAATTGTGAAATCAATTTTGAAAAATGAGGTTTGGAAGGGTGACATTTTGGCTAGTGACCAAAATGTAATTTTTGAAAGTTGCGTGACTATTTTATAAAGGATTGAAACTTTGAATCTTTAAGGAGCTATTATTCCAAAAGGAGTTTCTCCAGATTTTTCTAAGATATTTTAATGTTTAATTCTGATTTTAAAGTTAAAGGAAAGTGGAGGGAAATCATTTTGGCTATTTTGTAACTAATTTTCCTATTTTCCCAATTTTCCTTTTTCTCTCATTTTCTCTCAATCCAAACACTTTCTCTCCAGAGATTTCTTTCTGATTTTGTCACTCAAATCTATCTTTTCAATTCTCTTTGGATTCCTAATCATCTCTACAACAAAACCTTGCAATTTGCTATTTGGATTTTCAAGCTTTTTGGTTCTAAAAGGGAGAAAACTCAAGTTTGGAGGTAAGAACGTCCTTCTCCTCTAAACTCTCAGTTCTTTACTGAAATTCCCAAGTTCTCAATCCTTAATTGATGTTTTATTAAAGGCTTTTAAAGTTGTGAAATGGATCTTGGCTTTAAATGCAAGATTTGGTGATTTTTGATAGATTTTCGTTAGATCTGTTAAAGCTGTGATTTGAGATGTGTTTTTGATGATAAATGAACATTAATTTGTTAAGGAATTGAGTTTTGATTAATGCAATCCCGAATAGGTTGAATTTCCTAAGTTTAGCTTGTGATTTTTGGTTGTTTTTGGGTGATCTTGTGGATCTGTTGTTGCTGGAGGTATAAGGATGTTGTTAGGTCCTTTTTAGATGTTGAATGATGTTTAAGGATGCTTAGTTTTGATGGTTTATGGCTGAGCTTTGTTGAGGAGTTGTTTAGATGCATTTTCGGTTGTGTTTGGTGGCCGAAAATGGAGTGTGGATGAGAGCAGCGAGTTTAGGTGCTTTCTTTGAAGCTATTAATGCATGATGATGCATTAATCTACTGTTTTAATGTGTTAAAACAGGGGAGTCATCTTTGGATCCAAGTGGTGGTGATCCGGAAGCTTGATTTGGTGTTTCGGCAAGAGGCGAAACAGAATCGGTGAGTGGATTTTGGTTTTCGGCTTTGAAACCAATGTTTTGGAGGTTTGGGAGCTTAGTCTAAGTCTAAACAACTTTGCTAAGCTCAAGAGTAAGTTTTTCGGAAACACTCTCTTGTTGAGGAACCATGTGATGGTTGGGTGCAATGTGTTTGTTGCATGTTTAAATTCTGTTTTTAAAGCATATCTAGCATGTGTGTTTGCTGAGATTATAAGCCATGTGTTTAAGGAAGCTCAAGGTTAGAGTTCCTTGTTTTTGAACATTGTATAAATGTTGTTTGATGCTTAAAGATGCATGATGTTTATGGCTTGGTTAAATGCTTTAAAACAGTGGATTATTGATGATATATGATGTATATTGGCAAGTGATGTTTTTGAAAAGGTTAAGGTCACTAAGGTGGTTAAAAGTCCTTGAGTGAGCCTTGTTTACTTAAGAACATCAAGGTGGTTAAAAGTCCTTGGATGGTTCTTGTTACGGACACAAAGGTGTTTAAAAGTCCTTGTGTGGTCCTTTCCAAGGTGTTTAAAAGTCCTTGGGGCCAAGGTGTTTAAAAGTCCTTGGGGTGGTTTATATCATGGTGTTTAAAAGTCCATGGCCAAGGTGTTTAAAAGTCCTTGGGGCCAAGGTGTTTAAAAGTCCTTGGGGTGATTTATATCATGGTGTTTAAAAGTCCATGGCCAAGGTGTTTAAAAGTCTTTGGGGTCAAGGTGTTTAAAAGTCCTTGAGGTGAAACTTGTTAAGGACACAAAGGTGTTTAAAAGTCCTTGTGTGGTCCTTGCCATGGTGTTTAAAAGTCCATGGGCCAAGGTGTTTAAAAGTCCTTGGGGATAAGATCACAATGGTGTTTAAAAGTCCATGTGTGAGTCTTATGTTGATCTTGTTTTAAAGATGGTAATTATCACTTGTGGCCAATATGACATGTTATGATGTGAAGCATGAGATGCTTGTTTAAGATTGCTTGTGAGCATGTCTAAATGTATTTTGAAGTATGATTTATAAATGAGTTTTATAAATGCATTATTGTGTGGTTCTAAGGAGCTTTCCTCACTAAGCTTTTGCTTACGCTCTCTCTCTTTTCCAAAACCAATAATGCAGAGCATTAAAGTGCATTGAGGGCAGCAAGGAGGGCAAGCAATCAAGTGGAAGTTAAGCTCATGTATGAGAAGGTTTTCTTAAACACTTTTAGCTTTTGGCATTTGGCAATGGGGGACCTATGTTGATGTTTTGGGAGATGTTTGGAACTCCCTATGTTGGATTTATGTTGTTGTTAATGTTGGTTTTTGTAATTGGCCATTATGTGTTGGTTTGAAGGCTTTTGTGCATGGATGGTTGCTTGTGTAGGAAGCATGCCTTTAGATTTGGGGCTTTTCATATATGTTGATCTAATGATGATTGGTTGATGCAAATATGTCTCTTGGATGTTGTATGAGTTGCTGGTAAAGTTTGATAGCATTTGGAGCATGATTGGTTGGTCAATTGCATGTTTAAGTAAGCATTTTTCTGCATTTTGTGCAGGCCGTATCGGAACAGTGCCTACCGTTTCGGAACGGGTGCCTCGAAGCAGCCCAGGCGTCCGAAACGGGTGACACCGTTCCGAAACGGAAAGGCTACTGTCAGCCCTCGTTTCAGTACGCGTTGCGGAACGGCCCCGCGTTTCGAAACGGGCTGTCTCCCGTTTCGGAACGCATGACCGTTGGGGGCTGACATGGGCAGTTATGTGTTTCAAAATGTTTGCATTTTGGTCCTGAATCTTGTATGTGCAATTGTGTGAGTTCGGGATGTCCGTTTGAGCTGAAATTTGGCCGAGATGCATGAAACATGATTAATTTCAAGTTGGTAACTTTAATTTGGTTGAAGTCCTTATAATTATCAGAATTTACAGTTTGGTCCCTAAAGTTGTAATTTGTTCAATTGGGTCCCTGTTCGATCTCTGATGTTTATGATCTTTGAGTATATTGTTTGAATGATCATAACTAGGGTTAATGTGCATCTAGACAAGTTTAAAAAGAAAAAAAAGGGGTCGTTAATCAAGGTTGACTTTCGGGTTGACTTTGATTTTCCCCGTGTGACTTTCTTAATTCGGGTCAACCGTCTAGGCCGGGTTAAGGGGGTTACAGCATCTCTACCATCAAAGTGGTTATGCCTCTTTCCAGAACTAGAACCACCAGCTCGTTTGGCCGAACCCAAACTATGCTCCAAATCCTTGGCCCTCGCGACCAATACATCAAAGTCGGTGTAGTCAGAAGCCAACGTATACCTCTTAACCTCTTCATTCAATCCGTAGCGGAATCGGTTACAGCGTTCCACTTCAGTAGGAACCAACTCTGGGGCATACTGACTCAAGCGAACAAAGCGGATCTCATAATCAGTCACAGAAGCATCTCCCTGAGTAAGAGCCATGAACTCTCTCTTCTTCTCATCTAGGTACCTCGGTCCCAAGTACCTCTTCCTGAAAGCAGACTCAAAGAACTCCCAATCAATCTCTGTCTCTGGAACCCCGGTAGTAATGGTGACCCACCAGGTGTAGGCATCACCCTGAAGCAACAAGATCACACAACCCAATCTACGTGCGCCCGCACAACCCATCTGAGCCAAGATACGAACCGTCTTCTCCAACCATAACTCCGATCTCTCCGGAGTAGATCCTCTAAATTCCTCGGCCCCCAAGCTACAGAGCCTCTCCAAAGGTAGACTAGCATCGTCACACCTAGGCTGAGCTACAGCCTGAGCTCCCGCAACTGCGGCCTGGAACGCTCCCGCTATCGCTTGCACTAGCGGAGTCATATCAATTCCAGCTGGACCTTGGCCACCTTGGCCACCTTGAGGTCCATCTCCTCCGGCTCCATCTTCACCTCCAGCTCCAGGTGGAGGAGGTGGTGGTGGTGGTGGTGGAGGTGGTGGTGGAGCGCCAACTCCCGCGGCCACCGGCCCTTCTAGATGAGCCTCCACACCAACAGCCGGCTCAACAGGAGCCGCAACCCGTGGTTCCTGACGAACCACTCTCGGTCTACCCCTCGGCCTAGACATCGCTCTCACAGATATTAACTACAACCACAACAACAAAACATACAAGTTGGGTTAGCAAGGCAAGGCTTCCAAGTGTTCAAGTACGTTCCCTCACTTAAAAATCATTTTTCTAATGTAATAGTAGCAATGGGACTCACACACACATACTTTTGAATAAAACAAGCAACATACTTGTCAAACAAGCAACCATTCTTACAAAGCAAGCAAACACCGTGCATATTAATCAAAAACTTGAACTTACCTCACTTACCTGCCCAAGGTCTCGGTAACCTTAGGCTCTGATACTAACAAGTGTAACCCCCTCGTCCCGGTCTGGTCGGATGACCAGTCCAAGTGGGCCACACGGGGAAAACCGAAGCGAAACCCGTGAAGGTTTCCCCTCGGTTAACGACCCTAAAATTTTCTTTTTATTATATCTTGTCTATAGGCATAATTAAAACCTATGTGAAGCACAGCAGCGGGAAATACAAACATTGAAACATACACCGACCAACGAACACATCAAACAGCTCATTTTAGCCCTTTACAGCAGGCCGTTTCGAAACGCCCTTAGGGTGTTCCGAAATGCCTTGACTAAGTCAACAGGCCAGGGTCAACCATAAGGTGACCGTTCCGAAACAGGGGTGACCCGTATCGGAACGACCTTGACGGTCAATTTCTTGTGGTCAACGAGATTTGACCGTTTCGAAACATCAAAGGCCCGTTTCGGAACGCCTTTATCTCGTCAATTTCTCAAAATTCCAGTAGCAAAAATGTTCCAAAACGACCCTCATCCGTTTCGAAACGGCAGGCCATTTGCAAAGGAACCGTATCGGAACAGGGGGACCCGTTCCGAAATGCCCCCTGTCTGCAGACTCGTTTTGGCTGTTTCAAGGCACAAGGGTGCCCCAAAACACCACCAAAACACCTCACAACATCATACAAATTAAACTCAAGGCATCCCAACTTTACTAGCATGTTTTAACTAGGTTAAGACAAGTCTAAACATTAGGGTAGGATCTCACAAGACATACATTCATTCACATCATTCAAGCATAAAGGCAACTTCTAAGGCATATGGCCAACATTCAAAAAGAGCAATTTAGGCATGAGTTAACATTCATCATGGCAATACAAACCATACAAAAGCAAGGTATCAAGGAGTCTAAACATGCTCCTAACAACCTACAACTATCCAACAAAACAATACATGTCCCATTGCTCAACCATTACATGTTCAACTTAAAACTCATACTTGAAATACTCAAAGCTAACAACCACACTTGGAGGCCCTCCACTTGCTCGAGCAACCCGCGAACTAAGAATTTGCAATGTTGAACAAAGAGAGCGTAAGCAATGATGCTTAGTGAGGGTAAGCTCTAAAAACAAACCTCAACATTGCAGGGTCCGAGCACGATCTAGCCAAGGCATTTTACAAACATACCAAGGATCCACAAGAGCCACAAGATAAGATGCATGAGCAATATATACAAGTAAATGTCATGATCAACAAGCTCTAAATTCCTCAACATAAGTAGCCACATCAAACATCCAAATAAGGATCATTTATCACAACACATTGATACAATTATCAATCAACATTGGCACCTAGCTATGACCCGAATACGCGGATAGACATGTTGGAACTCACATCCAACAACCACATTACCTCACGGTGGGATTTCACTCATCACCGGTCTCGCGGAGGGGATTCCACTCATCCTCACGCCCCGTCGATAGGATTCCACTCATCACCGACTACATTTGAATACAATTCCGGGCGAACCTGTACTCCTCCTTGGTGACTCAACGCCACCAAGGCCACGCGCGACTTTTGACTCATGTGTACACACTAACATCCTAATTATCGATCATTTGTATTCAAGTAACTAGTGCCAATATTTACTCACTTCACATTACTCATTTCAATAAATCTCGTGCTTAACACGTATTCACCAACAACCATCATCATGCATGTCTCAAGCATCACAAGTCATATCTCAACCCATATGTATAATACAAGATACTCAAGCATTCATACCACATTCCATACGAGACATACACAACCATATAAAAGAGTTCATCCAAAGGCTCTAGATCAAGTTTAGGATTAGGCTACCACCCCAATCCTAACTCTAGGTGGGTCTACCAAGCCCAGCCTAGTTCATATACTCGAACCAACTATTTTTTAAACCATTTAAAACCATTAACCACTCACCTAAGCTTCCAAGCTCCAAGCCTAAGCGAGCAACCACCTTCAAACTCCCGGATTCACTTCTGATGCTTCACCGATGTCCAAACCCGATTCTAATCATCTCAAACACAAACAAAACATTCGAAATCAATAACTCATCATCGAAACCAACCCGGATTAACATTAGCAAGCATTCAACACTCAAAATCAACCCCAAAACAGAATTTCCGAGCAGCCCCTAAAACCCACTGAAATCTTCCATTTCAAGCATCCAAACAACCTTCAAATTCACCCAAAGTGACCCTCATACATCATACTACCAACAGCCCCAAAAATCCAACATTAACCAACCCCAAAAACCACTTTAAACCCTCCAAAAACCCTCTTAAAACCCAATTCCGAAAATTGCTCAAAATCATTTAAAATTCACATATATCATACCATTTGACCTCTATACATCATAACTAAACATATTAAATCAAAACATTTGGTTTTACAACATAAAGCTTTCATCATTAACCAAAATATTCAAAACTTCCATTTTCTAAAAACTTCATGAAAACGAAAATGAATGGTACTTTTATGAAGGGGGAGATGAGGGGAAGTCAAAAATACCATTACCTTTCAAAACGGAGTTGGAATGAGGAGGAAAGGTGATGGAACAGTGGATTTGGGTAGAGAGCTCAAGTTCCCGTTGGTGAAGAAGAGAATGAATAGTAGATAATGGGTGTTTTTGTTTTGTTTTAGTTTAAAAGCCCAATGACCCTTTTGCCCTTAATGAAATGAAATATTCACAAGGACATATAATCCATGGCTAACTGTGGTTTAAATCTTAAAACGTGGTCAACCCAAATTAATTAATTTGAAAACAAAGCCCGAAATATAATTTAAATTATAAAACCGAGCCCAAATAATATTAAAATATTATTTTCACCTAACCCCTAAACCCGGGTCTTACACAATTATATTGCAAAACCTCAATTTCTGTACTTTTTACTTAGTTAAAATTCCAACGGGTCCATTGAAAGGCCCATTTCGACCCGATCATCCGAAACCTCTACAAAAAGGGCTACAAAACAAGTTTTAATAAAATTTTAGGACTTCATGTAATTGATTAGGAGCTTTTCAACACAATTATATTGCAAAAACTGAATTTCTGTACTTTTTACTCAGTTAAAATAGTTTTAATCAAATTTTAGGAGTTCAAAAAATTGATTAGGAGCTTTTCAACACAATTATATTGAAAAACCTCAATATTATACTTTTTACTCAGTGAAAATTCCAACGGGCCCATTGAAAGGCCCATTTAGACCTGCTCGTCCGAAACCTCTACAAAAAGGACCGCAAAAATGTTTTATTCAAATAATATGGGTTCAAATAATTTATTAGGAGCTTTTCAACACAATTATATTGCAAAACCTCAATTTATGTACTTTTTACTCAGTTAAAATTCCAACGGGTCCATTGAAAGGCCCATTTAGACCTGCTCGTCTGAAACCTCTACAAAAGGACTGCAAAACAGGTTTTAATCAAATTTTAGGAGTTCAAATAATTTATTAGGAGCTTTTCAACACTATTATATTGCAAAACCTCAATTTCTGTACTTTTTACTCAGTTAAAATTTCAATGGGTCCATTGAAAGGCCCATTTAGACCCGCTCGTCCGAAACCTCCACAAAAAGGACCGCAAAAAAAGTTTTAATCAAATTTTAGGAGTTCATGAAATTGATTAGGAGCTTTTCAACACAATTATATTGCAAAACCTCAATTTCTGTACTTTTTACTCAGTTAAAATTCCAACGGGTCCATTGAAAGGCCCATTTAGACCTGCTCGTCCGAAAACTCGATAAAAAGGACCGCAAAATAAGTTTTATTCAAATTTTAGGAGTTCAAATAATTGATTAGGAGCTTTGCAACACAATTATATTGAAAAACCTCAATTTTATACTTTTTACTCAATTAAAATTCCAACAGGACCATTGATAGGCCCATTTAGACCTGCTCGTCCGAAACCTCTACAGAAAGGACCGCAAAAAGGTTTTATTCAAATATTAGGAGTTCTAATAATTGATTAGGAGCTTTTCAACACAATTATATTGCAAAACCTCAATTTCTGTACTTTTTACTTAGTTAAAATTCCAACGGGTCCATTGAAAGGCCCATTTCGACCCGCTCGTCCGAAACCTCTACAAAAAGGACTGCAAAACAAGTTTTAATAAAATTTTAGGACTTCATGTAATTGATTAGGAGCTTTTCAACACAATTATATTGCAAAAACTGAATTTCTGTACATTTTACTCAGTTAAAATAGTTTTAATCAAATTTTAGGAGTTCAAATAATTGATTAGGAGCTTTGCAACACAATTATATTGAAAAACCTCAATTTTATACTTTTTACTCAGTTAAAATTCCAACGGGCCCATTGAAAGGCCCATTTAGACCTGCTCGTCCGAAACCTCTACAAAAGGACCGCAAAAATGTTTTATTCAAATAATATGGGTTCAAATAATTGATTAGGAGCTTTTCAACACAATTATATTGCAAAACCTCAATTTATGTACTTTTTACTCAGTTAAAATTCCAACGGGTCTATTGAAAGGCCCATTTAGACCTGCTCGTCCGAAACCTCTACAAAAGGACCGCAAAACAGGTTTTAATCAAATTTTAGGAGTTCAAATAATTTATTAGGAGCTTTTCAACACTATTATATTGCAAAACCTCAATTTCTGTACTTTTTACTCAGTTAAAATTTCAATGGGTCCATTGAAAGGCCCATTTAGACCCGCTCGTCCGAAACCTCTACAAAAAGGACCGCAAAAAAAGTTTTAATCAAATTTTAGGAGTTCATGAAATTGATTAGGAGCTTTTCAACACAATTATATTGCAAAACCTCAATTTCTGTACTTTTTACTCAGTTAAAATTCTAACGGGTCCATTGAAAGGCCCATTTAGACATGCTCGTCCGAAAACTCGACAAAAAGGACCGCAAAATAAGTTTTAATCAAATTTTAGGAGTTCAAATAATTGATTAGGAGCTTTGCAACACAATTATATTGAAAAACCTCAATTTTATACTTTTTACTCAATTAAAATTCCAACGGGACCATTGATAGGCCCATTTAGACCTGCTCGTCCGAAACCTCTACAAAAAGGACCGCAAAAAGGTTTTATTCAAATATTAGGAGTTCAAATAATTGATTAGGAGCTTTTCAACACAATTATATTGCAAAACCTCAATTTCTGTACTTTTTACTTAGTTAAAATTCCAACGGGTCCATTGAAAGGCCCATTTCGACCCGCTCGTCCGAAACCTCTACAAAAAGGACTACAAAACAAGTTTTAATAAAATTTTAGGACTTCATGTAATTGATTAGGAGCTTTTCAACACAATTATATTGCAAAAACTGAATTTCTGAACTTTTTACTCAGTTAAAATAGTTTTAATCAAATTTTAGGAGTTCAAATAATTGATTAGGAGCTTTGCAACACAATTATATTGAAAAACCTCAATTTTATACTTTTTACTCAGTTAAAATTCCAACGGGCCCATTGAAAGGCCCATTTAGACCTGCTCGTCCGAAACCTCTACAAAAAGGACCGCAAAAATGTTTTATTCAAATAATATGAGTTCAAATAATTGATTAGGAGCTTTTCAACACAATTATATTGCAAAACCTCAATTTATGTACTTTTTACTCAGTTAAAATTCCAACGGGTCCATTGAAAGGCCCATTTAGAACTGCTCGTCCGAAACCTCTACAAAAGGACCGCAAAACAGGTTTTAATCAAATTTTAGGAGTTCAAATAATTTAGTAGGAGCTTTTCAACACTATTATATTGCAAAACCTGAATTTCTGTACTTTTTACTCAGTTAAAATTTCAACGGGTCCATTGAAAGGCCCATTTAGACCTGCTCGTCCGAAAACTCGACAAAAAGGACCGCAAAATAAGTTTTATTCAAATTTTAGGAGTTCAAATAATTGATTAGGAGCTTTGCAACACAATTATATTGAAAAACCTCAATTTTATACTTTTTACTCAATTAAAATTCCAACGGGACCATTGATAGGCCCATTTAGACCTGCTCGTTCGAAACCTCTACAGAAAGGACCGCAAAAAGGTTTTATTCAAATATTAGGAGTTCAAATAATTGATTAGGAGCTTTTCAACACAATTATATTGCAAAACCTCAATTTCTGTACTTTTTACTTAGTTAAAATTCCAACGGGTAAAATTCCAACGGGCATGAGATGGCTCTCAATTCTCTCTCAACTTTTTCTGGGTTTCTTTTTTGGGTTTTGCTTGCTCTGGTTTTCAAGGTGGTTTTCCTTTCTCTTCCACCGGTCTCCCTTCCCCTCACGGCTTTTCTTTTTCAGCCGCTCTTGCAAGGAAAATTCCAGATATTGACTCCCTTGGAAATCGGGCAGAGTATGCGAACAGTCATCCCATACCAACAGTTTTTCCCCATATTTTATTATTGTTTAATTTTTACATCTTATTTTTATTATCTTATTCTAACGCTCTGGTTTTTCATTTTCTTTGGTTGCCGTATGAGACCTGGATTTCTCTCCACCATTTTGTTTGGGTTCGATCTGGTTTTTCTCCATCGGAAATCGCCAGATCTGTTTGTTGCAAATCTCCGTTTTCTTTCTGTTGACGGCAAGGATCGTCACCCATGCAGATCTGCTCTCCTTTCGAATCCTCTCTCCACCAACAAACCCGTTTTCCTTTACTCAGTTTTGCCCAAATCTGAAGAGATTTTTGATTTTATTGAAGTCTTGGAATTGTTCTCTCCAATTTGTTCTTACCATCTTTTACTTTCATTCATTTGCAGATTCATCTTTCCCCTCTTACACATATCGGAGTCTAGGGCGGCTTTTTCCCTCTCCGACGCCTGGCCAAATTCCCTCTCATCGTCTATGGAAAACATGACTACAACTTTTTGGTCGTTTATGGGTTTCATCAAATCTCCAGGGACTACTCCCTCAACCCTATCCTTTTTCCATTTGGTTTTCTTTATTATTTCAAGATCTAACTTTTTTCCTTGCCAATCTATTTTAAGTTGCTCAGAAATGTTATCTCTGCCATTTCCGACGACGAGACTCCACTTGATCTGGTGGTGGCTCCTTTTGGCAGACCAACGACGGCTAGGGTTCTTTCCCCCTTTCCTTTTTAATTTATTTAATTCTTATAATATTTCATTAACCTACTTTTTCTTTTCCTTTTCTTTGATATGTTTAATCATCCATATGAAGGTTTTTTCTGCTCTAATCTGGCAGACATCGATGTATGTTCCCTTTCTGTTCACTTGTTTTCTTTACCTTAATACACTCATTACCAACGCATTACAGCTTTTTAATTCAAGTTCAGGCTGTACCTTCTTAATATGCTTCTTCAATGTTGCTTTGCTATTAAACATAACCTGTATATATCTTGTGGTTGACTCAAACATCTCGTTGTCCTTAATAATGTCCTACTCTGTGATAGTCATATCGTTACATTACCTTTTCGTTATTTCAACTCTAAATCAAGCCCTCCTAGGGAATAAACAACAAGCCCAACTTCTGGGATTATTCAATATTAACTATCTCTGCAATATATTTTATTATTTTACTATTTATTGGTTCTTTCCTTTATATGTCTATCATTTTTGGGAACAAAAAACCTCATATATACTCGATAAGTATAATAATCAATTAGTCTCTAATAAACATTTTATATACTCTATGATCTGTAGTGTTAGGAGTTCAACCTTTAATTCTTATCCAGACAAACCTTTAATTCTAATGCATATATTGTCATCTCTATCTATGATGTATGATGTAGCAATTTACCTTAAGAATTTCTGTACAGGCTTCTTCTTATTGGTTCCAAACACTGCTCAATTCGTAACTATGCATGCTGTCACTTCACATATTTCATGGTCTCAACTTTTAGGTCTTCATGTTTTATCCTTTTTCTTAGTCTTATGGCTTCTTCAAATGCTCTATTCTTCCAACTCTTTTATATTTCGCTTTGGAATCTTATCTAACCCTTATGTATCCCTTATTGCTCTTCCAATTGGTTCCTTCATAACCTTCTTCTCTTCAACCGTTTTAATCTTTTGTTTTTTGTATATCTATTTATTTAAATTTCTGCTTCACTCCCAACAGATTGTATATCTTTACTCATCCAATTGGACTGGCTTTTTTATCTGGTTCTCATCTAGAAGGACTCCTAAAAGTAATGAACCACCACATAAGACACGACTTACTAAGGTTCTGACTAAGGGAAGCTGGAACATCTACCCTACTAATGGGCAATGGTTTATTTTGCTTTCAATTATTTTTATTCGCTTTCCCCCCAATATTCTTTTGCTCCTTTGGTTTGTAATTATTTTCTTATCCCCGCTTCTATCTTTCCCCTGGTCTGTAATTTTTTATTGCCTTTTTTTCTTTCTGCTCTTCCTTTATTTTTCCTATGTTCTTATCTGCCTTCTAGCTCATTTTATTACTGCCATGCATGCATTAGATCTCTTCTTAATTGTATGTTGTATTATTATACTGATGTTATGGATGTTAGAAACCTATCCCCACTACGCCTCTTTAGGTGAAATAATACAAGCCCATACTTGGGATCTTTGTCAAAACCTTTTTAAAAGGTGCTTTTCAAACATACTACACATTAATTTTTCAAATCCCCTGATAACCATTTGGCTTATTTCCTCAATAAAATGGTTTTACCTCACCTTCAATCTACTTATTCCGTTTCTTTCAAAATCTATTAATTACACATTAAAGCGTCCAATTTTTCAAATTCCCTTAATTTATTCAGCTATGTTTATCTTCCTCTTATATAGTCTGAACGTATTTATATTTAAAAAGTCAGTCTTATCCCCCTTTTTAATTGATATCAAATATCAATTACCAACTTCTAGGGAAAAAATTTTCTTATTTCAATTTCATAAATTACTAACTGTCCATAATTTTCCTTTTAAAAAAGGTTTTAATACAGCCACTAAAACTTATATATTTCCAGTTTTATTCCATCTAATATTTTCAACTTTTATTATTACTTTATTCGTATTAAACTTTGCCTTTTATTATGCAACATTAATACCATTAATGAAAATAATTTTCAGTAGTTACATAATCTATTTCCCTTTATTTGTACCATCAAACTTTATTCTCCGCTTTAATTACTCAATTATTAAAAGTCTCCCTTTTATTACTAACGCCATTTTGACCTTACCTTTTTTAACCCTTTTTTATTACCATAATTTCTTCCAAATCTTTCTAATATTACCATTAAAGCTTTTTCGAAACTTTTACCGTTTTTTAAGATACTTTCCTTCAATAATTCTTAGAACTTCTTCTTTTTCAGCGTATTCTATTTTATTTATGGAAAGCACCTTAGTTATTTTATTTATTGATAGTAATATTTCCTATCTACCACAATCGTTATTCATTCCTCTAAATCTTTCTCATCCCACTTTCCTTATATCATCCCCCTTAGCTGTTTTCGTTCCCTTTATATACTTACATTATAATTACACCAACCCACCACAAATCCTATTTCAGTCGTACTCTTCATACTCTCTAAAATTCATTATGGCTTCATCCTCTTCCATCCCCCAACTCAACTCGATCAATCTCACCAATGAAGAATCAAATCTGCTCTACACCCCTGATTTTGAATTCTTCAAGGAAGATCCCAAACTCATTGTCATTGGTCGCTTCATATCGTCCAAACCTCTTGATATTCTTGCTGTTATCAACGCCTTCGACAGAATCTGGAATCCCAATGAAGTTGTATCCATCTCAGTGATACAAGACAACTTTCTCAAGATCAAGTTCAAAGAAATCAAGAACTGCTATGACATCCTCAATCGTGGACCATGGCTGTACAAGGATGAATGGCTTGCAGTCACCGAATACGATCCAGTCAAATCCAAACAGTCAGAATCTACTCCAAAAGCTGGGATGAGCAGCTCTAAAAACTCTCCGGCGGCGGCTGATTCCCAGCCCCGCCGAGCAAAATGAGGATCCTCTGCTGGAACTGTCAGGGTCTTGGACAAGCCCCGACGGTTCAACATTTCCGATCCTATGTCCAACGTACCAACCCTGATATTATCTTCTTATGCGAAACTAAGTTAAATAATGCGGAATGTAACCGCTTATGTCTCTCATTAGGTATGTTAGACATTATTTCTATCTCCCCCTCGGAAGGGTGTTCCGGAATTTCTTTATTCGCCGCAAACGATATTAATATAAGTTTAATTTCCTATTCGTTGCGTTATATTCACATTCAAATTACAAAGAATAACTGCACTACGTTTTTCACTGGAATGCATGGATTTTCGGAAACTAGCCAAAAATATAAAACATGGGAGTTAATTGATTCTTTATACACTTCTACTAAAGATAAACCTTGGCTTCTCGGAGGAGATTTCAATGAGATTCTAACAGATTCAGAAAAACAAGGGGGTCCCCGTAGAGCTAGATCCCAAATTAAAAATTTTCGAAATTGTTTAATTCGAAACAACCTATTCGATTGCAAGCCAACTTCGGGTTGGTTTACATGGACAAAAGTAGGTCCCTTAACTCCGGTAATTCATGAACGACTAGACCGTTTTATTGCTAACTCCGCTTGGCAAGATCTCTACCCTACTCATCGTATATCTACGGAATATGTCGCAAAATCCGACCATTGTTTCCTTCTTCTTGAATTTGATAAACCAACTACTACACCCAAAACACAAATCCCCAAGAATTTCAGATTTGAAAGTTGTTGGGCCAATAATAAAGACAACATCCAAACAATCAAAAGGACGTGGGCCGATACCCCCGGAACAGCCATCAATAAAATTAAAGCGGTAGGAACATACCTAGATGATTGGCAAAACCAACAACGCTTTAACACAACAGGACGTATTAAATTCCTTACCAAAAAAATTAACAAACTTCTCTACCGTCCCTTAACATCCACAAATAAACAAACTTACTTAAACTATAGAACGGAATTAAATAAACTTTTAACAGAACAAGAAACTTATTGGGCTCAAAGATCCCGAACTCTTTGGCTTTCCCAAGGAGACAAAAACACCAAATTCTTCCATGCCAGAGCTTCTAATCGAAATAAGAAAAATTCAATCATAGGTCTTTTTGATGCCAACTCCAATTGGTGCACTTCTGAATCTGAAATAATGGATATTGCTTCTGATTATTTCCAAAACCTGTTTACAACCTCTAATCCCCAATTCTCGAACATCATTCTTGATAAAATCCACCCTTCCATCAATTCTTCAATGAACGACAACCTTCTCAAGCCGTTCACCAGAGAAGAAATTCTCCATGCCTTTAAAGATATTGACCCTAGGAAGGCACCTGGTGCCGACGGTCTACCTAGTAGTTTCTTTCGACAACACTGGGACACAGTTGGAGACGATGTTCTTAATCTTTGTATTGACCTATTAAACGGCAACGCTGATATGGCCTTAGTTAACAAAACTATTCTGGTGCTAATACCCAAAGTAAAGGATCCAACATCCATGAAGCAACTCAGACCAATTAGCCTTTGCACTGTTCTCTATAAAATAGTTGCCAAAACAATTGTAAATAGAATGAAACAGGCTATACCTCTTTGTATTAGCCCTAATCAAGCTGCCTTTGTCCAAGGACGCAACATTTCTGACAACATCCTTGTTGCGCATGAAATTATTCACAATATCAACTCTGGTGCGACTAAATCCTCGCAAGGAGCTGCTCTCAAGCTTGACATGGAAAAAGCTTTCGATAGAGTAGAATGGTCTTTCCTTGCAAACGTTATGACACGAATGGGCTTTGCATCCGGATGGATTGAGCTTATAATGTGTTGTATATCCACAGTCTCTTTCTCAGTTAAAATTAATAATTCCTTTTCACCCATCTTTCAACCTCAACGTGGTCTTCGTCAGGGGGATCCTCTATCCCCTTTTCTTTTTCTATTCTGCACTCAAGGCCTCTCGGCTTACTTAGCTGCTGCTCAACAAACTAATATACTTCCTGGTCTAGGCGCATGTAAACATGGGCCCAAAGTTAACCACCTCCTTTTTGCTGATGATTGTATGGTATTTATAAATACCAATCAATCTGAAGCATCCCTTCTGAAAAATGCTATTCAAATATATGCTAATGCATCTGGTCAAGCAATAAATTTCGAGAAATCAACAATTTTCTATAACCCACGTACACCTTCTGCAACAAGAATTGCAATCAATAGCCTTTTACAAGTTCGTGAAGTTTCTAACCCCGGAGTATACCTAGGCATCCCGCTCTTAATAGGGAAACATAAAACTGAATCATTAGGTTTTGTACGAGATAAAGTACATGGTCGCCTCTCTAGCTGGGACAAACACCTTCTATCCTTTAGTGGTAGAGAAATTTTCATCAAAGCTGTTTTACAATCTCTCCCACAATATGTTATGTCTTGCTATCTTCTACCACACAATATCATCGACGACATGACTACATCAATCCGCCAATACTGGTGGACTGGTAAATCCAACAAAAAAGGTTGGCACATGTTACCGTGGAATCATATATGTTTACCCAAATCCGCTGGTGGCATGGGTTTTAAGGACCTACACGATTTCAATATCGCTCTCTTGGGTAAGAAAATTTGGAAAGTAATCTGTGAACCAGATTCCTTATTAGGACAAATATACCGATCTAAATATTTTCCTGCAGGCAACATCCTGGATGCACCGAAACCTAATAGGGGCTCCTTTGCCTGGCAAGGTATATATAACGCTATTCAGCGCCTTTTCCCTGGCTTTCTTCATCGCCCTGGCATAAACAGTAATATCAGAATACACAAAGATATATGGGGTGGGTCTTCCCCGATTGAGCTAACTGGGGATTACGAAATTTCCGATGAATTTCACATTCAATGTCGGGATTTCATGATCCGTAACCAGACTGCCTGGGATACAGTAAAGTTAAACAATTACTTCACTCCAATTGATGCCGATGCCATTCTCCGTATTCCCATCATAAATGATCAACGGGATTCAATCCTATGGTCTCCCAATGACTCGAGTATCTACTCAGTTCGCTCTGGATACATTTTCTTACAACGCTCACTATCCCAACCTTCGCCAACTACTCGATTTTGGAAGTTTTTATCCAAAATCAAAGCTTTACCCAAAGTTAAAACTTTTGGCTGGCGTATGGCATCTGATGCTCTACCAGTTGGTTCTAAGATGCAAGCTTTCTCCCCTAGCTCGGAGCTCTGCTCTATCTGTGGTAATCAATCGGAATCGATTCTTCATGCGCTTCGTGACTGCCCTGGGGCATCTGAAGCCCTCCAAATTAGTGGTATTCCTATCTCTCTCTATAAGAGTTTAGCTCCTACACCCTTACAATGGTTAGAGGAAGCAACCTCTACAATTTCCTCTGATAAATTTGGTCTCTTCCTTACTGTTTTATGTAATATTTGGAACAGACGTAGTGATTGGGTTCACAACCACCATCTACAACCCTCATGGCTAATTGCGGTCAACTCAATTAGCTTACATGATGAATTTTGTAAATCTTCAATTTCATCTAATCCACCTCCATCTACTTTTACTAACACCTTCCGTACTCCTCCACCTATTTTTTTCAAAATTAATGTGGACGGAGCTTTTAACCCTTCAACTCGTGCAGCAGCCGTCGGCGTTGTTGCTCGTGATCCTGCAGGAGCAGTCGTGGGTGGTCTTGCTTTCCCTCTTGGTAGCCGTCAGGACGCTATCACCAGTGAGGGGGAAAGTATCCTTGCTGGTCTCACCTTTGCCCGATCTCAAGGATGGAATCGTATCTTGATCGAAACTGACTGCGCCTCTCTCGCGAATAGGGTCAACAATCCTGCTCAGGACCTTTCTACTATGGGACCAACTATTCTTTAGATACAAGCTGCTCTTCATGACTTCGACTTTACTTCTATTTTATTTGTACGCCGTGAGGCAAATGTTATAGCCCATACTTTGGCTTCTTTTTCTATGAATTCTATGACTTCTATGTCATTTAAATCGGATATTCCCCATTGTATTCAACATCTTGTAATAAATATTCATTGATTAATAGTATTTGGGCACTCTTTTCCCCTTTTTAGGGTCCTCTAGCTTTGCTTGAAGGACAGTAGTAGGGGTTTTTAATGAGGCCCTTTCTTCAAAAAAAAAATTCCAATGGGTCCATTGAAAGGCCCATTTCGACCCGCTCGTCCGAAACCTCTACAAAAAGGACTACAAAACAAGTTTTAATAAAATTTTAGGACTTCATGTAATTGATTAGGAGCTTTTCAACACAATTATATTGCAAAAACTGAATTTCTGTACTTTTTACTCAGTTAAAATAGTTTTAATCAAATTTTAGGAGTTCAAATAATTGATTAGGAGCTTTGCAACACAATTATATTGAAAAACCTCAATTTTATACTTTTTACTCAGTTAAAATTCCAACGGGCCCATTGAAAGGCCCATTTAGACCTGCTCTTCCGAAACCTCTACAAAAGGACCGCAAAAATGTTTTATTCAAATAATATGGGTTCAAATAATTGATTAGGAGCTTTTCAACACAATTATATTGCAAAACCTCAATTTATGTACTTTTTACTCAGTTAAAATTCCAACGGGTCCATTGAAAGGCCCATTTAGACCTGCTCGTCCGAAACCTCTACAAAAGGACCGCAAAACAGGTTTTAATCAAATTTTAGGAGTTCAAATAATTTATTAGGAGCTTTTCAACACTATTATATTGCAAAACCTCAATTTCTGTACTTTTTACTCAGTTAAAATTTCAATGGGTCCATAGAAAGGCCCATTTAGACCCGCTCGTCCGAAACCTCTACAAAAAGGACCGCAAAAAAATTTTTAATCCAATTTTAGGAGTTCATGAAATTGATTAGGAGCTTTTCAAGACAATTATATTGCAAAACCTCAATTTCTGTACTTTTTACTCAGTTAAAATTCCAACGGGTCCATTGAAAGGCCCATTTAGACCTGCTCGTCCGAAAACTCGACAAAAAGGACCGCAAAATAAGTTTTAATCAAATTTTAGGAGTTCAAATAATTGATTAGGAGCTTTGCAACACAATTATATTGAAAAACCTCAATTTTATACTTTTTACTCAATTAAAATTCCAACGGGACCATTGATAAGCCCATTTAGACCTGCTCGTCCGAAACCTCTACAAAAAGGACCGCAAAAAGGTTTTATTCAAATATTAGGAGTTCAAATAATTGATTAGGAGCTTTTCAACACAATTATATTGCAAAACCTCAATTTATGTACTTTTTACTTAGTTAAAATTCCAACGGGTCCATTGAAAGGCCCATTTCGACCCGCTCGTCCGAAACCTCTACAAAAAGGACTGCAAAACAAGTTTTAATAAAATTTTAGGACTTCATGTAATTGATTAGGAGCTTTTCAACACAATTATATTGCAAAAACTGAATTTCTGAACTTTTTACTCAGTTAAAATAGTTTTAATCAAATTTTAGGAGTTCAAATAATTGATTAGGAGCTTTGCAACACAATTATATTGAAAAACCTCAATTTTATACTTTTTACTCAGTTAAAATTCCAACGGGCCCATTGAAAGGCCCATTTAGACCTGCTCGTCCGAAACCTCTACAAAAAGGACCGCAAAAATGTTTTATTCAAATAATATGAGTTCAAATAATTGATTAGGAGCTTTTCAACACAATTATATTGCAAAACCTCAATTTATGTACTTTTTACTCAGTTAAAATTCCAACGGGTCCATTGAAAGGCCCATTTAGAACTGCTCGTCCGAAACCTCTACAAAAGGACCGCAAAACAGGTTTTAATCAAATTTTAGGAGTTCAAATAATTTATTAGGAGCTTTTCAACACTATTATATTGCAAAACCTGAATTTCTGTACATTTTACTCAGTTAAAATTTCAATGGGTCCATTGAAAGGCCCATTTAGACCTGCTCGTCCGAAACTTCTACAAAAAGGACCGCAAAAAAAGTTTTAATAAAATTTTAGGAGTTCATGAAATTGATTAGGAGCTTTTCAACACAATATTGCAAAACCTCAATTTCTGTACTTTTTAATCAGTTAAAATTCTAACGGGTCCATTGAAAGGCCCATTTAGACCTGCTCGTCCGAAAAGTCGACAAAAATGACCGCAAAAATAGTTTTAATCAAATTTTAGGAGTTCAAATAATTGATTAGGAGCTTTTCAACACAATTATATTGAAAAACCTCAATTTTATACTTTTACTCAATTAAAATTCCAACGGGCCATTGAAAGGCCCATTTAGACCTGCTCGTCCGAAACCTCTACAAAAAGAACCGCAAATTTTTTTATTCAAATATTAGGAGTTCAAATAATTGATTAGGAGCTTTTCAACACAATTATATTGAAAAAACCTCAATTTTTGTACTTTTTACTCAGTTAAAATTCCAACGGGTCCATTAAAAGGCCCATTTCGACCCGCTCGTCCGAAACCTCTACAAAAAGGACTGCAAAACAAGTTTTAATCAAATTTTAGGAGTTAATGTAATTGATTAGGAGCTTTTCAACACAATTATATTGCAAAATCTCAATTTCTGTACTTTTTACTCAGTTAAAATTCCAACGGGTCCATTGAAAGGCCCATTTAGACCTGCTCGTCCGAAACCTCGACATAAAGGACCGCAAAACAAGTTTTAATCAAATTTTAGGAGTTCAAATAATTGATTAGGAGCTTTTCAACACAATTATATTGCAAAACCTCAATTTAGTACTTTTTACTTAGTTAAAATTGCAACGGGTCCATTGAAAGGCCCATTTAGACCTGCTCGTCCGAAACCTCGACAAAAAGTTCTGCAAAACAAGTTTTAATCAAATTTTAGGAGTTCATGTAATTCATTAGGAACTTTTCAACACAATTATATTGCAAAACCTGAATTTATATACTTTTTACTCAGTTAAAATTCCAACGAGTCCATTGTAAGGCCCATTTAGACCCGCTCGTCCGAAACCTCTATAAAAAGGACTGCAAAACAAGTTTTAATCAAATTTTAGGAGTTCATGAAATTGATTACGAGCTTTTCAACACAATTTATATTGCAAAACCTCAATTTATGTACTTTTTACTCAGTTAAAATTCCAACGGGTCCATTGAAAGGCCCATTTAGACCTACTCGTTCGAAACCTCAACAAAATGGACCGCAAAACAAGTTTTTATCAAATTTTAGGAGTTCAAATAATTGATTAGGAGCTTTTCAACACAATTATATTGCAAAACCTTAATTTTTGTACTTTTTACTCAGTTAAAATTCCAACGGGTCCATTGTAAGGCCCATTTAGACCTGCTCGTCCGAAACCGATACAAAAAGGACAGCAAAAAAGTTTTAATCAAATTTCAGGAGTTCAAATAAATGATTAGGAGCTTTTCAACACGATTATATTGCAAAATTTCAATTTTTATACATTTTACTCAGTTAAAATTCCAACGGGTCCACTGAAAGGCCCATTTAGACTTGCTCGTCCGAAACCTCTACAAAAAGGACCGCAAAAAAGTTTTAATCAAATTTTTGGAGTTCAAATAATTTATTTGGAGCTTTTCAACACAATTATATTGCAAAACCTCAATTTCTGTACTTTTTACTCAATTAAAATTTCAACGTGTTCATTGAAAGGCCCATTTAGACCCGCTCGTCCGAATCCTCTACAAAAAGACCACAAAAAAAGTTTTAATCAAATTTTAGGAGTTCATGTAATTGATTAGGAGCTTTTCAACACAATTATAATGCAAAACCTCAATTTCTGCACTTTTTACTCAGTTAAAATTTCAAGGGGTCCATTAAAAGGCCCATTTAGACCTGCTCGACCGAAACCTCGACAAAAAGGACCGCAAAAATAATTTTAATCAAATTTTAGGAGTTCAAATAATTGATTAGGAGCTTTTCGACACAATTATATTGCAAAACCTCAATTTCTGTACTTTTTACTCAGTTAAAATTCCAACGGGTCCATTGAAAGGCCCATTTAGACCTGCTTGTCCGAAACCTCTACAAAAAGGACCGCAAAATAAGTTTTAATTAAATTTTAGGAGTTCAAATAATTGATTAGGAGCTTTTCAACACAATTATATGGCAAAAATTCAATTTTTATACATTTTACTCAGTTAAAATTCCAACAGGTCCACTGAAAGGCCCATTTAGACCCGCACGTCCGAAAGCTCTACATAAAGGACCTCAAAAAATGTTTTGATCATATTTTAGGAGTACAAATAATTGATTATGAGATTTTCAACACAATTATATTGCAAAACATCAATTATTATACATTTTACTTAGTTAAAATTCCAACGGGTCCACTGAAAGGCCCATTTAGACTCGCACGTCCGAAACCTCTACATAAAGGACCGCAAAAAATGTTTTGATCATATTTTAGGAGTACAAATAATTGATTATGAGATTTTCAACACAATTATATTGCAAAACCTCAATTTTTATACTTTTTACTCAGTAAAAATTCCAACGGGTCCATTGAATGGCCCATTTAGACATGCTCGTCCGAAACCTCTACAAAAGGGCCACAAAACAAGTTTTAATCAAATTTTAGGAGATCATGTAATTGGTTAGGAGATTTTCAACACAATTATTTTGCAAAACCTCAATTTCTGTACTTTTTACTCAGTTAAAATTCCAACGGGTAGTTAAAATTCCAACGGGTGTGTGTGAATGAAAATTCTCTCAATTTTTCTCCCTACCTTCTCCCTCTCTTCCCCCCCCCCCTTCTTCCTTATCTCCGCCTTCTTCCGACATACCCTCCGCCGCCATCCATGCCTCCTCCCCCTCCCACTGCCATGGTGGTGCTTGCTTAGCACATATACGGTGACAGTAAAAACCACCCACCATGCCCGGACGTATTTTTTCTACTTGTTACTTTTGTACTTATCAATGGCAACCACAATGCTTTTGCACTGGCACTGGCCAACCATTGTCGATCAGGCATATGATATTATCCACAAGCATCACTCAAATGCTGGGCCATCATTTATGGTGCCCTTCGATAGCCCTGCCTCTTTTTACAGAGCACAGGAAATTTCCTGGTCTTTACGACCTTGTATCATTTCCCTAAACAGCAGCGTCACGCTGGGGGAATTTTGGTTCCATTCTTTCCCTTATACCATATCTTCATTAGCAGTGGATGAATCTGCCTGCATGCACACGTCCACACATGAAGCAATGCAGCAGACGCGTTCATATCGTTATTCATTAATGTTTTTAGAACAGACCAACAGTATTTTATCCTACTTATTATCAATTGTCTTTCTTCAGACTAATTACAATTTAGACACAAGTGTCCTACTGCTTGTTCATGGTAACCAATTGTGTTTCAAAACACTATCGTTCATTTCCCAATCGGATCACATTGCTGGTGCTATCGCAGCCGCAAGACGGTGGACGGAAGCTGCGTCTCAGTTGTTCTACATTTTTAGGAGCCCGAGATACTGTCAGTTAGAGAATATATTTCTCGTTATGCACCGGAATTTCAAAATTCCGTATCCCTGCTCTGCATTGGAACCTAACCCTCATGCACGTACCCTACTCCCATGCATTTCGGAAATTTCCCAACAAGTTTTATTCAATCTTAATATATTCCTATTCTTTTGGGATTCCTCGATTTTTGGAATTTATCTGGGCAAAATTATAAATTATCACGATTTAACAATTGTGGATGATAAAATTCAAAATATTTTGGTCATCCCTTATCTGGATAATCCCCCACCTACTAGGATTCTATTTGAATTTAAATTAATATTATCTTTTAATCCCATGATTATCAGGATATTATTTAAATTCAAATTCCTTTTAAATTATCTTGATAATCCCACACTTTCTAAGATTCTATTTGAATTTAAATTAATATTATCTTTTAATCCCATGATTATCAGGATATTATTTAAATTCAAATTCCTTTTAAATTATCTTGATAATCCCACACCTTCTAGGATTCTATTTGCATTTAAATTAATATTATCCTACAATCCCGCGATTACTAGTATTCTATTTAAATTTAAATCCATATTATCCTATTATTATTTGGATTATCCACAATCCTCAACATTTAAACAATCTTTTCATTTCCTAGGGACCTCCCCTCATTATATGCTGACCATTGGTCGTATTCTTCACCTTTATGCGATCCAATACCCTTGTGTGCCATTTACATCCAACCTTAAGCACTCTCTCTTGCTACAACGTTCTCATACGTCCCGCATTTCTCTTATGGCTTCCACGGACTCTTTTCTATCCTGTTTTGACAACCTCCAATTTACTACGTAGGAGAAAAACATGATATGTACGCCTGCTTCCACGAAGGCCGTTCCCCTCGATGACTACAAGTCGTCTCTCATTGGGAAACTCTTCAACACCAAAGATTTTGATGAAACTGCCCTGGTGCGCCTTTTCACCTCTGTATGGAAAGAGGATAAACTCTCATCGGTAACGACTCTGGGCTCTGGTTATTTCCTCTTTAAATTTGAAACTAAGCACTGCAGGGACGATGTTCTGAAAAGAGGGCCCTGGACTTTCAAGAAGGATTGGCTGGCACTCCTACCAGTTCAACCAAAACTTACCATTGATGGTTATCTCTATGACCAGATGAGAATCTGGGTGCGAATCCTTAGGGTACCAATAGCCATGATGACTGGAGTCACAGTGGCTAATATCACCGGACGAACCCTGGGAAGTGGGATTGGCGCAATTATAGGGACAGACTCCCGTCAGTCGGATGATGGGAACATGACCAAGTTTCTTCGTGTCTGTGTTATTATCGATGTATGTCAACCGTTGCATCGGTTTGTAGCTGTACGCATCGAGGAGGACGAAGGCCCTCAAATGTTGCCGCTTCAATATGAGAAGCTACCCACTTTCTGTCACGGGTGCGGCATTCTCATCTTTCTCACTGCATACGAATCTGAGGACGATGTTCTTCATTTTTCTCCTCTGTCGCTTCTGCTGTCGTGACAGGCTCATCGGCAGCAGTCTGTTTATCACCTGTCGGAGCAGCTTCCTCGACAGGTTTATCTAAGGCAGGTTCCTTTTCTATTTCAGCTTTTTCCGGTCCAGGTAACTTTTTCCCACTCCTAGTAGTAATCGCCTTACATTGCTCATGTAGGGGCGGTCTAGCATTTTCAGTATTGCTAGGAAAACCACCATTCTGCCTTGGCTTAATATGCTGGGACACCTGACCCATTTGTGTCTCTAGAGATTTCAAGGTAGCCTCATGATTTGTCATTCTCATCTTGGTTTCATCCATAAAGTTTTCCGTCTTCTTGACAAACTGATTAATATTGTCCATATACGTACCAGTCTGAGACATAAAAGTGGCCAGAGTCTGCTCCAATACACTACTCGTGGCAGATGGCGGCTGCTGTTGCTGTTGCGGCGACAGGTTCTGCGGCAGGTTCTGCGGCTGCTGTTGCTGTCGCGTCAACAATCTAGGGCCCCCCTGATTCTGATGATGCACTTGCGGATTCAGAGCATTGTTGGGGTTACTCCAAGAAAATTTGGGATCTTTCCTCCAATTAGGATTGTAGTTGTTGGAATTGTAGTTTGGCTTGTAATTTCCAACATATTTTCCCTCTTCTATATTTATAGGGCATTCATCCCTACTATGATTTCCCTCACAAGTAGCACAAACTTCCTTGACAGTAAATCCTCGTAAGTCCTCTTCATTCAATAAGTGTGTCATGGCTTTAGTAAGGAATGCTACCTGTGATTTCATAGTGCTGTCGGCCTCATAGTCCTTGACAGCAAGTACCCGTTTACCCCCTCTTCTGGCTGTCGGAAATTGTTCTTCATTCTTAGCTAGATTTTTCAGAACTTGCAGCGCCTCGTCTGGATCTTTATCCAATAATAGTCCATTTGCTGCAGAATCAATTCTAATGCGGGTTTGTAAGTTAGCAGCATTATAGAATTTAGTTACCTGATTCCAGACGGGGAATCCTTGCATTGGGCAGTTCCGAAGAAGAGTAGTAAACCTGTCCCAGGCCTCGTGCATTGGCTCGTCATCTTCCTGTTGAAAAGTAGCAATTTCGTTACGTAATCGCTCAGATAAATGCGAAGGATTAAAACGAGATAAAAATTCACGAGTTAAATCTGCCCAAGTCATAATGGAACCCGGTGTTAGTTTATTCCACCAAGTTTTAGCTCTGTCCCTCAAGGAATGGGGAAATAACCGAAGCCTCAGTATCTCCGAACTAACTCCTGGCAGTCTAAACGAACCACAGATCTCCTGGAACGTTTTGAGATGCTCCCTAGCATCTTCTGTCGCAGAACCACTAAACTGTCCGGCGTTGTTGATCATACTAAACATGACAGGTTTAAGCTCGAAGTTATCAACATCGATATCCGGCAGCGTGGTCTCCAGCTCTACATGATCATTCAGCATGTAGTCACGACATGACCGTCGTCCACCTGCTGCGGGCGGATCGCCGACAGGTGGGTTATTATTGCCAAGGGGTGGTATGAAACCACCAGCGGGTTGGTTATGGCCCATCTTCTCTAGCTGTTCCTCGAGATATTCGTTTCTATCTAAAAGTCGGCGAAGTTGTTTCTTGAGATTGAAGGAACGTTCGATTTCCGGATCTAATTTATACTCAGGATCTTCACCTCTTTTGGATCTGCGCATAAACAAGAAAACCTCGTGAAAAGCAAGAGTTGAAAACACAAAAGAAAAATTAAAGAAAAATAAAGATAAGAACGTAAAATAAATAAAAATAAAAGCGAAAAGTGCAATAAAAGAAAGATGTAGTTATGTTGCCAATCCCCGGCAACGGCGCCAAAAACTTGTTGCGTGTAAAATAGTCTATCGCAATTGTAGTGCAAGTGTACACGACGCAAGTAGTAAAGTGATACGAAGTATCGGATATCGTCTCCACAGGGATTGGGCTAATGACTTCACCTTGTTTACTGCACGAAAGTAAAGGAAATAATTAAGAGTTGTCACGAGAATAATAAGGTAAAAACGTAAAATAAAGAATTGAGAAATCAAGATAGAGAGAATGGGCTGGTATTGAGTTGCTTAGTAGTGCAGGTATTGAATTGCTTAGGATCTCCAGTTCTGTCGTCGCGCCTGTCGCCGACAGCACCTGTCGCGGCAGCTGTCCGTTGATCGTCGCGGCAGCAAACACACCAACTCCGTACTTCAAGCTTGGCAAGAATCCCAGATCTGCCTTGCCCTATCCCTAGGCACAAGTCTGTTGATGATCACGTCTTGATGATACCTCCCGGCGTGAATCGAAGGATGAACACCAATGTGTATGAATTCTTCCTTAGCCACTTAACCTCGCCCTATCCCTAGGCACGAGATGGTTCAACTATAAACTAGAGAACGCGCTCTTATCTCTTTCGTATACTTAACTCTCCCGATGCTAAGTAAATGGATAACCTCACAATGCTCTCCCGATGCTCTTGCAAGATATTAAAACCAAGATAAAAGAACTTGAAGTTTATTTTATTGAACTTGAAAAATCCTAAAACAAAGCAACCCTTGCAACTACTTTACAAAACAACCCGTAGCCCTAGGGGGAATTTAGAACATGTCGGTGACGGGTGGACGACAGGGGGATTTAGGTTTCGGTTATGGGGTAATCGGTTATGCCTCCTAGGTTAAATCTATGCCCTTATATAAGCTTTGGGCTCAAGTGTTCTAAGGTAACAAGGATTACAACTTTAATTAAAAGTAAGATTCTAATAAAGACTAAATCTCTAAAGACTCCTACTTTCCAGCCGCTATCCTTGTTTCTAGGAATTTCCTCTCCTTGAGCTTTGGCTTGACATATCTTTTGATCCGGGGCTTGGAAAAATATTTGGCTTTCACACGACAGACGAGCAGATTTTTCTCTATCTATCGAGGTCCACTTTACTTTTCCTCTTCATAAGGTTGCTGTCACCTTGCTGTCACGACAGGTCCATGACAGGTTCGTCTTCTTCGTTTGCTTGTCCAGTTCAGCCCTCCTACTTCTCTGCCCTGCGCCTGCCTTCAACATCTACTATGGCAGATACCTGCAAAAATAGCCATCTTTTAGTAGAATCCGTGCCTTTAGTCCATTTGTGATGTTTTACTGAAAACTAACCTAAATGCAATGCAATGATGCTTGAATGCAGCAGAAATATGGGTTAAAAAGGGTGTAAATAATAGAACTTTTGCACACTCAACACACCCCCAAACTCAAGTTTTTGCTTGCCCTCAAGCAATTAAACCTAAAAGAAAAAACTGAAAAATTTTGTGTTGGCCTTCAAACAGTGAACTGTCCCTTACCCGTCGCTCATTCTCTATGGCGGCAGCAACCTGTCGGAAAGGTTAGGATCTGTCCGGAATCTTCCTATAGCTCTCGTGCAGTGTGTGCATGCTTGTGAACAATTATATGCTAAGACTCTCTTAGTTTCACTAGAATAATCGACTTTAGCCTGTTTAGAGTTTTTCCTACGAGACTGTTTTCTTTCTTTTTCCTACTAGAGCCAGAATTGGGCACCTCTAGTTATTTCCTTTTTTCAAATTTCTTCTCTTTTACTAGAGCCAGTATTTCATGCACCTCTAGTTAACTGTCTAGAGCCTGTGATAGGCACCTCTAGAAGTTTTTCTCTGGTTATCTGCCTAGAGCCAGTGATAGGCACCTCTAGGTTTCCTGAGATTCTAGTCTCTTTTCTACTCTAAGTGCTAAGCTTTCCTATTCTAGTTTGGCTAAAAGAAATCTAAGCAGTATAACAGTCACAATGGTGTTTAAGTTTTCAGAACTATAGAAAGGCTCTAAACTTCTCCTTAATCTGTCCTAAAGATGCTGTCACGACAGAGATGTCATGACAGGTAAGTTAACTTCACAGTTTTAAGCCAACAGTTTAATTTTCTGATGAATTTTTTTTTTAAGAAACTTAAAATAAAAAACACAACAAATAATAAAAAGATGTACTTAAGACTCCATTAATGATGGAGGGTTGCCACCCCCAAACTCGAGGGTTGCATTGCCCTCAATGCAAAATGACATGAACAATAAAGAAAAAGTACATCACAAAATATAAAGGCAGGCAGCAATCAGAGGAAAATAAAAACTTAAATTTTCAGTCGCTGCCCTCGCTGCTGCTGCTGATTCGGATCTGACGGCAGCGTCTGCGATGTGGGGGAGGCTGGACAGGTTCAGAGACAGGTTCAGGGACAGGTTGCTCCACGGGATGAATATCGGAACTGCTGCCGCTGTCCCAACTGCTGGTGGTAGTGGTACTAGCCTTAGGCAGCCTTTTCTTGTCTGCCACATGTTTAATCCTCTTTACCCTCGTAAAGTCACTCTCCAAATTCCTCCGGATAAGAGGGCTGTCATCAGTGACAGGTCTCTTGGTTCCTCGAGGTGAGGTGTCTGCCGGTGGGCTGCCTTCTGCCGTCGGGGCAGGTGATTTGGTGGAAGCAGTCGAGTGGGACGGGGAGGCAGGTGGTGTGGGCGTGTGGACAGGTGTGTGGACAGGAGTGGGGATATGGAAATAATGGGCAGGAAAAGTAGGGAATTGAACATCGGGAAAATTTAAAGTTTGGGTAATAAAATTTACCGTGGAGTTCGTGAAGTCCCGAATAAATGTCATCAATCCCATTTGGCGTTCCTCTACCCGTTGTAAAGTAGCTAGGATGAGGGCAGACTGGTCTGTCGGAGTGGCGTTGGTTCCAGCATCAGGGGCAGGCTCGGTGGGTGGTTCCTCTGATGATTCTGCGGGTGAGCCGGCAGGGTTGAAGGAGGAGACAGGTGTAGCCGCGATCAGCTCCATGAGGCTGTTGATGTTATTGTCTGTCCAACCTCTGCCCTTCCTGATTTTGTCGGAGGGATCCTCGGGCACCGCAGCACATCGGCAGAGGGAAGTTATGGTGAACGGCAGGCAGAGGCGTGAATCAGAACGGAAGGCACAGTCCAGGATGCTGTCCCTCATATATCTGCCCACATTAATGGCCCTGTTGTGCATGATGGAGTGAATCAGGGCAAGCCGCTGTCAGTTGACTGTCGTGTGATGGGACGAGGGCAGGATACGCTTTTTGATGAAAGCGTTCCAAAGTTTGGCTTCCGGGCGAAGCTGCCCCCTATTGACGGAGTGGGGGTTCTTCTTGCTGGTGGTCCATGATGTACCGGCCTCTGTTAACTCCACCATGATGGCATCGTAAGTGGCAGAGTCGAGGGAGTCGATGAATTCCTGGTGAGCATCATCACCGGGGCCAAAGAAAAGGCCAAACATGTGATTGATGCTGTCGGCAGTGAAAGGTACTTGCACTCCTCGAACAGTGACAGATGTCGCCGTTCTGCTGTCTATGGCTGCGTAGAATTCTCGGACTAAGGTGTCGTTAAGCTCGGCCGGTTGTTCAGCAAAAGACTCCTATAGTTGAGCCTTGATGGCCTTGAAAATGAACGGCCGAAGTCCCATGTTGGGCGTCTGTCGGATGTACACGAAGCCACGTTCCTCCCATAACTCTTTGTTGGCGAAGGGGGATGCTGCTGCGGAAGAAGAGGCGGCAGCAGTGCTACGGCGGGTTTGTCTTGACGACATATTGGTTGCAAGGGCTGTGAAAAAAAAGAAAGCAAATAAAACTAGAGGAGAAAAATAACAAGAGAGCAAAATCAGAAGTGATGAAAAATGAAAATGGGAAGGGGTTTATATAGCGGTCGACGAGCTGCCCATTTAATGCCGCAACGGCAGGCGTGAAGAACGGAGCGGCAGATTGGATTTAGCGTGTCTGGCACGTCTGACACGCATTTATTCGTCTGTTACGCGTCTGCCGCACGCTTCTGCGTTTGCCGTGTCAGTCTGTTGACAGCCTGTCATATCCGTCCGCGGCGGCAGCCGAAACGACAGGTTATCATAAATGGGCTTTATTTGGCTGATGGATGGGCGGTGGGCTTGGGCCACTTCTTCTTTCCTTCTTGACTCCTTTATTTCCTAAAAGCTGAGATTATAAAAATAAAACATTATTCGAATAAAATAAACCTAGTTCCTAATAAATAATAATAATAATAATAATAAATAAAACTTAGGTTAAATTAGGGGTGCCTTGTGGGGCATCTCCTAAAGTAACCACTTCCTGAATTCCTGGGGCTTCAGTCCCCTGATAGTGCTTGAGGCGTTGTCCATTGACTTTGAATTGGTGCCCGTCTTTTAATGATTGAATTGTGATGGCACCATGGGGAAAGACTTGAATTACTTGGAACGGGCTAGACCATCTAGACTTTAGCTTTCCTGGGAAGAGTTTAAGTCTAGAATTAAACAACAACACAAGCTGCCCTGGGCAGAACTGTCGTGGCAGCAGTTTCTTGTCGTGCCACTTCTTAGTCTTTTCCTTGTAAATCCTTGCGTTGTCGTAGGCCATTGTCCGTAATTCTTCAATCTCGTTTAGGTCTAATAACCTTTTCTGGCCGGCCTTGTCCAAGTCCATATTCACTGCCTTGATTGCCCAATATGCTTTGTGCTCGATCTCGACAGGCAAGTGACAGGTTTTCCCATAAATCAGTCGGAATGGAGACATACCCAATGGAGTCTTGAAAGCTGTCCTGTATGCCCATAATGCATCATTTAGAAGTAAAGACCAATCTTTCCTCGTTGGTTTAACCATCTTTTCAAGAATGTTCTTCACTTCCCTATTGGATATCTCAGCCTGTCCATTGGTCTGTGGGTGGTATGCTGTCGCGATCCTGTGCTTGACACCATATTTCTTCAAGGCGGCAGCAATTACCCTATTGTCGAAATGTCTCCCTTCATCACTGATAATCGCCCTAGGGATGCCAAATCTAGAAAAAATGTTTTTATGCTAAAACTTTTGGACCGTCTTGGCATCATTCTTTTGAGTTGCGATTGCTTCAACCCACTTGGAGATATAGTCCACTGCTAGGAGGATGTAAAGGTTTCCACACGAAGATGGAAAAGGTCCCATAAAATCAATCCCCCAAACATCAAAGATCTCTACTTCTAGAATATTCTGCAGTGGCATCTCGTTTCTCCTCGAGATGTTACCTGTCCGCTGGCACCTGTCACAGCTTTTATAAAATTCCTGTGCATCTTTATATAGTGTCGGCCAGTAGAACCCTGACTGCAGCACCTTGGCAGCAGTTTTATTGCCTCCTAAGTGACCTCCATATTGTGAAGCATGACAGTGATGGAGAATGTCTTCTTGTTCTTCTTGTGGTACACACCTTCTTATAACCTGATCTGCGCACATTTTGAAAAGAAGAGGTTCGTCCCAATAATAATGTTTAACATCATTTTGGAACCTCTTCCTTGCTTGATAATTAAGATCAGAAGGTAATATTCCGCTAACTATAAAATTAATGAAATCAGCATACCAGGGAAGGTTAGAAGACTTACCTGCCGCCATGGCTGTCGCGACAGCGATTGCGGCAGCAAAGAGCTGCTCATCTGGGAAGGTCTCCAGTATGTGTGTCTCATCTAACGGTAGACTTTGTCCCGTCTCCAACCTCGACAAGTGGTCTGCCACTTGATTTTCTGTCCCATTTTTATCTTTGATCTCAAGGTCGAACTCTTGTAATAGCAAGATCCATCGTATCAGCCTAGGCTTCGCATCCTTCTTTGCGAACAAATACTTGAGGGCAGAATGGTCGGTGTGTATTATTACCTTCGTTCCAAGTATGTAAGAACGAAACTTGTCGATGGAGAACACCACAGCTAACAGCTCCTTTTCTGTGGTGGTATAGTTCACTTGGGCTTCATTTAATGTTTTGCTAGCATAATATATGACGTGAAACAGCCTGTCCCTGCGCTGCCCAAGTGCTGCCCCGACAGTATAGTCACTAGCATCACACATGATCTCGAATGGTTGTGTCCAGTCTGGTGGTTGTACTATGGGGGCTGTCACTAACTTTTCCTTCAGAACCTTGAATGCTTCAGTACATTCCTCATTAAAGTCAAAGGGTCGGTTCTGCTCTAGGAGATGGCATAGCGGCTTGGTGATCTTTGAAAAATTTGCAATAAATCTTCTATAAAAACCAGCATGCCCCAAAAAACTCCTAATGCCCTTGACTGTCGTTGGCGGCGGCAGCTTCTCTATGACTTCAATTTTTGCCCTGTCGACCTCTATCCCACGGCAGCTAATCTTATGGCCTAGAACTATCCCTTCATCTACCATAAAATGGCATTTTTCCCAATTTAGAACAAGATTAGTTTTTTCACATCTTTCAAGTACCTTTTGAAGATTGCCGAGGCAGCTCTCAAAATCGTCTCCAAAGACGGAAAAATCATCCATGAAAATCTCAAGGAAGTCCTCTACCATGTCGGAGAATATTGCCATCATGCACCTTTGGAAGGTGGCAGGTGCGTTACAGAGGCCGAACGGCATCCTCCTAAATGCGTATGTTCCGTAGGGGCATGTGAAAGTCATTTTCTCTTGATCTTCTGGTGCAATAGCAATTTGGTTATAACCTGAATAACCATCAAGAAAACAATAATAAGATTTACCCGCTAATCTATCAAGCATTTGATCAATAAAGGGTAAAGGGAAGTGGTCCTTTCGGGTAGCTTTGTTAAGCTTCCGATAGTCCATACAAACCCTCCAACCGGTCACAGTCCTGGTTGGGATTAGTTCATTGTTTTCGTTGGTTATCACGGTCATGCCTCCTTTCTTGGGAACACATTGCACCGGGCTTACCCATTTGCTGTCGGAGATGGCGTAAATAATACCAGCATCTAACCATTTAATGATCTCCTTACGCACTACCTCCTTCATCGCATGGTTTAGCCGCCTTTGGGCATCTATAGTCGGCTTATGATCTTCCTCAAGAAGGATTTTGTGCATGCATAATGCCGGACTAATGCCCTGAATGTCTGCTATCGTCCATCCAATCGCCTTTTTGTGCTGCCTTAGCATGTCGATCAGCTGTCGTTCTTGTTCCTGCGGCAGCTTAGCAGAGATGATTACGGGCAGTGTGTCATCACAACCAAGATAAGCATATTTAAGCTGCCCTGGCAGGGGCTTAAGTTCTAAGACAGGTGGTTCAACAGTAGAGGGCTTTTGGATTAAATGGTTATCCGAAGTGTAGTTCAAGGGTTCGAATAACTTACCTGGACGATGGTCTAACCAATTTACCTCCTCATGACCTTCAGTATCAGATGTATCGGATTCAGAGGAGTTGCTGTCGTCGGTGCTGTCGTCATCGCTGTCGTGACAGGTCTGTAAATGACTGTCGCAGCAGTGACCAAATTTTTTATCACGGCAGCCCGACCTGATGCAGGGGTAATCAAAGGTCACCTCAATGATGGCCTTGCATTCCTCGTCCAAATCAGCACGTTTCATTGATTGGAGAACATTCAACTTAATCTCTTGATCGTTTACTCGCATGGTGAGTTCTCCTTTCTCCACATCAATCAGTGATCTTCCCGTGGCTAAGAAGGGTCGTCCAAGGATGACTGGTGCGTTTTCATCTGCCTCACAATCTAAAACAAGAAAGTCAGCAGGAAAAATAAACTTATCCACTCTTACCAGAATGTCTTCAATCTTTCCCTCTGGATGAACGTAAGAGCGGTCGGCTAGCTGTAGGGTAACTGTCGTGGGCCGCGCCTTCCCAATACCTAATTTCTGAAAAATAGATTTGGGCATTAGATTAACACTAGCTCCAAGATCACAAAGTGCCTTACCCACAAATTTGTCACCGATTACACAAGGTATGAGGAAGCTCCCTGGATCCTTCTTCTTCTGGGGTGGCTGCCGATGAAGAATACTCATGCAACCATCTGCCATCCTTACCGTTTCAAACTCCCCAAGTTTATATTTCTTTGACATGACATCTTTGAGAAATTTAGCATAACCGGGCATCTCCCTAACGGCATCTAACAGCGGAATATTAATCTGAACCTGCTTAAAAATATCATAAATCTTTTTAAGTTGAGATTCTTGCTTAGCTTGCTTTATCCGTTGAGGAAAGGGTGGTGGGGGACGGTAATCAGCAACACGTCCTTCCCACTGCATACGAATCTGAGGATGATGTTCTTCATTTTTCTCCTCTGTCGCTTCTGCTGTCGTGACAGGCTCATCGGCAGCAGTCTGTTTATCACCTGTCGGGGCAGCTTCCTCGGCAGGTTTATCTAAGGCAGGTTCCTTTTCTATTTCAGCTTTTTCCGGTCCAGGTAACTTTTTCCCACTCCTAGTAGTAATCGCCTTACATTGCTCATGTGGGGGCGGTCTAGCATTTTCAGTATTGCTAGGAAAACCTCCATTCTGCCTTGGCTTAATATGCTGGGACACCTGACCCATTTGTGTCTCTAGAGATTTCAAGGTAGCCTCATGATTTGTCATTCTCATCTTGGTTTCATCCATAAAGTTTTCCGTCTTCTTGACAAACTGATTAATATTGTCCATATACGTACCAGTCTGAGACATAAAAGTGGCCAGAGTCTGCTCCAATACACTACTCGTGGCAGATGGCGGCTGCTGTTGCTGTTGCGGCGACAGGTTCTGCGGCAGGTTCTGCGGCTGCTGTTGCTGTCGCGTCAACAATCTAGGGCCCCCTGATTCTGATGATGCACTTGCGGATTCAGAGCATTGTTGGGGTTACTCCAAGAAAATTTGGGATCTTTCCTCCAATTAGGATTGTAGTTGTTGGAATTGTAGTTTGGCTTGTAATTTCCAACATATTTTCCCTCTTCTATATTTATAGGGCATTCATCCCTACTATGATTTCCCTCACAAGTAGCACAAACTTCCTCGACAGCAAATCCTCGTAAGTCCTCTTCATTCAATAAGTGTTTCATGGCTTTAGTAAGGAATGCTACCTGTGATTTCATAGTGCTGTCGGCCTCATAGTCCTTGACAACAAGTACCCGTTTACCCCCTCTTCTGGCTGTCGGAAACTGTTCTTCATTCTTAGCTAGATTTTTCAGAACTTGCAGCGCCTCGTCTGGATCTTTATCCAATAATAGTCCATTTGCTGCAGAATCAATTCTAATGCGGGTTTGTAAGTTAGCAGCATTATAGAATTTAGTTACCTGATTCCAGACGGGGAATCCATGCATTGGGCAGTTCCGAAGAAGAGTAGTAAACCTGTCCCAAGCCTCGTGCATTGGCTCGTCATCTTCCTGTTGAAAAGTAGCAATTTCGTTACGTAATCGCTCAGATAAATGCGAAGGATTAAAACGAGATAAAAATTCACGAGTTAAATCTGCCCAAGTCATAATGGAACCCGGTGTTAGTTTATTCCACCAAGTTTTAGCTCTGTCCCTCAAGGAATGGGGAAATAACCGAAGCCTCAGTATCTCCGGACTAACTCCTGGCAGTCTAAACGAACCACAGATCTCCTGGAACGTTTTGAGATGCTCCCTAGCATCTTCTGTCGCAGAACCACTAAACTGTCTGGCGTTGTTGATCATACTAAACATGACAGGTTTAAGCTCGAAGTTATCAACGTCGATATCCGGCAGCGTGGTCTCCAGCTCTATATGATCATTCAGCATGTAGTCACGACATGACCGTCGTCCACCTGCTGCGGGCGGATCGCCGACAGGTGGGTTATTATTGCCAAGGGGTGGTATGAAACCACCAGCGGGTTGGTTATGGCTCATCTTCTCTAGCTGTTCCTCGAGATATTCATTTCTGTCTAAAAGTTGGCGAAGTTGTTTCTTGAGATTGAAGGAACGTTCGATTTCCGGATCTAATTTATACTCAGGATCTTCACCTCTTTTGGATCTGCGCATAAACAAGAAAACCTCGTGAAAAGCAAGAGTTGAAAACTCAAAAGAAAAATTAAAGAAAAATAAAGATAATAACGTAAAATAAATAAAAATAAAAGCGAAAAGTGCAATAAAAGAAAGATGTAGTTATGTTGCCAATCCCCGGCAACGGCGCCAAAAACTTGTTGCGTGTAAAATAGTCTATCGCAATTGTAGTGCAAGTGTACACGACGCAAGTAGTAAAGTGATACGAAGTATCGGATATCGTCTCCACAAGGATTGGGCTAATGACTTCACCTTGTTTACTGCACGAAAGTAAAGGAAATAATTAAGAGTTGTCACGAGAATAATAGGGTAAAAACGTAAAATAAAGAATTGAGAAATCAAGATAGAGAGAATGGGCTGGTATTGAGTTGCTTAGTAGTGCAGGTATTGAATTGCTTAGGATCTCCAGTTCTGTCGTCGCGCCTGTCGCCGACAGCACCTGTCGCGGCAGCTGTCCGTTGATCGTCGCGGCAGCAAACACACCAACTCCGTACTTCAAGCTTGGCAAGAATCCCAGATCTGTCTTGCCCTATCCCTAGGCACAAGTCTGTTGATGATCACGTCTTGATGATACCTCCCGGCGTGAATCGAAGGATGAACACCAATGTGTATGAATTCTTCCTTAGCCACTTAACCTCGCCCTATCCCTAGGCACGAGATGGTTCAACTATAAACTAGAGAACGCGCTCTTATCTCTTTCGTATACTTAACTCTCCCGATGCTAAGTAAATGGATAACCTCACAATGCTCTCCCGATGCTCTTGCAAGATATTAAAACCAAGATAAAAGAACTTGAAGTTTATTTTATTGAACTTGAAAAATCCTAAAACAAAGCAACCCTTGCAACTACTTTACAAAACAACCCGTAGCCCTAGGGGGAATTTAGAACATGTCGGTGACGGGTGGACGACAGGGGGGTTTAGGTTTCGGTTATGGGGTAATCAGTTATGCCTCCTAGGTTAAATCTATGCCCTTATATAAGCTTTGGGCTCAAGTGTTCTAAGGTAACAAGGATTACAACTTTAATTAAAAGTAAGATTCTAATAAAGACTAAATCTCTAAAGACTCCTACTTTCCAGCCGCTATCCTTGTTTCTAGGAATTTCCTCTCCTTGAGCTTTGGCTTGACATATCTTTTGATCCGGGGCTTGGAAAAATATTTGGCTTTCACACGACAGACGAGCAGATTTTTCTCTATCTATCGAGGTCCACTTTACTTTTCCTCTTCATAAGGTTGCTGTCACCTTGCTGTCACGACAGGTCCATGACAGGTTCGTCTTCTTCGTTTGCTTGTCCAGTTCAGCCCTCCTGCTTCTCTGCCCTGCGCCTGCCTTCAACATCTACTATGGCAGATACATGCAAAAATAGCCATCTTTTAGTAGAATCCGTGCCTTTAGTCCATTTGTGATGTTTTACTGAAAACTAACCTAAATGCAATGCAATGATGCTTGAATGCAGCAGAAATATGGGTTAAAAAGGGTGTAAATAATAGAACTTTTACACACTCAACATAAACCCTGTTCGGGATGGTTCACATGGTCTCGAACGGGACCTAATGTTGCATCCGTTTGTGAACGTCTAGATCGATTCCTTGCTTGTAATGCATGGCTAAATGCACACCTAACATTCCAATACAGGAACGTTTTCTCTCCAGATTCTGATCATTATGTCATTCTCATGGACACCAAACGTGTTGCTCCCCATGAGGTTCGTTCCCGGCATGATGGCGATCACTTTCGCTTTGAATCTTGCTGGGCAAATGACCCATCATGTATCAAAGCCTTCCACCAAGCATTGTCAAACGCGTCAGGCACCCTCCTTGACAAATTGACTATTGTTGGAAGCCACTTACATGATTGGCAAACGACTCGTCGTTTCAAATCCAACAACCGCATCGCTGAGCTTCAACGCCAGATTAATTCTTACATGCGTCGACGGCAGCTATCACCTAAAATGCTGCTCAACCTAAGAGATGCGAAATTGGAGCTTCGACGCCTTTTGGACGCACGAGAGGCCTACTGGGCTCAACGTTCTCGTGTTACCTGGCTATCGCAAGGTGACAAAAACACGTCCTTCTTCCATGCCAGGGTGTCTAAACGAAGGAAAAAGAACACTATACGTGGCCTCTTTGATGTAAACCAAACATGGCATACCGAGAAACCTGAGCTCCTTCGGATTGCCTCGGATTACTTCCAGGTTTTGTTTACATCGTCTAATTCGACTTCCTCTCTCATTCGTTTGGAACACATCAGCCCAGTCGTTACTGCTGCAATGAATGATTCGTTGCTTCGACCTTTCACTGAAGACGAGGTAATCACAGCTTTCAGGGATATAGGTCCCAGGAAAGCTCCGGGTTTTGATGGCTTCCCTAGTAGTTTCTACAGGCAATACTGGGATGTCATTGGGCCCGAATTCGTCCAACTTTGTTTGCAGCTTTTACGAGGGGAAGAGGACATGGCGACGGTTAACAAAACGATTATTGTCCTCATCCCGAAAGTGCCTGACGCTTCAAACATGCGTCAATTTCGGCCGATCAGTTTATGCACTGTCATTTACAAAACCGTTGCCAAGGTTCTCGTGAATCGGCTCAAACCTATCTTACCGTCTTGTATCAGTGATGCGCAGGCCGCTTTTGTTAGTGGCAGGAACATCACTGATAATATTCTGATTGCACATGAACTTGTTCATACCCTTCATTCTAATAACGCTTCGATCTATCAAGGGGCTGCTTTGAAATTAGACATGGAGAAGGCCTTTGACAAAGTTGAATGGTCTTTTCTTAAAGATGTAATGATACGTATGGGATTTGCACCCGACTGGGTACAGTTGTTACTCCACTGAGTATCCACTCTTTCCTTCTCCGTCCGTCTTAATGGCGCTCTCTCCCAAGAATTCTCTCCGACTAGGGGAATCCGGCAAGGCGACCCCCTCTCGCCTTTCCTTTTCCTAATTTGCTCCCAAGGGCTTTCGGCGGCTCTTGAGGCCAAACAGCGAGCGGGACGACTCGTCGGCTTACAGGCCAATCGCCGAGGACCGCGGATTAACCATCTCCTCTTTGCGGACGACAGCATTGTCTTTGTCCGTAATTGCCCAACGGAAGTCCAACGATTAAAGGAGATTCTTCGTTTGTATGAATCATCCTCGGGCCAATCTGTCAACTTTGCTAAATTGACTGCCTTTTGCAGCTCTTCCTTCTCGGCATCTTTCTCACAGGCTCTTCAACATACCCTTGGCATCCATTTGGTTGATGACCCTGGTACTTATCTGGGGGTCCCTCTCCTCATTGGGAAGAACCGAACGGCCAGTCTTGGGTTTATTCATGACAAGGTCAACTCATGCATGGCTAAATGGGATACTAATTTGCTCTCATACAGTGGGCGTGAAATTCTAATAAAATCAGTGGCACAAGCTATACCTCAGTACGTCATGTCCTGTTATCTGCTTCCGCAAAACATTGTCGACGATGTGACACGCTCAATTCGTCGATACTGGTGGTCGGGCAGAAGTAACAAGAAAGGATGGCCAATGCTGTCCTGGGATACCATGTGTACACCCAAAGCCACTGGGGAATGGGCTTCCGTGACTTACGGGACTTTAACATTGCTCTTCTTGGGAAGCAAATCTGGCGACTGATTTACTCGCCTGATTCCCTACTTGCGAGGGTCCTACGATCCCGTTATTACCCCTCCGGCAATATTCTGGACGCGAAAGCTGACCAGCGCGCCTCATTTGCCTGGCGAGGCATATGGCAAGCCATGCAACGCTTGCAGCCGGGTTTTTTCTGGCGGCCCGACATTGACAGTCGAATACGTATCCATCAAGAACATTGGGGTGGAGCCGCTGGTCTCTCCTTCTTTGGTAACTATCAGGATAATGAGGAGATACCCTTGCGTTGCGGTGATTTTATGATCTGCCATCACAACTCTTGGGACGAACATAAAGTTCGTCAATACTTTGACTGGGATGATGCTGCCAACATCTTGCACGTCCCGATATCCGATGAACGTCGTGATACTTTACTGTGGGGCTTTCACGATACTAACATTTATACAGTACGCTCCGGCTACCTTTTCCTGCGTAGGCCCTCAAGGCCCCTTGAGCGCCCGTGCCCACTCTGGAAGATCATTGCTAAATCTAATATGCTTCCGAAGGTTCGCACCTTTGGATGGCGGGCAGGGCGGAGTGCTTTACCAACTGGTGACCTTCTTGCTGCTCTGGGGATGGGCAGTGGCATGTGCCCGTTCTGTCCCTCGATTCTTGAAACTGCGATTCATGCATTTCGAGACTACCCTGACGCCGCAGAGGTTCTAAGCCTTGCTGGCTTCCCCCGTGCGTTATGCGACAGTACGACCACCTCGGTTACCTTCTGGCTAGAACAGGGAGATGCGCTTCTATCTCGCGCACAATTCGATCTTCTCCTGACTACCTTGTGGAATCTATGTAATAGGAGGAATGATTGGGTCCATTCTCAGCGTCTATAGTCCCCTTGGCTTACTCTGATGAACTCCCAGGAACTACTTCGCGACTACATCTCGGCCAACTCAGACCATACCACGACGCGACCGCAGACGGAGCCAGCCCTTTCCCACCCTGTCTGGAGACCACCACCGGTTGGGACGATCAAAATCAATGTCGATGGCGCTTTCATTGTAGCTACGGGTTCCGCTGGCATTGGTATTGTGGCTCGTGACACCACTGGAGCTATTTTGCTAGGACGGGCTCTCTTCTTGGATGACACCGCAGATTCTCCATCCGCGGAACTCCACGCTATCATCGCAGGAGTCACACTCGGTGCAGACGCTGGCTAGCAAGGGTTTCATCTTGAGTCGGACGCAGCCCTGATAATTAATAGGATACGTCAAGCCGGCCAGGATGCCTCCCCCTTCAGCGGCAGATTCAGACAGCTAGATCTTTCTTTGCTACTATCACTGGTTTATGTTTACTTTATGTACCGCGTACAGCTAATGCTTTAGCTCACTATATAGCCAATTGGGCCCTTCATTCTAGATCCTCTTTGTATTTTGGACCGGGCTTACCCGATGATTTGCGAACATTTGTACCGGTTGTTCACCAACCACCATGATTTATAATATATTTGGGTACTCTTTTCCCCTCCTAGGACCCTAACTGGGCCAGCCCAGTAAGGATTACTGGGGTTTTTAATGAGGCCCTTTCTTCAAAAAAAAAAATTCCAACGGGTCCATTGAAAGGCCCATTTAGGCCTGCTCGTCCGAAACCACTACAAAAGGACCGCAAAACAAGTTTTAATCAAATTTTAGGAGTTCAAATAATTTATTAGGAGCTTTTCAACACAATTATATTGCAAAACCTCATTTTCTGTACTTTTTACTCAGTTAAAATTCCAACGGGTCCATTGAAGGCCCATTTATACCTGGACGTCCGAAACCGATACAAAAAGGACCGCAAAAACGTTTTAATCAAATTTTAGGAGTTCAAATAAATGATTAGGAGCTTTTTAACACAATTATATTGCAAAACTTCAATTTTTATACATTTTACACAGTTAAAATTCCAACGGGTCCACTGAAAGGCCTATTTAGACCCGCACGTCCGAAACCTCTACATAAAGGACCGCAAAACAAGTTTTGATCATATTTTAGGAGTACAAATAATTGATTATGAGATTTTCAACACAATTATATTGCAAAACCTCAATTTTTATACTTTTTACTCAGTTAAAATTCCAACGGGTCCATTGAAAGGACCATTTAGACATTCTTGTCCGAAACCTCTACAAAAAGGGCCGCAAAACAAGTTTTAATCAAAATTTAGGAGATCATGTAATTGATTAGGAGATTTTCAATACAATTATATTGCAAAACCTCAATTTCTGTACTTTTGACTCAGTTAAAATTCCAACGGGTCCAGTGAAAGGCCCATTTAGACCTGCTCGTCCGAAACCTCGATAAAAAGGATCGCAAAACAAGTTTTAATCAAATTTTAGGAGTTCAAATAATTGATTAGGAGCTTTTCAACACAATTGTATTGCAAAACCTCAATTTATGTACTTTTTACTCAATTAAAATTCTAACGGGTCCATTGAAAGACCCATTTAGACCTGCTCGTCCGAAACCTCGACAAAAAGGACCGCAAAAATAGTTTTAATCAAATTTTAGGAGTTCAAATAATTGATTAGGAGCTTTTCAACACAATTATATTGAAAAACCTCAATTTTTTACTTTTTACTCAGTTAAAATTCCAACGGGCCCATTGAAAGGCCCATTTAGACATGCTCGTCCGAAACCTCTACAAAAAGGACCGCAAAAATGTTTTATTTAAATATTAGGAGTTCAAATAATTTATTAGGAGCTTTTCAACACAATTATGTTGCAAAACCTCAATTTCTGTACTTTTTACTTAGTTAAAATTTCAACGGGTCCATTGAAAGAACCATTTAGACCCGCTCATCCGAAACCTCTACAAAAAGGACAACAAAAAAAGTTTTAATCAAATCTTAGGAGTTAATGTAATTGATTAGGAGCTTTTCAACACAATTATATTGCAAAACCTCAATTTCTGTACTTTTTACTCAGTTAAAATTCTAACGGGTCCATTGAAAGGCCCATTTAGACCTGCTCGTCCGAAACCTCGACAAAAAGGACCGCAAAAATAGTTTTAATCAAATTTTAGGTGTTCAAATAATTGATTATGAGCTTTTCAACACAATTATATTGAAAAACCTCAATTTTATAATTTTTACTCAGTTAAAATTCCAACGGGACCATTGATAGGCCCATTTAGACCTGATCGTCCGAAACCTCTACAAAAAGGACCGCAAAAAGGTTTTATTCAAATATTAGGAGTTCAAATAATTAATTAGGAGCTTTTCAACATAATTATATTGCAAAACCTCAATTTTTATACTTTTTACTTAGTTAAAATTCCAACGGGTTTCCCCGATTGTGCTTACTGGGGATTACGAAATCTCCGATGAATTTCACATTCGTTGTCGTGATTTTATGATACGTAACCAAGCTGCCTGGGATACGAGCAAGATAAACAATTATTTCAATCCAATTGATGCCGATGCCATTCTCCGTATTCCCATCATAAATGATCAACGTGACTCAATACTCTGGTCTCCCAACGACTCGGGTATTTACTCAGTCCGTTCTGGATATATTTTCTTACAACGTTCAATAACTCAACCTTCACCCCCAACACGCTTTTGGAAGTTTTTATCCAAAATCAAAGCTTTACCCAAAGTTAAAACTTTTGGCTGGCGTATGGCTTCTGATGCTCTACCAGTTGGATCTAAAATGCAAGCCTTTTCCCCTACCTCGGGACCTTGCTCTATCTGTGGTAGCCACTCGGAATCGATCCTTCATGCGTTTCGTGACTGCCCTGGGGCATCTGAAGCTCTCCAAATTAGTGGTATCCCTATCTCTCTCTATAAGAGTTTAGCTCCTACGCCCATGCAATGGTTAGAGGAAGCAGCCTCTAAAATTTCCTCTGAAAAATTTGGTCTCTTTCTTACTGTTTTATGGAATATATGGAACAGACGAAATGACTGGGTTCACAACCACCATCTACAACCTCCATGGCTAATTGTTGTTAACTCAATTAGCTTACATGACGAATTTTGTAAATCTTTAAATTCGACTGGCCCAGCTCCAGCTACATTTTCTAATTCTTCCCGAACACCTCCACCTAATCATATCAAAATAAATGTGGATGGTGCCTTTAACCCATCTACTCGTGCAGCAGCCGTTGGCGTTGTTGCTCGTGATTCTGCAGGAGCAGTCGTGGGTGGTCTCGCTTTCCCTCTCAGTAGCTGTCAGGACGCTATCACCAGTGAAGGGGAAAGCATCCTAGCTGGTCTCACCTTTGCCCGATCTCAAGGTTGGACTCGTATCTTGATTGAAACTGACTGCGCTTCTCTCGCGAATAGGATCAACAATCCTGCTCAGGATCTCTCTACTATGGGACCAACTATTCTCCAGATACAAGCCGCTCTTCACGACTTTGACTTTACTTCTATTTCTTTTGTACGCCGTGAGGCAAATATTATAGCCCATACTTTGGCTACCTTTTCGCTGAATTCTATGACTTCTACGTCATTTAACTCGGATATCCCACATTGTATCCAACAATTTGTAACATATCCTTTGTGATTAATAATATTTGGGCACTCTTTTCCCCTTTTTAGGGTCCTCTAGCTCTGCTTGAAGGACAGTAGTAGGGGTTTTTAATGAGGCCTTTTCTTCAAAAAAAAAAAATTCCAACGGGTCCATTGAAAGGCCCATTTCGACCCGCTCGTCCGAAACCTCTACAAAAAGGACTGCAAAACAAGTTTTAATCAAATTTTAGGACTTCATGTAATTGATTAGGAGCTTTTCAACACAATTATATTCCAAAACCTGAATTTCTGTACTTTTTACTCAGTTAAAATTCCAACGGGTCCATTGAAAGGCCCATTTCGACCCGCTCTTCCGAAACCTCTACAAAAAAGGACTACAAAACACGTTTTAATCAAATTTTAGGAGTTCATGTAATTGATTAGGAGCTTTTAAACAAAATTATATTGCAAAACATCAATTTCTGTACTTCTTTTTCTCAGTTAAAATTCCAACAGGTCCATTGAAAGGCCCATTTAGACCTGCTCGTCCGAAACCTCGACAAAAAGGACCGCAAAACAAGTTTTAAACAAATCTTAGGAGTTCAAATAATTGATTAGGAGCTTTTCAACACAATTATATTGCAAAACCTCAATTTCTGTACTTTTTCCTCAGTTAAAATTCCAACGGGTCCATTGTAAGGCCCATTTAGACTTGCTCGTCTGAAACCGATAGAAAAAGGACCACAAAAAAGTTTTAATCAAATTTTAGGAGTTCAAATAAATGATTAGGAGCTTTTCAACACAATTATATTGAAAAACTTCAATTTTTATACATTTTACTCAGTTAAAATTTCAACGGGTCCATTGTAAGGCCCATTTAGACTTGCTCGTCTGAAACCGATAGAAAAAGGACCGCAAAAAAGTTTTAATCAAATTTTAGGAGTTCAAATAAATGATTAGGAGCTTTTCAACACGATTATATTGCGAAATTTCAATTTTTATACATTTTACTCAGTTAAAATTCCAACGGGTCCACTAAAAGGCCCATTTAGACCTGCTCGTCCGAAACCTCTACAAAAAGGACCGCAAAAAAAGTTTTAATCAAATTTTAGGAGTTCAAATAATTGATTAGGAGCTTTTCAACACATTTATATTGCAAAACCTCAATTTCTGTACTTTTTACTTAGTTAAAATTTCAACGGGTCCATTGGAAGGCCCATTTAGACCCGCTCGTCCGAAACCTCTACAAAAAGGACCACAAAAATAGTTTTAATCAAATTTTAGGAGTTCGTGTAATTGATTAGGAGCTTTTCAACACAATTATATTGCAAAACCTCAATTTCTGCACTTTTTACTCAGTTAAAATTCTGACGGGTCCATTGAAAGGCCCATTTAGACCTGCTCGTCCAAAACCTCGACAAAAAGGACCGCAAAAATAGTTTTAATCAAATTTTAGGAGTTCAAATAATTGATTAGGAGCTTTTCAACACAATTATATTGCAAAACCTCAATTTCTGTACTTTTTACTCAGTTAAAATTCCAACGGGTCCATTGAAAGGCCCATTTAGACCTGCTAGTCCGAAACCTATACAAAAAGGACCGTAAAAGAAGTTTTAATCAAATTTTAGGAGTTCAAATAATCGATTAGGAGCTTTTCAACACAATTATATGGCAAAACTTCAATTTTTATACATTTTACTCAGTTAAAATTCCAACGGGTCCACTGAAAGGCCCATTTAGTCCCGCACGTCCGAAAGCTCTACATAAAGGACCGCAAAAAATGTTTTGATCATATTTTAGGAGTACATATAATTGATTATGAGATTTTCAACACAATTATATTGCAAAACATCAATTTTTATACATTTTACTTAGTTAAAATTTCAACGGGTCCACTGAAAGGCCCATTTAGACCCGTACGTCCGAAACCTCTACATAAAGGACCGCAAAAAATGTTTTGATCATATTTTAGGAGTACAAATAATTGATTATGAGATTTTCAACACAAATATATTGCAAAACCTCGATTTTTATACTTTTTACTCAGTAAAAATTCCAACGGGTCCATTGAAAGGCCCATTTAAACATGCTCCTCCGAAACCTGTACAAAAGGGCCGCAAAACAAGTTTTAATCAAATTTTAGGAGATCATGTAATTGGTTAGGAGATTTTCAACACAATTATATTGCAAAACCTCAATTTCTGTACTTTTTACTCAGTTAAAATTCCAACGGGTCCATTGTAAGGCTCATTTAGACCTGCTCGTCCGAAACCGATACAAAAAGGACCGCAAAAAAGTTTTAATCAAATTTTAGGAGTTCAATTAAATGATTACGAGCTTTCCAACACAATTATACTGCAAAACATCAATTTTTATACATTTTACTAAGTTAAAATTCCAACGGGTCCATTGAAAGGCCCATTTAGACATGCTCGTCCGAAACCTGTACAAAAGGGCCGCAAAACAAGTTTTAATCAAATTTTAGGAGATCATGTAATTGGTTAGGAGATTTTCAACACAATTATATTGCAAAACCTCAATTTATGTACTTTTTACTCAGTTAAAATTCCAACGGGTCCATTGTAAGGCTCATTTAGACCTGCTCGTCCGAAACTGATACAAAAAGGACCGCAAAAAAGTTTTAATCAAATTTTAGGAGTTCAATTAAATGATTACGAGCTTTCCAACACAATTATATTGCAAAACATCAATTTTTATACATTTTACTAAGTTAAAATTCCAACGGGTCCATTGAAAGGCCCATTTAGACATGCTCGTCCGAAACCTGTACAAAAGGGCCGCAAAACAAGTTTTAATCAAATTTTAGGAGATCATGTAATTGGTTAGGAGATTTTCAACACAATTATATTGCAAAACCTCAATTTCTGTACTTTTTACTCAGTTAAAATTCCAACGGGTCCATTGTAAGGCTCATTTAGACCTGCTCGTCTGAAACCGATACAAAAAGGACCGCAAAAAAGTTTTAATCAAATTTTAGGAGTTCAATTAAATGATTACGAGCTTTCCAACACAATTATATTGCAAAACATCAATTTTTATACATTTTAATAAGTTAAAATTCCAACGGGTCCATTGAAAGGCCCATTTAGACATGCTCGTCCGAAACCTCTACAAAAAGGGCCGCAAAACAAGTTTTAATCAAATTTTAGGAGATCATGTAATTGATTAGGAGATTTTCAACACAATTATATTGCAAAACCTCAATTTATCTGCTTTTTACTCAGTTAAAATTCCAACGGGTCCATTGAAGGCCCATTTAGACCTGCACGTCCGAAACCGATACAAAAAGGACCGCAAAAAAGTTTTAAACATTTTTTAGGAGTTCAAATAAATGATAAGGAGCTTTTCAAGACAATTATATTGCACAACTTCAATATTTATACATTTTACTCTGTTAAAATTCCAACGGGTCCATTGAAAGGCCCATTTCGACCCACACGTCCGAAACCTCTATATAAAGGACCGCAAAACAAGTTTTGATCATATTTTAGGAGTACAAATAATTGATTGTGAGCTTTTCAACACAATTATATTGCAAAACCTCAATTTCTGTACTCTTTACTCAGTTAAAATTCTAATGGGTCCATTGAAAGGCCCATTTAGACCTGCTCGTCCGAAACCTCGACAAAAAGGACCGCAAAACAAGTTTTAATCAAATTTTAGGAGTTCAAATAATTTATTAGGAGCTTTTCAACACAATTATATTGCAAAACCTCAATTTCTGTACTTTTTACTTAGTTAAAATTTCAACGGGTCCACTGAAAGGCTCATTTAGACCCTCTCGTCCGAAACCTCTACAAAAAGGACTACAAAAAAAGTTTTAATCAAATTTTAGGAGTTAAAATAATTGATTAGGAGCTTTTCAACACAATTATATTGCAAAACCTCAATTTCTGTACTTTTTACTCAGTTAAAATTCCAACGGGTCCATTAAAAGGCCCATTTCGACCCGCTCGTCCGAAACCTCTACTAAAGGACTGCAAAACAAGTTTTAATCAAATTTTAGGAGTTCATATAATTGATTAGGAGCTTTTCAACACAATTATATTGCAAAACCACAATTTTAGTACTTTTTACTCAGTTAAAATTCCAACGGGTCCATTGAAAGGCCCATTTAGACTTGCTCGTCCGAAATCTCGACAAAAAGGACCGCAAAACAAGTTTTAATCAAATTTAAGTAGTTAAAATAATTGATAAGGACCTTTTCAACACAATTATATTGCAAAACCTCAATTTCTGTACTTTTTACTCAGTTAAAATTCCAACGGGTCCATTGAAGGCCCATTTAGACCTGCACGTCCGAAACCGATACAAAAAGGACTGCAAAAAAATTTTAATCAAATTTTAGGACTTCAAATAAATGATTAGGAGCTTTTCAACACAATTATATTGCAAAACTTCAATTTTTATACATTTTACTCAGTTAAAATTCCAACGGGTCCACTTAAAGGCCCATTTAGACCCGCACGTCCGAAACCTCTACATAAAGGATCGCAAAACAAATTTTGATCATATTTTAGGAGTACAAATAATTGATTATGAGATTTTCAACACAAGTTTAGACCTGCTCGTCCGAAACCTCGACAAAAAGGACCGCAAAACAAGTTTTAATCAAATTTTAGGAGTTCAAATAATTGATTAGGAGCTTTTCAACACAATTATATTGAAAAACCTCAATTTTATACTTTTTACTCAGTTAAAATTCCAATGGGACCATTGATAGGCTCATTTAGACCTGCTCGTCCGAATCCTCTACAAAAAGGACCGCAAAAAGGTTTTATTCAAATATTAGGAGTTCAAATAATTTATTAGGAGCTTTTCAACACAATTATATTGCAAAACCTCAATTTCTGTACTTTTTACTTAGTTAAAATTCCAACAGATCCATTGAAAGGCCCATTTCGACCCGCTCTTCCGAAACCTCTACAAAAAAAGACTGCAAAACAAGTTTTAATAAAATTTTAGGACTTCATGTAATTGATTAGGAGCTTTTCAACACAATTATATTGCAAAACCTGAATTTCTGTACTTTTTACTCAGTTAAAATAGTTTTAATCAAATTTTAGGAGTTGAAATAATTGATAAGGAGCTTTGCAGCACAATTATATTGAAAAACCTCAATTTTATACTTTTTACTCAGTTAAAATTCCAACGGGCCCATTGAAAGGCCCATTTAGACCTGCTCGTCCGAAAACTCTACAAAAAGGACTGCAAAAATGTTTTATTCAAATAATAGGAGTTCAAATAATTGATTAGGAGCTTTTCAACACAATTATATTGCAAAACCTCAATTTATGTACTTTTTACTCAGTTAAAATTCCAACGGGTCCATTGAAAGGCCCATTTAGACCTGTTCGTCCGAAACCTCTACAAAAGGATTGCAAAACAAGTTTTAATCAAATTTTAGGAGTTCAAATAATTTATTAGAAGCTTTTCAACACTATTATATTGCAAAACCTCAATTTATGTACTTTTTACTCAGTTAATATTTCAATGGGTCCATTGAAAGGCCCATTTAGACCCGCTCGTCCGAAACCTCTACAAAAAGGACCGCAAAAAAAGTTTTAATCAAATCTTAGCAGTTCATGAAATTGATTAGAAGCTTTTCAACACAATTATATTGCAAAACCTCAATTTCTGTACTTTTTAATCAGTTAAAATTCTAACGGGTCCATTGAAAGGCCCATTTAGACCTGCTCGTCCGAAAACTCGAAAAAAAAGGAACGCAAAAATATTTTTACTCAAATTTTAGGAATTCAAATAATTGATTAGGAGCTTTGCAACACAATTATATTGAAAAACCTCAATTTTATAATTTTTATTCAGTTAAAATTCCAACGGGCCCACTGAAAGGCCCATTTAGACCTGCTCGTCTGAAACCTCTACAAAAATGACAGCAAAATTTTTTTATTCAAATATTATGAGTTCAAATAATTGATTAGGAGCTTTTCAACACAATTATATTGCAAAACCTCAATTTCTATACTTTTTACTCAGTTAAAATTCCAACGTGTCCATTAAAAGGCCCAATTCGACCCACTCGTCCGAAACCTCTACAAAAAGGACTGCAAAACAAGTTTTAATCAAATTCTAGGAGTTCATGTAATTGATTAGGAGCTTTTCAACACAATTATATTGCAAAACCTCAATATCTGTAGTTTTTACTCAGTTAAAATTCCAACGAGTCCATTGAAAGGCCCATTTCGACCCGCTCGTCCGAAACCTCTACAAAAAGGACCACAAAAAAAGTTTTAATCAAATTTTAGGAGTTCATGAAATTGATTAGGAGCTTTTCAACACAATTATATTGCAAAAACTCAATTTATGTACTTTTTAATCAGTTAAAATTCTAACGGGTCCATTGAAAGGCCCATTTAGACCTGCTCGTCCGAAACCGATAAAAAAGGACCGCAAAAAAGTTTTAACCAAATTTTAGGAGTTCCAATAAATTATTAGGAGCTTTTCAACACAATTATATTGCAAAACTTCAATTTTTATACATTTTATTCAGTTAAAATTCCAACGGGTCCACTGAAAGGCCCATTTAGACCCGCACATCCGAAACCTCTACATAAAGGACTCCCAAAACAAGTTTTGATCATATTTTAGGAGTACAAATAATTGTTTATGAGCTTTTCAACACAATTATATTGCAAAACCACTATTTCTGTACTTTTTACTCAGTTAAAATTTCATTGGGTCCATTGAAAGAACCATTTAGACCCGCTCGTCCGAAACCTCTACAAAAAGGACAACAAAAAAAGTTTTAATCAAATCTTAGGAGTTAATGTAATTGATTAGGAGCTTTTCAACACAATTATATTGCAAAACCTCAATTTCTGTACTTTTTACTCAGTTAAAATTCTAACGGGTCCATTGAAAGGCCCATTTAGACCCGCTCGTCCGAAACCTCGACAAAAAGGACCGCAAAAATAGTTTTAATCAAATTTTAGGAGTTCAAATAATTGATTATGAGCTTTTCAACACAATTATATTGAAAAACCTCAATTTTATACTTTTTACTCAGTTAAAATTCCAACGGGACCATTGATAGGCCCATTTAGACCTGCTCGTCCGAAACCTCTACAAAAAGGACCGCAAAAAGGTTTTATTCAAATATTAAGAGTTCAAATAATTGATTAGGAGCTTTTCAACACAATTATATTGAAAAACTCAATTTCTGTACTTTTTACTCAGTTAAAATTCCAACGGGTCCATTGAAAGGCCCATTTCGACACGCTCGTCCGAAACCTCTAAAAAAAGGACTACAAAACACGTTTTAATCAAATTTTAGGAGTTCATGTAATTGTTTAGGAGCTTTTAAAAAAAATATATTGCAAAACATCAATTTCTGTACTTTTTTTACTCAGTTAAAATTCCAACAGGTCCATTGAAAGGCCCATTTAGACCTGCTCGTCCGAAACCTCGACAAAAAGGACCGTAAAACAAGTTTTAATCAAATTTTAGGAGTTCAAATAATTGATTAGGAGCTTTTCAACACAATTATATTGCAAAACTTCAATTTCTGTACTTTTTACTAGTTAAAATTCCAACGGGTCCATTGTAAGGCCCATTTAGACTTGCTCGTCTGAAACCTATAGAAGAAGGACCGCAAAAAAGTTTTAATCAAATTTTAGGAGTTCAAATAAATGATTAGGAGCTTTTCAACATAATTATATTGAAAAACGTCAATTTTTATACATTATACTCAGTTGAAATTCCAACGGGTCCATTGTAAGGCCCATTTAGACTTGCTCGTCTGAAACTGATAGAAAAAGGACCGCAAAAAAGTTTTAATCAAATTTTAGGAGTTCAAATAAATGATTAGGAGCTTTTCAACACGATTATATTGCGAAATTTCAATTTTTATACATTTTACTCAGTTAAAATTCCAACGGGTCCACTAAAAGGCCCATTTAGACCTGCTCGTCCGAAACCTCTACAAAAAGGACCGCAAAAAAAGTTTTAATCAAATCTTAGGAGTTCAAGTAATTGATTAGGAGCTTTTCAACACATTTATATTGCAAAACCTCAATTTCTGTACTTTTTACTCAGTTAAAATTTCAACGGGTCCATTGAAAGCCTCATTTAGACCCGCTCGTCCGAAACCTCTACAAAAAGGACCACAAAAAAAGTTTTAATCAAATTTTAGGAGTTCATGTAACTGATTAGGAGCTTTTCAACACAATTATATTGCAAAACCTCAATTTCTGCACTTTTTACTCAGTTAAAATTCAAACCGGTCCATTGAAAGGCCCATTTAGACCTGCTCGTCCAAAACCTCGACAAAAAGGACCGCAAAAATAGTTTTAATCAAATTTTAGGAGTTCAAATAATTGATTAGGAGCTTTTCAATACTATTATTTTGCAAAACCTCAATTTCTGTACTTTTTACTCAGTTAAAATTCCAACGGGTCCATTGAAAGGCCCATTTAAACCTGCTAGTCCGAAACCCTACAAAAAGGACCGCAAAATAAGTTTTAATCAAATTTTAGGAGTTCAAATAATCGATTAGGAGCTTTTCAACACAATTATATGGCAAAACTTCAATTTTTATACATTTTACTCAGTTAAAATTCCAACGGGTCCAATGAAAGGCCCTTTTAGACCCGCACGTCCGAAAGCTCTACATAAAGGACCGCAAAAAATGTTTTGATCATATTTTAGGAGTACAAATAATTGATTATGAGATTTTCAACACAATTATATTGCAAAACATAAATTTTTATACATTTTACTTAGTTAAAATTTCAACGGGTCCACTGAAAGGCCCATTTAGACCCGTACGTCCGAAACCTCTACATAAAGGACCACAAAAATGTTTTGATCATATTTTAGGAGTACAAATAATTGATTATGAGATTTTCAGCACAAATATATTGCAAAACCTCGATTTTTATACTTTTTACTCAGTAAAAATTCCAACGGGTCCATTGAAAGGCTCATTTAGACATGCTCGTCCGAAACCTCTACAAAAGGGCCGCAAAAAAAGTTTTAATCAAATTTTAGGAGATCATGTAATTGGTTAGGAGATTTTCAACACAATTATATTGCAAAACCTCAATTTCTGAAATTTTTACTCCGTTAAAATTCCAACGGGTCCATTGAAAGGCCCATTCAGGCCTGCTCGTCCGAAACCTCTACAAAAGGACCGCAAAACAAGTTTTAATCAAATTTTAGGAGTTCAAATAATTTATTAGGAGCTTTTCAACACATTTATATTACAAAACTTCAATTTCTGTACTTTTTACTCAGTTAAAATACCAACGGGTCCATTGAAGGCCCATTTAGACATGGACGTCCGAAACCGATACAAAAAGGACCGCAAAAAAGTTTTAATCAAATTTTAGGATTTCAAATAAATGATTAGGAGCTTTTCAACACAATTATATTGCAAAACTTCAATTTTTATACATTTTACTCAGTTAAAATTCCAACGGGTCCACTGAAAGGCCCATTTAGACCTGCTCATCCGAAACCTCTACAAAAAGGACCGCAAAACAAGTTTTAATCAAATTTTAGGAGTTCAAATAATTTATTAGGAGCTTTTCAACACAATTATATTGCAAAACCTCAATTTCTGTACTTTTTACTCAGTTAAAATTTCAACGGGTCCATTGAAAGGCCCATTTAGACCTGCTCGTCCGAAACATCTACAAAAAGGACCACAAATAAAGTTTTAATCAAATTTTAGGAGATCATGTAATTGATTAGGAGCTTTTCAACACAATTATATTGCAAAACCTCAATTTTTGTACTTTTTACTCAGTTAAAATTCTAACGGGTCCTTTGAAAGGCCCATTTAGACCTGCTCGTCCGAAACCTCGACAAAAAGGACCGCAAAAATAGTTTTAATCAAATTTTAGGAGTTCAAATAATTGATTAGGAGCTTTTCAACACAATTATATTGAAAACATCAATTTTATACTTTTTACTCAGTTAAAATTCCAACAGGCCCATTGATAGGCCCATTTAGACCTGCTCGTCCGAAACCTCTACAAAAAGGACCGCAAAAAAGTTTTATTCATATATTAGGAGTTCAAATAATTGATTAGGAGCTTTTCAACACAATTATAATGCAAAACCTCAATTTCTGTACTTTTTACTCAGTTAAAATTCCAACGGGTCCATTGAAAGGCCCATTTCGACCCGCTCGTCCGAAACCTCTACAAAAGGACTGCAAAACAAGTTTTAATCAAATTTTAAGAGTTCATGTAATTGATTAGGAGCTTTTCAACACAATTATATTGCAAAACCTCAATTTTTGTACTTTTTACTCAGTTAAATTTCCAACGGGTCCATTGAAAGGCCCATTTAGACCTGCTCGTCCGAAACCTCGACAAAAAGGACCGCAAAACAAGTTTTAATAAAATTTTAGGAGTTAAAATAATTGATTAGGAGCTTTTCAACAAAATTATATTGCAAAACCTCAATTTCTGTACTTTTTACTCAGTTAAAATTCCAACGGGTCCATTGAAGGCCCATTTAGACCTGCACGTCCGAAACCGATACAAAAAGGACCGCAAAAAAGTTTTAATCAAATTTTAGGAGTTCAAATAAATTATTAGGAGCTTTTCAACACAATTATATTGCAAAACTTCAATTTTTATACATTTTACTCAGTTAAAATTCCAAGGGGTCCACTGAAAGGCCCATTTAGACCCGCACGTCCGAAACCTCTACATAAAGGACCGCAAAACAAATTTGATCATATTTTAGGAGTACAAATAATTGATTATGAGATTTTCAACACAATTATATTGCAAAACCTCAATTTTTATACTTTTTACTCAGTTAAAATTCCAAAGGGTCCATTGAAAGGCCCATTTTGTCATGCTCGTCCGAAACCTCTACAAAAGGGCCGCAAAACAAGTTTTAATCAAATTTTAGGAGATCATGTAATTGATTAGGAGATTTCCAACACAATTATATTTCAAAACCTCAATTTATGTACTTTTTACTCAGTTAAAATTCCAACAGGTCCATTGAAAGGCCCATTTAGGCCTGCTAGTCGGAAACCTAGACAAAAAGGACCGCAAAACAAGTTTTAAGCAAATTTTAGGAGTTCAAATGATTGATTAGGAGCTTTTCAAAACAATTTTATTGAAAAACCTCAATTTATGTACTTTTTACTAAGTTAAAATTCCAACGGGTCCATTGTAAGGCCCATTTAGACCTGCTCGTCCGAAACCGATACAAAAAGGACCGCAAAAAAGTTTTAATCAAATTTTAGGAGTTCAAATAAATGATTAGGGGCTTTCGAACACAATTATATTGCAAAACTTCAATTTTTATACATTTTACTCAGTTAAAATTCCAACGGGTCCATTGAAAGGCCCATTTAGACCCGCACGTCCGAAACGTCTACATAAAGGACCGCAAAACAAGTTTTGATCATATTTTAGGAGTACAAATAATTTACTATGAGATTTTCAACACAATTATATTGCAAAACCTCAATTTTTATTCTTTTTACTCAGTTAAAATTCCAACGAGCCCATTGAAAGGCCCATTTATACATGCTCGTCCGAAACCTCTACAAAAAGGGCCGCAAAACAAATTTTAATCAAACTCTAGGAGATCATGTAATTGGTTAGGATATTTTCAACACAATTATATTGCAAAACCTCAATTTATGTACTTTTTACTCAGTTAAAATTCCAACGGGACCATTGAAAGGCCCATTTAGACCTGCTCGTCCGAAACCTCTACAAAAGGACCGCAAAACAAGTTTTAATCAAATTTTAGAAGTTCAAATAATTTATTAGGAGCTTTTCAACACAATTATATTGAAAAACCGCAATTTGTGTACTTTTTACTCAGTTAAAATTTCAACGGGTCCATTGAAAGGCCCAATTAGACCCGCTCGTCCGAAACCTCTACAAAAAGGACCGCAAAAAAATTTTTTAATCAAATTTTAGGCGTTCATGAAATTGATTAGGAGCTTTTCAACACAATTATATTGCAAAACCTCAATTTCTGTACTTTTTACTCAGTTAAAATTCTAACGGGTCCCTTGAAAGGCCCATTTAGACCTGCTCGTCCGAAACCGATAAAAAAGGACCGCAAAAAAGTTTTAACCAAATTTTAGGAGTTCCAATAAATTATTAGGAGCTTTTCAACACAATTATATGGCAAAACTTCAATTTTTATACATTTTACTCAGTTAAAATTCCAACGGGTCCACTGAAAGGCCCATTTAGTCCCGCACGTCCGAAAGCTCTACATAAAGGACCGCAAAAAATGTTTTGATCATATTTTAGGAGTACATATAATTGATTATGAGATTTTCAACACAATTATATTGCAAAACATCAATTTTTATACATTTTACTTAGTTAAAATTTCAACGGGTCCACTGAAAGGCCCATTTAGACCCGTACGTCCGAAACCTCTACATAAAGGACCGCAAAAAATGTTTTGATCATATTTTAGGAGTACAAATAATTGATTATGAGATTTTCAACACAAATATATTGCAAAACTTCGATTTTTATACTTTTTACTCAGTAAAAATTCCAACGGGTCCATTGAAAGGCCCATTTAGACATGCTCCTCCGAAACCTGTACAAAAGGGCCGCAAAACAAGTTTTAATCAAATTTTAGGAGATCATGTAATTGGTTAGGAGATTTTCAACACAATTATATTGCAAAACCTCAATTTCTGTACTTTTTACTCAGTTAAAATTCCAACGGGTCCATTGTAAGGCTCAATTAGACCTGCTCGTCCGAAACCGATATAAAAAGGACCGCAAAAAAGTTTTAATCAAATTTTAGGAGTTCAATTAAATGATTACGAGCTTTCCAACACAATTATATTGCAAAAAATCAATTTTTATACATTTTACTAAGTTAAAATTCCAACGGGTCCATTGAAAGGCCCATTTAGACATGCTCGTCTGAAACCTGTACAAAAGGGCCGCAAAACAAGTTTTAATCAAATTTTAGGAGATCATGTAATTGGTTAGGAGATTTTCAACACAATTATATTGCAAAACCTCAATTTCTGTACTTTTTACTCAGTTAAAATTCCAACGGGTCCATTGTAAGGCTCATTTAGACCTGCTCGTCCGAAACCGATACAAAAAGACCGCAAAAAAGTTTTAATCAAATTTTAGGAGTTCAATTAAATGATTACGAGCTTTCCAACACAATTATATTGCAAAACATCAATTTTTATACATTTTACTAAGTTAAAATTCCAACGGGTCCATTGAAAGGCCCATTTAGACATGCTCGTCCGAAACCTCTACAAAAAGGGCCGCAAAACAAGTTTTAATCAAATTTTAGGAGATCATGTAATTGATTAGGAGATTTTCAACACAATTATATTGCAAAACCTCAATTTATCTGCTTTTTACTCAGTTAAAATTCCAACGGGTCCATTGAAGGCCCATTTAGACTTGCACGTCCGAAACCGATACAAAAAGGACCGCAAAAAAGTTTTAAACATTTTTTAGGAGTTCAAATAAATGATAAGGAGCTTTTCAAGACAATTATATTGCACAACTTCAATATTTATACATTTTACTCTGTTAAAATTCCAACGGGTCCATTGAAAGGCCCATTTCGACCCGCACGTCCGAAACCTCTATATAAAGGACCGCAAAACAAGTTTTGATCATATTTTAGGAGTACAAATAATTGATTGTGAGCTTTTCAACACAATTATATTGCAAAACCTCAATTTCTGTACTCTTTACTCAGTTAAAATTCTAATGGGTCCATTGAAAGGCCCATTTAGACCTGCTCGTCCGAAACCTCGACAAAAAGGACCGCAAAACAAGTTTTAATCAAATTTTAGGAGTTCAAATAATTTATTAGGAGCTTTTCAACACAATTATATTGCAAAACCTCAATTTCTGTACTTTTTACTTAGTTAAAATTTCAACGGGTCCACTGAAAGGCTCATTTAGACCCTCTCGTCCGAAACCTCTACAAAAAGGACTACAAAAAAGTTTTAATCAAATTTTAGGAGTTAAAATAATTGATTAGGAGCTTTTCAACACAATTATATTGCAAAACCTCAATTTTTGTACTTTTTACTCAGTTAAAATTCCAACGGGTCCATTAAAAGGCCCATTTCGACCCGCTCGTCCGAAACCTCTACTAAAGGACTGCAAAACAAGTTTTAATCAAATTTTAGGAGTTCATATAATTGATTAGGAGCTTTTCAACACAATTATATTGCAAAACCACAATTTTAGTACTTTTTACTCAGTTAAAATTCCAACGGGTCCATTGAAAGGCCCATTTAGACTTGCTCGTCCAAAATCTCGACAAAAAGGACCGCAAAACAAGTTTTAATCAAAATTTAGGAGTTAAAATAATTGATAAGGACCTTTTCAACACAATTATATTGCAAAACCTCAATTTCTGTACTTTTTACTCAGTTAAAATTCCAACGGGTCCATTGAAGGCCCATTTAGACCTGCACGTCCGAAACCGATACAAAAAGGACCGAAAAAAATTTTAATCAAATTTTAGGACTTCAAATAAATGATTAGGAGCTTTTCAACACAATTATATTGCAAAACTTCAATTTTTATACATTTTACTCAGTTAAAATTCCAACGGGTCCACTTAAAGGCCCATTTAGACCCGCACGTCCGAAACCTCTACATAAAGGATCGCAAAACAAATTTTGATCATATTTTAGGAGTACAAATAATTGATTATGAGATTTTCAACACAAGTTTAGACCTGCTCGTCCGAAACCTCGACAAAAAGGACCGCAAAACAAGTTTTAATCAAATTTTAAGAGTTCAAATAATTGATTAGGAGCTTTTCAACACAATTATATTGAAAAACCTCGATTTTATACTTTTTACTCAGTTAAAATTCCAATGGGACCATTGATAGGCTCATTTAGACCTGCTCGTCCGAAACCTCTACAAAAAGGACCGCAAAAAGGTTTTATTCAAATATTAGGAGTTCAAATAATTTATTAGGAGCTTTTCAACACAATTATATTGCAAAACCTCAATTTCTGTACTTTTTACTTAGTTAAAATTCCAACAGATCCATTGAAAGGCCCATTTCGACCCGCTCTTCCGAAACCTCTACAAAAAAGACTGCAAAACAAGTTTTAATAAAATTTTAGGACTTCATGTAATTGATTAGGAGCTTTTCAACACAATTATATTGCAAAACCTGAATTTCTGTACTTTTTACTCAGTTAAAATAGTTTTAATCAAATTTTAGGAGTTGAAATAATTGATAAGGAGCTTTGCAGCACAATTATATTGAAAAACCTCAATTTTATACTTTTTACTCAGTTAAAATTCCAACGGGCCCATTGAAAGGCCCATTTAGAACTGCTCGTCCGAAAACTCTACAAAAAGGACTGCAAAAATGTTTTATTCAAATAATAGGAGTTCAAATAATTGATTAGGAGCTTTTCAACACAATTATATTGCAAAACCTCAATTTATGTACTTTTTACTCAGTTAAAATTCCAACGGGTCCATTGAAAGGCCCATTTAGACCTGTTCGTCCAAAACCTCTACAAAAGGACCACAAAACAAGTTTTAATCAAATTTTAGGAGTTCAAATAATTTATTAGAAGCTTTTCAACACTATTATATTGCAAAACCTCAATTTATGTACTTTTTACTCAGTTAAAATTTCAATGGGTCCATTGAAAGGCCCATTTAGACCCGCTCGTCCGAAACCTCTACAAAAAGGACCGCAAAAAAAGTTTTAATCAAATCTTAGCAGTTCATGAAATTGATTAGGAGCTTTTCAACACAATTATATTGCAAAACCTCAAGTTCTGTACTTTTTAATCAGTTAAAATTATAACGGGTCCATTGAAAGGCCCATTTAGACCTGCTCGTCCGAAAACTCGAAAAAAAAGGACCGCAAAAATATTTTTACTCAAATTTTAGGAGTTCAAATAATTGATTAGGAGCTTTGCAACACAATTATATTGAAAAACCTCAATTTTATAATTTTTATTCAGTTAAAATTCCAACGGGCCCACTGAAAGGCCCATTTAGACCTGCTCGTCTGAAACCTCTACAAAAATGACAGCAAATTTTTTTTATTCAAATATTAGGAGTTCAAATAATTGATTAGGAGCTTTTCAACACAATTATATTGCAAAACCTCAATTTCTATACTTTTTACTCAGTTAAAATTCCAACGTGTCCATTAAAAGGCCCATTTCGACCCACTCGTCCGAAACCTCTACAAAAAGGACTGCAAAACAAGTTTTAATCAAATTCTAGGAGTTCATGTAATTGATTAGGAGCTTTTCAACACAATTATATTGCAAAACCTCAATATCTGTAGTTTTTACTCAGTTAAAATTCCAACGAGTCCATTGAAAGGCCCATTTCGACCCGCTCGTCCGAAACATCTACAAAAAGGACCACAAAAAAAGTTTTAATCAAATTTTAGGAGTTCATGAAATTGATTAGGAGCTTTTCAACACAATTATATTGCAAAAACTCAATTTATGTCCTTTTTAATCAGTTAAAATTCTAACGGGTCCATTGAAAGGCCCATTTAGACCTGCTCGTCCGAAACCGATAAAAAAGGACCGCAAAAAAGTTTTAACCAAATTTTAGGAGTTCCAATAAATTATTAGGAGCTTTTCAACACAATTATATTGCAAAACTTCAATTTTTATACATTTTATTCAGTTAAAATTCCAACGGGTCCACTGAAAGGCCCATTTAGACCCGCACATCCGAAACCTCTACATAAAGGACTCCCAAAACAAGTTTTGATCATATTTTAGGAGTACAAATAATTGTTTATGAGCTTTTCAACACAATTATATTGCAAAACCACTATTTCTGTACTTTTTACTCAGTTAAAATTTCATTGGGTCCATTGAAAGAACCATTTAGACCCGCTCGTCCGAAACCTCTACAAAAAGGACAACAAAAAAAGTTTTAATCAAATCTTAGGAGTTAATGTAATTGATTAGGAGCTTTTCAACACAATTATATTGCAAAACTTCAATTTCTGTACTTTTTACTCAGTTAAAATTCTAACGGGTCCATTGAAAGGCCCATTTAGACCCGCTCGTCCGAAACCTCGACAAAAAGGACCGCAAAAATAGTTTTAATCAAATTTTAGGAGTTCAAATAATTGATTATGAGCTTTTCAACACAATTATATTGAAAAACCTCAATTTTATACTTTTTACTCAGTTAAAATTCCAACGGGACCATTGATAGGCCCATTTAGACCTGCTCGTCCGAAACCTCTACAAAAAGGACCGCAAAAAGGTTTTATTCAAATATTAAGAGTTCAAATAATTGATTAGGAGCTTTTCAACACAATTATATTGAAAACCTCAATTTCTGTACTTTTTACTCAGTTAAAATTCCAACGGGTCCATTGAAAGGCCCATTTCGACACGCTCGTCCGAAACCTCTACAAAAAAAGGACTACAAAACACGTTTTAATCAAATTTTAGGAGTTCATGTAATTGTTTAGGAGCTTTTAAACAAAATTATATTGCAAAACATCAATTTCTGTAATTTTTTTACTCAGTTAAAATTCCAACAGGTCCATTGAAAGGCCCATTTAGACCTGCTCGTCCGAAACCTCGACAAAAAGGACCGTAAAACAAGTTTTAATCAAATTTTAGGAGTTCAAATAATTGATTAGGAGCTTTTCAACACAATTATATTGCAAAACTTCAATTTCTGTACTTTTTACTCAGTTAAAATTCCAACGGGTCCATTGTAAGGCCCATTTAGACTTGCTCGTCTGAAACCTATAGAAGAAGGACCGCAAAAAAGTTTTAATCAAATTTTAGGATTTCAAATAAATGATTAGGAGCTTTTCAACACAATTATATTGAAAAACTTCAATTTTTATACATTATACTCAGTTAAAATTCCAACGGGTCCATTGTAAGGCCCATTTAGACTTGCTCGTCTGAAACCGATAGAAAAAGGACCGCAAAAGAGTTTTAATCAAATTTTAGGAGTTCAAATAAATGATTAGGAGCTTTTCAACACGATTATATTGCGAAATTTCAATTTTTATACATTTTACTCAGTTAAAATTCCAACGGGTCCACTAAAAGGCCCATTTAGACCTGCTCGTCCGAAACCTCTACAAAAAGGACCGCAAAAAAAGTTTTAATCAAATCTTAGGAGTTCAAGTAATTAATTAGGAGCTTTTCAACACATTTATATTGCAAAACCTCAATTTCTGTACTTTTTACTCAGTTAAAATTTCAACAAAATTCCAACGGGTAACGGGTGATGGCTCTCAATTCTCTCTCAATTCTTTTAGGGGTCTCTTTTGGGTTTTGGCTTGTGATTTCTTCTCTTCCTTCTTTTCCGGTGGAATTTTCTTTTGTTTTTCCACCAATTCCCCTCCCCCTCACGGCGCTACCTCCTTTCTGCCGCGTTTACAAGTCATTAGAGAACGTTTCAATGCTTATCCTCTTGGAATTCGGGACGAGAAGTTTGAGAGTCACTCCACTATCCAACCATTTTACCAAATCGGTTTGTATTTCTCTCTTTTACTTTTTTTTTTTGCTCTGTGTTATGATATCTTTTCTTCTCCAATTTTATTTTTTCGAGCAGTATATTGTTTATCACAATAATCTTTTTGTTCAGTCTAATTCGTTTTCTTGGTTTTTTCTTTTTTTGTTTCTTATCATCTTTCCACTGGTTGTTTATGGTCTTTTCTTTGTTTTCTCTTTGATTGTGTTCCTCAATATTTCGTTTTTATGGCGTCTCTCTGATCTATGGCTTCTTACGGGTTTGGAGGATTGGGCGTTTCAGATAAGCTCTTCTTTTTTCAGTCATAGATCTATTTCTTCAATCTCTTTATTTTTCTCTTTCTTATCTCTTCTAACATTTCTTTGCAGATCCTTCTATCCCTTAGTGATAGTTTCAAGATTTGGGCAACCCTGGGATTGTCTCTTCCCCGGTTTTTGGGCTGTTTTCAGTCCCCTCCCCAACCTATTTCTCATCCGAATCCTTCCTCTTTTCTTTAATTACTTTTGCTTGTCTTCTCCGTTTTTTCCTAACCCTTCTTTTATCTCTGATTTCATTTTCAGATTATTCATGGAGCGGGTTAGAATCTCCCGACGTTGGATGGCGGTGGCCGTTCTACTCAAACCGCCGTCTGTGGTGGCTTTTCAACCCTCTGACAATAGATCTAACTCTTTTTCACCGATCTCGGAACTTGGGACAACACCATTATGGTTGTTTCGGGCGGTCATTTCCCATGGCCTCTATAGGGATCTCCCATCTTCGCGATGTGATTTAGGGTTTTTTCACCCTTTAATCCCATCCCTTTTTCTCTTTTCTCTCTCTGTTTTTTCCAGATCTAATTCTTTATTTTCTCAATTCCTTTCAGGTTTTTCAGCAAAGCTTTCTTTGCCATGGCCGATGTTGCTACTTCATCTGTTTAGGTGGTGGTTCTCATCGGTGTATCAACGACGGCTAGGGTTTCCTTTCCCTTTCTTCGTTTTTCCATATAATTTTCATAATTTTCTGTTAATTCTTTCTCCTTTTCTTTTGTATCAGTTTTTCCTAACCTTCCTTCTCAGAAGGAATGCTCCTACTGCTATTATCTGGCAAATATCTCTATATGCTTCATCTCCCATTCTTAAACTGGTATGTTTCTCTTCTCCCATTAATAATTTTTTCTTCCAATCGCTGTATTTCATTTTAAGATTTTTCGATGTACGCATGTTAAGGTTTCTTTCACCTTTTCTAATCTGCTGTAACTCAAATTTAAATCTACTATTATACATCCTATGTGTTTATCTTTTTTTGTATCCGAACTCTTTCTTGGCCTTTACAAGTATATATTCTCTGATATTCATCTTGTTATACAACTTTTGTTTTGATAAATCATCTCGATATCAAGCCCTTCCAGGGATTCATCTACAAGCCCAACTTCTGGGATCACCCAATTTCAACCCTTTTTGCCTTATATCATATTCTCTTTTCACACCTCTGGTTTTCTCTCTACATGTTTATCAATGGTGGGAAGGGAAATTTTCAGTTAACAATTATGTCACACAATCCTATAATTATCACAATTACTACTTCTTTTATGTATACTATTTCCAGGCTTATATGCACTTTTTATATATCATATACATTCTGGGTTATTCCCTTGTGATTATAAGCACTCATTCTTGTCTAGTTAATCCATTCTTTCATTTGTATCTATCTTTATCTCTAACTTTGAAGCATGTTAAAAATCTGCAATCTAAGAATAGCTATATCGGTTTTTTTATATTGTTTCTACATAATTTTCTTTATGCTTTTTTGCATACATATACTGAGTGTCAAATCATCTTACTGATACTATATATTAAGCCTATCAGTTTTCTCTATGTCTACCATAAGTATACTCTATTCTTTTTAAGCCACCTGAATACTAATTTTACCTATACCATGCAGCTTCGAAGAGTTCATAGCTACCCGTGGTGGCCCACTCAATATTTCTGTAATTATGTTTTTAATTTTTGTTTAATTCATTTCCCCCCTATTATTTTTTTGCTCATTTGGCCTGTAATTATTTTCTATGCCCCGCCTCTCTCTCTCCCCTGGTTTGTAATTTTGTTATCCTGCTTTCCTCTTGCTCTCTCTCCTTCTATGGCTTTTATCTGGTTATCTTCTTTTATTAGATGTATGTCTTTAGGGTTTATTTCTGTTTATAGATGTATGCCTCTAAATCTGCCCTCTATCATTAGATGTATGCTTCTAAATCTGCTCGCTGTTATTAGATGTATGCTTTTAGGTTACCACTATGTTTTATATATTTTTCTCCATGCTTACAAACTCCATGTATGTTATTTAATGCGTCCCAACTTATGTTATATTGATACCTTATATTGCTTGCTATACTACACCTCTCTAGGTGATCTTTATCAAGCCCTGTCATGGGATCCTTTACCTACCCTATCTCCTAGGGACATCTTCGTTTCCTCCATCTTTACAATCCCAAATTTGAAAATTTTCATATTTGAGTTTTCACTAAAACTAAAACCTCTTTCAATCAACCAAATTTTCCTAATCCCTATAATTAAATCCAACTTTCAAATATCTACTCTTAAATCGGTTTTAATTATTACTATTAATAATGCTATTAATCCGCTATTATCCTGGTATTTGATTTATTACTACATTAAATTCGTCTATTTACATAAAGTCTATTTATCACAATTTAATTCTATTCAAAAAGTTTATTCCATAATCTCTGTCTTTCTTCCCGTTACATCTTTACTATTAACTTTTTCTTTCCTTTCCAGAACTATATACTATTTTCCATTTATAATCTTTCGTAAACATATTTTCTATAACTATCAATTGTATTTCCACTCAAATAATTTTAATATCAAAGAAGTTCCAGCTGTCATATATAAATCCCTAATCTATAGCTTTCCAATCTTTAATAACTCCTTGTACTTATTTCTCAATACTATAATTCTTCCATATTATTATACAAGGATAAATTCCTATATTTACGCCCAAATTATACCATTTTTAAATAACTACTATAATTTTTTCCCCCCTAATAAATCAAATAAATCAATTACCGCAATTTACTTTAAAAGTTTCCTCTTGGAAACTAAAAGTTTCTCTTCCCTCCATTACTCAATTACTTTTAATAAATCTCTTAAAGCTACTTCCCTTATATCCCATCCTTCATTGCTTTTCGTTATATATGCCCATCACTTTAATCTCATTCAACAAAACAGACCTTACCTTCCTACTGTCCTAATCTTACCAAACTTCGAGATGGCTTCCTCCTCATCAATCCCAAAACTCAACTCTATCAACCTCACCAACGAAGAAGCAGAACTACTCTACACTCCCGACTTTGGTTGGGATATTATCAAGGAAGACCCCAAGCTTATCGTTGTCGGGCGATTCATATCGTCTAAAGTGTTAGACATATATGCTGTCATCAACGCGTTTGAAGGAATCTGGAAACCCAATAGTGTTGTATCCATATCAGTCATCCAGGATAATTTCCTCAAAATCAAATTTAAGGAAATTAAAAATTGCTATGAGATCCTCAACAAAGGTCCTTGGCTGTACAAGGATGAGTGGCTAGCAGTTACGGAATATGATCCAGCCAAAGCTTTAAGTGACTACGACTTCAGTACAATGCGGATTTGGATCCGAATATTCTCCCTCCCTGCTTCTCTTTATGATGATGTTGATCGATCCCATTTGGTGGGACATGCGTTAGGATCAATGGTTGGCAACTTCCTTCGGACGGATACCCGTGAAGTTGAGGGGAATATGAAGGACTTCCTCCGAGTTGAAATTATGCTCAACATCACAAAGCCTGTAACCCGATTTGTCTTTATTGGATCGGGCGAAAACAAAATCATATGTCGTATTCAGTATGAAAGACTCCCAACCCTCTGTCCTGGTTGTGGTATTATCAGTCACACCTATGAGAATTGCCCTATCCGATCCTCTCTCGATCCCTACAATTTACAATACGGAGAATGGCTCCGTTACCTTCCTCCTAGACGTCGCCCAGTTGGTCTTCGTGGGCGTATCCGCAATGTGGAACCGAATCTGAATCCAATGAATCCAAACAACCCTCCAGTGAATGGTACTTTCATATTAACTTTCAAAATTACATCTTTCTTTACTTGTTTTTACATTACATATTTTCTATCAAAATATTTACTCTTTGTTCTTCCCGTAATAGCACCAATGAATATCCCAGCAGCCTCGGCCAATCATGTAGCTCCAACCAACGAACAGAACAATTTGGGTAATTCACCTTCCTCCCACCTCTTCCATTATATAAATTTTTATCAAGTTCTAATTACATTCAATCTCCAATCTCAAGGCTCTCAAACTGACGGCGATGCCGCCTCATTCACGGAACAAGCTAATGATGAAGCCCAGAATGCTGACACAACCATGGATGATGGCCCTAATGTTGATAAAGATCCCCCCGCTACTGATTTGAAACAAAAAGCCCCTCTTGTGGCCCAACCCTTGAACACAATCTATCCCATTCCGGAAGATGGGTCTGATGATGATTGGGACACCACGGCTGATGATGGTGTCCCCAGCCCTACTGCCGAGCAGATTAAAAAGTTTGACTCTGAATCGAGTAAGCCATCTAAACCCACTGATACAATATTCAATGATTTCAATCAGTGGTTACTTAAAACTTACCCGAATGATGCAGCCCCTGCACCTGTTTATGTACCTGCACCTGCACCAATCCAAGCAAACCGTGGCATGAAACGCCGTTCTCCAATTCAAGTATCGCTCCCGCCGAAAAAATCCAAACAGTCAGGATCTACCCCAAAAGCTGGGATGAGCAGCTCTAAAAACTCTCCGGCGGCGGCTGACTCACAGCCCCACCGAGCAAAATGAGGATCCTATGCTGGAACTGTCAGGGCCTTGGACAAGCTCCGACGGTACAACATCTCCGGTCCTATATCCAACGTACCAGCCCCGACATTATCTTCCTATGCGAAACTAAAATAAATAATGCGGAATGTAACCGCTTATGTCTTTCATTAGGTATGTTAGACATTATCTCTATTTCCCCTACGGAAGGGTGTTCCGGTATCTCCTTATTTTCTGCAAACAACATTAATATAAGCTTAATTTCCTACTCGTCGCGTTACATTCATACCCAAATTACTATGAATAACTACACAATGTTTTTCACTGGTATGCATGGTTTTCCGGAAACTAGCCAAAAATATAAAACATGGGAACTAATTGATTCTTTATACCCTTCTACTAAAGATTACCCTTGGCTTCTCGGGGGAGACTTTAATGAAATCCTAACGGATTCGGAAAAACAAGGAGGACCACGTCGAGCTCGCTCCCAAATTAAAAACTTCCGTAATTGTTTAATACGAAACGACCTCTTTGATTGTAAGCCAACTTCGGGTTGGTTTACATGGACAAAAGTGGGTCCCTTAACTCCGATAATACATGAAAGACTAGACCGTTTTATCGCTAATTCCTCATGGCAAGATCTCTTCCCTTCTCATCGAATCACGACTGAATATGTTGCTAAATCTGATCACTGTTTCCTTCTCCTCGAATTAGATACTCCGTCTACTACATCTAAAATTCAACCTCCAAAGAATTTCAGATTCGAAAGCTGCTGGGCTAATAACAAAGACAATATCCAAACAATTAAAAAAGCATGGGCCGATACCCCCGGTACAGCCATAAATAAAATTGAAGCAGTAGGTACTTATCTCGAAGAATGGCAAAATCAACAACGTTTTAAATCAACCGGTCGAATTAAGTTTCTCACTAAAAAAATAAATAAATTACTATGCCGTCCTTTAACAATCACAAATGAACAAGTTTATTTAAGTTATAGATCCGAATTAAATAAACTTTTAACAGAGCAAGAAGTTTATTGGGCTCAAAGGTCACGAACTCTTTGGCTATCCCAAGGTGACAAAAACACCAAATTCTTCCATGCTCGAGCTTCCAATAGGAACAAGAAAAATTCAATCAAGGGCCTTTATGATGCTAACTCCAATTGGCGCACTTCTGAATCGGAAATTATGAATATCGCTTCTGATTACTTCCAAAACTTGTTCGCTACATCTAGACCCCAAATCTCGTACACCATTCTCGACAAAATTCACCCTTCCATCAATTCTTCAATGAATGAAAACCTTCTTAAGGCATTCACTAGAGAGGAAATTATTCATGCTTTTAAAGATATTGACCCTAGGAAAGCTCCTGGTTCGGATGGCCTACCCAGTAGCTTCTTTAGACAACACTGGGATACAGTGGGTGACGATGTTATTAACCTTTGTCTTAACCTATTAAACGGCAACGCTAATATGGCTTCAGTAAACAAAACAATTTTGGTTTTAATACCTAAAGTACATGACCCAACCTCAATGAAACATCTTAGACCAATCAGCCTCTGCACTGTTCTCTATAAAATTGTTGCCAAAACAATAGTCAACAGAATGAAACAAGCTATTCCTCTATGCATCAGCCCTAATCAAGCAGCCTTTGTCCAGGGACGCAACATATCTGACAACATCCTTATCGCCCATGAAATTATCCACAACTTAAACACATGAGCTACCAAATCCTCTCAAGGAGCTGCTCTTAAGCTAGATATGGAAAAAGCTTTCGATAGAGTAGAATGGTCTTTCCTAGCAAATGTAATGGAACGTATGGGCTTTGCACCCGATTGGATCGAGCTTATAATGCGTTGCATTACTACAGTCTCTTTCTCAGTTAAAATTAATAATTCGTTTTCACCCACTTTTCAACCTCAACGAGGTCTTCGCCAGGGGGATCCTCTATCCCCTTTCCTCTTTCTCTTCTGTACTCAAGGCCTCTCAGCTTACTTAGCTGCTGCTCAACAAACTAAAATACTTCCAGGTCTAGGTGCTAGTAAACATGGGCCCAAAGTCAACCACCTTCTTTTTGCTGATGATTGTTTGGTATTTATAAATACTAATCGGTTTGAAGCGTCCCTTCTGAAAAATGCTCTTCAAACTTATTCTAATGCATCCGGCCAAGCTGTCAACTTTGAGAAGTCAACAATTTTCTATAACCCGCGTACTCCACCTGCAATCAGAAATGAAATCAACAGCCTTTTACAAGTCCGCGAGGTTCCTAACCCTGGAGTTTACCTAGGTATCCCGCTTCTAATTGGGAAAAATAAAACTGATTCTCTAGGTTTTGTACGTGATAAAGTACATGATCGCCTCTCTAGTTGGGACAAACATCTTCTATCCTTTAGTGGGCGCGAGATTTTCATCAAAGTTGTCTTACAATCTCTCCCACAATATGTTATGTCCTGCTACCTACTACCACAAAATATCATCGATGATATGACTACTTCAATCCGTCAGTACTGGTGGACCGGTAAATCAAACAAAAAAGGTTGGCATATGTTACCTTGGAATCGGATATGCCTGCCTAAATCTGCTGGTGGCATGGGTTTTAAGGATTTGCACGACTTTAACATTGCTCTTTTGGGCAAGCAAATTTGGAAGCTCATCTGCGAACCAGACTCCTTACTTGGACAAATATACCGCTCTAAATATTTTCCTTCCGGTAACATTTTGGATGCACCAAAACCCAACAGGGGCTCTTTCGCTTGGCAAGGTATATATAACGCTATTCAGCGTCTTTTCCCTGGCTTCCTTCACCGCCCTGGCATAAACAGTAATATTAGAATACACAAAGATATATGGGGTGGGTCTTCCCCGATTGAGCTTACTGGGGATTATGAAATCTCCGATGAATTTCATATTCGATGTCGTGATTTTATGATTCGCAACCAAACTGCCTGGGATACGGTTAAGATTAACAATTATTTCAACCCAATTGATGTCAATGCCATTCTCCGTATCCCCATCATAAATGATCAACGTGATTCAATACTCTGGTCTCCCAACGACGCGGGTATTTACTCAGTCCGTTCTGGATATACTTTCTTACAACGTTCAATAACCCAACCTTCTCCACCAACTCGTTTTTGGAAGTTTTTATCCAAAATCAAAGCTTTACCCAAAGTTAAAACATTTGCCTGGCGTATGGCTTCCGACGCTTTACCAGTTGGATCTAAAATGCAAGCTTTCAACCCGAGCTCGGGGCCTTGCTCTATCTGTGGTGGCCACTCGGAATCGATCCTTCATGCGCTTCGTGACTGCCCTAGGGCATCTGAAGCTCTCCAACTTAGTGGTATTCCTATCTCTCTCTATAAGAGTTTAGCTCTTACGCCCATACAATGGTTAGAGGAAGCAGCCTCTACCATTTCCTCTGACAAGTTTGGTCTCTTCCTTACAGTTTTATGGAATATATGGAACAGACGAAATGATTGGGTTCACAACCACCATCTACAACCTCCATGGCTAATTGCAGTTAATTCGATTAGCTTACACGACGACTTTTGCAAATCCTTAAATTCGATTGACCCAGCTCCATCTACATTTTCTACTGCCTCTCCTCAACCTTTTCCTATCAAAATAAATGTGGATGGAGCCTTTAACCCATCTACTCGAGCAGCAGCCGTCGGCATTGTTGCTCGTGATTCTGCAGGTGCAGTCACGGGTGGTCTTGCTTTCCCTGTTGGTAGCTGTCAGGACGCAATTACTAGTGAAGGGGAAAGCATTCTAGCTGGTCTCACTTTTGCCCGATCTCAAGGTTGGACTCGCGTCTTGGTCGAAACTGACTGCGCTTCTCTCGCGAATAGGATCAACAATCCTGCTCAGGACCTATCTACTATGGGACCAACTATTCTCAAGATACAAGCCGCTCTTCATGACTTCGACTTTATTACTATTTCTTTTGTACGCCGTGAGGCAAATATTTTAGCCCATACTTTGGCTACCTTTTCTCTGAACTCTATGACTTCTATGTCATTTAATTCGGATGTCCCATATTGTATTCAACATCTTGTAACACATCATTCTTGATTAATAATATTTGGGCACTCTTTTCCCCTTTTTAGGGTCCTCTAGCTCTGCTTGAAGGACAGTAGTAGGGGTTTTTAATGAGGCCTTTTCTTCAAAAAAAAAAATTTCAACGGGTCCATTGAAAGCCTCATTTAGACCCGCTCCTCCGAAACCTCTACAAAAAGGACCACAAAAAAAGTTTTAATCAAATTTTAGGAGTTCATGTAATCGATTAGGAGCTTTTCAACACAATTATATTGCAAAACCTCAATTTCTGCACTTTTTACTCAGTTAAAATTCCAACCGGTCCATTGAAAGGCCCATTTAGACCTGCTCGTCCAAAACCTCGACAAAAAGGACCGCAAAAATAGTTTTAATCAAATTTTAGGAGTTCAAATAATTGATTAGGAGCTTTTCAATACAATTATATTGCAAAACCTCAATTTCTGTACTTTTTACTCAGTTAAAATTCCAACGGGTCCATTGAAAGGCCCATTTAAACCTGCTAGTCCGAAACCCTACAAAAAGGACCGCAAAATAAGTTTTAATCAAATTTTAGGAGTTCAAATAATCGATTAGGAGCTTTTCAACACAATTATATGGCAAAACTTCAATTTTTATACATTTTACTCAGTTAAAATTCCAACGGGTCCAATGAAAGGCCCTTTTAGACCCGCACGTCCGAAAGCTCTACATAAAGGACCGCAAAAAATGTTTTGATCATATTTTAGGAGTACAAATAATTGATTATGAGATTTTCAACACAATTATATTGCAAAACATAAATTTTTATACATTTTACTTAGTTAAAATTTCAACGGGTCCACTGAAAGGCCCATTTAGACCCGTACGTCCGAAACCTCTACATAAAGGACCACAAAAATGTTTTGATCATATTTTAGGAGTACAAATAATTGATTATGAGATTTTCAGCACAAATATATTGCAAAACCTCGATTTTTATACTTTTTACTCAGTAAAAATTCCAACGGGTCCATTGAAAGGCCCATTTAGACATGCTCGTCCGAAACCTCTACAAAAGGGCCGCAAAAAAAGTTTTAATCAAATTTTAGGAGATCATCTAATTGGTTAGGAGATTTTCAACACAATTATATTGCAAAACCTCAATTTCTGAAATTTTTACTCAGTTAAAATTCGAACGGGTCCATTGAAAGGCCCATTCAGGCCTGCTCGTCCGAAACCTCTACAAAAGGACCGCAAAACAAGTTTTAATCAAATTTTAGGAGTTCAAATAATTTATTAGGAGCTTTTCAACACATTTATATTGCAAAACTTCAATTTCTGTACTTTTTACTCAGTTAAAATACCAACGGGTCCATTGAAGGCCCATTTAGACCTGGACGTCCGAAACCGATACAAAAAGGACCGCAAAAAAGTTTTAATCAAATTTTAGGAGTTCAAATAAATGATTAGGAGCTTTTCAACACAATTATATTGCAAAACTTCAATTTTTATACATTTTACTCAGTTAAAATTCCAACGGGTCCACTGAAAGGCCCATTTAGACCCGCATTTCCGAAACCTCTACATAAAGGACTGCAAAACAAGTTTTGATCATATTTTAGGAGTACAAATAATTGATTATGAGATTTTCAACACAATTATATTGCAAAATCTCAATTTTTATACTTTTTACTCAGTTAAAATTCCAACGGGTCCATTGAAAGGCCCATTTAGACATGCTCGTCCGAAACCTCTACAAAAAGGGCCGCAAAACAAGTTTTAATCAATTTTTAGGAGATCATGTAATCGATTAGAAGATTTTCAACACAATTATATTCCAAAACCTCAATTTCTGTACTTTTTACTCAGTTAAAATTTCAACGGGTCCATTGAAAGGCCCATTTAGACCTGCTCATCCGAAACCTCTACAAAAACGACCGCAAAACAAGTTTTAATCAAATTTTAGGAGTTCAAATAATTTATTAGGAGCTTTTCAACACAATTATATTGCAAAACCTCAATTTCTGTACTTTTTACTCAGTTAAAATTTCAACGGGTCCATTGAAAGGCCAATTTAGACCTGCTCGTCCGAAACATCTACAAAAAGGACCACAAATAAAGTTTTAATCAAATTTTAGGAGATCATGTAATTGATTAGGAGCTTTTCAACACAATTATATTGCAAAACCTCAATTTTTGTACTTTTTACTCAGTTAAAATTCTAACGGGTCCATTGAAAGGCCCATTTAGACCTGCTCGTCCGAAACCTCGACAAAAAGGACCGCAAAAATAGTTTTAATCAAATTTTAGGAGTTCAAATAATTGATTAGGAGCTTTTCAACACAATTATATTGAAAACATCAATTTTATACTTTTTACTCAGTTAAAATTCCAACAGGCCCATTGATAGGCCCATTTAGACCTGCTCGTCCGAAACCTCTACAAAAAGGACCGCAAAAAAGTTTTATTCATATATTAGGAGTTCAAATAATTGATTAGGAGCTTTTCAACACAATTATAATGCAAAACCTCAATTTCTGTACTTTTTACTCAGTTAAAATTCCAACGGGTCCATTGAAAGGCCCATTTCGACCCGCTCGTCCGAAACCTCTACAAAAGGACTGCAAAACAAGTTTTAATCAAATTTTAAGAGTTCATGTAATTGATTAGGAGCTTTTCAACACAATTATATTGCAAAACCTCAATTTTTGTACTTTTTACTCAGTTAAATTTCCAACGGGTCCATTGAAAGGCCCATTTAGACCTGCTCGTCCGAAACCTCGACAAAAAGGACCGCAAAACAAGTTTTAATAAAATTTTAGGAGTTAAAATAATTGATTAGGAGCTTTTCAACAAAATTATATTGCAAAACCTCAATTTCTGTACTTTTTACTCAGTTAAAATTCCAACGGGTCCATTGAAGGCCCATTTAGACCTGCACGTCCGAAACCGATACAAAAAGGACCGCAAAAAAGTTTTAATCAAATTTTAGGAGTTCAAATAAATTATTAGGAGCTTTTCAACACAATTATATTGCAAAACTTCAATTTTTATACATTTTACTCAGTTAAAATTCCAAGGGGTCCACTGAAAGGCCCATTTAGACCCGCACGTCCGAAACCTCTACATAAAGGACCGCAAAACAAATTTGATCATATTTTAGGAGTACAAATAATTGATTATGAGATTTTCAACACAATTATATTGCAAAACCTCAATTTTTATACTTTTTACTCAGTTAAAATTCCAAAGGGTCCATTGAAAGGCCCATTTTGTCATGCTCGTCCGAAACCTCTACAAAAGGGCCGCAAAACAAGTTTTAATCAAATTTTAGGAGATCATGTAATTGATTAGGAGATTTCCAACACAATTATATTTCAAAACCTCAATTTATGTACTTTTTACTCAGTTAAAATTCCAACAGGTCCATTGAAAGGCCCATTTAGACCTGCTAGTCGGAAACCTAGACAAAAAGGACCGCAAAACAAGTTTTAAGCAAATTTTAGGAGTTCAAATGATTGATTAGGAGCTTTTCAAAACAATTTTATTGAAAAACCTCAATTTATGTACTTTTTACTAAGTTAAAATTCCAACGGGTCCATTGTAAGGCCCATTTAGACCTGCTCGTCCGAAACCGATACAAAAAGGACCGCAAAAAAGTTTTAATCAAATTTTAGGAGTTCAAATAAATGATTAGGGGCTTTCGAACACAATTATATTGCAAAACTTCAATTTTTATACATTTTACTCAGTTAAAATTCCAACGGGTCCATTGAAAGGCCCATTTAGACCCGCACGTCCGAAACGTCTACATAAAGGACCGCAAAACAAGTTTTGATCATATTTTAGGAGTACAAATAATTTACTATGAGATTTTCAACACAATTATATTGCAAAACCTCAATTTTTATTCTTTTTACTCAGTTAAAATTCCAACGAGCCCATTGAAAGGCCCATTTATACATGCTCGTCCGAAACCTCTACAAAAAGGGCCGCAAAACAAATTTTAATCAAACTCTAGGAGATCATGTAATTGGTTAGGATATTTTCAACACAATTATATTGCAAAACCTCAATTTATGTACTTTTTACTCAGTTAAAATTCCAACGGGACCATTGAAAGGCCCATTTAGACCTGCTCGTCCGAAACCTCTACAAAAGGACCGCAAAACAAGTTTTAATCAAATTTTAGAAGTTCAAATAATTTATTAGGAGCTTTTCAACACAATTATATTGAAAAACCGCAATTTATGTACTTTTTACTCAGTTAAAATTTCAACGGGTCCATTGAAAGGCCCAATTAGACCCGCTCGTCTGAAACCTCTACAAAAAGGACCGCAAAAAAAATTTTTAATCAAATTTTAGGCGTTCATGAAATTGATTAGGAGCTTTTCAACACAATTATATTGCAAAACCTCAATTTCTGTACTTTTTACTCAGTTAAAATTCTAACGGGTCCCTTGAAAGGCCCATTTAGACCTGCTCGTCCGAAACCTCGACAAAAAGGACCGCAAAATAAGTTTTAATCAAATTTTAGGAGTTCAAATAATTGATTGGGAGCTTTTCAACACAATTATATTGAAAATCCTCAATTTTATACTTTTTACTCATTTAAAATTCCAACGGGACCATTGATAGGCCCATTTGGACCTGCTCGTCCAAAACCTCTACAAAAAGGACCGCAAAAAGGTTTTATTCAAATATTAGGAGTTCAAATAATTGATTAGGAGTTTTTCAACACAATTATATTGCAAAACCTCAATTTCTGTACTTTTTACTTAGTTAAAATTCCAACGGGTATTGAGCGTTTATTGTCAAATGGTTGAGAGTATATTTAGAACAGATACTACTTGTAATCACTCTAGCTTTCATCAAAAAAAATTCCAACGGGTCCATTGAAAGGCCCATTTCGAACCTCTCGTCTGAAATCTCTACAAAAAGGACTGCAAAACAAGTTTTAATAAAATTTTAGGACATCATGTAATTGATTAGGAGCTTTTCAACACAATTATATTGCAAAACCTGAATTTCTGTACATTTTACTCAGTTAAAATAGTCTTAATCAAATTTTAGGAGTTCAAATAATTGATTAGGAGCTTTGCAACACAATTATATTGAATAACCTCAACTTTATACTTTTTACTCAGTTAAAATTCCAACGGGCCCATTGAAAGGCCCATTTAGACCTGCTCGTCCGAAACCTCTACAAAAAGGACCGCAAAAATGTTTTATTCAAATAATAGGAGTTCAAATAATTGATTAGGAGCTTTTCAACAAAATTATATTGCAAAACCTCAATTTATGTACTTTTTACTCAGTTAAAATTCCAACGGGTCCATTGAAAGGCCCATTTAGACATGCTCGGCCGAAATCTCTACAAAAAGGGCCGCAAAACAAGTTTTAATCAAATTTTAGGAGATCATGTAATTGATTAGGAGATTTTCAACACAATTATATTGCAAAACCTCAATTTATGTACTTTTTACTCAGTTAAAATTCCAACGGGTCCATTGAAAGGCCCATTTAGACATCCTAGTCGGAAACCTCGACAAAAAGGACCGCAAAACAAGTTTTAATCAAATTTTACGAGTTCAAATAATTGATTATGAGCTTTTCAACACAATTTTATTGAAAAACCTCAATTTCTGTACTTTTTACACAGTTAAATTTCCAACGGGTCCATTGTAAGGCCCATTTAGACCTGCTCGTCCGAAACCGATACAAAAAGGACCGCAAAAAAGTTTTAATCAAATTTTAGGAGTTCAAATAAATGATTAGGGGCTTTCCAACACAATTATATTGCAAAACTTCAAATTTTATACATTTTACTCAGTTAAAATTCCAACAGGTCCATTGAAAGGCCCATTTAGACCCGCACGTCCGAAATCACTACATAAAGGACCGCAAAACAAGTTTTGATCATATTTTAGGAGTACAACTAATTGATTATGAGATTTTCAACACAATTATATTGCAAAACCTCAATTTTTATTCTTTTTACTTAGTTAAAATTCCAACGAGCCCATTGAAAGGCCCATTTAGACATGATCGTCCGAAACCTCTACAAAAAGGACCGCAAAAAGGTTTTATTCATATATTAGGAGTTCAAATAATTGATTAGGAGCTTTTCAACACAATTATATTGTAAAACCTCAATTTCTGTACTTTTTACTTAGTTAAAATTCTAACGGGTCCATTGAAAGGCCCGTTTCGAACCGCTCGTCCGAAACCTCTACAGAAAGGACTGCAAAACAAGTTTTAATAAAATTTTAGGACTTCATGTAATTGATTACGAGCTTTTCAACATAATTATATTGCAAAACCTGAATTTTTGTACATTTTACTAAGTTAAAATAGTTTTAATCAAATTTTAGGAGTTCAAATAATGGATTAGGAGCTTTCCATCACAATAATATTGAAAAACCTCAATTTTATACTTTTTACTCAGTTAAAATTCCAACGGGCCCATTGAAAGACCCATTTAGACCTGCTCGTCTGAAACCTCTACAAAAAGGACCGCAAAAATGTTTTATTCAAATAATAGGAGTTCAAATAATTGATTAGGAGCTTTTCAACACAATTATATTCCAAAACCTCAATTTATGTACTTTTTACTCAGTTAAAATTCCAACGGGTAAATTGAAAGGCTCATTTAGATCTACTCGTCCGAAACCTCTGCAAAAGGATCGCAAAACAAGTTTTAATCAAATTTTAGGAGTTCAAATAATTTATTAGGAGCTTTTCAACACTATTATATTGCAAAACCTCAATTTCTGTACTTTTTACTCAGTTAAAATTTCAATGGGTCCATTGAAAGGCCCATTTAGACCCGCTCGTCCAAAAACTCGACAAAAAGGACCGCAAAAATAGTTTTAATCAAATTTTAGGAGTTCAAATAATTGATTAGAAGCTTTTCAACACAATTATATTGAAAAACCTCAATTTTATACTTTTTACTCAGTTAAAATTCCTACGGGCCCATTGAAAGGCCCATTTAGACCTGCTCGTCCGAAACCTCTACAAAAAGGACCGGAAAATTTTTTTATTCAAATATTAGGAGTTCAAATAATTGAATAGGAGCTTTTCAACACAATTATATTGCAAAACCTCAATTTCTGTACTTTTTACTAAGTTAAAATTCCAACGGGTCCATTAAAAGGCCCATTTCGACCCGCTCGTCCGAAACCTCTACAAAAAGGACTGCAAAACAAGTTTTAATCAAATTTTAGGAGTTCATGTAATTGATTAGGAGCTTTTCAACACAATTATATTGCAAAACCTCAATTTCTGTACTTTTTACTCAGTTAAAATTCCAACGGGTCCATTGAAAGGCCCATTTCGACCCGCTCGTCCGAAACCTCTACAAAAAGGAATGCAAAACAAGTTTTAATCAAATTTTAGGAGTTCATGTAATTCATTAGAAACTTTTCAACACAATTATATTGCAAAACCTCAATTTTTGTACTTTTTACTCAGTTAAAATTCCAACGGGTCCATTGAAAGTCCCATTTAGACCTGCTCGTCCGAAACCTCGACAAAAAGGACCGCAAAACAAGTTTTAATCGAATTTTAGGAGTTCAAATAATTGATTAGGAGCTTTTCAACACAATTATATTGCAAAACCTCAATTTCTGTACTTTTTACTCAGTTAAAATTCCAACGGGTCCATTGTAAGGCCCATTTAGACCTGCTCGTCCGAAACCGATAATAAAGGACCGCAAAAAAGTTTTAACCAAATTTTAGGAGTTCAAATAAATTATTAGGAGCTTTTCAACACAATTATATTGCAAAAATTCAATTTTTATACATTTGATTCAGTTAAAATTCCAACGGGTCCACTGAAAGGCCTATTTAGACCCGCACATCCGAAACCTCTACATAAAGGACCCCAAAACAAGTTTTGATCAAATTTTAGGAGTACAAATAATTGATTATAAGCTTTTCAACACAATTATATTGCAAAACCTCAATTTTTATACTTTTTACTCAGTTAAAATTTCAACGGGTCCATTGTAAGGCCCATTTCGACCCGCTCGTCCGAAACCTCTACAAAAAGGACTGTAAAACAAGTTTTAATCAAATTTTAGGAGTTCAAATAATTGATTAGTATCTTTTCAACACAATTATATTGCAAAACCTCAATTTCTGTACTTTTTACTCAGTTAAAATTCCAACAGGTCCATTGTAAGGCCCATTTAGACCTGCTCGTCTGAAACCGATAGAAAAAGGACCGCAAAAAAGTTTTAATCAAATTTTAGGAGTTTGAATTAATGATTAGGAGCTTTTCAACACAATTATATTGCAAAACTTCATTTTTTATACATTTTACTTAGTTAAAATTCCAACGGGTCCATTGAAAGGCCTATTTAGACCCGTACGTCCGAAACCTCTACATAAAGGACCGCAAAACAAGTTTTGATCATATTTTAGAAGTACAAATAATTGATTATGAGCTTCTCAACACAATTATATTGTAAAACCTCAATTTTTAAACTTTTTACTCAGTTAAAATACCAACGGGTCCATTGAAAGGCCCATTTAGACATTCTCGTCCGAAACCTCTACGAAAAGGGCCGCAAAATAAGTTTTAATCAAATTTTAGGAGTTCAAATAATTTATTAGGAGCTTTTCAACACAATTATATTGAAAAACCACTATTTATGTACTTTTTACTCAGTTAAAATTTCAACGGGTCCATTGAAAGGCCCATTTAGACCTGCTCGTCCGAAACCTCTACAAAATGGACCACAAAAAAAGTTTTAATCAAATTTTAGGAGTTAATGTAATTGATTAGGAGATTTTCAACACAATTATATTGCAAAACCTCAATTTCTCTACTTTTTATTCAGTTAAAATTCTAACGGGTCCATTGAAAGGCCCATTTAGACCTGCTCGTCCGAAACCTCGACAAAAAGGACCGCAAAAATAGTTTTAATCAAATTTTAGGAGTTCAAATAATTGATTATGAGCTTTTCAACACAATTTTATTGAAAGATCTCAATTTTATACTTTTTACTCAGTTAAAATTCCAACGGGACCATTGATAGGCCCATTTAGACCTGCTCGTCCGAAACCTCTACAAAAAGGACCGCAAAAAGGTTTTATTCAAATATTAGGAGTTCAAATAATTTATTAGGAGCTTTTCAACACAATTATATTGCAAAACCTCAATTTTTATACTTTTTACTCAGTTAAAATTCCAACGGGTCCATTAAAAGGCCCATTTCGACCCGCTCGTCCGAAACCTCTACAAAAAGGAATGCAAAACAAGTTTTAATCAAATTTTAGGAGTTCATGTAATTCATTAGAAACTTTTCAACACAATTATATTGCAAAACCTCAATTTTTGTACTTTTTACTCAGTTAAAATTCCAACGGGTCCATTGAAAGTCCCATTTAGACCTGCTCGTCCGAAACCTCGACAAAAAGGACCGCAAAACAAGTTTTAATCGAATTTTAGGAGTTCAAATAATTGATTAGGAGCTTTTCAACACAATTATATTGCAAAACCTCAATTTCTGTACTTTTTACTCAGTTAAAATTCCAACGGGTCCATTGTAAGGCCCATTTAGACCTGCTCGTCCGAAACCGATAATAAAGGACCACAAAAAAGTTTTAACCAAATTTTAGGAGTTCCAATAAATTATTAGGAGCTTTTCAACACAATTATATTGCAAAACTTCAATTTTTATACATTTGATTCAGTTAAAATTCCAACGGTTCCACTGAAAGGCCTATTTAGACCCGCACATCCGAAACCTCTACATAAAGGACCCCAAAACAAGTTTTGATCAAATTTTAGGAGTACAAATACTTGATTATAAGCTTTTCAACACAATTATATTGCAAAACCTCAATTTTTAAACTTTTTACTCAGTTAAAATTCCAACGGGTCCATGGTAAGGCCCATTTCGACCCGCTCGTACGAAACCTCTACAAAAAGGACTGTAAAACAAGTTTTAATCAAATTTTAGGAGTTCAAATAATTGATTAGTATCTTTTCAACACAATTATATTGCAAAACCTCAATTTCTATACTTTTTACTCAGTTAAAATTCCAACAGGTCCATTGTAAGGCCCATTTAGACATTCTCGTCCGAAACCTCTACGAAAAGGGCCGGAAAACAAGTTTTAATCAAATTTTAGGAGTTCAAATAATTGATTAGGAGCTTTTCAACACAATTATATTGAAAAACCACTATTTATGTACTTTTTACTCAGTTAAAATTTCAACGGGTCCATTGAAAGGCCCATTTAGACCTGCTCGTCCGAAACCTCTACAAAATGGACCACAAAAAAATTTTAATCAAATTTTAGGAGTTAATGTAATTGATTAGGAGATTTTCAACACAATTATATTTCAAAACATCAATTTCTCTACTTTTTACTCAGTTAAAATTCTAACGGGTCCATTGAAAGGCCCATTTAGACCTGCTCGTCCGAAACCTCGACAAAAAGGACCGCAAAAATAGTTTTAATCAAATTTTAGGAGTTCAAATAATTGATTATGAGCTTTTCAACACAATTTTATTGAAAGATCTCAATTTTATACTTTTTACTCAGTTAAAATTCCAACAGGACCATTGATAGGCCCATTTAGACCTGCTCGTCCGAAACCTCTACAAAAAGGACCGCAAAAAGGTTTTATTCAAATATTAGGAGTTCAAATAATTTATTAGGAGCTTTTCAACGCAATTATATTGCAAAACCTCAATTTTTATACTTTTTACTCAGTTAAAATTCCAACGGGTCCATTAAAAGGCCCATTTCGACCCGCTCGTCCGAAACCTCTACAAAAAGGAATGCAAAACAAGTTTTAATCAAATTTTAGGAGTTCATGTAATTCATTAGAAACTTTTCAACACAATTATATTGCAAAACCTCAATTTTTGTACTTTTTACTCAGTTAAAATTCCAACGGGTCCATTGAAAGTCCCATTTAGACCTGCTCGTCCGAAACCTCGACAAAAAGGACCGCAAAACAAGTTTTAATCGAATTTTAGGAGTTCAAATAATTGATTAGGAGCTTTTCAACACAATTATATTGCAAAACCTCAATTTCTGTACTTTTTACTCAGTTAAAATTCCAACGGGTCCATTGTAAGGCCCATTTAGACCTGCTCGTCCGAAACCGATAATAAAGGACCACAAAAAAGTTTTAACCAAATTTTAGGAGTTCCAATAAATTATTAGGAGCTTTTCAACACAATTATATTGCAAAACTTCAATTTTTATACATTTGATTCAGTTAAAATTCCAACGGTTCCACTGAAAGGCCTATTTAGACCCGCACATCCGAAACCTCTACATAAAGGACCCCAAAACAAGTTTTGATCAAATTTTAGGAGTACAAATAATTGATTATAAGCTTTTCAACACAATTATATTGCAAAACCTCAATTTTTAAACTTTTTACTCAGTTAAAATTCCAACGGGTCCATGGTAAGGCCCATTTCGACCCGCTCGTACGAAACCTCTACAAAAAGGACTGTAAAACAAGTTTTAATCAAATTTTAGGAGTTCAAATAATTGATTAGTATCTTTTCAACACAATTATATTGCAAAACCTCAATTTCTATACTTTTTACTCAGTTAAAATTCCAACAGGTCCATTGTAAGGCCCATTTAGACATTCTCGTCCGAAACCTCTACGAAAAGGGCCGCAAAACAAGTTTTAATCAAATTTTAGGAGTTCAAATAATTGATTAGGAGCTTTTCAACACAATTATATTGAAAAACCACTATTTATGTACTTTTTACTCAGTTAAAATTTCAACGGGTCCATTGAAAGGCCCATTTAGACCTGCTCTTCCGAAACCTCTACAAAATGGACCACAAAAAAATTTTAATCAAATTTTAGGAGTTAATGTAATTGAATATGAGCTTTTCAACACAATTATATTGTAAAAACTCAATTTTTAAACTTTTTACTCAGTTAAAATTCCAACGGGTCCATTGAAAGGCCCATTTAGACATTCTCGTCCGAAACCTCTACGAAAAGGGCCGCAAAACAAGTTTTAATCAAATTCTAGGAGTTCAAATAATTGATTAGGAGCTTTTCAACACAATTATATTGAAAAACCACTATTTATGTACTTTTTACTCAGTTAAAATTTCAACGGGTCCATTGAAAGGCCCATTTAGACCTGCTCGTCCGAAACCTCTACAAAATGGACCACAAAAAAATTTTAATCAAATTTTAGGAGTTAATGTAATTGATTAGGAGATTTTCAACACAATTATATTGCAAAACATCAATTTCTCTACTTTTTACTCAGTTAAAATTCTAACGGGTCCATTGAAAGGCCCATTTAGACCTGCTCGTCCGAAACCTCGACAAAAAGGACCGCAAAAATAGTTTTAATCAAATTTTAGGAGTTCAAATAATTGATTATGAGCTTTTCAACACAATTTTATTGAAAGATCTCAATTTTATACTTTTTACTCAGTTAAAATTCCAACGGGACCATTGATAGGCCCATTTAGACCTGCTCGTCCGAAACCTCTACAAAAAGGACCGCAAAAAGGTTTTATTCAAATATTAGGAGTTCAAATAATTTATTAGGAGCTTTTCAACACAATTTTATTGCAAAACCTCAATTTTTATACTTTTTACTCAGTTAAAATTCCAACGGGTCCATTAAAAGGCCCATTTCGACCCGCTCGTCCGAAACCTCTACAAAAAGGAATGCAAAACAAGTTTTAATCAAATTTTAGGAGTTCATGTAATTCATTAGAAACTTTTCAACACAATTATATTGCAAAACCTCAATTTTTTTACTTTTTACTCAGTTAAAATTCCAACAGGTCCATTGAAAGTCCCATTTAGACCTGCTCGTCCGAAACCTCGACAAAAAGGACCGCAAAACAAGTTTTAATCGAATTTTAGGAGTTCAAATAATTGATTAGGAGCTTTTCAACACAATTATATTGCAAAACCTCAATTTCTGTACTTTTTACTCAGTTAAAATTCCAACGGGTCCATTGTAAGGCCCATTTAGACCTGCTCTTCCGAAACCGATAATAAAGGACCGCAAAAAAGTTTTAACCAAATTTTAGGAGTTCCAATAAATTATTAGAAGCTTTTCAACACAATTATATTGCAAAACTTCAATTTTTATACATTTGATTCAGTTAAAATTCCAACGGGTCCACTGAAAGGCCTATTTAGACCCGCACATCCGAAACCTCTACATAAAGGACCCCAAAACAAGTTTTGATCAAATATTAGGAGTACAAATAATTGATTATAAGCTTTTCAACACAATTATATTGCAAAACCTCAATTTTTATACTTTTTACTCAGTTAAAATTCCAACGGGTCCATTGTAAGGCCCATTTCGACCCGCTCGTCCGAAACCTCTCAAAAAGGACTGTAAAACAAGTTTTAATCAAATTTTAGGAGTTCAAATAATTGATTAGTATCTTTTCAACACAATTATATTGCAAAACCTCAATTTTTGTGCTTTTTACTCAGTTAAAATTCCAACAGGTCCATTGTAAGGCCCATTTAGACCTGTTCGTCTGAAACCGATAGAAAAAGGACCGCAAAAAAGTTTTAATCAAATTTTAGGAGTTTGAATTAATGATTAGGAGCTTTTCAACACAATTATATTGCAAAACTTCAATTTTTATACATTTTACTCAGTTAAAATTCCAACGGGTCCATTGAAACGCCCATTTAGACCCGTACGTCCGAAACCTCTACATAAAGGACCGCAAAACAAGTTTTTATCATATTTTAGAAGTACAAATAATTGAATATGAGCTTTTCAACACAATTATATTGTAAAAACTCAATTTTTAAACTTTTTACTCAGTTAAAATTCCAACGGGTCCATTGAAAGGCCCATTTAGACATTCTCGTCCGAAACCTCTACGAAAAGGGCCGCAAAACAAGTTTTAATCAAATTTTAGGAGTTCAAATAATTGATTTGGAGCTTTTCAACACAATTATATTGAAAAACCACTATTTATGTACTTTTTACTCAGTTAAAATTTCAACGGGTCCATTGAAAGGCCCATTTAGACCTGCTCGTCCGAAACCTCTACAAAATGGACCACAAAAAAAGTTTTAATCAAATTTTAGGAGTTAATGTAATTGATTAGGAGATTTTCAACACAATTATATTGCAAAACATCAATTTCTCTACTTTTTACTCAGTTAAAATTCTAACGGGTCCATTGAAAGGCCCATTTAGACCTGCTCGTCCGAAACGTCGACAAAAAGGACCGCAAAAATAGTTTTAATCAAATTTTAGGAGTTCAAATAATTGATTATGAGCTTTTCAACACAATTTTATTGAAAGATCTCAATTTTATACTTTTTACTCAGTTAAAATTCCAACGGGACCATTGATAGGCCCATTTAGACCTGCTCGTCCGAAACCTCTACAAAAAGGACCGCAAAAAGGTTTTATTCAAATATTAGGAGTTCAAATAATTTATTAGGAGCTTTTCAACACAATTTTATTGCAAAACCTCAATTTTTATACTTTTTACTCAGTTAAAATTCCAACGGGTCCATTAAAAGGCCCATTTCGACCCGCTCGTCCGAAACCTCTACAAAAAGGAATGCAAAACAAGTTTTAATCAAATTTTAGGAGTTCATGTAATTCATTAGAAACTTTTCAACACAATTATATTGCAAAACCTCAATTTTTTTACTTTTTACTCAGTTAAAATTCCAACGGGTCCATTGAAAGTCCCATTTAGACCTGCTCGTCCGAAACCTCGACAAAAAGGACCGCAAAACAAGTTTTAATCGAATTTTAGGAGTTCAAATAATTGATTAGGAGCTTTTCAACACAATTATATTGCAAAACCTCAATTTCTGTACTTTTTACTCAGTTAAAATTCCAACGGGTCCATTGTAAGGCCCATTTAGACCTGCTCTTCCGAAACCGATAATAAAGGACCGCAAAAAAGTTTTAACCAAATTTTAGGAGTTCCAATAAATTATTAGGAGCTTTTCAACACAATTATATTGCAAAACTTCAATTTTTATACATTTGATTCAGTTAAAATTCCAACGGGTCCACTGAAAGGCCTATTTAGACCCGCACATCCGAAACCTCTACATAAAGGACCCCAAAACAAGTTTTGATCAAATATTAGGAGTACAAATAATTGATTATAAGCTTTTCAACACAATTATATTGCAAAACCTCAATTTTTATACTTTTTACTCAGTTAAAATTCCAACGGGTCCATTGTAAGGCCCATTTCGACCCGCTCGTCCGAAACCTCTCAAAAAGGACTGTAAAACAAGTTTTAATCAAATTTTAGGAGTTCAAATAATTGATTAGTATCTTTTCAACACAATTATATTGCAAAACCTCAATTTCTGTGCTTTTTACTCAGTTAAAATTCCAACAGGTCCATTGTAAGGCCCATTTAGACCTGTTCGTCTGAAACCGATAGAAAAAGGACCGCAAAAAAGTTTTAATCAAATTTTAGGAGTTTGAATTAATGATTAGGAGCTTTTCAACACAATTATATTGCAAAACTTCAATTTTTATACATTTTACTCAGTTAAAATTCCAACGGGTCCATTGAAACGCCCATTTAGACCCGTACGTCCGAAACCTCTACATAAAGGACCGCAAAACAAGTTTTTATCATATTTTAGAAGTACAAATAATTGAATATGAGCTTTTCAACACAATTATATTGTAAAAACTCAATTTTTAAACTTTTTACTCAGTTAAAATTCCAACGGGTCCATTGAAAGGCCCATTTAGACATTCTCGTCCGAAACCTCTACGAAAAGGGCCGCAAAACAAGTTTTAATCAAATTTTAGGAGTTCAAATAATTGATTAGGAGCTTTTCAACACAATTATATTGAAAAACCACTATTTATGTACTTTTTACTCAGTTAAAATTTCAACGGGTCCATTGAAAGGCCCATTTAGACCTGCTCGTCCGAAACCTCTACAAAATGGACCACAAAAAAAGTTTTAATCAAATTTTAGGAGTTAATGTAATTGATTAGGAGATTTTCAACACAATTATATTGCAAAACATCAATTTCTCTACTTTTTACTCAGTTAAAATTCTAACGGGTCCATTGAAAGGCCCATTTAGACCTGCTCGTCCGAAACGTCGACAAAAAGGACCGCAAAAATAGTTTTAATCAAATTTTAGGAGTTCAAATAATTGATTATGAGCTTTTCAACACAATTTTATTGAAAGATCTCAATTTTATACTTTTTACTCAGTTAAATTTCCAACGGGACCATTGATAGGCCCATTTAGACCTGCTCGTCCGAAACCTCTACAAAAAGGACCGCAAAAAGGTTTTATTCAAATATTAGGAGTTCAAATAATTTATTAGGAGCTTTTCAACACAATTTTATTGCAAAACCTCAATTTTTATACTTTTTACTCAGTTAAAATTCCAACGGGTCCATTAAAAGGCCCATTTCGACCCGCTCGTCCGAAACCTCTACAAAAAGGAATGCAAAACAAGTTTTAATCAAATTTTAGGAGTTCATGTAATTCATTAGAAACTTTTCAACACAATTATATTGCAAAACCTCAATTTTTGTACTTTTTACTCAGTTAAAATTCCAACGGGTCCATTGAAAGTCCCATTTAGACCTGCTCGTCCGAAACCTTGACAAAAAGGACCGCAAAACAAGTTTTAATCGAATTTTAGGAGTTCAAATAATTGATTAGGAGCTTTTCAACACAATTATATTGCAAAACCTCAATTTCTGTACTTTTTACTCAGTTAAAATTCCAACGGGTCCATTGTAAGGCCCATTTAGACCTGCTCGTCCGAAACCGATAATAAAGGACCGGAAAAAAGTTTTAACCAAATTTTAGGAGTTCCGATAAATTATTAGGAGCTTTTCAACACAATTATATTGCAAAACTTCAATTTTTATACATTTGATTCAGTTAAAATTCCAACGGGTCCACTAAAAGGCCTATTTAGACCCGCACATCCGAAACCTCTACATAAAGGACCCCAAAACAAGTTTTGATCAAATATTAGGAGTACAAATAATTGATTATAAGCTTTTCAACACAATTATATTGCAAAACCTAAATTTTTATACTTTTTACTCAGTTAAAATTCCAACGGGTCCATTGTAAGGCCCATTTCGACCCGCTCGTACGAAACCTCTACAAAAAGGACTGTAAAACAAGTTTTAATCATATTTTAGGAGTTCAAATAATTGATTAGTATCTTTTCAACACAATTATATTGCAAAACCTCAATTTCTATACTTTTTACTCAGTTAAAATTCCAACAGGTCCATTGTAAGGCCCATTTAGACCTGTTCGTCTGAAACCGATAGAAAAAGGACCGCAAAAAAGTTTTAATCAAATTTTAGGAGTTTGAATTAATGATTAGGAGCTTTTCAACACAATTATATTTCAAAACTTCAATTTTTATACATTTTACTCAGTTAAAATTCCAACGGGTCCATTGAAACGCCCATTTAGACCCGTACGTCCGAAACCTCTACATAAAGGACCGCAAAACAAGTTTTTATCATATTTTAGAAGTACAAATAATTGAATATGAGCTTTTCAACACAATTATATTGTAAAAACTCAATTTTTAAACTTTTTACTCAGTTAAAATTCCAACGGGTCCATTGAAAGGCCCATTTAGACATTCTCGTCCGAAACCTCTACGAAAAGGGCCGCAAAACAAGCTTTAATCAAATTTTAGGAGTTCAAATAATTGATTAGGAGCTTTTCAACACAATTATATTGAAAAACCACTATTTATGTATTTTTTACTCAGTTAAAATTTCAACGGGTCCATTGAAAGGCCCATTTAGACCTGCTCGTCCGAAACCTCTACAAAATGGACCACAAAAAAAGTTTTAATCAAATTTTAGGAGTTAATGTAATTGATTAGGAGATTTTCAACACAATTATATTGCAAAACATCAATTTCTCTACTTTTTACTCAGTTAAAATTCTAACGGGTCCATTGAAAGGCCCATTTAGACCTGCTCGTCCGAAACCTCGACAAAAAGGACCGCAAAAATAGTTTTAATCAAATTTTAGGAGTTCAAATAATTGATTATGAGCTTTTCAACACAATTTTATTGAAAGATCTCAATTTTATACTTTTTACTCAGTTAAAATTCCAACGGGACCATTGATAGGCCCATTTAGACCTGCTCGTCCGAAACCTCTACAAAAAGGACCGCAAAAAGGTTTTATTCAAATATTAGGAGTTCAAATAATTTATTAGGAGCTTTTCAACACAATTTTATTGCAAAACCTCAATTTTTATACTTTTTACTCAGTTAAAATTCCAACGGGTCCATTAAAAGGCCCATTTCGACCCGCTCGTCCGAAACCTCTACAAAAAGGAATGCAAAACAAGTTTTAATCAAATTTTAGGAGTTCATGTAATTCATTAGAAACTTTTCAACACAATTATATTGCAAAACCTCAATTTTTTTACTTTTTACTCAGTTAAAATTCCAACGGGTCCATTGAAAGTCCCATTTAGACCTGCTCATCCGAAACCTCGACAAAAAGGACCGCAAAACAAGTTTTAATCGAATTTTAGGAGTTCAAATAATTGATTAGGAGCTTTTCAACACAATTATATTGCAAAACCTCAATTTTTGTACTTTTTACTCAGTTAAAATTCCAACGGGTCCATTGTAAGGCCCATTTAGACCTGCTCGTCCGAAACCGATAATAAAGGACCGCAAAAAAGTTTTAACCCAATTTTAGGAGTTCCAATAAATTATTAGGAGCTTTTCAACACAATTATATTGCAAAACTTCAATTTTTATACATTTGATTCAGTTAAAATTCCAACGGGTCCACTGAAAGGCCTATTTAGACCCGCACATCCGAAACCTCTACATAAAGGACCCCAAAACAAGTTTTGATCAAATATTAGGAGTACAAATAATTGATTATAAGCTTTTCAACACAATTATATTGCAAAACCTCAATTTTTATACTTTTTACTCAGTTAAAATTCCAACGGGTCCATTGTAAGGCCCATTTCGACCCGCTCGTCCGAAACCTCTCAAAAAGGACTGTAAAACAAGTTTTAATCAAATTTTAGGAGTTCAAATAATTGATTAGTATCTTTTCAACACAATTATATTGCAAAACCTCAATTTCTGTGCTTTTTACTCAGTTAAAATTCCAACAGGTCCATTGTAAGGCCCATTTAGACCTGTTCGTCTGAAACCGATAGAAAAAGGACCGCAAAAAAGTTTTAATCAAATTTTAGGAGTTTGAATTAATGATTAGGAGCTTTTCAACACAATTATATTGCAAAACTTCAATTTTTATACATTTTACTCAGTTAAAATTCCAACAGGTCCATTGAAACGCCCATTTAGACCCGTACGTCCGAAACCTCTACATAAAGGACCGCAAAACAAGTTTTGATCATATTTTAGAAGTACAAATAATTGATTATGAGCTTTTCAACACAATTATATTGTAAAACCTCAATTTTTAAACTTTTTACTCAGTTAAAATACCAACGGGTCCATTGAAAGGCCCATTTAGACATTCTCGTCCGAAACCTCTACGAAAAGGGCCGCAAAATAAGTTTTAATCAAATTTTGGGAGTTCAAATAATTTATTAGGAGCTTTTCAACACAATTATATTGAAAAACCACTATTTATGTACTTTTTACTCAGTTAAAATTTCAACGGGTCCATTGAAAGGCCCATTTAGACCTGCTCGTCCGAAACCTCTACAAAATGGACCACAAAAAAAGTTTTAATCAAATTTTAGGAGTTAATGTAATTGATTAGGAGATTTTCAACACAATTATATTGCAAAACCTCAATTTCTCTACTTTTTATTCAGTTAAAATTCTAACGGGTCCATTGAAAGGCCCATTTAGACATGCTCGTCCGAAACCTCGACAAAAAGGACCGCAAAAATAGTTTTAATCAAATTTTAGGAGTTCAAATAATTGATTATGAGCTTTTCAACACAATTTTATTGAAAGATCTCAATTTTATACTTTTTACTCAGTGAAAATTCCAACGGGACCATTGATAGGCCCATTTAGACCTGCTCGTCCGAAACCTCTACAAAAAGGACCGCAAAAAGGTTTTATTCAAATATTAGGAGTTCAAATAATTTATTAGGAGCTTTTCAACACAATTTTATTGCAAAACCTCAATTTTTATACTTTTTACTCAGTTAAAATTCCAACGGGTCCATTAAAAGGCCCATTTCGACCCGATCGTCCGAAACCTCTACAAAAAGGAATGCAAAACAAGTTTTAATCAAATTTTAGTAGTTCATGTAATTCATTAGAAACTTTTCAACACAATTATATTGCAAAACCTCAATTTTTGTACTTTTTACTCAGTTAAAATTCCAACGGGTCCATTGAAAGTCCCATTTAGACCTGCTCGTCCGAAACCTCGACAAAAAGGACCGCAAAACAAGTTTTAATCGAATTTTAGGAGTTCAAATAATTGATTAGGAGCTTTTCAACACAATTATATTGCAAAACCTCAATTTCTGTACTTTTTACTCAGTTAAAATTCCAACGGGTCCATTGTAAGGCCCATTTAGACCTGCTCGTCCGAAACCGATAATAAAGGACCGCAAAAAAGTTTTAACCAAATTTTAGGAGTTCCGATAAATTATTAGGAGCTTTTCAACACAATTATATTGCAAAACTTCAATTTTTATACATTTGATTCAGTTAAAATTCCAACGGGTCCACTGAAAGGCCTATTTAGACCCGCACATCCGAAACCTCTACATAAAGGACCACAAAACAAGTTTTGATCAAATATTAGGAGTACAAATAATTGATTATAAGCTTTTCAACACAATTATATTGCAAAACCTCAATTTTTATACTTTTTACTCAGTTAAAATTCCAACGGGTCCATTGTAAGGCCCATTTCGACCCGCTCGTACGAAACCTCTACAAAAAGGACTGTAAAACAAGTTTTAATCAAATTTTAGGAGTTCAAATAATTGATTAGTATCTTTTCAACACAATTATATTGCAAAACCTCAATTTCTATACTTTTTACTCAGTTAAAATTCCAACAGGTCCATTGTAAGGCCCATTTAGACCTGTTCGTCTGAAACCGATAGAAAAAGAACCGCAAAAAAGTTTTAATCAAATTTTAGGAGTTTGAATTAATGATTAGGAGCTTTTCAACACAATTATATTTCAAAACTTCAATTTTATACATTTTACTCAGTTAAAATTCCAACGGGTCCATTGAAACGCCCATTTAGACCCGTACGTCCGAAACCTCTACATAAAGGACCGCAAAACAAGTTTTTATCATATTTTAGAAGTACAAATAATTGAATATGAGCTTTTCAACACAATTATATTGTAAAAACTCAATTTTTAAACTTTTTACTCAGTTAAAATTCCAACGGGTCCATTGAAAGGCCCATTTAGACATTCTCGTCCGAAACCTCTACGAAAAGGGCCGCAAAACAAGTTTTAATCAAATTTTAGGAGTTCAAATAATTGATTAGGAGCTTTTCAACACAATTATATTGAAAAACCACTATTTATGTACTTTTTACTCAGTTAAAATTTCAACGGGTCCATTGAAAGGCCCATTTAGACCTGCTCGTCCGAAACCTCTACAAAATGGACCACAAAAAAAGTTTTAATCAAATTTTAGGAGTTAATGTAATTGATTAGGAGATTTTCAACACAATTATATTGCAAAACATCAATTTCTCTACTTTTTACTCAGTTAAAATTCTAACGGGTCCATTGAAAGGCCCATTTAGACCTGCTCGTCCGAAACCTCGACAAAAAGGACCGCAAAAATAGTTTTAATCAAATTTTAGGAGTTCAAATAATTGATTATGAGCTTTTCAACACAATTTTATTGAAAGATCTCAATTTTATACTTTTTACTCAGTTAAAATTCCAACGGGACCATTGATAGGCCCATTTAGACCTGCTCGTCCGAAACCTCTACAAAAAGGACCGCAAAAAGGTTTTATTCAAATATTAGGAGTTCAAATAATTTATTAGGAGCTTTTCAACACAATTTTATTGCAAAACCTCAATTTTTATACTTTTTACTCAGTTAAAATTCCAACGGGTCCATTAAAAGGCCCATTTCGACCCGCTCGTCCGAAACCTCTACAAAAAGGAATGCAAAACAAGTTTTAATCAAATTTTAGGAGTTCATGTAATTCATTAGAAACTTTTCAACACAATTATATTGCAAAACCTCAATTTTTTTACTTTTTACTCAGTTAAAATTCCAACGGGTCCATTGAAAGTCCCATTTAGACCTGCTCGTCCGAAACCTCGACAAAAAGGACCGCAAAACAAGTTTTAATCGAATTTTAGGAGTTCAAATAATTGATTAGGAGCTTTTCAGCACAATTATATTGCAAAACCTCAATTTCTGTACTTTTTACTCAGTTAAAATTCCAACGGGTCCATTGTAAGGCCCATTTAGACCTGCTCTTCCGAAACCGATAATAAAGGACCGCAAAAAAGTTTTAACCAAATTTTAGGAGTTCTGATAAATTATTAGGAGCTTTTCAACACAATTATATTGCAAAACTTCAATTTTTATATATTTGATTCAGTTAAAATACCAACGGGTCCACTGAAAGGCCTATTTAGACCCGCACATCCGAAACCTCTACATAAAGGACCCCAAAACAAGTTTTGATCAAATATTAGGAGTAAAAATAATTGATTATAAGCTTTTCAACACAATTATATTGCAAAACCTCAATTTTTATACTTTTTACTCAGTTAAAATTCCAACGGGTCCATTGTAAGGCCCATTTCGACCCGCTCGTCCGAAACCTCTACAAAAAGGACTGTAAAACAAGTTTTAATCAAATTTTAGGAGTTCAAATAATTTATTAGTATCTTTTCAACACAATTATATTGCAAAACCTCAATTTCTGTGCTTTTTACTCAGTTAAAATTCCAACCGGTCCATTGTAAGGCCCATTTAGACCTGTTCGTCTGAAACCGATAGAAAAAGGACCGCAAAAAAGTTTTAATCAAATTTTAGGAGTTTGAATTAATGATTAGGAGCTTTTCAACACAATTATATTGCAAAACTTCAATTTTTATACATTTGATTCAGTTAAAATTCCAACGGTTCCACTGAAAGGCCTATTTAGACCCGCACATCCGAAACCTCTACATAAAGGACCCCAAAACAAGTTTTGATCAAATTTTAGGAGTACAAATAATTGATTATAAGCTTTTCAACACAATTATATTGCAAAACCTCAATTTTTAAACTTTTTACTCAGTTAAAATTCCAACGGGTCCATGGTAAGGCCCATTTCGACCCGCTCGTACGAAACCTCTACAAAAAGGACTGTAAAACAAGTTTTAATCAAATTTTAGGAGTTCAAATAATTGATTAGTATCTTTTCAACATAATTATATTGCAAAACCTCAATTTCTATACTTTTTACTCAGTTAAAATTCCAACAGGTCCATTGTAAGGCCCATTTAGACCTGTTCGTCTGAAACCGATAGAAAAAGGACCGCAAAAAAGTTTTAATCAAATTTTAGGAGTTTGAATTAATGATTAGGAGCTTTTCAACACAATTATATTTCAAAACTTCAATTTTTATACATTTTACTCAGTTAAAATTCCAACGGGTCCATTGAAACGCCCATTTAGACCCGTACGTCCGAAACCTCTACATAAAGGACCGCAAAACAAGTTTTTATCATATTTTAGAAGTAATTGAATATGAGCTTTTCAACACAATTATATTGTAAAAACTCAATTTTTAAACTTTTTACTCAGTTAAAATTCCAACGGGTCCATTGAAAGGCCCATTTAGACATTCTCGTCCGAAACCTCTACGAAAAGGGCCGCAAAACAAGTTTTAATCAAATTTTAGGAGTTCAAATAATTGATTAGGAGCTTTTCAACACAATTATATTGAAAAACTACTATTTATGTACTTTTTACTCAGTTAAAATTTCAACGGGTCCATTGAAAGGCCCATTTAGACCTGCTCGTCCGAAACCTCTACAAAATGGACCACAAAAAAATTTTAATCAAATTTTAGGAGTTAATGTAATTGATTAGGAGATTTTCAACACAATTATATTGCAAAACATCAATTTCTCTACTTTTTACTCAGTTAAAATTCTAACGGGTCCATTGAAAGGCCCATTTAGACCTGCTCGTCCGAAACCTCGACAAAAAGGACCGCAAAAATAGTTTTAATCAAATTTTAGGAGTTCAAATAATTGATTATGAGCTTTTCAACACAATTTTATTGAAAGATCTCAATTTTATACTTTTTACTCAGTTAAAATTCCAACGGGACCATTGATAGGCCCATTTAGACCTGCTCGTCCGAAACCTCTACAAAAAGGACCGCAAAAAGGTTTTATTCAAATATTAGGAGTTCAAATAATTTATTAGGAGCTTTTCAACACAATTTTATTGCAAAACCTCAATTTTTATACTTTTTACTCAGTTAAAATTCCAACGGGTCCATTAAAAGGCCCATTTCGACCCGCTCGTCCGAAACCTCTACAAAAAGGAATGCAAAACAAGTTTTAATCAAATTTTAGGAGTTCATGTAATTCATTAGAAACTTTTCAACACAATTATATTGCAAAACCTCAATTTTTTTACTTTTTACTCAGTTAAAATTCCAACGGGTCCATTGAAAGTCCCATTTAGACCTGCTCGTCCGAAACCTCGACAAAAAGGACCGCAAAACAAGTTTTAATCGAATTTTAGGAGTTCAAATAATTGATTAGGAGCTTTTCAACACAATTATATTGCAAAACCTCAATTTCTGTACTTTTTACTCAGTTAAAATTCCAACGTGTCCATTGTAAGGCCCATTTAGACCTGCTCGTCCGAAACCGATAATAAAGGACCGCAAAAAAGTTTTAACCAAATTTTAGGAGTTCTGATAAATTATTAGGAGCTTTTCAACACAATTATATTGCAAAACTTCAATTTTTATATATTTGATTCAGTTAAAATACCAACGGGTCCACTGAAAGGCCTATTTAGACCCGCACATCCGAAACCTCTACATAAAGGACCCCAAAACAAGTTTTGATCAAATATTAGGAGTAAAAATAATTGATTATAAGCTTTTCAACACAATTATATTGCAAAACCTCAATTTTTATACTTTTTACTCAGTTAAAATTCCAACGGGTCCATTGTAAGGCCCATTTCGACCCGCTCGTCCGAAACCTCTACAAAAAGGACTGTAAAACAAGTTTTAATCAAATTTTAGGAGTTCAAATAATTTATTAGTATCTTTTCAACACAATTATATTGCAAAACCTCAATTTCTGTGCTTTTTACTCAGTTAAAATTCCAACAGGTCCATTGTAAGGCCCATTTAGACCTGTTCGTCTGAAACCGATAGAAAAAGGACCGCAAAAAAGTTTTAATCAAATTTTAGGAGTTTGAATTAATGATTAGGAGCTTTTCAACACAATTATATTGCAAAACTTCAATTTTTATACATTTGATTCAGTTAAAATTCCAACGGTTCCACTGAAAGGCCTATTTAGACCCGCACATCCGAAACCTCTACATAAAGGACCCCAAAACAAGTTTTGATCAAATTTTAGGAGTACAAATAATTGATTATAAGCTTTTCAACACAATTATATTGCAAAACCTCAATTTTTAAACTTTTTACTCAGTTAAAATTCCAACGGGTCCATGGTAAGGCCCATTTCGACCCGCTCGTACGAAACCTCTACAAAAAGGACTGTAAAACAAGTTTTAATCAAATTTTAGGAGTTCAAATAATTGATTAGTATCTTTTCAACACAATTATATTGCAAAACCTCAATTTCTATACTTTTTACTCAGTTAAAATTCCAACAGGTCCATTGTAAGGCCCATTTAGACCTGTTCGTCTGAAACCGATAGAAAAAGGACCGCAAAAAAGTTTTAATCAAATTTTAGGAGTTTGAATTAATGATTAGGAGCTTTTCAACACAATTATATTTCAAAACTTCAATTTTTATACATTTTACTCAGTTAAAATTCCAACGGGTCCATTGAAACGCCCATTTAGACCCGTACGTCCGAAACCTCTACATAAAGGACCGCAAAACAAGTTTTTATCATATTTTAGAAGTAATTGAATATGAGCTTTTCAACACAATTATATTGTAAAAACTCAATTTTTAAACTTTTTACTCAGTTAAAATTCCAACGGGTCCATTGAAAGGCCCATTTAGACATTCTCGTCCGAAACCTCTACGAAAAGGGCCGCAAAACAAGTTTTAATCAAATTTTAGGAGTTCAAATAATTGATTAGGAGCTTTTCAACACAATTATATTGAAAAACTACTATTTATGTACTTTTTACTCAGTTAAAATTTCAACGGGTCCATTGAAAGGCCCATTTAGACCTGCTCGTCCGAAACCTCTACAAAATGGACCACAAAAAAATTTTAATCAAATTTTAGGAGTTAATGTAATTGATTAGGAGATTTTCAACACAATTATATTGCAAAACATCAATTTCTCTACTTTTTACTCAGTTAAAATTCTAACGGGTCCATTGAAAGGCCCATTTAGACCTGCTCGTCCGAAACCTCGACAAAAAGGACCGCAAAAATAGTTTTAATCAAATTTTAGGAGTTCAAATAATTGATTATGAGCTTTTCAACACAATTTTATTGAAAGATCTCAATTTTATACTTTTTACTCAGTTAAAATTCCAACGGGACCATTGATAGGCCCATTTAGACCTGCTCGTCCGAAACCTCTACAAAAAGGACCGCAAAAAGGTTTTATTCAAATATTAGGAGTTCAAATAATTTATTAGGAGCTTTTCAACACAATTTTATTGCAAAACCTCAATTTTTATACTTTTTACTCAGTTAAAATTCCAACGGGTCCATTAAAAGGCCCATTTCGACCCGCTCGTCCGAAACCTCTACAAAAAGGAATGCAAAACAAGTTTTAATCAAATTTTAGGAGTTCATGTAATTCATTAGAAACTTTTCAACACAATTATATTGCAAAACCTCAATTTTTTTACTTTTTACTCAGTTAAAATTCCAACGGGTCCATTGAAAGTCCCATTTAGACCTGCTCGTCCGAAACCTCGACAAAAAGGACCGCAAAACAAGTTTTAATCGAATTTTAGGAGTTCAAATAATTGATTAGGAGCTTTTCAACACAATTATATTGCAAAACCTCAATTTCTGTACTTTTTACTCAGTTAAAATTCCAACGTGTCCATTGTAAGGCCCATTTAGACCTGCTCGTCCGAAACCGATAATAAAGGACCGCAAAAAAGTTTTAACCAAATTTTAGGAGTTCTGATAAATTATTAGGAGCTTTTCAACACAATTATATTGCAAAACTTCAATTTTTATATATTTGATTCAGTTAAAATACCAACGGGTCCACTGAAAGGCCTATTTAGACCCGCACATCCGAAACCTCTACATAAAGGACCCCAAAACAAGTTTTGATCAAATATTAGGAGTAAAAATAATTGATTATAAGCTTTTCAACACAATTATATTGCAAAACCTCAATTTTTATACTTTTTACTCAGTTAAAATTCCAACGGGTCCATTGTAAGGCCCATTTCGACCCGCTCGTCCGAAACCTCTACAAAAAGGACTGTAAAACAAGTTTTAATCAAATTTTAGGAGTTCAAATAATTTATTAGTATCTTTTCAACACAATTATATTGCAAAACCTCAATTTCTGTGCTTTTTACTCAGTTAAAATTCCAACAGGTCCATTGTAAGGCCCATTTAGACCTGTTCGTCCGAAACCGATAGAAAAAGGACCGCAAAAAAGTTTTAATCAAATTTTAGGAGTTTGAATTAATGATTAGGAGCTTTTCAACACAATTATATTGCAAAACTTCAATTTTTATACATTTGATTCAGTTAAAATTCCAACGGTTCCACTGAAAGGCCTATTTAGACCCGCACATCCGAAACCTCTACATAAAGGACCCCAAAACAAGTTTTGATCAAATTTTAGGAGTACAAATAATTGATTATAAGCTTTTCAACACAATTATATTGCAAAACCTCAATTTTTAAACTTTTTACTCAGTTAAAATTCCAACGGGTCCATGGTAAGGCCCATTTCGACCCGCTCGTACGAAACCTCTACAAAAAGGACTGTAAAACAAGTTTTAATCAAATTTTAGGAGTTCAAATAATTGATTAGTATCTTTTCAACACAATTATATTGCAAAACCTCAATTTCTATACTTTTTACTCAGTTAAAATTCCAACAGGTCCATTGTAAGGCCCATTTAGACCTGTTCGTCTGAAACCGATAGAAAAAGGACCGCAAAAAAGTTTTAATCAAATTTTAGGAGTTTGAATTAATGATTAGGAGCTTTTCAACACAATTATATTTCAAAACTTCAATTTTTATACATTTTACTCAGTTAAAATTCCAACGGGTCCATTGAAACGCCCATTTAGACCCGTACGTCCGAAACCTCTACATAAAGGACCGCAAAACAAGTTTTTATCATATTTTAGAAGTAATTGAATATGAGCTTTTCAACACAATTATATTGTAAAAACTCAATTTTTAAACTTTTTACTCAGTTAAAATTCCAACGGGTCCATTGAAAGGCCCATTTAGACATTCTCGTCCGAAACCTCTACGAAAAGGGCCGCAAAACAAGTTTTAATCAAATTTTAGGAGTTCAAATAATTGATTAGGAGCTTTTCAACACAATTATATTGAAAAACTACTATTTATGTACTTTTTACTCAGTTAAAATTTCAACGGGTCCATTGAAAGGCCCATTTAGACCTGCTCGTCCGAAACCTCTACAAAATGGACCACAAAAAAATTTTAATCAAATTTTAGGAGTTAATGTAATTGATAAGGAGATTTTCAACACAATTATATTGCAAAACATCAATTTCTCTACTTTTTACTCAGTTAAAATTCTAACGGGTCCATTGAAAGGCCCATTTAGACCTGCTCGTCCGAAACCTCGACAAAAAGGACCGCAAAAATAGTTTTAATCAAATTTTAGGAGTTCAAATAATTGATTATGAGCTTTTCAACACAATTTTATTGAAAGATCTCAATTTTATACTTTTTACTCAGTTAAAATTCCAACGGGACCATTGATAGGCCCATTTAGACCTGCTCGTCCGAAACCTCTACAAAAAGGACCGCAAAAAGGTTTTATTCAAATATTAGGAGTTCAAATAATTTATTAGGAGCTTTTCAACACAATTTTATTGCAAAACCTCAATTTTTATACTTTTTACTCAGTTAAAATTCCAACGGGTCCATTAAAAGGCCCATTTCGACCCGCTCGTCCGAAACCTCTACAAAAAGGAATGCAAAACAAGTTTTAATCAAATTTTAGGAGTTCATGTAATTCATTAGAAACTTTTCAACACAATTATATTGCAAAACCTCAATTTTTTTACTTTTTACTCAGTTAAAATTCCAACGGGTCCATTGAAAGTCCCATTTAGACCTGCTCGTCCGAAACCTCGACAAAAAGGACCGCAAAACAAGTTTTAATCGAATTTTAGGAGTTCAAATAATTGATTAGGAGCTTTTCAACACAATTATATTGCAAAACCTCAATTTCTGTACTTTTTACTCAGTTAAAATTCCAACGTGTCCATTGTAAGGCCCATTTAGACCTGCTCGTCCGAAACCGATAATAAAGGACCGCAAAAAAGTTTTAACCAAATTTTAGGAGTTCTGATAAATTATTAGGAGCTTTTCAACACAATTATATTGCAAAACTTCAATTTTTATATATTTGATTCAGTTAAAATACCAACGGGTCCACTGAAAGGCCTATTTAGACCCGCACATCCGAAACCTCTACATAAAGGACCCCAAAACAAGTTTTGATCAAATATTAGGAGTAAAAATAATTGATTATAAGCTTTTCAACACAATTATATTGCAAAACCTCAATTTTTATACTTTTTACTCAGTTAAAATTCCAACGGGTCCATTGTAAGGCCCATTTCGACCCGCTCGTCCGAAACCTCTACAAAAAGGACTGTAAAACAAGTTTTAATCAAATTTTAGGAGTTCAAATAATTTATTAGTATCTTTTCAACACAATTATATTGCAAAACCTCAATTTCTGTGCTTTTTACTCAGTTAAAATTCCAACAGGTCCATTGTAAGGCCCATTTAGACCTGTTCGTCTGAAACCGATAGAAAAAGGACCGCAAAAAAGTTTTAATCAAATTTTAGGAGTTTGAATTAATGATTAGGAGCTTTTCAACACAATTATATTGCAAAACTTCAATTTTTATACATTTGATTCAGTTAAAATTCCAACGGTTCCACTGAAAGGCCTATTTAGACCCGCACATCCGAAACCTCTACATAAAGGACCCCAAAACAAGTTTTGATCAAATTTTAGGAGTACAAATAATTGATTATAAGCTTTTCAACACAATTATATTGCAAAACCTCAATTTTTAAACTTTTTACTCAGTTAAAATTCCAACGGGTCCATGGTAAGGCCCATTTCGACCCGCTCGTACGAAACCTCTACAAAAAGGACTGTAAAACAAGTTTTAATCAAATTTTAGGAGTTCAAATAATTGATTAGTATCTTTTCAACACAATTATATTGCAAAACCTCAATTTCTATACTTTTTACTCAGTTAAAATTCCAACAGGTCCATTGTAAGGCCCATTTAGACCTGTTCGTCTGAAACCGATAGAAAAAGGACCGCAAAAAAGTTTTAATCAAATTTTAGGAGTTTGAATTAATGATTAGGAGCTTTTCAACACAATTATATTTCAAAACTTCAATTTTTATACATTTTACTCAGTTAAAATTCCAACGGGTCCATTGAAACGCCCATTTAGACCCGTACGTCCGAAACCTCTACATAAAGGACCGCAAAACAAGTTTTTATCATATTTTAGAAGTAATTGAATATGAGCTTTTCAACACAATTATATTGTAAAAACTCAATTTTTAAACTTTTTACTCAGTTAAAATTCCAACGGGTCCATTGAAAGGCCCATTTAGACATTCTCGTCCGAAACCTCTACGAAAAGGGCCGCAAAACAAGTTTTAATCAAATTTTAGGAGTTCAAATAATTGATTAGGAGCTTTTCAACACAATTATATTGAAAAACTACTATTTATGTACTTTTTACTCAGTTAAAATTTCAACGGGTCCATTGAAAGGCCCATTTAGACCTGCTCGTCCGAAACCTCTACAAAATGGACCACAAAAAAATTTTAATCAAATTTTAGGAGTTAATGTAATTGATTAGGAGATTTTCAACACAATTATATTGCAAAACATCAATTTCTCTACTTTTTACTCAGTTAAAATTCTAACGGGTCCATTGAAAGGCCCATTTAGACCTGCTCGTCCGAAACCTCGACAAAAAGGACCGCAAAAATAGTTTTAATCAAATTTTAGGAGTTCAAATAATTGATTATGAGCTTTTCAACACAATTTTATTGAAATATCTCAATTTTATACTTTTTACTCAGTTAAAATTCCAACGGGACCATTGATAGGCCCATTTAGACCTGCTCGTCCGAAACCTCTACAAAAAGGACCGCAAAAAGGTTTTATTCAAATATTAGGAGTTCAAATAATTTATTAGGAGCTTTTCAACACAATTTTATTGCAAAACCTCAATTTTTATACTTTTTACTCAGTTAAAATTCCAACGGGTCCATTAAAAGGCCCATTTCGACCCGCTCGTCCGAAACCTCTACAAAAAGGAATGCAAAACAAGTTTTAATCAAATTTTAGGAGTTCATGTAATTCATTAGAAACTTTTCAACACAATTATATTGCAAAACCTCAATTTTTTTACTTTTTACTCAGTTAAAATTCCAACGGGTCCATTGAAAGTCCCATTTAGACCTGCTCGTCCGAAACCTCGACAAAAAGGACCGCAAAACAAGTTTTAATCGAATTTTAGGAGTTCAAATAATTGATTAGGAGCTTTTCAACACAATTATATTGCAAAACCTCAATTTCTGTACTTTTTACTCAGTTAAAATTCCAACGGGTCCATTGTAAGGCCCATTTAGACCTGCTCTTCCGAAACCGATAATAAAGGACCGCAAAAAAGTTTTAACCAAATTTTAGGAGTTCCAATAAATTATTAGGAGCTTTTCAACACAATTATATTGCAAAACTTCAATTTTTATACATTTGATTCAGTTAAAATTCCAACGGGTCCACTGAAAGGCCTATTTAGACCCGCACATCCGAAACCTCTACATAAAGGACCCCAAAACAAGTTTTGATCAAATATTAGGAGTACAAATAATTGATTATAAGCTTTTCAACACAATTATATTGCAAAACCTCAATTTTTATACTTTTTACTCAGTTAAAATTCCAACGGGTCCATTGTAAGGCCCATTTCGACCCGCTCGTCCGAAACCTCTCAAAAAGGACTGTAAAACAAGTTTTAATCAAATTTTAGGAGTTCAAATAATTGATTAGTATCTTCTCAACACAATTATATTGCAAAACCTCAATTTCTGTGCTTTTTACTCAGTTAAAATTCCAACAGGTCCATTGTAAGGCCCATTTAGACCTGTTCGTCTGAAACCGATAGAAAAAGGACCGCAAAAAAGTTTTAATCAAATTTTAGGAGTTTGAATTAATGATTAGGAGCTTTTCAACACAATTATATTGCAAAACTTCAATTTTTATACATTTTACTCAGTTAAAATTCCAACGGGTCCATTGAAACGCCCATTTAGACCCGTACGTCCGAAACCTCTACATAAAGGACCGCAAAACAAGTTTTTATCATATTTTAGAAGTACAAATAATTGAATATGAGCTTTTCAACACAATTATATTGTAAAAACTCAATTTTTAAACTTTTTACTCAGTTAAAATTCCAACGGGTCCATTGAAAGGCCCATTTAGACATTCTCGTCCGAAACCTCTACGAAAAGGGCCGCAAAACAAGTTTTAATCAAATTTTAGGAGTTCAAATAATTGATTAGGAGCTTTTCAACACAATTATATTGAAAAACCACTATTTATGTACTTTTTACTCAGTTAAAATTTCAACGGGTCCATTGAAAGGCCCATTTAGACCTGCTCGTCCGAAACCTCTACAAAATGGACCACAAAAAAAGTTTTAATCAAATTTTAGGAGTTAATGTAATTGATTAGGAGATTTTCAACACAATTATATTGCAAAACATCAATTTCTCTACTTTTTACTCAGTTAAAATTCTAACGGGTCCATTGAAAGGCACATTTAGACCTGCTCGTCCGAAACGTCGACAAAAAGGACCGCAAAAATAGTTTTAATCAAATTTTAGGAGTTCAAATAATTGATTATGAGCTTTTCAACACAATTTTATTGAAAGATCTCAATTTTATACTTTTTACTCAGTTAAAATTCCAACGGGACCATTGATAGGCCCATTTAGACCTGCTCGTCCGAAACCTCTACAAAAAGGACCGCAAAAAGGTTTTATTCAAATATTAGGAGTTCAAATAATTTATTAGGAGCTTTTCAACACAATTATATTGCAAAACCTCAATTTTTATACTTTTTACTCAGTTAAAATTCCAACGGGTCCATTAAAAGGCCCATTTCGACCCGCTCGTCCGAAACCTCTACAAAAAGGAATGCAAAACAAGTTTTAATCAAATTTTAGGAGTTCATGTAATTCATTAGAAACTTTTCAACACAATTATATTGCAAAACCTCAATTTTTTTACTTTTTACTCAGTTAAAATTCCAACGGGTCCATTGAAAGTCCCATTTAGACCTGCTCGTCCGAAACCTCGACAAAAAGGACCGCAAAACAAGTTTTAATCGAATTTTAGGAGTTCAAATAATTGATTAGAAGCTTTTCAACACAATTATATTGCAAAACCTCAATTTATGTACTTTTTACTCAGTTAAAATTCCAACGGGTCCATTGTAAGGCCCATTTAGACCTGCTCTTCCGAAACCGATAATAAAGGACCGCAAAAAAGTTTTAACCAAATTTTAGGAGTTCCAATAAATTATTAGGAGCTTTTCAACACAATTATATTGCAAAACTTCAATTTTTATACATTTGATTCAGTTAAAATTCCAACGGGTCCACTGAAAGGCCTATTTAGACCCGCACATCCGAAACCTCTACATAAAGGACCCCAAAACAAGTTTTGATCAAATATTAGGAGTACAAATAATTGATTATAAGCTTTTCAACACAATTATATTGCAAAACCTCAATTTTTATACTTTTTACTCAGTTAAAATTCCAACGGGTCCATTGTAAGGCCCATTTCGACCCGCTCGTACGAAACCTCTACAAAAAGGACTGTAAAACAAGTTTTAATCAAATTTTAGGAGTTCAAATAATTGATTAGTATCTTTTCAACACAATTATATTGTAAAACCTCAATTTCTATACTTTTTACTCAGTTAAAATTCCAACAGGTCCATTGTAAGGCCCATTTAGACCTGTTCGTCTGAAACCGATAGAAAAAGGACCGCAAAAAAGTTTTAATCAAATTTTAGGAGTTTGAATTAATGATTAGGAGCTTTTCAACACAATTATATTTCAAAACTTCAATTTTTATACATTTTACTCAGTTAAAATTCCAACGGGTCCATTGAAACGCCCATTTAGACCCGTACGTCCGAAACCTCTACATAAAGGACCGCAAAACAAGTTTTTATCATATTTTAGAAGTACAAATAATTGAATATGAGCTTTTCAACACAATTATATTGTAAAAACTCAATTTTTAAACTTTTTACTTAGTTAAAATTCCAACGGGTCCATTGAAAGGCCCATTTAGACATTCTCGTCCAAAACCTCTACGAAAAGGGCCGCAAAACAAGTTTTAATCAAATTTTAGGAGTTCAAATAATTGATTAGGAGCTTTTCAACACAATTATATTGAAAAACCACTATTTATGTACTTTTTACTCAGTTAAAATTTCAACGGGTCCATTGAAAGGCCCATTTAGACCTGCTCGTCCGAAACCTCTACAAAATGGACCACAAAAAAAGTTTTAATCAAATTTTAGGAGTTAATGTAATTGATTAGGAGATTTTCAACACAATTATATTGCAAAACATCAATTTCTCTACTTTTTACTCAGTTAAAATTCTAACGGGTCCATTGAAAGGCCCATTTAGACCTGCTCGTCCGAAACCTCGACAAAAAGGACCGCAAAAATAGTTTTAATCAAATTTTAGGAGTTCAAATAATTGATTATGAGCTTTTCAACACAATTTTATTGAAAGATCTCAATTTTATACTTTTTACTCAGTTAAAATTCCAATGGGACCATTGATAGGCCCATTTAGACCTGCTCGTCCGAAACCTCTACAAAAAGGACCGCAAAAAGGTTTTATTCAAATATTAGGAGTTCAAATAATTTATTAGGAGCTTTTCAACACAATTTTATTGCAAAACCTCAATTTTTATACTTTTTACTCAGTTAAAATTCCAACGGGTCCATTAAAAGGCCCATTTCGACCCGCTCGTCCGAAACCTCTACAAAAAGGAATGCAAAACAAGTTTTAATCAAATTTTAGGAGTTCATGTAATTCATTAGAAACTTTTCAACACAATTATATTGCAAAACCTCAATTTTTATACTTTTTACTCAGTTAAAATTCCAACGGGTCCATTAAAAGGCCCATTTCGACCCGCTCGTCCGAAACCTCTACAAAAAGGAATGCAAAACAAGTTTTAATCAAATTTTAGGAGTTCATGTAATTCATTAGAAACTTTTCAACACAATTATATTGCAAAACCTCAATTTTTGTACTTTTTACTCAGTTAAAATTCCAACGGGTCCATTGAAAGTCCCATTTAGACCTGCTCGTCCGAAACCTCGACAAAAAGGACCGCAAAGCAAGTTTTAATCGAATTTTAGGAGTTCAAATAATTGATTAGGAGCTTTTCAACACAATTATATTGCAAAACCTCAATTTCTGTACTTTTTACTCAGTTAAAATTCCAACGGGTCCATTGTAAGGCCCATTTAGACCTGCTCGTCCGAAACCGATAATAAAGGACCGCAAAAAAGTTTTAACCAAATTTTAGGAGTTCCGATAAATTATTAGGAGCTTTTCAACACAATTATATTGCAAAACTTCAATTTTTATACATTTGATTCAGTTAAAATTCCAACGGGTCCACTGAAAGGCCTATTTAGACCCGCACATCCGAAACCTCTACATAAAGGACCCCAAAACAAGTTTTGATCAAATATTAGGAGTACAAATAATTGATTATAAGCTTTTCAACACAATTATATTGCAAAACCTCAATTTTTATACTTTTTACTCAGTTAAAATTCCAACGGGTCCATTGTAAGGCCCATTTCGACCCGCTCGTACGAAACCTCTACAAAAAGGACTGTAAAACAAGTTTTAATCAAATTTTAGGAGTTCAAATAATTGATTAGTATCTTTTCAACACAATTATATTGCAAAACCTCAATTTCTATACTTTTTACTCAGTTAAAATTCCAACAGGTCCATTGTAAGGCCCATTTAGACCTGTTCGTCTGAAACCGATAGAAAAAGGACTGCAAAAAAGTTTTAATCAAATTTTAGGAGTTTGAATTAATGATTAGGAGCTTTTCAACACAATTATATTTCAAAACTTCAATTTTTATACATTTTACTCAGTTAAAATTCCAACGGGTCCATTGAAACGCCCATTTAGACCCGTACGTCCGAAACCTCTACATAAAGGACCGCAAAACAAGTTTTTATCATATTTAGAAGTACAAATAATTGAATATGAGCTTTTCAACACAATTATATTGTAAAAACTCAATTTTTAAACTTTTTACTCAGTTAAAATTCCAACGGGTCCATTGAAAGGCCCATTTAGACATTCTCGTCCGAAACCTCTACGAAAAGGGCCGCAAAACAAGTTTTAATCAAATTTTAGGAGTTCAAATAATTGATTAGGAGCTTTTCAACACAATTATATTGAAAAACCACTATTTATGTACTTTTTACTCAGTTAAAATTTCAACGGGTCCATTGAAAGGCCCATTTAGACCTGCTCGTCCGAAACCTCTACAAAATGGACCACAAAAAAAGTTTTAATCAAATTTAAGGAGTTAATGTAATTGATTAGGAGATTTTCAACACAATTATATTGCAAAACATCAATTTCTCTACTTTTTACTCAGTTAAAATTCTAACGGGTCCATTGAAAGGCCCATTTAGACCTGCTCGTCCGAAACCTCGACAAAAAGGACCGCAAAAATAGTTTTAATCAAATTTTAGGAGTTCAAATAATTGATTATGAGCTTTTCAACACAATTTTATTGAAAGATCTCAATTTTATACTTTTTACTCAGTTAAAATTCCAACGGGACCATTGATAGGCCCATTTAGACCTGCTCGTCCGAAACCTCTACAAAAAGGACCGCAAAAAGGTTTTATTCAAATATTAGGAGTTCAAATAATTTATTAGGAGCTTTTCAACACAATTTTATTGCAAAACCTCAATTTTTATACTTTTTACTCAGTTAAAATTCCAACGGGTCCATTAAAAGGCCCATTTCGACCCGCTCGTCCGAAACCTCTACAAAAAGGAATGCAAAACAAGTTTTAATCAAATTTTAGGAGTTCATGTAATTCATTAGAAACTTTTCAACACAATTATATTGCAAAACCTCAATTTTTTTACTTTTTACTCAGTTAAAATTCCAACGGGTCCATTGAAAGTCCCATTTAGACCTGCTCGTCCGAAACCTCGACAAAAAGGACCGCAAAACAAGTTTTAATCGAATTTTAGGAGTTCAAATAATTGATTAGGAGCTTTTCAACACAATTATATTGCAAAACCTCAATTTCTGTACTTTTTACTCAGTTAAAATTCCAACGGGTCCATTGTAAGGCCCATTTAGACCTGCTCTTCCGAAACCGATAATAAAGGACCGCAAAAAAGTTTTAACCAAATTTTAGGAGTTCCAATAAATTATTAGGAGCTTTTCAACACAATTATATTGCAAAACTTCAATTTTTATACATTTGATTCAGTTAAAATTCCAACGGGTCCACTGAAAGGCCTATTTAGACCCGCACATCCGAAACCTCTACATAAAGGACCCCAAAACAAGTTTTGATCAAATATTAGGAGTACAAATAATTGATTATAAGCTTTTCAACACAATTATATTGCAAAACCTCAATTTTTATACTTTTTACTCAGTTAAAATTCCAACGGGTCCATTGTAAGGGCGATTTCGACCCGCTCGTCCGAAACCTCTCAAAAAGGACTGTAAAACAAGTTTTAATCAAATTTTAGGAGTTCAAATAATTGATTAGTATCTTTTCAACACAATTATATTGCAAAACCTCAATTTCTGTGCTTTTTACTCAGTTAAAATTCCAACAGGTCCATTGTAAGGCCCATTTAGACCTGTTCGTCTGAAACCGATAGAAAAAGGACTGCAAAAAAGTTTTAATCAAATTTTAGGAGTTTGAATTAATGATTAGGAGCTTTTCAACACAATTATATTTCAAAACTTCAATTTTTATACATTTTACTCAGTTAAAATTCCAACGGGTCCATTGAAACGCCCATTTAGACCCGTACGTCCGAAACCTCTACATAAAGGACCGCAAAACAAGTTTTTATCATATTTTAGAAGTACAAATAATTGAATATGAGCTTTTCAACACAATTATATTGTAAAAACTCAATTTTTAAACTTTTTACTCAGTTAAAATTCCAACGGGTCCATTGAAAGGCCCATTTAGACATTCTCGTCCGAAACCTCTACGAAAAGGGCCGCAAAACAAGTTTTAATCAAATTTTAGGAGTTCAAATAATTGATTAGGAGCTTTTCAACACAATTATATTGAAAAACCACTATTTATGTACTTTTTACTCAGTTAAAATTTCAACGGGTCCATTGAAAGGCCCATTTAGACCTGCTCGTCCGAAACCTCTACAAAATGGACCACAAAAAAAGTTTTAATCAAATTTAAGGAGTTAATGTAATTGATTAGGAGATTTTCAACACAATTATATTGCAAAACATCAATTTCTCTACTTTTTACTCAGTTAAAATTCTAACGGGTCCATTGAAAGGCCCATTTAGACCTGCTCGTCCGAAACCTCGACAAAAAGGACCGCAAAAATAGTTTTAATCAAATTTTAGGAGTTCAAATAATTGATTATGAGCTTTTCAACACAATTTTATTGAAAGATCTCAATTTTATACTTTTTACTCAGTTAAAATTCCAACGGGACCATTGATAGGCCCATTTAGACCTGCTCGTCCGAAACCTCTACAAAAAGGACCGCAAAAAGGTTTTATTCAAATATTAGGAGTTCAAATAATTTATTAGGAGCTTTTCAACACAATTTTATTGCAAAACCTCAATTTTTATACTTTTTACTCAGTTAAAATTCCAACGGGTCCATTAAAAGGCCCATTTCGACCCGCTCGTCCGAAACCTCTACAAAAAGGAATGCAAAACAAGTTTTAATCAAATTTTAGGAGTTCATGTAATTCATTAGAAACTTTTCAACACAATTATATTGCAAAACCTCAATTTTTTTACTTTTTACTCAGTTAAAATTCCAACGGGTCCATTGAAAGTCCCATTTAGACCTGCTCGTCCGAAACCTCGACAAAAAGGACCGCAAAACAAGTTTTAATCGAATTTTAGGAGTTCAAATAATTGATTAGGAGCTTTTCAACACAATTATATTGCAAAACCTCAATTTCTGTACTTTTTACTCAGTTAAAATTCCAACGGGTCCATTGTAAGGCCCATTTAGACCTGCTCGTCCGAAACCGATAATAAAGGACCGCAAAAAAGTTTTAACCAAATTTTAGGAGTTCCAATAAATTATTAGGAGCTTTTCAACACAATTATATTGCAAAACTTCAATTTTTATACATTTGATTCAGTTAAAATTCCAACGGGTCCACTGAAAGGCCTATTTAGACCCGCACATCCGAAACCTCTACATAAAGGACCCCAAAACAAGTTTTGATCAAATATTAGGAGTACAAATAATTGATTATAAGCTTTTCAACACAATTATATTGCAAAACCTCAATTTTTATACTTTTTACTCAGTTAAAATTCCAACGGGTCCATTGTAAGGGCGATTTCGACCCGCTCGTCCGAAACCTCTCAAAAAGGACTGTAAAACAAGTTTTAATCAAATTTTAGGAGTTCAAATAATTGATTAGTATCTTTTCAACACAATTATATTGCAAAACCTCAATTTCTGTGCTTTTTACTCAGTTAAAATTCCAACAGGTCCATTGTAAGGCCCATTTAGACCTGTTCGTCTGAAACCGATAGAAAAAGGACCGCAAAAAAGTTTTAATCAAATTTTAGGAGTTTGAATTAATGATTACGAGCTTTTCAACACAATTATATTGCAAAACTTCAATTTTTATACATTTTACTCAGTTAAAATTGCAACGGGTCCATTGAAAAGCCCATTTAGACCCGTACGTCCGAAACCTCTACATAAAGGACCGCAAAACAAGTTTTGATCATATTTTAGAAGTACAAATAATTGATTATGAGCTTTTCAACACAATTATATTGTAAAACCTCAATTTTTAAACTTTTTACTCAGTTAAAATACCAACGGGTCCATTGAAAGGCCCATTTAGACATTCTCGTCCGAAACCTCTACGAAAAGGGCCGCAAAATAAGTTTTAATCAAATTTTAGGAGTTCAAATAATTTATTAGGAGCTTTTCAACACAATTATATTGAAAAACCACTATTTATGTACTTTTTACTCAGTTAAAATTTCAACGGGTCCATTGAAAGGCCCATTTAGACCTGCTCGTCCGAAACCTCTACAAAATGGACCACAAAAAAAGTTTTAATCAAATTTTAGGAGTTAATGTAATTGATTAGGAGATTTTCAACACAATTATATTGCAAAACCTCAATTTCTCTACTTTTTATTCAGTTAAAATTCTAACGGGTCCATTGAAAGGCCCATTTAGACCTGCTCGTCCGAAACCTCGACAAAAAGGACCGCAAAAATAGTTTTAATCAAATTTTAGGAGTTCAAATAATTGATTATGAGCTTTTCAACACAATTTTATTGAAAGATCTCAATTTTATACTTTTTACTCAGTTAAAATTCCAACGGGACCATTGATAGGCCCATTTAGACCTGCTCGTCCGAAACCTCTACAAAAAGGACCGCAAAAAGGTTTTATTCAAATATTAGGAGTTCAAATAATTTATTAGGAGCTTTTCAACACAATTATATTGCAAAACCTCAATTTTTATACTTTTTACTCAGTTAAAATTCCAACGGGTCCATTAAAAGGCCCATTTCGACCCGCTCGTCCGAAACCTCTACAAAAAGGAATGCAAAACAAGTTTTAATAAAATTTTAGGAGTTCATGTAATTCATTAGAAACTTTTCAACACAATTATATTGCAAAACCTCAATTTTTGTACTTTTTACTCAGTTAAAATTCCAACGGGTCCATTGAAAGTCCCATTTAGACCTGCTCGTCCGAAACCTCGACAAAAAGGACCGCAAAACAAGTTTTAATCGAATTTTAGGAGTTCAAATAATTGATTAGGAGCTTTTCAACACAATTATATTGCAAAACCTCAATTTCTGTACTTTTTACTCAGTTAAAATTCCAACGGGTCCATTGTAAGGCCCATTTAGACCTGCTCGTCCGAAACCGATAATAAAGGACCGCAAAAAAGTTTTAACCAAATTTTAGGAGTTCTGATAAATTATTAGGAGCTTTTCAACACAATTATATTGCAAAACTTCAATTTTTATATATTTGATTCAGTTAAAATTCCAACGGGTCCACTGAAAGGCCTATTTAGACCCGCACATCCGAAACCTCTACATAAAGGACCCCAAAACAAGTTTTGATCAAATATTAGGAGTAAAAATAATTGATTATAAGCTTTTCAACACAATTATATTGCAAAACCTCAATTTTTATACTTTTTACTCAGTTAAAATTCCAACGGGTCCATTGTAAGGCCCATTTCGACCCGCTCGTCCGAAACCTCTACAAAAAGGACTGTAAAACAAGTTTTAATCAAATTTTAGGAGTTCAAATAATTTATTAGTATCTTTTCAACACAATTATATTGCAAAACCTCAATTTCTGTGCTTTTTACTCAGTTAAAATTCCAACAGGTCCATTGTAAGGCCCATTTAGACCTGTTCGTCTGAAACCGATAGAAAAAGGACCGCAAAAAAGTTTTAATCAAATTTTAGGAGTTTGAATTAATGATTAGGAGCTTTTCAACACAATTATATTGCAAAACTTCAATTTTTATACATTTTACTCAGTTAAAATTCCAACGGGTCCATTGAAAGGCCCATTTAGACCCGTACGTCCGAAACCTCTACATAAAGGACCGCAAAACAAGTTTTGATCATATTTTAGAAGTACAAATAATTGATTATGAGCTTTTCAACACAATTATATTGTAAAACCTCAATTTTTAAACTTTTTACTCAGTTAAAATTCCAACGGGTCCATTGAAAGGCCCATTTAGACATTCTCGTCCGAAACCTCTACGAAAAGGGCCGCAAAACAAGTTTTAATCAAATTTTAGGAGTTCAAATAATTGATTAGGAGCTTTTCAACACAATTATATTGAAAAACCACTATTTATGTACTTTTTACTCAGTTAAAATTCCAACGGGTCTATTGAAAGGCCCATTTAGACCTGCTCGTCCGAAACCTCTACAAAATGGACCGCAAAAAGGTTTTATTCAAATATTAGGAGTTCAAATAATTTATTAGGAGCTTTTCAACACAATTATATTGCAAAACCTCAATTTTTATACTTTTTGCTCAGTTAAAATTCCAACGGGTCCATTAAAAGGCCCATTTCGACCCGCTCGTCCGAAACCTCTACAAAAAGGACTGCAAAACAAGTTTTAATCAAATTTTAGGACTTCATGTAATTGATTAGGAGCTTTTCAAGACAATTATATTGCAAAACCTGAATTTCTGTACTTTTTACTCAGTTAAAATTCCAACGGGTCCATTGAAAGGCCCATTTAGACCCGCTCATCCGAAACCTACACAAAAAAGGACCGCAAAACATGTTTTAATCAAATTTTAGGAGTTCATGTAATTGATTAGGAGCTTTTAAACAAAATTATATTGCAAAACATCAATTTCTGTACTTTTTTTTACTCAGTTATAATTCCAACAGGTCCATTGAAAGGCCCAATTAGACCTGCTCGTCCGAAACCTGGACAAAAGGACCGCAAAACAAGTTTTAATCAAATTTTAGGAGTTCAAATAATTGATTAGGAGCTTTTCAACACAATTATATTGCAAAACCTCAATTTCTGTACTTTTTACTCAGTTAAAATTCCAACGGGTCCATTGTAAGGCCCATTTAGACTTGCTCGTCTGAAACCGATAGAAAAAGGACCGCAAAAAAGTTTTAATCAAATTTTAGGAGTTCAAATAAATTATTAGGAGCTTTTCAACACAATTATATTGAAAAACTTCAATTATTATACATTTTACTCAGTTAAAATTCCAACGGGTCCATTGAAAGGCCCATTTCGACCCGCTCGTCCGAAACCTCTACAAAAAGGACTGCAGAACAAGTTTTAATCAAATTTTAGGAGTTCACGTAATTAATTAGGAGCTTTTCAACACAATTATATTGCAAAACCTCAATTTCTGTACTTTTTACTCAGTTAAAATTCCAACGGATCCATTGAAAGACCCATTTTGACCCGCTCGTCCGAAACCTCTACAAAAAGGACTACAAAACAAGTTTTAATCAAATTTTAGGTGTTCAAATAATTGATTAGGAGCTTTTCAACACAATTATACTGCAAAACCTCAAAATCTGTACTTTTTACTCAGTTAAAATTCCAACAAGTCCATTGAAAGGCCCATTTAGACCTGCTAGTCCGAAACCTCGACAAAAAGGACCGCAAAACAAGTTTTAATCAAAGTTTAGGAGTTCAAATAATTTAATAGGAGCTTTTCAACACAATTATATTGCAAAACCTCAATTTATGAACTTTTTAATCAGTTTAAATTCCAACGGGTCCATTGAAAGGCCCATTTTGACCCGCTCGTCCGAAACCTCTACAAAATGGACCACAAAAAAAGTTTTAATCAAATTTTAGGAGTTAATGTAATTGATTAGGAGATTTTCAACACAATTATATTGCAAAACCTCAATTTCTCTACTTTTTATTCAGTTAAAATTCTAACGGGTCCATTGAAAGGCCCATTTAGACCTGCTCGTCCGAAACCTCGACAAAAAGGACCGCAAAAATAGTTTTAATCAAATTTTAGGAGTTCAAATAATTGATTATGAGCTTTTCAACACAATTTTATTGAAAGATCTCAATTTTATACTTTTTACTCAGTTAAAATTCCAACGGGACCATTGATAGGCCCATTTAGACCTGCTCGTCCGAAACCTCTACAAAAAGGACCGCAAAAAGGTTTTATTCAAATATTAGGAGTTCAAATAATTTATTAGGAGCTTTTCAACACAATTATATTGCAAAACCTCAATTTTTATACTTTTTACTCAGTTAAAATTCCAACGGGTCCATTAAAAGGCCCATTTCGACCCGCTCGTCCGAAACCTCTACAAAAAGGAATGCAAAACAAGTTTTAATCAAATTTTAGGAGTTCATGTAATTCATTAGAAACTTTTCAACACAATTATATTGCAAAACCTCAATTTTTGTACTTTTTACTCAGTTAAAATTCCAACGGGTCCATTGAAAGTCCCATTTAGACCTGCTCGTCCGAAACCTCGACAAAAAGGACCGCAAAACAAGTTTTAATCGAATTTTAGGAGTTCAAATAATTGATTAGGAGCTTTTCAACACAATTATATTGCAAAACCTCAATTTCTGTACTTTTTACTCAGTTAAAATTCCAACGGGTCCATTGTAAGGCCCATTTAGACCTGCTCGTCCGAAACCGATAATAAAGGACCGCAAAAAAGTTTTAACCAAATTTTAGGAGTTCCGATAAATTATTAGGAGCTTTTCAACACAATTATATTGCAAAACTTCAATTTTTATATATTTGATTCAGTTAAAATTCCAACGGGTCCACTGAAAGGCCTATTTAGACCCGCACATCCGAAACCTCTACATAAAGGACCCGAAAACAAGTTTTGATCAAATATTAGGAGTAAAAATAATTGATTATAAGCTTTTCAACACAATTATATTGCAAAACCTCAATTTTTATACTTTTTACTCAGTTAAAATTCCAACGGGTCCATTGTAAGGCCCATTTCGACCCGCTCGTCCGAAACCTCTACAAAAAGGACTGTAAAACAAGTTTTAATCAAATTTTAGGAGTTCAAATAATTTATTAGTATCTTTTCAACACAATTATATTGCAAAACCTCAATTTCTGTGCTTTTTACTCAGTTAAAATTCCAACAGGTCCATTGTAAGGCCCATTTAGACCTGTTCGTCTAAAACCGATAGAAAAAGGACCGCAAAAAAGTTTTAATCAAATTTTAGGAGTTTGAATTAATGATTAGGAGCTTTTCAACACAATTATATTGCAAAACTTCAATTTTTATACATTTTACTCAGTTAAAATTCCAACGGGTCCATTGAAAGGCCCATTTAGACCCGTACGTCCGAAACCTCTACATAAAGGACCGCAAAACAAGTTTTGATCATATTTTAGAAGTACAAATAATTGATTATGAGCTTTTCAACACAATTATATTGTAAAACCTCAATTTTTAAACTTTTTACTCAGTTAAAATTCCAACGGGTCCATTGAAAGGCCCATTTAGACATTCTCGTCCGAAACCTCTACGAAAAGGGCCGCAAAACAAGTTTTAATCAAATTTTAGGAGTTCAAATAATTGATTAGGAGCTTTTCAACACAATTATATTGAAAAACCACTATTTATGTACTTTTTACTCAGTTAAAATTCCAACGGGTCCATTGAAAGGCCCATTTAGACCTGCTCGTCCGAAACCTCTACAAAATGGACAGCAAAAAGGTTTTATTCAAATATTAGGAGTTCAAATAATTTATTAGGAGCTTTTCAACACAATTATATTGCAAAACCTCAATTTTTATACTTTTTGCTCAGTTAAAATTCCAACGGGTCCATTAAAAGGCCCATTTCGACCCGCTCATCCGAAAGCTCTACAAAAAGGACTGCAAAACAAGTTTTAATCAAATTTTAGGACTTCATGTAATTGATTAGGAGCTTTTCAAGACAATTATATTGCAAAACCTGAATTTCTGTACTTTTTACTCAGTTAAAATTCCAACGGGTCCATTGAAAGGCCCATTTAGACCCGCTCGTCCGAAACCTATACAAAAAAGGACCGCAAAACACGTTTTAATCAAATTTTAGGAGTTCATGTAATTGATTAGGAGCTTTTAAACAAAATTATATTGCAAAACATCAATTTCTGTACTTTTTTTTACTCAGTTATAATTCCAACAGGTCCATTGAAAGGCCCTATTAGACCTGCTCGTCCGAAACCTGGACAAAAGGACCGCAAAACAAGTTTTAATCAAATTTTAGGAGTTCAAATAATTGATTAGGAGCTTTTCAACACAATTATATTGCAAAACCTCAATTTCTGTACTTTTTACTCAGTTAAAATTCCAACGGGTCCATTGTAAGGCCCATTTAGACTTGCTCGTCTGAAACCGATAGAAAAAGGACCGCAAAAAAGTTTTAATCAAATTTTAGGAGTTCAAATAAATTATTAGGAGCTTTTCAACACAATTATATTGAAAAACTTCAATTATTATACATTTTACTCAGTTAAAATTCCAACGGGTCCATTGAAAGGCCCATTTCGACCCGCTCGTCCGAAACCTCTACAAAAAGGACTGCAGAACAAGTTTTAATCAAATTTTAGGAGTTCATGTAATTGATTAGGAGCTTTTCAACACAATTATATTGCAAAACCTCAATTTCTGTACTTTTTACTCAGTTAAAATTCCAACGGATCCATTGAAAGACCCATTTTGACCCGCTCGTCCGAAACCTCTACAAAAAGGACTACAAAACAAGTTTTAATCAAATTTTAGGTGTTCAAATAATTGATTAGGAGCTTTTCAACACAATTATACTGCAAAACCTCAAAATCTTTACTTTTTACTCAGTTAAAATTCCAACAAGTCCATTGAAAGGCCCATTTAGACCTGCTAGTCCGAAACCTCGACAAAAAGGACCGCAAAACAAGTTTTAATCAAAGTTTAGGAGTTCAAATAATTTATTAGGAGCTTTTCAACACAATTATATTGCAAAACCTCAATTTATGAACTTTTTAATCAGTTTAAATTCCAACGGGTCCATTGAAAGGCCCATTTTGACCCGCTCGTCTGAAACCTCTACAAAAAGGACTGCAAAACAAGTTTTAATAAAATTTTAGTAGTTCATGTAATTGATTAGGAGCTTTTCAACACAATAATATTGCAAAACCTCAATTTCTGTACTTTTTACTCAGTTAAAATTCCAACGGGTCCATTGAAAGGCCCATTTAGACTTGCTCGCCCGAAACCTCATCAAAAAGGACCGCAAAACAAGTTTTAATCAAAATTTAGGAGTTCATAAAATTGATTAGGAGCTTTTCAACACAATTATATTGCAAAACCTCAATTTCTGTACTTTTTACTCAGTTAAAATTCCAACGAGTCCATTGAAGGCCCATTTAGACCTGCACGTCCGAAACCGATACAAAAAGGACCGCAAAAAAGTTTTAATCAAATTTTAGGAGTTCAAATAAATGATTAGGAGCTTTTCAACACAATTATATTGCAAAACTTCAATTTTTATACATTTTACTCAGTTAAAATTCCAAGGGGTCCACTGAAAGGCCCATTTAGACCTGCACGTCCGAAACCTCTACATAAAGCACCGCAAAACAAATTTGATCATATTTTAGGAGTACAAATAATTGATTATGAGATTTTCAACACAATTATATTGCAAAACCTCAATTTTTATACTTTTTACTCAGTTAAAATTCCAAAGGGTCCATTGAAACGCCCATTTTGTCATGCTCGTCCGAAACCTCTACAAAAAGGGCCACAAAACAAGTTTTAATCAAAATTTAGGTGATCATGTAATTGATTAGGAGATTTCCAACACAATTATATTGCAAAACTTCAATTTTTGTACTTTTTACTCAGTTAAAATTCCAACGGGTCCATTGAAAGGCCCATTTCGACCCGCTCGTCCGAAACCTCTACAAAAGGACCGCAAATGTAACACCCGGGTTTGGGGGCCGTGTAAAAATAATAATTACATAATGGTTCGGGTTTTGGTTCCTAATTTTAAATAATAAAATAAAATATTGGGTTTCAGGTTTTAAAAACGAATAAGTTAAGTTGGACCATTTTCAAAGCAAGCCCGAATAGCCATGGGTGTCTCCTATTGTGATTTCCTTAATTCATTAAGGGCATTTTGGTCTTTAGCTCCCCAATTTTAAACAAACATAAAAAAATGCCTTTGGCTCATCTTCTTCCTCTCACCATTTCTTTTTTTTACGTCAAAATGAGCCCCCTTCCCCTTGATACTATTCCATTTCATACCTTGTTTATCGTTGGAGCTTTTGCAAAGGTAAAGTTGTTTTTGACTTGCTCTCATCATCCTCTACGAATACATACCTTTATCTTCTATAAAACTCATGATTTTTGTATTTTGGGTGTTTTGAAATTTTGATTAAAAATGTCATTTTTAACATCTTTAACTTAGGTTTTTGATTTATTAATGTTACATGGGTTGTTTTCAATCTAAAAGGTCCAATGTGTATGATTTTTACAAGGTTTTGGGGTGTTTCCCGAAATGGGGTTTTGGGGAGGTTTTTGGATGGTTTTAAGTTGAGGTTTAGAGGTGTTTTAGGTGGAATTTTGATGGCTGATGGTTAGAATATATGTAAGGGTTTTTTTGGAGGCTTTAGGGAGTAATTTAAGGGTTGGAATCATTGGTTTTAGGGTTTGCTTAGGGGCTGCTCGGGAATGTGGATTTTGGGTTTGATTTTAGTCGGAATTGGGTGTTTTGTGCTTGGTTTGTGATCCGAATTAACTACATTGGAATATGGACTGATTTGAGATTGTTTAAATTGTGTTGGATTGATTAGAGGCAAGAAAATTGGTTGGTGAAGCTTCGGGGAAGAATCCGGAGATTTCGGAGTCTTGAGCTTGGTCTTCGGTCTTCACTTGGGTAACAACGGTGAGTAGATTTATTAATCTTTGAATTGTGCACGATATGGAACCTTTGGGGTTTGGGTGGGACCTTGAGGGTTCACCTAAACACGAGTGTAAGCCTCTCTACTCCTATGTTTGTTGTGATAGGATGAATGGTTATGTGTTATGATTATCATGTACATTTTAAGTTGTTAATGTGTAGTCGAGTTGAAGTCGTGCCTCACGTGATGGATGTCCAAACTACGGTGATGTGTAGTCCCACCGGTAGTGACTAGTAGGAAAGTACTTTGACGTGTAGTCCCATTGGAAATCTACTAGTCAAAACAATTATGTGTAGTCCCACCGTGTGTGTATGTTGGTTGTGCTTGTGCAAACCATGCTTGTTGAGATAGTCATTCGTGCATCCATTGTTTTACTTACATATGAAAAATGTTTTGAAGACTGCATGTTGTGGATTTGTAGAGCTTCTCTCACTAAGCTAGTAGCTTATGCTCTCTTTTGTTTTTAACATGCAGATCGTTAGAGTTCGGGAGGCAAGCGAGCAAGGGAAGAGCTTTTGGAGTTCTCGAGCTAGCACAAGTATGATTTGTGTTTTGTAATGATGCCTAAACAATGGGGTATAGAGTTGTAGGAGTTGGTGTCAAACTCCTTAGGTGATTTGAGTTATTTGAGCATGTTAAATTATGGATGTGTATGCTTTTGTTTCATGGATTGAGGACCATGCTTATCTTGTTGCTTGATTTTATGTGCCTAAGGGTGTATGTGTTAGCCTATGCATGCTCTATGGTTGTTCGGCTTGTGTATGGGGCCTTATAATTGCTAAGTAGGCTCTCCTTGTGGAATTGTATGGGATCTTTGATTTGTATGGCTCGTGTTGGATTCAATGCCTCAGTTGTTAATTCCTGGTTGTAGTCTTAATATATGTATGCTTGAATGAGTTTAGGGGAGTCCAAAAATGAATATAGAGCTGAGTCTTGGTTGTTCTTGCTGGTTTTTGGAGACTTGCAGTGCAGGGCGTATCGATACGCCTAAGGGCCGTATCGATGCGGTCTTGCCTGCAGGACTCAGTTTTGGCTGGCGTATCGATATACGGGGGTGTATCGATACGGTTTTTGCTCATTGGAATTCTGAGATTTTGGTGAGTTAAGGGCGTATGGGTATGGTGATGAGCTGTATCGGAACGGTTGTATCTCGTTGACCACGAGATGTTGACCAAGAAGGGCGTATCGATACGCTCAATGGCTGTATCGATACGATCTTCCTTGAGTTGACTATTGAGTTGACCTAGTCATGGCGTATCGATACCCTTGGTTGGTGTATCGATACGGCATGCCCTGTAAATGTAAAATGAACAGTTAAATGCATGGTATGAGGTACGAATGTGTTTCTTTATTGATGTTTTCCGCTGACGTGATCACTTATGAATTAACATGCCTTTAGACAAGATTAAAACGAAAGAAATTTTCTAGGGTTGCTAACCGAGGGGGAACCTTAACGGGTTTCTTTTCGGTTTTCCCCGTGTAGCCTACTCGGACCGGTCATCCGGCCAGACCGGGACGAGGGGGTTACATTTAGTGGTATCAGAGCTTGAGGTTTCCGAGACCTCGGACAGGTAAGTGAGGTGAGTTAAGGTATTATGGGTGTTTTGCCATGTATGTCTAAATTTTGTTGCTAGCATGGTGTATGATTACATGTTGTGATGACTCTATTGATGCTTGAGAATAAGTCCAAGTCCCCATTGTTAGGCGTTGTTGTCAAAATAAAAAGGGAAATTGTTTTGGTTTAAAGAGCTTGAGAACCGGAGTCCTTGCCATTTTGCTAACCTAATGTTCCTTTGTTGTTGTGTGTTTGCTGTTTTAGATTATTTTAATTGCTATGGTGAGACCGAGGGGACGGCCTAGAGCGGGTGACCAGGCACCCGAGAACGTGCCTCCTGCTCTTCATGCTCCCGATGGTAATAGGGAAGACGTTGGAGGCGAGGGTAATGGGCCTCAGGTTGAGGCTAATGTGGGAGTTAATGGGGCTCAAGCGGGCCAAGGTCAGGCAGGTCCAGATGTGGCTCATTTTATTCAGACCATAGCCGGAGCTTTTCAGACAGCTTTGGCCGGTATGCAAGCTGCAGCACCGCCTCATGGTGCGGGGCCAGGATTACCCTAGAGAGGCTTCGTAACTTAGGGGCAGTTGAGTTTCGTGGGTTGTCTCTGGAGGGTTCGGAAGGGTGGCTTGAGAGTACTACTCGTATCTTGGGTCAGATGGAGTGTTCGGATGCCCGTAAGTTGGGATGCATCGTCTCTTTGCTTCAGGGAGACGCTTATACTTGGTGGACCACTGTTATTTCCGGTATGGCCGAGACGGATGTCACATGGGAGTTCTTCAAAAATGCCTTCAAGAGGAAGTACCTTGGAGTTTGGTACTTGGATGAAAAGAAAAGAGAGTTCATGGCTCTGGTTCAAGGTAATAGGACCGTGTCTGAGTATGAGGTCCAGTTTGTGAGGTTGAGCCAGTACACGCCAGAGTTGGTCCCGGATGAGAAGGAGCGATGTGAGCGTTTCAGATATGGGTTGACTACAGATGTGAAGACCTACATGCTAGCCTCCGACTACACCGAGTTCGATGTCTTGGTCTCTAGGGCCAAGGATATAGAGCAGAACCTAAGCTCTAGGGCACGTGCTAGTGGGTCTGACTCCGGAAAGAGACATGCGGACTGGGACAGAGATCATGCCAAGAGGCATAGAGATAGGAGGTATCAGCCGGATACGAGACCTAGGGGTGGTAACCATGGTCAGGGCCGTCAGGGCCAGGGAGCTGTTGGGCACATTCCAGAGTGCACTAGGAGCGGGAGACGCCACCCAAGAGAGTGTATGGGTATGTTTGGGGCGTGTTGGAACTGTAGCTCCCGAGACCATTTGAGGCGTGATTGTCCATACCCAGTTAGGGGCGGACCGGCTCCAGCAAAGGGCTTTGAGCATCAGAGAGGCCGTGGGCGCGGTCGTGGGAACTTTCAGCCAAGGAATGAGGGTCAGAGGAACTTGGATCATGTAGTAGCAGTCCAACCTGAGGGAGGAGGACCGGCTAGGGTGTACGCTCAGTGAGAGGCTGGGAATGACACTGATTTTGGGAATGGATTGGCTTGTAGAGCATAGAGCTAGGGTTGATTTTGAGACCAAGAGAGTCTCCTTGAGGCTTACTGATGACTTTGAGGTTGTGGTAGTTGGGGAGAATGTCAAGTTATTGTCCAATGTGGTTTCGGTTTTGGATGCTCAGAGGTTGTTAAGTTCAGGGTGTCAGGCTTACTTGGCTTATGTAATGAATCCGGATATGAGTGAGGTGAGACCTCAGGACATCAGGACAGTATGTGATTTTCTGAGTGTTTTTCCGGAGGAGCTACCAGGATAGCCTTCAGATAGAGCATTTGAGTTTGCTATTGAGACATATTTTGATTCTGCACCGGTGTCGATTTCTCCGTATAGAATGGCACCGAAGGAGTTGAAAGAGTTGAAGACACAGCTTCAGGAGTTGAGTGATAGAGGCTTCATTAGGCCTAGCGTATCCCCGTGGGGTGCTCCAGTCTTGTTTGTGAAAAAGAAGGATGGTAGCATGAGAATGTGTATAGATTATAGGCAGTTGAATAAGGTAACGGTGAAAAACAAATATCCCTTACCTAGGATAGATGACTTGCTAAACCAGTTGAGGGGTGCTTCTATATTTTCAAAGATTGACTTGAGGTCCGGATACTATCAGTTGAAGGTAAAGGATGTGGACATACCGAAGACAGCCTCTCGTACACGTTATGGACATTATGTGTTTTTGGTAATGCCTTTTGGTTTGACCAACGCTCCGGCAGCCTTCATGGATATGATGAACCGAGTGTTTCATAAGTTCTTGGATAGATTTGTGGTAGTGTTTATAAATGACATCCTAGTATACTCTAGGACCGAAGAGGAGCACGATGAGCATTTACGGTTAGTGCTTCAGACCCTACTTGAGAATCAGTTGTATGCCAAGCTAAGTAAGTGTGAGTTTTGGATTAGGGAGGTGGTCTTCCTAGGTCACGTGATCTCGACTAGTGGGATTAGTGTAGATCCCAAGAAGATAGAAGCTATAGTGAATTGGAAACAACCGAAATCAGTGACAGAAATCCGCAGTTTCCTAGGTTTGGCGGGATACTATAGAAGGTTTGTTGAGGGGTTCTCGAGAATAGCGGCTCCGTTGACCAAGTTGCTATAGAAGAATGTTCCGTATGAATGGTCAGATGCGAGACAAGAAGCGTTTGAGAGATTGAAGAAAGCTTTGACCGAAGCTCCTATCTTTTCAGCTTGAACCGAGGAGAGAGTTCGTGATTTACAGTGATGCGTCCTACGTAGGGCTAGGCTGTGTGCTTATGCAAGAAGGTAAGGTGGTAGCGTATGCTTCGCGACAGTTGAAAGTCCATGAGAAGAATTATCCCACACATGACATAGAGTTGGCTGCAGTGGTGTTCACGTTGAAAATTTGGAGACACCATCTTTATGGTGAGAAGTGCACCATGTACACCGACCACAAAAGTTTGGAATATTTGATGTCTCAGAGGGAGTTGAACCTCATGCAGCGAAGGTGGTTAGAGCTTCTTAAGGATTATGACCTTACCATAGAATACCATCCGGGCAAAGCAAATGTGGGGGCCGATGCCTTGAGTAGGAAAGTGGCCGTTGAGTTGCGAGCAATGTTTGCAAGGTTGAGTGTGTCTACGGATGGTGGGTTGGTAGCCGAGCTTCAGGTTAAACCTTCATTGGTTCAGTTGATTCGTGAGAAGCAGTTGCGAGATGAGTCCTTGGCACCTCACGTGCAAGACATAGCCGAAGATAGGCCTACCGAGTATTGTTTCGGAGAGAATGGGATCCTATGTTTCAAGGATAGGATAGTGGTTCCAGAGTATGCCGAGTTGAGGCGTACGATCTTAAACGAGGCACATAATAGTCCTGTTTCTATGCATCCGAGTAGCACGAAGATGTATCGAGGGCTGAAAGAAGAATATTATTGGGTTGGTTTGAAAAAGGACGTAGCCGAGTTTGTAGGTAGGTGCATGGTTTGTCAGAGAGTCAAAGCGGAGCACCAGTTTCCCTCAGGATTATTACAGCCGTTGAAAATTCCAAAATGGAAGTGGGAGCGTATCACTATGGACTTTGTGTCAGGGCTACCGTTGACTCCTTCGAAGAAAAATTCAGTGTGGGTAATTGTGGATAGATTCACCAAGTGTGCCCATTTTATACCAGTTCATACTACCTATACATTAGACAAGTTGGCCGATCTGTATATCTGTGAGATAGTGAGACTACATGGGGAACCGAAGTCGATTGTGTCAGATCGAGATCCGAGATTTACCGCTAGATTTTGGGAGTGTTTTCATCGAGCTTTGGGTACTTGGTTGAACTTCAGCACTTCGTATCATCCGCAGTCAGATGGGCAGTCTGAGAGAGTTATTCAGGTATTAGAAGATATGTTGAGATGTTGTATCATTGATTTTCAGGGGTCGTGGGAGAAGCACCTACCATTAGTAGAGTTTGCGTATAACATCTTTCAGTCGAGTATCCAGATGGCTCCTTATGAGGCCTTGTATGGTAGGAAGTGTAGAACCCCAATTTGTTGGGCCGAAGCCGGACAGAAACTTGTACCGATGCCCGAGTTGCTTAAGGGCACCACCGAGAAGGTGAAGTTGATATGTGATCGCTTGAAAGTAGCTTCAGATCGACAGAAGTCCTATGCCGACCTAAAGAGGAAAAAGGTGGATATTTTCGTGGGGGATAAAGTGTTTTTGAAAGTCTCACCTTGGAAGAAAGTGATGAGGTTTGGGAGGAAGGGCAAGTTAATCCCAAGATTCATATGACCTTATGAGATAGCTGAGAGGATTGGTCTTGTTGCATATAAATTGAGGCTTCCGACTGAGCTAGAGAAGATTCATGATGTATTTCATGTGTCTATGCTTAGGAGGTATAGATCGGATCCGTCCCATGTTATGCCAGTTGAGGAAATAGAGTTGAATCCGGACTTGTCATACAACGAAGAACCAGTGGAGGTACTTGCTTATGATAGCAAGGCGTTGCGTGGCAAGACCATAGAGTCGGTCAAAGTGTTGTGGAGACATAGAGGTGTGGAAGAGGCCACGTGGGAGAGGAAAGCTGATATGCTTGAGCAGTTTCCGTATTTGTTTCCGTCAGGTAATTTCGGGGACGAAATTTCTTAAGTGGGGGAGAGTTGTAACACCTGGGTTCAGGGGCCGGGTAAAAATAATAATTAAATAATGGTTCGGGTTTCGGTTCCTAATTTTTAATAATAAAATAAAATATTGGGTTTCGGGTTTTAAAAACGAATAAGTTAAGTTGGACCATTTTCAAAGCAAGCCCAAATAGCCATGGGTGTCTCCTATTGTGATTTCCTTAATTCATTAAGGGTATTTTGGTCTTTAGCTCCCCAATTTTAAACAAACATAAAAAAATGCCTTTGGCTCATCTTCTTCCTCTCACCATTTCTTTTTTTTTTTGACGTCAAAAGGAGCCCCCTTCCCCTTGATACTATTCCATTTCATACCTTGTTTATCGTTGGAGCTTTTGCAAAGGTAAAGTCGTTTTTGACTTGCTCTCATCAACGAGTACATACCTTTATCTTCTATAAAACTCATGATTTTTGTATTTTGGGTGTTTTGAGATTTTGATTAAAAATGTCATTTTTAACATCTTTAACTTAGGTTTTTGATTTATTAATGTTACATGGGTTGTTTTCAATCTAAAAGGTCCAATGTGTATGATTTTTATAAGGTTTTGGGGTGTTTCCCGAAATGGGGTTTTGGGGAGGCTTTTGGAGGGTTTTAAGTTGAGTTTTGGGGGTGTTTTAGGTGGAATTTTGATGGCTGATGGTTAGAATATATGTAAGGGTTGTTTTGGAGGCTTTAGGGAGTAATTTAAGGGTTGGAATCATTGGTTTTAGGGTGTGCTTAGGGGCTGCTCGGGAATGTGGATTTTGGGTTTGATTTTAGTTGGAACTGGGTGTTTTGTGCTTGGTTTGTGATCCGGGTTAACTACATTGGAATATGGACTGATTTGAGATTGTTTAAATTATGTTGGATTGATTAGAGGCAAGAAAATTGGTTGGGGAAGCTTCGGGGAAGAATCCGGAGATTTCGGAGTCTTGAGCTTGGTCTTCGGTATTCACTTGGGTAACAACGGTGAGTAGATTTGTTAATCTTTGAATTGTGCACGATATGGAACCTTTGGGGTTTGGGTGGAACCTTGAGGGTTCACCTAAACCCGAGTATAAGCCTCTCTACTCCTATGTTTGTTGTGATAGGATGAATGGTTATGTGTTATGATTATCATGTACATTTTAAGTTGTTAATGTGTAGTCGAGTTGAAGTCGTGCCTCACGTGATGGTGGTCCAAACTACGGTGATGTGTAGTCCAACCGGTAGTGACTAGTAGGAAAGTACTTTGACGTGTAGTCCCATTGGAAATCTACTAGTCGAAACGGTGATGTGTAGTCCCACCGTGTGTGTATGTTGGTTGTGCTTGTGCAAACCATGCTTGTTGAGATAGTCATTCGTGCATCCATTGTTTTACTTACATATGAAAAGTGTTTTGAAGACTGCATGTTGTGGATTTGTAGAGCTTCTCTCACTAAGCTAGTAGCTTACGCTCTCTTTTGTTTCCAACATGCAGATCGTTAGAGTTCGGGAGGCAAGCGGGCAAGGGAAGAGCTTTTGGAGTTCTCGAGCTAGCACAAGTATGATTTGTGTTTTGTAATGATGCCTAAACAATGGGGTATAGAGTTGTAGGAGTTGGTGTCAAACTCCTTAGGTGATTTGAGTTATTTGAGCATGTTAAATTATGGATGTGTATGCTTTTGTTTCATGGATTGAAGACCATGCTTATCTTGTTGCTTGATTTTATGTGCCTAAGGGTGTATGTGTTAGCCTATGCATGCTCTATGGTGTTTCGGCTTGTGTATGGGGCCTTATAATTGCTAAGTAGGCTCTCCTTGTGGAATAGTATGGGATCTTTGATTTGTATGGCTCGTGTTGGATTCAATGCCTCAGTTGTTAATTCCTGGTTGTAGTCTTAATATATGTATGCTTGAATGAGTTTAGGGGAGTCCCAAAATGCATATAGAGCTGAGTCTTGGTTGTTCTTGCTGGTTTTTGGAGACTTGCAGTGCAGGGCGTATCGAAACGCCTAAGGGCCGTATCGATACGGTCTTGCCTGGAGGACTCAGTTTTGGCTGGGCGTATCGATACACGGGGGTGTATCGATACGGTTTTTGCTCACTGGAATTCTGAGATTTTGGTGAGTTAAGGGCGTATCGGTACGGTGATGAGCCTTATCGGTACGGTTGTATCTCGTTGACCACGAGATGTTGACCAAGAAGGGCGTATCGATACGTTCAATGGCTGTATTGATACGGTCTTCCTTGAGTTGACTGTTGAGTTGACCTAGTCATGGCGTATCGAATTTTAGGACTGTAAAACAAGTCTTAATCAAATTTTAGGAGTTCATGTACATGATTAGGAGATTTTGAACATAATTATATTGCAAAACTTCAATTTTTATACTTTTTACTCAGTTAAAATTCCAACGGGTCCATTGAAAGGCCAATTTAGACCCGCACGTTCGAAACCTCTGCATAAAGGACCTCAAAACAAGTTTTGATCATATTTTAGGAGTACAAATAATTGATTAGTAGCTTTTCAACACAATTATATTGCAAAACCTCAATTTCTGTACTTTTTACTCAGTTAAAATTCCAACGGGTCCATTGAAAGGCCCATTGCGACTCGCTCGTCCGAAACCTCTACAAAAAGGACTGCAAAACAAGTTATAATCAAATTTTAGGAGTTCATGTAATTGATTAGGATATTTTCAACACAATTATATTGCAAAACCTCAATTTCTGTACTTTTTACTCAGTTAAAATTCCAACGGGCCCATTGAAAGACCCATTTAGACCTGCTCGTCCGAAACCTCTACAAAAAGGACCGCAAAAATGTTTTATTCAAATAATAGGAGTTCAAATAATTTATTAGGAGCTTTTCAACACAATTATATTGCAAAACCTCAATTTATGTACTTTTTACTCAGTTAAAATTCCAACGGGTCCATTGAAAGGCCCATTTAGACCTGCTCGTCCGAAACCTCTGCAAAAGGATCGCAAAACAAGTTTTAATCAAATTTTAGGAGTTCAAATAATTTATTAGGAGCTTTTCAACACTATTATATTGCAAAACCTCAATTTCTGTACTTTTTACTCAGTTAAAATTTCAATGGGTCCATTGAAAGGCCCATTTAGACCCGCTCATTCGAAAACTCGACAATAAGGACCGCAAAAATAGTTTTAATCAAATTTTAGGAGTTCAAATAATTGATTAGAAGCTTTTCAACACAATGATATTGAAAAACCTCAATTTTATACTTTTTACTCAGTTAAAATTCCTACGGGCCCATTGAAAGGCCCATTTAGACCTGCTCGTCCGAAACCTTTACAAAAAGGACCGCAAAATTTTTTATTCAAATATTAGGAGTTCAAATAATTGAATAGGAGCTTTTCAACACAATTATATTGCAAAACCTCAATTTCTGTACTTTTTACTAAGTTAAAATTCCAACGGGTCCATTAAAAGGCCCATTTCGACCCGCTCGTCCGAAACCTCTACAAAAAGGACTGCAAAACAAGTTTTAATCAAATTTTAGGAGTTCATGTAATTGATTAGGAGCTTTTCAACACAATTATATTGCAAAACCTCAATTTTTTTACTTTTTACTCAGTTAAAATTCCAACGGGTCCATTGAAAGGCCCATTTCGACCCGCTCGTCCGAAACCTCTACAAAAAGGACTGCAAAACAAGTTTTAATCAAATTTTAGGAGTTCATGTAATTCATTAGGAACTTTTCAACACAATTATATTGCAAAACCTACATTTTTGTACTTTTTACTCAGTTAAAATTCCAACGGGTCCATTGAAAGGCCCATTTAGACCCGTACGTCCGAAACCTCTACATAAAGGACCGCAAAACAAGTTTTGATTATATTTTAGAAGTACAAATAATTGATTATGAGCTTTTCAACACAATTATATTGTAAAACCTCAATTTTTATACTTTTAACTCAGTTAAAATTCCAACGGGTCCATTGAAAGGCCCATTTAGACATTCTCGTCCGAAACCTCTACAAAAAGGGCCGCAAAACAAGTTTTAATCAAATTTTAGGAGTTCAAATAATTGATTAGGAGCTTTTCAACACAAATATATTGAAAAACCACTATTTATGTACTTTTTACTCAGTTAAAATTTCAACGGGTCCATTGAAAGGCCCATTTAGACCTGCTCATCCGAAACCTCTACAAAATGGACCACAAAAAAATTAATCAAATTTTAGGAGTTAATGTAATTGATTAGGAACTTTTCAACACAATTATATTGCAAAACCTCAATTTCTGTACTTTTTACTCAGTTAAAATTCTAACGTGTCCATTGAAAGGCCCATTTAGACCTGCTCGTCCGAAACCTCGACAAAAAGGACCGCAAAAATAGTTTTAATCAAATTTTAGGAGTTCAAATAATTGATTATGAGCTTTTCAACACAATTATATTGAAAAACCTCAATTTTATACTTTTTACTCAGTTAAAATTCCAACGGGACCATTGATAGAGCCATTTAGACCTGCTCGTCCGAAACCTCTACAAAAAGGACCGCAAAAAGGTTTTATTCAAATATTAGGAGTTCAAATAATTGATTAGGAGCTTTTCAACACAATTATATTGCAAAACCTCAATTTTTATACTTTTTACTCAGTTAAAATTCCAACTGGTCCATTAAAAGGCCCATTTCGACCCGCTCGTCCGAAACCTCTACAAAAAGGACTACAAAACAAGTTTTAATCAAATTTTAGGACTTCATGTAATTGATTAGGAGCTTTTCAAGACAATTATATTGCAAAACCTGAATTTCTGTACTTTTTACTCAGTTAAAATTACAACGGGTTCATTTAAAGGCCCACTTCGACCCGCTCGTCCGAAACCTCTACAAAAAAGGACCGCAAAACACGTTTTAATCAAATTTTAGGAGTTCATGTAATTGATTAGGAGCTTTTAAACAAAATTATATTGTAAAACATCAATTTCTGTACTTTTTTTACTCAGTTAAAATTCCAACAGGTCCATTGAAAGGCCCAATTAGACATGCTCGTCCGAAACCTAGACAAAAAGGACCGCAAAACAAGTTTTAATCAAATTTTAGGAGTTTAAATAATTGATTAGGAGCTTTTCAACACAATTATATTGCAAAACCTCAATTTCTGTACTTTTTACTCAATTAAAATTCCAATGGGTCCATTGTAAGGCCCATTTAGACTTGCTCATCTGAAACCGATAGAAAAAGGACCGCAAAAAAGTTTTAATCAAATTTTAGGAGTTCAAATAAATGATTAGGAGATTTTCAACACAATTATATTGAAAAACTTCAATTCTTATACATTTTACTCAGTTAAAATTCCAACGGGTCCATTGAAAGGCCCATTTCGACCCGCTCGTCCGAAACCTCTACAAAAAGGACTGCAAAACAAGTTTTAATCAAATTTTAGGAGTTCATGTAATTGATTAGGAGCTTTTCAACACAATTATATTGCAAAACCTCAATTTCTGTACTTTTTACTCAGTTAAAATTCCAACGGGTCCATTGAAAGACCCATTTCGACCCGCTCATCCGAAACCTCTACAAAAAGGACTGCAAAACAAGTTTTAATCAAATTTTAGGAGTTCAAATAATTGATTAGGAGCTTTTCAACACAATTATACTGCAAAACCTCAAAATATGTACTTTTTACTCAGCTAAAATTCCAACAGGTCCATTGAAAGGCCCATTTAGACCTGCTCGTCTGAAACCTCGACAAAAAGGACCGCAAAACAAGTTGTAATTAAAGTTTAGGAGTTCAAATAATTTATTAGGAGCTTTTCAACACAATTATATTGCAAAACCTCAATTTATGTACTTTTTAATCAGTTAAAATTCCAACGGGTCCATTGAAAGGCCCATTTCGACCCGCTCGTCCAAAACCTCTACAAAAAGGACTGCAAAACAAGTTTTAATCAAATTTTAGTAGTTCATGTAATTGATTAGGAGCTTTTCAACACAATTATATTGCAAAACCTCAATTTCAGTACTTTTTACTCAGTTAAAATTCCAACGGGTCCATTGAAAGGCCCATTTAGACTTGCTCGCCCGAAACCTCGTCAAAAAGGACCGCAAAACAAGTTTTAATCAAAATTTAGGAGTTCATAAAATTGATTAGGAGCTTTTCAACACAATTATATTGAAAAACCTCAATTTCTGTACTTTTTACTCAGTTAAAATTCCAACGGGTCCATTGTAAGGCCCATTTAGACCTGCTCGTCCGAAACTGATACAAAAAGGACCGTAAAAAAAGTTTTAATCAAATCTTAGGAGTTCATGTAATTGATTAGGAGCTTTTCAACACAATTATATTGCAAAACCTAAATTTCTGTACGTTTTACTCAGTTAAAATTCCAACGGGTCCATTGAAAGGCCCATTTCGACCCGCTCGTCCGAAACCTTTACAAAAAGGACTGCAAAAAAAGTTTTAATCAAATTTTAGGAGTTCATGCAATTTATTAGGATCTTTTCAACACAATTATAATGCAAAACCTCAATTTCTGTACTTTTTACTCAGTTAAAAATCCAACGGGTCCATTGAAAGGCCCATTTAGACCTGCTCGTCCGAAACCTCGACAAAAAGGACCATAAAACAAGTTTTAATCAAATTTTAGGATTTCAAATAATTTATTAGGAGCATTTCAACACAATTATACTGCAAAACCTCAAATTCTGTACTTTTTACTCAGTTAAAATTCCAACGGGTCCATTGAGAGGCCCATTTAGACCTGCTCGTCCGAAACCTCTACAAAAAGGACCGCAAAATAAGTTTTAATCAAATTTTAGGAGTTCAAATAATTGATTAGGAGCTTTTCAACACAATTATATTGCAAAACCTCAATTTCTATACTTTTTACTTAGTTAAAATTCCAACGGGTCCATTGAAAGGCCCATTTAGACATGCTCGTCCGAAACCTCTACAAAAAGTGCCATAAAACTAGTTTTATTCAAATTTTAGGAGATCATGTAATTGATTAGGAGATTTTAAACACAATTGTATTGCAAAACCTCAAATTCTGTACTTACTCAGTTAAAATTCCAACGGGTCCATTGAAAGGCCAATTTAGACCTGCTCGTCTGAAACCTCTACAAAAGGACCGCAAAACAAGTTTTAATCAAATGTTAGGAGTTCATATAATTGATTAGGAGCTTTTCAACACAATTATATTTCAAAACCTCAATTTCAGTACTTTTTACTCAGTTAAAATTCCAACGGGTCCATTGAAAGGCCCATTTCTACCCGCTCGTCCGGAACCTCTACAAAAGGACTGCAAAAGAAGTTTTAATCAAATTTTAGGAGTTCATGTAATTGATTAGGAGCTTTTCAACACAATTATTTTGCAAAACCTCAATTTATGTACTTTTTACTCAGTTAAATTTCCAACGGGTCCATTGAAAGGCTCATTTAGACCTGCTCGTCCGAAACCTCGACCAAAAGGACCGCAAAATAAGTTTTAATCAAATTTTAGGAGTTCAAATAAATGATTAGGAGCTTTTCAACACAATTATATTGAAAAACTTCAATTTTTATACATTTTACTCAGTTAAAATTCCAACGGGTCCACTGAAAGGCCCATTTAGACTCGCACGGCCGAAACCTCTACATAAAGGACCGCAAAACAAGTTTTGATCATATTTTAGGAGTACAAATAATTGATTATGAGCTTTTAAACACAATTATATTGCAAAACCTCAATTTTTATACTTTTTACTCAGTTCCGGAAGATGGTTCTGATAATGATTGGGAAACCAATGATGACTATGGTGTTCCCAGCCCTACTGCTGAACAAATCAAAAAATTCGACTCTGAATCGAGTAAGCCTTCTAATCCCACTGATCCATTTTTCATTGAATTTAATCAGTGGTTGCTTAAAAATTACCCAAATGATGCAGCCCCTGCACCTGTTCCAGTTCCTGTACCAGCCCCCGTACAGACCCAAAATAACCGAGGCATGAAACGCCGCTCACCAATTCAAGTATCGCTCCCGCCGAAAAAATCCAAACAATCAGGATCTACTCCAAAAGCTGGGATGAGCAGCTCGAAAAACTCTCCGGCGGCGGCTGAATCCCAGCCCCGCCGAGCAAAATGAATATCCTATGCTGGAACTGTCAGGGTCTTGGACAATCCCCGACGGTTCAACATCTCAAATCCTATGTCCAACGTACCAATCCTAATATTATCTTTCTTTGTGAAACCAAGTTGAATAATGCGGATTGTAACCGCTTATGTCTTTCATTAGGTATGTTAGACATTATTTCTATCCCCCCCTCGGATGGGTGTTCCGGAATTTCTATATTTGCCGCAAATGATATTAATATAAATCTAATTTCCTACTCGCTGCGTCATATCCACATTCAAATTATGTATAATAACAACTCTATGTTTTTCACTGGAATGCATGGATTTTCAGAAACTAGCCAAAAATATAAAACGTGGGATTTAATTGATTCCTTATACACGTCCACCAAAGATAAACCTTGGCTTATTGGAGGAGATCTTAATGAGATTTTAACCGATTCAGAAAAACAAGGGGGTCCCCGTAGAGCTAGATCCCAAATCAAAAATTTCCGAAACTGTTTAATCCGAAATAACCTTTTTGATTGTAAACCAACCTCGGGATGGTTTACATGGACAAAGGTAGGTCCTGCAACCCCTGTTATTCATGAAAGACTTGACCGTTTTATAGCTAACTATGCTTGGAAAGATCTCTTCCCTAATTATCGAATAAATACGGAATACGTCGCTAAATCTGACCACTGTTTCCTTCTTATGGAAATTGATAAACCAACTACCATACGTAAATCTCAAATTCCCAAAAATTTCAGATTTGAAAATTGTTGGGCTAATAATAAAGATAACATACAAACTATCAAAAGGGCCTGGACTGACACCCCCGGAACGGCCATTAATAAAATCCAAGCGGTTGGAACATACTTAGAAGACTGGCAAAACCAACAACGCTTTAAATCAACAGGACGAATTAAATTCCTTACCAAAAAAATTAACAAACTTCTCTGTCGCCCCTTGACAGCTACTAATAAACAAACTTATTTAAATTATAGAATGGAATTAAATAAACTATTAACGGAACAAGAAGCTTATTGGGCTCAAAGATCTCGAACACTTTGGCTATCCCAAGGGGACAAAAATACCAAATTCTTCCATGCCAGAGCTTCTAATCGTAATAAGAAAAATTCCATCATAGGACTCTTTGATGCCAATTCCAACTGGTGTACCTCGGAATCTGAAATTATGGATATAGCTTTGAATTATTTTAAAAACCTTTTTACTACCTCTAATCCCAAACTTTCGGAAACTATTCTTGAAAAAATCCATCCATCCATTAATTCTTCAATGAATGAAAGTCTCCTCAAGCCGTTCAATAGAGAGGAAATTCTACATGCTTTTAAAAGTATTGATCCTAGGAAGGCTCCTGGTGCCGATGGTCTACCCAGTAGTTTCTTTCGACAACATTGGGATACAGTTGGTGAAGATGTCCTTAATCTTTGTATGGATCTTTTAAATGGCAAGATAGATATGTCCTTAGTTAACAAAACCATTCTAGTGCTAATTCCCAAAAATAATGATCCAACATCCATGAAACAACTAAGACCTATTAGCCTATGTACCGTTCTCTACAAAATTGTAGCCAAAACAATTGTAAATAGAATGAAAAAGGCCATACCTCTCTGTATTAGTTCCAATCAAGCTGCATTTGTCCAGGGTCGCAACATCTCTGATAATATCCTTGTTGCGCATGAAATTATTCACAACATCAATGTTGGAGCAACTAAATCCTCGCAAGGAGCTGCTCTCAAACTGGATATGGAAAAAGCTTTCGATAGAGTTGAATGGTCTTTCCTGGCAAATATTATGTCACGCATGGGCTTTGCATCCAACTAGATTGATCTTATAATGCGTTGTATATCTACTGTCTCCTTCTCAGTTAAAATTAATAACTCCTTTTCACCCACCTTCCTACCTCAACGAGGTCTCCGTCAGGGGGACCCTTTATCCCCTTTTCTTTTCCTTTTCTGTACCCAGGGTCTCTCGGCTTACTTAGCGGCCGCTCAACAAACTAATATACTTCCAGGTCTAGGCGCTGGTAAGCATGGGCCCAAAGTTAACCACCTTCTTTTTGCAGATGATTGCATGGTATTTATTAATACCAATCATTCGGAAGCATCCCGTCTGAAAAATGCTCTCCAAGTATATGCTAATGCATCTGGTCAAGCAATAAACTTTGAGAAATTAACAATCTTCTACAACCCACGTACACCGTCTGCAACAAGAAATATACTTAATAGTATCCTACAAGTACGCGAAGTTTCTAACCCTGGAGTATACTTAGGTATCCCGCTCCTCATTGGGAAAAATAAAACTGAATCTTTAGGCTTTGTTCGAGATAAAGTACATGATCGACTCTCTAGCTGGGACAAACACCTTCTATCCTTTAGTGGTAGAGAAATTTTTATCAAAGCTGTTTTACAATCTCTCCCACAATATGTGATGTCTTGCTATCTTCTACCACACAATATCATTGACGACATGACCACATCAATCCGCCAATACTGGTGGACAGGAAAATCCAACAAAAAAGGTTGGCACATGTTACCGTGGAACCGGATTTGTTTACCCAAATCCGCTGGTGGAATGGGTTTCAAAGACCTACATGATTTCAACATTGCCCTGCTGGGCAAGCAAATTTTGAAACTAATTTGTGAACCAGATTCCTTATTAGGACAAATATACCGATCCAAATATTACCCTTCAGGTAATATTCTGGATGCGCCGAAACCTAGTAGGGGTTCTTTTGCCTGGCAAGGTATATACAACGCCCTTCAGCGCCTTTTCCCTGGCTTTCTTCATCGCCCTGGTATTAACAGTAATATCAGAATACACAAAGATATTTGGGGTGGATCTTCCCCGATTGAGCTAACTGGGGATTATGAAATTTCTGATGAATTTCATATCCGTTGTCGGGATTTCATGATCCGCAATCAAACTACCTGGGATATAGTGAAATTGAACAATTATTTCAATCCAATTGACGCGAATGCCATTCTGCGTATCCCTATCATTAATGATCATAGGGATTCTATTTTATGGTCCCCCAATGACTCAGGCATCTATTCGGTTCGCTCTGGATACATTTTCTTACAACGCTCCTTTTTCCAACCATCGCCACCTTCTCGATTATGGAAATTTTTATCTAAGATAAAAGCTTTACCCAAAGTCAAAACTTTTGGCTGGCGTATGGCATCGGATGCATTACCTGTTGGCTCTAAAATGCAAGCTTTTTCCCCTAATTCAGGACCATGTTCTATCTGTGGTTGTCATACGGAATCGATTCTCCATGCGCTTCGTGACTGCCCTGGGGCATCTAAAGCCTTGCAAATTAGTGGTATCCCTACCTCTCTTTATAAGAGTCAAGCCCCTTCGTCTCTACAATGGTTAGAGGAAGCTGCATCTACAATTTCTTCTGAAAAATTTGGTCTCTTCCTAACCATTTTATGGAACATTTGGAACAGACGTAATGATTGGGTTCACAACCACCATCTTCAACCCTCATGGCTAATTGCTGTTAATTCAATTAGCCTACATGATGAATTTTGTAAATCTTTAATCTCAATAGATCCATCTCCATCTATGATCTCTAATCCCTCATGTTCTCCTCCACCTAATTTTATCAAAATTAATGTGGATGGCGCTTATAACCCTTCAACTCGTGCAGCAGCCGTCGGCGTTGTTGCTCGTGACCCTGCCGGAGCTGTCGTGGGTGGTCTCGCTTTCCCTCTCGGTAGCCGCCAGGACGCTATCACCAGTGAGGGAGAAAGCATCCTTGCCGGTCTAACCTTGGCCCGTTCCCATGGATGGAAGCGTATCATGATCGAAACGGATTGCGCTTCTCTTGCAAACAGGATCAACAATCCTGCTCAGGATCTATCAACTATGGGACCAATCATTCTACAGATACAAGCTGCTCTTCTCGATTTCGACTTTACTTCCATTTCTTTTGTACGCCGAGAGGCAAATGTAATAGCCCATACGTTGGCTTCTTTTTCTTTGAACTCAATGACTTCTACGTCATTTGATCTGGATATTCCTCATTGTATCCATCATCTTGTAACAAAAACTTCTTGATTAATAATATTTGGGCACTCTTTTCCCCTTTTTAGGGTCCTCTAGCTTTGCTTGAAGGACAGTAGTAGGGGTTTTTAATGAGGCCTTTTCTTCAAAAAAAAAAAAATTCCAACGGGTCCATTGAAAGGCCCATTTATACATGCTCTTCCGAAACCTCTACAAAAAGGGCCGCAAAACAAGTTTTAATCAAATTTTAGGAGATCATGTAATTGACTAGGAGATTTTCAACACAATTATATTACAAAACCTCAATTTTTGTACTTTTTACTCAGTTAAAATTCCAACGGGTCCATAGAAAGGCCCATTTTGACCTGCTCGTCTGAAACCTCTACAAAAAGGACCGCAAAACAAGTTTTAATCAAATTTTAGGAGTTCAAATAGTTGATTAGGAGCTCTTCAACACAATTATATTGCAAAACCTCAATTTCTGTACTTTTTACTCAGTTAAAATTCCAACGGGTCCATTGAAAGGCCCATTTCGACCTGCTCGTCCGAAACCTCTACAAAAAGGACCGCAAATGTAACACTCGGGTTTGGGGGCCGGGTAAAAATAATAATTACATAATGGTTCGGGTTTTGGTTCCTAATTTTTAATAATAAAATAAAATATTGGGTTTCGAGTTTTAAAAACGAATAAGTTAAGTTGGACCATTTTCAAAGCAAGCCCGAATAGCCATGGGTGTCTCCTATTGTGATTTCCTTAATTCATTAAGGGCATTTTGGTCTTTAGCTCCCCAATTTTAAACAAACATAAAAAAATGCCTTTGGCTCATCTTCTTCCTCTCACCATTTCTTTTTTTTTTTGACGTCAAAAGGAGCCCCCTTCCCCTTGATTCTATTCCATTTCATACCTTGTTTATCGTTGGAGCTTTTGCAAAGGTAAATTCGTTTTTGACTTGCTCTCATCATCCTCTACGAATACATACCTTTATCTTCTATAAAACTCATGATTTTTGTATTTTGGGTGTTTTGAAATTTTGATTAAAAATGTCATTTTTAACATCTTTAACTTAGGTTTTTGATTTATTAATGTTACATGGGTTGTTTTCAATCTAAAAGGTCCAATGTGTATGATTTTTACAAGGTTTTGGGGTGTTTCCCGAAATGGGGTTTTGGGGAGGTTTTTGGAGGGTTTTAAGTTGAGTTTTAGGGGTGTTTTAGGTGGAATTTTGATGGCTGATGGTTAGAATATATGTAAGGGTTTTTTTGGAGGCTTTAGGGAGTAATTTAAGGGTTGGAATCATTGTTTTTAGGGTGTGCTTAGGGGCTTCTCGGGAATGTGGATTTTGGGTTTGATTTTAGTTGGAATTGGGTGTTTTGTGCTTGGTTTGTGATCCGGGTTAACTACATTGGAATATGGACTGATTTGAGATTGTTTAAATTGTGTTGGATTGATTACAGGCAAGAAAATTGGTTGGTGAATCTTCGGGGAAGAATCCGGAGATTTCGGAGTCTTGAGCTTGGTCTTCGGTCTTCACTTGGGTAACAACGCTGAGTAGATTTGTTAATCTTTGAATTGTGCACGATATCGAACATTTGGAGTTTGGGTGGGACCTTGAGGGTTCACCTAAACCCGAGTGTAAGCCTCTCTACTCCTATGTTTGCTGTGATAGGATGAATGGTTATGTGTTATGATTATCATGTACATTTTAAGTTGTTAATGTGTAGTCGAGTTGAAGTCGTGCCTCACGTGATGGATGTCCAAACTATGGTGATGTGTAGTCCCACCGGTAGTGACTAGTAGGAAAGTACTTTGACGTGTAGTCCCATTGGAAATCTACTAGTCGAAACGGTGATGTGTAGTCCCACCGTGTGTGTATGTTGGTTGTGCTTGTGCAAACCATGCTTGTTGAGATAGTCATTCGTGCATCCATTATTTTACTTACATATGAAAAATGTTTTGAAGACTGCATGTTGTGGATTTGTAGAGCTTCTCTCACTAAGCTAGTAGCTTACGCTCTCTTTTGTTTCCAACATGCAGATCGTTAGAGTTCGGGAGGCAAGCGGGCAAGGGAAGAGCTTTTGGAGTTCTCGAGCTAGCACAAGTATGATTTGTGTTTTGTAATGATGCCTAAACAATGGGGTATAGAGTTGTAGGAGTTGGTGTCAAACTCCTTAGGTGATTTGAGTTATTTGAGCATGTTAAATTATGGATGTGTATGCTTTTGTTTCATGGATTGAGGACCATGCTTATCTTGTTGCTTGATTTAATGTGCCTAAGGGTGTATGTGTTAGCCTATGCATGCTCTATGGTTGTTCGGCTTGTGTATGGGGCCTTATAATTGCTAAGTAGGCTCTCCTTGTGGAATTGTATGGGATCTTTGATTTGTATGGCTCGTGTTGGATTCAATGCCTCAGTTGTTAATTCCTGGTTGTAGTCTTAATATATGTATGCTTGAATGAGTTTAGGGGAGTCCCAAAATGCATATAGAGCTGAGTCTTGGTTGTTCTTGCTGGTTTTTGGAGACTTGCAGTGCAGGGCGTATCGATACGCCTAAGGGCCGTATCAATACGGTCTTGCCTGCAGGACTTAGTTTTGGCTGAGCGTATCGATATACGAGGGTGTATCGATACGGTTTTTGCTCACTAGAATTCTGAGATTTTGGTGAGTTAAGGGCGTATGGGTACGGTGATGAGCCGTATCGGTACGGTTGTATCTCGTTGACCACGAGATGTTGACCAAGAAGGGCGTATCGATACGCTCAATGGATGTATCGATACGATCTTCCTTGAGTTGACTGTTGAGTTGACCTAGTCATGGCGTATCGATACCCTTGGTTGGTGTATCGATACGGCATGCCCTGTAAATGTAAAATGAACAGTTAAATGCATGGTATGAGGTACGAATGTGTTTCTTTATCGATGTTTTCCGCTGACGTGATCACCTATGAATTAACATGCCTTTAGACAAGATTAAAACGAAAGAAATTTTCTAGGGTTGCTAACCGAGAGGGTACCTTAACGGGTTTCGCTTCAGTTTTCCCCGTGTAGCCTACTCGGACCGGTCATCCGGCCAGACCGGGACGAGGGGGTTACATTTAGTGGTATCAGAGCTTGAGGTTTCCGAGACCTCGGGCAGGTAAGTGAGGTGAGTTAAGGTATTATGGGTGTTTTGCCATGTATGTCTAAATTTTGTTGCTAGCACGGTGTATGATTACATGTTGTGATGACTCTATTGATGCTTGAGAATAAGTCCAAGTCCCCATTGTTAGGCGTTGTTGTCAAAATAAAAAGGGAAATTGTTTTGGTTTAAAGAGCTTGAGAACCGGAGTCCTTGCCCTTTTGCTAACCTAACGTTCCTTTGTTGTTGTGTGTTTGCTGTTTTAGATTATTTTAATTGCTATGGTGAGACCGAGGGGACGGCTAGAGCGGGTGACCAGGCACCCGAGAACGTGCCTCCTGCTTTTCATGCTCCCGATGGTAATAGGGAAGACGTTGGAGGCGAGGGTAATGGGCCTCAGGTTGAGGCTAATGTGGGAGGTAATGGGGCTCAAGCGGCCAAGGTCATGCAGGTCCAGATGTGGCTCATTTGATTCAGACCATAGCCGGAGCTTTTCAGACAGCTTTCGCCGGTATGCAAGCTGCAGCACCGCCTCAGGGTGCGGGGACAGGATTACCCCTAGAGAGGCTTCGTAACTTAGGGGCAGTTGAGTTTCGTGGGTTGTCTCCAGAGGGTTCGGAAGGGTGGCTTGAGAGTACTACTTGTACCTTGGGTCAGATGGAGTGTTCGGATGCCCGTAAGTTGGGATGCATCGTCTCTTTACTTCAGGGAGACGCTTATACTTGGTGGACCACTGTTATTTCCGGTGTGGCCGAGACGGATGTCACATGGGAGTTCTTCAAAAATGCCTTCAAGAGGAAGTACCTTGGAGTTCGGTACTTGGATGAAAAGAAAAGAGACTTCATGGCTCTGGTTCAAGGTAATAGGACTGTGTCTGAGTATGAGGTCCAGTTTGTGAGGTTGAGCCAGTACACGCCAGAGTTGGTCCCGGATGAGAAGGAGCGATGTGAGCGTTTCAGATATGGGTTGACTACAGATGTGAAGACCTACATGCTAGCCTCCGACTACACCGAGTTCGATGTCTTGGTCTCTAGGGCCAAGGATATAGAGCAGTACCTAAGCTCTAGGGCACGTGCTAGTGGGTCTGACTCCGGAAAGAGACATGCGGACTGGGACAGAGATCATGCCAAGAGGCATAGAGATAGGAGGTATCAGCCGGATACGAGACCTAGGGGTGGTAACCATGGTCAGGGCCGTTAGGGCCAGGGAGCTGTTGGGCACATTCCGGAGTGCACTAGGCGCGGGAGACGCCACCCAGGAGAGTGTATGGGTATGTTTGGGGCGTGTTGGAACTGTAGCTCCCGAGACCATTTGAGGCGTGATTGTCCACACCCAGTTAGGGGCGGACCGGCTCCAGCAAGGGGCTTTGAGCATCAGAGAGGCCGTGGGCGCGGTCGTGGGAACTTTCAGCCAAGGAATGAGGGTCAGAGGAACTTGGCTCATGTAGTAGCAGTCCAGCCCGAGGGAGGAGGACCGGCTAGGGTGTACGCTCAGCGAGAGGCTGGGAATGACACTGATGTCACTGCAGGTAATTTCACATTACAGTCTTTGAGTTTGCTTTCTTTGATAGACTCGGGGTCAACACATTCATATATTTTGGGTGAACACGCAAGGTCATTAGGGTTACCATGTGATTGGTTAGAGATAGGTGTAAATGTCACTAGCTCTTTTGGTGATACGGTGGTAGTTAGGAAAGTGTATAGGAGGTGTCCTTTGATGGTTCAAGGCCACGTATTTCCGGTCGATATGATGGAGTTGCCCTTCTATGGCTTTGATGTGATTTTGGGAATGGATTGGCTTGTAGAGCATATAGCTAGGGTTGATTTTGAGACCAAGAGAGTCTCCTTGAGGCTTACTGATGACTTTGAGGTTGTGGTAGTTGGGGAGAATGTCAAGTTCTTGTCCAATGTGGTTTCGGCTTTGGAAGCTCAGAGGTTGTTAAGTTCAGGGTGTCAGGCTTACTTGTCTTATGTAATGAATCCGGATATGAGTGAGGTGAGACCTCAGGACATCAGGACAGTATGTGATTTTCCGAGTGTTTTTCCGGAGGAGCTACCAGGCTAGCCTTCAGATAGAGCATTTGAGTTTGCTATTGAGACATATTCTAATTCTGCACCGGTGTCGATTTCTCTGTATAGAATGGCACCGAATGAGTTGAAAGAGTTGAAGACACAGCTTCAGGAGTTGAGTGATAGAGGCTTCATTAGGCCTAGCGTATCCCCGTGGGGTGCTCCAGTCTTGTTTGTGAAAAAGAAGGATGGTAGCATGAGAATGTGTATAGATTATAGGCAGTTGAATAAGGTAACGGTGAAAAACAAATATCCCTTACCTAGGATAGATGACTTGCTAGACCAGTTGAGGGGTGCTTCTATATTTTCAAAGATTAACTTGAGGTCCGGATACTATCAGTTGAAGGTAAAGGATGTGGACATACCGAAGACAGCCTCTCGTACACGTTATGGACATTATGTGTTTTTGGTAATGCCTTTTGGTTTGACCAACGCTCCGGCAGCCTTCATGGATATGATGAACCGAGTGTTTCATAAGTTCTTGGATAGATTTGTGGTAGTGTTTATAAATGACATCCTAGTATAGTCTAGGACCGAAGAGGAGCACGATGAGCATTTACGGTTAGTGCTTCAGACCCTACTTGAGAATCAGTTGTATGCCAAGCTAAGTAAGTATGAGTTTTGGATTAGGGAGGTGTTCTTCATAGGTCACGATCTCGGCTAGTGGGATTAGTGTAGATCCCAAGAAGATAGAAGCTATAGTGAATTGGAAACAACCGAAATCAGTGACAGAAATCCACAGTTTCCTAGGTTTGGCGGGATACTATAGAAGGTTTGTTGAGGGGTTCTCAAGAATAGCGGCTCCGTTGACCAAGTTGCTGCAGAAGAATGTTCCGTATGAATGGTCAGATGCGAGACAAGAAGCGTTTGAGAGATTGAAGAAAGCTTTGAACGTAGCTCCTATCTTGATTCAGCCTGAACCGGGGAGAGAGTTCGTGATTTACAGTGATGCGTCCTACGTAGGGCTAGGCTGTGTGCTTATGCAAGAAGGTAAGGTGGTAGCGTATGCTTCGCGACAGTTGAAAGTCCATGAGAAGAATTATCCCACACATGACATAGAGTTGGCTGCAGTGGTGTTCGCGTTGAAAATTTGGAGACACCATCTTTATGGTGAGAAGTGCACCATGTACACCGACCACAAAAGTTTGAAATATTTGATGTCTCAGAGGGAGTTGAACCTCAGGCAGCGAAGGTGGTTAGAGCTTCTTAAGGATTATGACCTTACCATAGAATACCATCCGGGCAAAGCAAATGTGGGGGCCGATGCCTTGAGTAGGAAAGTGGCCGTTGAGTTGCGAGCAATGTTTGCAAGGTTGAGTGTGTCTACGGATGGTGGGTTGGTAGCCGAGCTTCAGGTTAAACCTTCATTGGTTCAGTTGATTCGTGAGAAGCAGTTGCGAGATGAGTCCTTGGCACCTCACGTGCAAGACATAGCCGAAGATAGGCCTACCGAGTATTGTTTCGGAGAGAATGGGATCCTATGTTTCAAGGATAGGATAGTGGTTCCGGAGGATGCCGAGTTGAGGCGTACGATCTTAAACGAGGCACATAATAGTCCTTTTTCTATGCATCCGGGTAGCACGAAGATGTATCGAGGGCTGAAAGAAGAATATTATTGGGTTGGTTTGAAAAAGGACGTAACCGAGTTTGTAGGTAGGTGCATGGTTTGTCAGAGAGTCAAAGCGGAGCACCAGTTTCCCTCAAGATTATTACAGCCGTTGAAAATTCCAGAATGGAAGTGGGAGCGTATCACTATGGACTTTGTGTCAGGGCTACCGTTGACTCCTTCGAAGAAAAATTCAGTGTGGGTAATTGTGGATAGATTCACCAAGTGTGCCCATTTCATACCAGTTCATACTACCTATACATTAGACAAGTTGGCTGATCTGTATATCTGTGAGATAGTGAGACTACATGGGGTACCGAAGTCGATTGTGTCAGACCAAGATTCGAGATTTACCGTTAGATTTTGGGAGTGTTTGCATCGAGCTTTGGGTACTTGGTTGAACTTCAGCACTTCGTATCATCCGCAGTCAGATGGGCAGTCTGAGAGAGTTATTCAGGTATTAGAAGATATGTTGAGATGTTGTATCATTGATTTTCAGGGGTCGTGGGAGAAACACCTACCGTTAGTAGAGTTTGAGTATAACAACAACTTTCAGTCGAGTATCCAGATGGCTCCTTATGAGGCCTTGTATGGTAGGAAGTGTAGAACCCCGATTTGTTGGGCCGAAGCCGGACAGAAACTTGTACCGATGCCCGAGTTGCTTAAGGGCACCACCGAAAAGGTGAAGTTGATATGTGATCGCTTGAAAGTAGCTTCAGATCGACAGAAGTCCTATGCCGACCTAAAGAGGAAAGAGGTGGATTTTTCTGTGGGGGATAAAGTGTTTTTGAAAGTCTCACCTTGGAAGAAAGTGATGAGGTTTGGGAGGAAGGGCAAGTTAAGCCCAAGATTCATAGGACCTTATGAGATAGCTGAGAGAATTGGTCTTGTTGCATATAAATCGAGGCTTCCGACTAAGCTAGAGAAGATTCATGATGTATTTCATGTGTCGATGCTTAGGAGGTATAGATCGGATCCGTCTCATGTTATGCCAGTTGAGGAAATAGAGTTGAATCCGGACTTGTCATACAACGAAGAACCAGTGGAGGTACTTGCTTATGATAGCAAGGCGTTGCGTGGAAAGACCATAGAGTTGGTCAAAGTGTTGTGGACACATAGAGGTGTGGAAGAGGCCACGTGGGAGAGGAAAGCTGATATGCTTGAGCAGTTTCTGTATTTGTTTCTGTCAGGTAATTTCAGGGACGAAATTTCTTAAGTGGGGGAGAGTTGTAACACCTGGGTTCGGGGGCCGGGTAAAAATAATAATTAAATAATGGTTCGGGTTTCGGTTCCTAATTTTTAATAATAAAATAAAATATTGGGTTTCGGGTTTTAAAAACGAATAAGTTAAGTTGGACCATTTTCAAAGCAAGCCCAAATAGCCATGGGTGTCTCCTATTGTGATTTCCTTAATTCATTAAGGGTATTTTGGTCTTTAGCTCCCCAATTTTAAACAAACATAAAAAAATGCCTTTGGCTCATCTTCTTCCTCTCACCATTTCTTTTGTTTGACGTCAAAAGGAGCCCCCTTCCCCTTGATACTATTCCATTTCATACCTTGTTTATCGTTGGAGCTTTTGCAAAGGTAAAGTCATTTTTGACTTGCTCTCATCATCCTCTACGAGTACATACCTTTATCTTCTATAAAACTCATGATTTTTGTATTTTGGGTGTTTTGAGATTTTGATTAAAAATGTCATTTTAAACATCTTTAACTTAGGTTTTTGATTTATTAATGTTACATGGGTTGTTTTCAATCTAAAAGGTCCAATGTGTATGATTTTTACAAGGTTTTGGGGTGTTTCCCGAAATGGGGTTTTGGGGAGGCTTTTGGAGGGTTTTAAGTTGAGTTTTGGGGGTGTTTTAGGTGGAATTTTGATGGCTGATGGTTAGAATATATGTAAGGGTTGTTTTGGAGGCTTTAGGGAGTAATTTAAGGGTTGGAATCATTGGTTTTAGGGTGTGCTTAGGGGCTGCTCGGGAATGTGGATTTTGGGTTTGATTTTAGTTGGAATTGGGTGTTTTGTGCTTGGTTTGTGATCTGGGTTAACTACATTGGAATATGGGCTGATTTGAGATTGTTTAAATTGTGTTGGATTGATTAGAGGCAAGAAAATTGGTTGGTGAAGCTTCGGGGAAGAATCCGGAGATTTCGGAGTCTTGAGCTTGGTCTTCGGTCTTCACTTGGGTAAAAACGGTGAGTAGATTTGTTAATCTTTGAATTGTGCACGATATGGAACCTTTGGGGTTTGGGTGGAACCTTGAGGGTTCACCTAAACCCGAGTGTAAGCCTCTCTACTCCTATGTTTGTTGTGATAGGATGAATGGTTATGCTTTATGATTATCATGTACATTTTAAGTTGTTAATGTGTAGTCGAGTTGAAGTCGTGCCTCACGTGATGGTGGTCCAAACTACGGTGATGTGTAGTCCCATTGGTAGTGACTAGTAGGAAAGTACTTTGACGTGTAGTCCCATTGGAAATCTACTAGTCGAAACGGTGATGTGTAGTCCCACCGTGTGTGTATGTTGGTTGTGCTTGTGCAAACCATGCTTGTTGAGATAGTCATTCGTGCATCCATTGTTTTACTTACATATGAAAAGTGTTTTGAAGACTGCATGTTGTGGATTTGTAGAGCTTCTCTCACTAAGCTAGTAGCTTACGCTCTCTTTTGTTTCCAACATGCAGATCGTTAGAGTTCGGGAGGCAAGCGGGCAAGGGAAGAGCTTTTGGAGTTCTCGAGCTAGCACAAGTATGATTTGTGTTTTGTAATGATGCCTAAACAATGGGGTATAGAGTTGTCGGAGTTGGTGTCAAACTCCTTAGGTGATTTGAGTTATTTGAGCATGTTAAATTATGGATGTGTATGCTTTTGTTTCATGGATTGAGGACCATGCTTATCTTGTTGCTTGATTTTATGTGCCTAAGGGTGTATGTGTTAGCCTATGCATGCTCTATGGTTGTTCGACTTGTGTATGGGGCCTTATAATTGCTAAGTAGGCTCTCCTTGTGGAATTGTATGGGATCTTTGATTTGTATGGCTTGTGTTGGATTCAATGCCTCAGTTGTTAATTCCTGGTTGTAGTCTTAATATATGTATGCTTGAATGAGTTTAGGGGAGTCCCAAAATGCATATAGAGCTGAGTCTTGGTTGTTCTTGCTGGTTTTTGGAGACTTGCAGTGCAGGGCGTATCGATACGCCTAAGGGTCGTATCGATACGGTCTTGCCTGGAGGACTCAGTTTTGGCTAGGCGTATCGATACACGGGGGTGTATCGATACGGTTTTTGCTCACTGGAATTCTGAGATTTTGGTGAGTTAAGGGCGTATCGGTATGGTGATGAGCCGTATCGGTACGGTTGTATCTAGTTGACCACGAGATGTTGACCAAGAAGGGCGTATCGATACGCTCAATGGCTGTATCGATACGGTCTTCCTTGAGTTGACTAATGAGTTGACCTAGTCATGGCGTATCGAATTTTAGGACTGCAAAACAAGTTTTAATCAAATTTTAGGAGTTCATGTACATGATTAGGAGATTTTGAACAGAATTATATTGCAAAACTTCAATTTTTATACATTTTAGTCAGTTAAAATTCCAACGGGTCCATTGAAAGGCCCATTTAGACTCGCATGTTCGAAACCTCTACATAAAGGACCTCAAAACAAGTTTTGATCATATTTTAGGAGTACAAAAAATTGATTAGTAGCTTTTCAACACAATTATATTGCAAAACCTCAATTTATGTACTTTTTACTCAGTTAAAATTCCAACGGGTCCTTTAAAGGCCCATTGCGACTCGCTCGTCCGAAACCTCTACAAAAAGGACTGCAAAACAAGTTATAATCAAATTTTAGGAGTTCGTGTAATTGATTAGGATATTTTCAACACAATTATATTGCAAAACCTCAATTTATGTACTTTTTACTCAGTTAAAATTCCAACGGGTCCATTGAAAGGTCATTTAGACCTGCTCGTCCGAAACCTCTACAAAAAGGACCGCAAAATAAGTTTTAATCAAATTTTAGGAGTTCATGTAATTTATTAGGAGCTTTTCAACACAATTATATTGAAAAACCTCAATTTTTATACATTTTACTCAGTTAAAATTCCAACGGGTCTATTGAAAGGCCCCTTTAGACCTGCTCGTCCGAAACCTCAACAAAAAGGACCGCAAAAAAGTTGTATTCAAACATTAGGAGTTCATAAAATTGATTAGGATCTTCTCAACACAATTATATTGCAAAACCTCAATTTCTGTACTTTTTACTCAGTTAAAATTCCAGCGGGTCCATTGAAAGGCCCATTTCGAATCGCTCGACCGAAACCTCTACAAAAAGGACTGCAAAACAAGTTTTAATCAAATTTTTGGAGTTCGTGTAATTGATTAGGAGCTTTTAAATACAATTATATTGCAAAACCTCAATTTCTGTACTTTTTACTCAGTTAAAATTCCAACGGGTCCAATGAAAGGCCCATTTAGACCTGCTCGTCCGAAACCTCGACAAAAAGGGTCGCAAAACGAGTTTTAATCAAATTTTCGGAGTTTAAATAATTGATTAGGAGCTTTTCAACACAATTATATTGAAAAACCTCAATTTTTATACTTTTTACTCAGTTAAAATTCCAACGGACCCATTGAAAGGCCCATTTAGACCTGCTCGTCCGAAACCTCTATAAAAAGGACCGCAAAAAAGTTTTATTCAAATATTAGGAGTTCAAATAATTGATTAGGAGCTTTTGTACACAATTATATTGCAAAACCTCAATTTTTATACTTTTTACTCAGTTAAAATTCCAACGGGTCCATTGAAAGGCCCATTTAGACATGCTCGGCTGAAACCTCTACAAAAAGCGCCGCAAAACAAGTTTTAATCAAATTTTAGGAGATCATGTAATTGATTAGGAGTTTTTCAACAATTATATGGAAAAACCTCAATTTCTTTACTTTTTACTCAGTTAAATTTCCAACGGGTCCATTGAAAGGCCCATTTAGACCTGCTCGTTCGAAACCTCTACAAAAAGGACCGCAAAACAAGTTTTAATCAAATTTTAGGAGTTCATGTAATTGATTAGGAGCTTTTCAACACAATTATATTGCAAAACCGCAATTTCTGTACTTTTTACTCAGTTAAAATTCCAACGGGTCCATTGAAAGACCCATTTCGACCCGCTCGTCCGAAACCTCTACAAAAAGGACTGCAAAACAAGTTTTAATCAAATTTTAGGAGTTCAAATAATTGATTAGGAGCTTTTCAACACAATTATACTGCAAAACCTCAATTTATGTACTTTTTACTTAGTTAAAACTCCAACAGCTCCATTGAAAGGCCCATTTAGACCTGCTCGTCCGAAATCTCTACGAAAAGGACCGCAAAACAAGTTTTAATCAAAGATTAGAAGATCATGTAAATTATTAGGAGCTTTTCAACACAAATATATTGCAAAACCTCAATTTTTGTACTTTTTACTCAGTTAAAATTCCAACGCGTCCTTTGAAAGGCCGAGTTAGACTTGCACGTCTGAAGCCTCTACAAAAAGGACCGCAAAAAAGATTTATTTAAATTTTAGGAGTTCAAATAATTGATTAGGATATTTTCAACACAATTATATTCTAAAACCTCAATTTTTATATTTTTTACTCAGTTAAAATTCCAACGGGTCCATTGAAAGGCCCAATTAGACCTCCTCGTCCGAAACCTCTACAAAAGGGTCGTAAAACAAGTTTTAATCAAATTTTAGGAGATCGTGTAATTTATTAGGAGATTTTCAACACAATTGTATTGCAAAACCTCAATTTCTGTACTTTTTATTCAGTTAAAATTCCAATGGGTCCATTGAAAGGCCCATTTAGACTTGCTCGTACGGAACCTCGACAAAAAGGACTGCAAAACAAGTTTTAATCAAAATTTAGGAGTTCATATAAATGATTAGGAACTTTTCAACACAATTATATTGCAAAACCTCAATTTATGTACTTTTTACTCAGTTAAAATTCAAACGGGTCCATTGAATGGCCCATTTAGACCTGCTCGTCCGAAACCTCTTTAAAAAGGACCGCAAAACAAGTTTTAATCAAATTTTAGGTGTTCAAATAATTGATTAGGAGCTTTTCAACACAATTATGTCTCAAAACCTCAATTTATGTACTTTTTAATTAGTTAAAATTCCAACGGGTCCATTGAAGGGCCAATTTCGACCCGCTCTTCCGAAACCTCTACAAAAAGGACTACAAAAAAAGTTTTAATCAAATTTTAGGAGATCATGTAATTGATTAGGAGCTTTTCAACACAACTATATTGCAAAACCTTAATTTCTGTACTTCTTACTCAGTTAAAATTCCAACGGGTCCAATAAAAGGCCAATTTCGACCCGCTCGTCCGAAACCACTACAAAAGGGTTGCAAAGCAAGTTTTAGTCAAATTTTAGGAGATCATGTAATTGATTAGGAGATTTTCGACACACTTATATTGCAAAACCTCAATTTTTTTACTTTTTACTCAGTTAAAATTCCAACGGGTCCATTGAAAGGCCCATTTAGACATGCTCGTTCGAAACCTGACAAAAAGGACCGCAAAACAAGTTTTAATCAAATTTTAGGAGTTCAAATAATTGATTAGGAGATTTTCAACACAATTATATTGCAAAACCTCAATTTTGTACTTTTTACTCAGTTAAAATTCCAACGGGTCCAATAAAAGGCCAATTTCGACCAGCTCGTCCGAAACCTCTACAAAAAGGACTGCAAAACAAGTTTTAATCAAATATTAGGAGTTCATGTAATTGATTAGGAGCTTTTCAACACAATTATATTGCAAAACCTCAATTTCTATACTTTTTACTCAGTTAAAATTCCAACGGGTCCATTGAAAGGCCCATTTAGACCCGCTCGTCCGATACCTCTACAAAAAGGACCAAAAAAAGTTTTAATCAAACTTTAGGAGTTCATGTAATTGATTAGGAGCTTTTCAACATAATTATATTGCAAAACCTCAATTTCTGTACTTTTTACTCAGTTAAAATTCCAACGGGTCCATTGAAAGGCCCATTTGGACCCGCTCGTCTGAAACCTTTACAAAAAGGACTGCAAAACAAGTTATAATCAAATATTAGGAGTTCATGTAATTGATTAGGAGATTTTCAACACAATTATATTGCAAAACCTCAATTTCTGTACTTTTTACTCAGTTAAAATTCCAACGGGTCCATTGAAAGGCCCATTTCGACCCGCTCATCTGAAACCTCTACAAAAAGTACTGCAAAACAAGTTTTAATCAAATTTTAAGAGTTCATGTAATTGATTAGGAGCTTTTCAACACAATTATATCGCAAAACCTCAATTTCTGTACTTTTTACTCAGCTTAAATTCCAACGGGTCCATTGAAAGGCCCATTTCGACCCGCTCGTCCGAAACCTCTACAAAAAGGACTGCAAAACAAGTTTTAATCAAATTTTAGGAGTTCATGTAATTTATTAGGAGCTTTTCAACACAATTATATTGCAAAACCTCAATTTCTGTACTTTTTACACAGTTAAAATTCCAACGGGTCTATTGAAAGGCCCATTTAGACCTGCTCGTCCGAAACCTCGACAAAAAGGACCGTAAAACAAATTTTAGTCAAATTTTAGGAGTTCAAATAATTGATTAGGAGCGTTTCAACACAATTATACTGCAAAACCTCAATTTCTGTACTTTTTACTCAGTTAAAATTCCAACGGGTCCATTGAAAGGCCCATTTAGACCTGCTCGTCCGAAGCCTCTACAAAAAGGACCGCAAAAAAGATTTATTCAAATTTTAGGAGTTAAAATAATTGATTAGGAGATTTTCAACACAATTATATTGTAAAAGCTCAATTTTTATACTTTTTACTCAGTTAAAATTTCAACGGCTCTGGATGTTTTTATCCAAAGTCAAAGCTTTACCCAAAGTCAAAACTTTTGGTTGGCGTATGGCATCTAATGCTCTACCAGTTGGAGTTAAAATGCAAGACTTTTCTCCTAATTCGGGACCTTGTCCTATCTGTGGTAGCCACTCGGAATCGATCCTTCATGCGATTCGTGACTGCCCTGGGGCATCGGAAGTACTTCAACTTTGTGGTATCCCCATTACTCTTTATAGGAGTATAGCTTCTACCCCTCTGCAATGGTTAGAGGAAGCAGCTAATACCCTTTCCTCTGATAAATTTGGCCTCTTCCTTACTGCTTTATGAAATGTATGGAATAGACGTAACGACTGGGTACATAACCAACATTTACAACCACCATGGCTAATTGTCGTTAATTCCATTAGCTTACATGATGATTTTTGTAAAGCTTTAAAGACGGCTGCCCCAGCTCCATCTACCTTTACTAAACCATACTGGATCCCTCCCCCACTTCATCATATCAAAATAAATGTGGACGGAGCTTTTAATCCATCAACTCGTGCAGCTGCCGTTGGCACCGTTGCCCGTGATTCTGCAGGAGCAGTGGTGGGTGGCCTTGCATTCCCTCTTGGTAGCTGTCAGGACGCTATCACTAGTGAAGGGGAAAGCATCCTTGCTGGTCTCTCCTTTGCCCGATCTCAAGGCTAGAACCGACTTTTGATCGAAACTGACTGCGCTTCTCTCGCGAATAGGTTCAACAATCCTGCTCAGGACCTCTCTACCATGGGACCCATTATTCTTCAGATTCAAGCAGCTCTTCACGACTTTGACTTTGTATCTATTTCTTTTGTACGCCGTGAGGCAAATATTATAGCCCATACATTGGCTACTTCTTCACTGAATTCTATGACTTCTATGTCATTTAATTCGGATATCCCATCTTGTATACAACAATTTGTAACAAATCATTCTTGATTAATAATATTTGGTACTCTTTTCCCCTTTTTAGGGTCCTCTCGCTTTGCTTGAAGGACAGTAATAGGGGTTTTTAATGAGGCCTTTTCTTCAAAAAAAAATTCCAACGGGTCCATTGAAAGGCCCATTTAGACCTTCTCGTCCGAAAACTCTACAAAAAGGTCGCAAAACAAGTTTTAATCAAATTTTAGGAGATCATGTAATTGATTAGGAGATTTTTCAACACAATTATATTGCAAAACCTCAATTTTTGTACTTTTACTCAGTTAAAATTCCAACGGGTCCATTGAAAGTCCCATTTAGACATGCTCGTCCGAAACCTCGACAAAAAGGACCGCAAAACAAGTTTTGATCAAATTTTAGTAGTTTAAATAATTGATTAGGAGCTTTTCAACACAATTATATTGCAAAACCTCAATTTATGTACTTTTTACTCAGTTAAAATTCCAACGTGTCCAATGAAAGGCCCATTTCGACACACTCGTCCGAAACCTCTACAAAAAGGACTGCAAAACAAGTTTTAATCAAATTTTAGGATTTCATGTAATTGATTAGGAGCTTTTCAACACAATTATATTGCAAAACCTCAATTTTTGTACTTTTTACTCAGTTAAAATTCCAACGGGTCCATTGAAAGGCCCATTTCGACCCGCTCGCCCAAAAGCTGTACAAAAAGGACTGTAAAACAAGTTTTAATCAAATCTTCGAAGTTCATGTAATTGATTAGGAGCTTTTCAACCCAATTATATTGCAAAACCTCATTTTTTGTACTTTTTACTAAGTTAAAATTCTAACGTGTCCATTGGAAGGCTCATTTAGACCTGCTCGTCCGAAACCTCGACAAAAAGGACCGCAAAACAAGTTGTAATCAAATTTTAGGAGTTCATGTAATTGATTGGGATCTTTTGAACACAATTATATTGCAAAAACTCAATTTCTGTACTTTTTACTCACTTAAAATTCCAACGGGTCCATTGAAAGGCCCATTTCGACCCGCTCATCCGAAACCTATACAAAAAGGACTGCAAAACAAGTTTTAATCAAACTTTAGGAGTTCATGTAATTGATTAGGAGATTTTCAACACAATTATATTGCAAAACCTCAATTTCTGTACTTTTTACTCAGTTAAAATTCCAACGGGTCCATTGAAAGGCCCATTTAGACCTGCTCGTCCGAAACCTCTACAAAAAGGACCGCAAAAATGTTTTATTCAAATATTAGGAGTTCAAATAATTGATTAGGAGATTTTCAACACAATTATATTGCAAAACCTCGATTTCTGTACTTTTTACTCAGTTAAAATTCCAACGGGTCCATTGAAAGGACCATTTAGACCTGCTCGTCCGAAACCTCGACAAAAAGGACCGCAAAACAAGTTTTAATCAAATTTTAGGAGTTCAAATAATTGATTAGGAGCTTTTGAACACAATTATATTGAAAAACCTGAATTTTTATACTTTTTACATAGTTAAAATTCCAACGGGCCCATTGAAAGGCCCATTTAGACCTGCTCGTCCGGAACCTCAACAAAAAGGACCGCAAAAAAGTTTTAATCAAACTTTAGGAGTTCAAATAAATGATTAGGAGCTTTTCAACAAAATTATATTGCAAAACTTCAACTTTTATACGATTTACTCAGTTAATATTCCAACGGGTCCATTGAAAGGCCCATTTAGACCCGCACGTCCGAAACCTCTACATAAAGGACCACAAAACAAGTTTTGATCATATTTTAGGAGTACAAATAATTGATTAGGAGCTTTTCAACACAATTATATTGCAAAACCTTAATTTTTATACTTTTTAATCAGTTAAAATTGCAACAAGTCCATTGAAAGGCCCATTTAGACATGCTCGTCCGAAACCTCTACAAAAAAGGCCGCAAAACAAGTTTTAATCAAATTTAGGAGATCATGTAATTGATTAGGAGATTTTCAACACAATTATATTGCAAAACCTCAATTTCTGTACTTTTTACTCAGTTAAAATTCCAACGGGTCCATTGAAAGGCCCATTTAGACCTGCTCGTCCGAAACCTTTACAAAAAAGACCGCAAAAAAAGTTTTATTCAAATTTTATGAGTTCAAATAATTGATTAGGAGATTTTCAACACAATTATATTGCAAAACCTCAATTTCTGTACTTTTTTCTCAGTTAAAATTCCAACGGGTCCATTGAAAGGCCCATTTAGACCTGCTCGTCCGAAACCTCGACAAAAAGGACCGCAAAAAAGTTTTAATAAAATTTTAAGAGTTCAAATAATTGATTAGGAGCTTTTGAACACAATTATATTGAAAAAAACTCAATTTTTATACTTTTTACTCAGTTAAAATTCCAACGGGCCCATTGAAAGGCCCATTTCGACCCGTTCGTCTGAAACATCTACAAAAAGGATTGTAAAACAAGTTTTAATCAAATCTTAGGAGTTCATGTAATTGTTTAGGAGCTTTTCAACACAATTATAATGCAAAAATACAATTTCTGTACTTTTACTCAGTTAAAATTCCAACGGGTCAATTGGAAGGCCCATTTAGACCTGCTCGTCCGAAACCTCGACAAAACGGACCGCACAATAAGTTTTAATCAAATTTTAGGAGTTCAAATAATTGATTTGGAGATTTTCAACACAATTATATTGCAAAATCTCAATTTATGTACTTTTTACTCAGTTAAAATTCCAACGGGTCCATTGAAAGGCCCATTTAGACCTGCTCGTCTGAAACTTCTACAAAAAGGAACGCAAAATAAGTTTTAATCAAATTTTAGGAGTTCATGTAATTAATTAGGAGCTTTTCAACACAATTATATTGAAAAACCTCAATTTTTATACTTTTTGCTCAGTTAAAATTCCAACGGGTCCATTGAAAGGCCCATTTAGATCTGCTCGTCCGAAACCTCTACAAAAAGGACCGCAAAAAAGTTGTATTCAAATACTAGGAGTTCAAATAATTGATTAGGAGCTGTTCAACACAATTATATTGCAAAACCTCAATTTCAGTACTTTTTACTCACTTAAAATTCCAACGAGTCAATTGAAAGGCCCATTTCGACCCGCTCGTCCGAAACCTCTATAAAAAGGACTGCAAAACAAGTTTTAATAAAATTTTAGGAGTTCATGTAATTGATTAGGAGCATTTAAACACAATTATATTTCAAAACCTCAATTTATGTTCTTTTTACTCAGTTAAAATTCCAACGGGTCCTTTGAAAGGCACATTTAGACCCGCTCGTCCGAAACCTCAACAAAAAGGGCCGCAAAACAAGTTGTATTCAAATATTAGGAATTCAAATAATTGATTAGGAGCTTTTCAACAAAATTATATTGCAAAACCTTAATTTTTGTAATTTTTAATCAGTTAAAATTCCAACGGGTCCATTGAAAGGCCCATTTCGAAGCGCTCGTCCGAAACCTCTACAAAAGGACTACAAAACAAGTTTTAATCAAATTTTAGAAGTTCATGTAATTGATTAGGAGCTTTTCAACACAATTATATTGCAAAACCTCAATTTCTGTACTTTTTATTCAGCTAAAATTCCAATGGGTCCATTGAAAGGCCCATTTAGACTTGCTCGTCCGAAACTTCGACAAAAAGGACCACAAAACAAGATCTAATCAAAGTTTAGGAGTTCATATAATTGATTAGGATCTTTTCAACACAATTATATTGCAAAACCTCAATTTCTGTACTTTTTACTCAGTTAAAATTCCAACGGGTCCATTGAAAGGCCCATTTAGACCTGCTCGTCCGAACCCTCTACAAAAAGGACCGTAAAACAAGTTTTAATAAAATTTTAGGAGTTCAACTAATTGATTAGGAGCTTCTCAACACAATTATACTGCAAAACCTCAAATTCTGTACTTTTTACTCAGTTAAAATTCCAACGGGTCCATTGAAAGGCCCATTTAGACATGCTCGTACGGAACCTCGACAAAAAGGACCGCAAAACTAGTTTTAATCAAATTTTAGGAGTTCAAATAATTTATTAGGAGCTTTTCAACACAATTATATTGAAAAACCTCAATTTTTATACTTTTTACTTAGTTAAAATTCCAACGGGCCCATTTAGACCTGCTCGTCCGAACCCTCTACAAAAAGGACCGCAAAAAAGTTTTATTCAAATATTAGGAGTTCAAATAATTGATTAGGAGCTTTTCAACACAATTATATTGCAAAACCTTAATTTCTGTACTTTTTACTCATTTAAAATTCCAACGGGTCCATTGAAAGGCCATTTCGACCCGCTCATCCGAAACCTCTACAAAAAGGACTGCAAAACAAGTTTTAATCAAATTTTAGGAGTTCATGTAATTTATTAGGAGCTTTTTAAAACAATTATATTGCAAAACCTCAATTTATGTACTTTTTAATTAGTTAAAATTCCATCGGGTCCATTGAAAGGCCCATTTAGACCTGCTTGTCCGAAACCTCTACAAAAAGGGCTGCAAAATAAGTTTTAATCAAATTTTAGGAGATCATGTAATTGATTAGGAGATTTTCTACACAATTATATTGCAAAACCTCAATTTCTGTACTTTTTACTCAGTTAAAATTTCAACGGGTCCATTGAAAGGCCCATTTCGACCCGCTCGTCCGAAACCTCTACAAAAAGCACTACAAAACAAGTTTTAATCAAATTTTAGGATTTCATGTAATTGATTAGGATCTTTTCAACACAATTATATTACAAAAACTCAATTTCTGTACTTTTTACTCAGTTAAAATTCCAACGGGTCCATTGAAAGGCCCATTTAGACCTGCTCGTCCGAAACCTCGACAAAAAGGACCGCAAAACAAGTTTTAATCAAATTTTAGGAGTTCATGTAATTGATTAGGAGCTTTTCAACAAAATTATATTGAAAAACCTCAATTTTTACACTTGATACTCAGTTAAAATTCCAACGGGCCCATTGAGAGGCCCATTTAGACATGCTCGTTCGAAACCTCTACAAAAAGGACCGTAAAAAAGTTTTATTCAAATTTTATGAGTTCAAATAATTGATTAGGAGCTTTTCAACACTATTATATTCCAAAACCTCAATTTCTGTACTTTTTACTCAGTTAAAATTTCAACGGGTCCATTGAATGGCCCATTTCGACCCGCTCATCCGAAACCTCTACAAAAAAGACTGTAAAACAAATTTTAATCAAATCTTAGGAGTTCATGTAATTGATTAGGAGCTTTTCAAAACAATTATATTGCAAAACTTCAACTTTTATACATTTTACTCATTTAAAATTCCAACGGGTCCATTGAAAGGCCCATTTAGACCCGCACGTCCGAAACCTCTACATAAAGGACCACAAAACAAGTTTTTTTCATATTTTAGGAGTACAAATAATCGATTAGGAGCTTTTCAACACAATTATATTGCAAAACATCAATTTTTATACTTTTTACTCAGTTAAAATTCCAACAGGTCCATTGAAAGGCCCATTTAGACATGCTCGTCCGAACCTCTACAAAAAAGGTCGCAAAACAAGTTTTAATCAAATTTTAGGAGATCATGTAATTGATTAGGAGATTTTCAACACAATTATATTGCAAAACCTCGATTTCTGTACTTTTTACTCAGTTAAAATTCCAACGGGTCCATTGAAAGGCCCATTTAGACCTCCTCGTCCGAAACCTCTACAAAAGGGTCGCAGAAAAAGTTTTAATCAAATTTCAGGAGATCATGTAATTGATTAGGAGACTTTCAACACGATTATATTGCAAAACCTCAATTTTTGTACTTTTTACTCAGTTAAAATTCCAACGGGTCCATTGAAAGGCCCATTTAAACCTTATCGTCCAAAACCTCGACAAAAAGGACCGCAAAACAAGTTTTGATCAAATTTTAGGAATTCAAATAATTTATTAGGAGCTTTTCAACACAATTATATTGCAAAACCTCAATTTCTGTAATTTTTGCTCAGTTAAAATTCCAACGGGTCCAATGAAAGGCCCAATTCAACCCGCTCGTCCGAAACCTCTACAAAAAGGACTGCAAAACAAGTTTTAATCAAATTTTAGGAGTTCATGTAATTGATTCGGAGCTTTTCAACAAAATTATATTGCAAAACCTCAATTTATGTACTCTTTACTCAGTTAAAATTCCAACGGGTCCATTGAAAGGCTCATTTAGACCTGCTCGTCCGAAACCTCGACAAAAAGGACCGCAAAAAAAGTTTTAATCAAATTTTAGGAGTTCAAATAATTGATTAGGAGCTTTTGAACACAATTATATTGAAAAACCTGAATTTTTATACTTTTTACACAGTTAAAATTCCAACGGGCCCATTGAAAGGCCCATTTAGACCTGCTCGTCCGGAACCTCAACAAAAATGGCCGCAAAAAAGTTTTAATCAAACTTTAGGAGTTCAAATAAATGATTAGGAGCTTTTCAACACAATTATATTGCAAAACTTCAACTTTTATAAATTTTACTCAGTTAAAATTCCAACGGGTCCATTGAAAGGCCCATTTAGACCCGCAAGTCCGAAACCTCTACATAAAGGACCACAAAACAAGTTTTGGTCATATTTTAGGAGTACAAATAATTGATTAGGAGCTTTTCAACACAATTATATTGCAAAACCTCAATTTTTATACTTTTTACTCAGTTAAAATTCCAACAGGTCCATTGAAAGGCCCATTTAGACATGCTCGTCCGATACCTCTACAAAAAAGGCCGCAAAACAAGTTTTAATCAAATTTTAGGAGATCATGTAATTGATTAGGAGATTTTCAACACAATTATATTGCAAAACCTCAATTTCTGTACTTTTTACTCACTTAAAATTCCAACGAGTCAATTGAAAGGCCCATTTCGACCCGCTCGTCCGAAACCTTTACAAAAAGGACTGCAAAACAAGTTTTAATAAAATTTTAGGAGTTCATGTAATTGATTAGGAGCATTTAAACACAATTATATTGCAAAACCTCAATTTCTGTTCTTTTTACTCAGTTAAAATTCCAACGGGTCCATTGAAAGGCACATTTAGACCTGCTCGTCCGAAACCTCAACAAAAAGGGCCGCAAAACAAGTTGTATTCAAATATTAGGAATTCAAATAATTGATTAGGAGATTTTCAACAAAATTATATTGAAAGGCCCATTTCGAAGCGCTCGTCCGAAACCTCTACAAAAGGACTACAAAACAAGTTTTAATCAAATTTTAGAAGTTCATGTAATTGATAGGAGCTTTTCAACACAATTATATTGCAAAACCTCAATTTCTGTACTTTGTATTCAGTTAAAATTCCAACGGGTCCATTGAAAGGCTCATTTAGACTTTCTCGTCCGAAACTTCGACAAAAAGGACCGCAAAACAAGTTCTAATCAAAATTTAGGAGTTCATATAATTGATTAGGAGCTTTTCAACACAATTATATTGCAAAACCTCAATTTATGTACTTTTTACTCTGTTAAAATTCCAACGGGTCCATTGAAAGGCCCATTTAGACATCCTTGTCCGAACCCTTTACAAAAGGACCGTAAAACAAGTTTTAATAAATTTTAGGAGTTCAAATAATTGATTAGGAGCTTCTCAACACAATTATACTGCAAAACCTCAAATTCTGTACTTTTTACTCAGTTAAAATTCCAACGGGTCCATTGAAAGGCCCATTTAGACATGCTCGTACGGAACCTCGACAAAAAGGACCGCAAAACTAGTTTTAATCAAATTTTAGGAGTTCAAATAAGTTATTAGGAGCTTTTCAACACAATTATATTGAAAACCTCAATTTTTATACTTTTTACTTAGTTAAAATTCCAACGGGCCCATTAAAAGGCCCATTTAGACCTGCTCGTCTGAACCCTCTACAAAAAGGACTGCAAAAAAGTTTTATTCAAATATTAGGAGTTCAAATAATTGATTAGGAGCTTTTCAACCCAATTATATTGCAAAACCTTAATTTCTGTACTTTTTACTCAGTTAAAATTCCAATGGGTCCATTGAAAGGCCATTTCGACCCGCTCGTCCGAAACCTCTACAAAAAGTACTGCTAAACAAGTTTTAATCAAATTTTAGGAGTTCATGTAATTTATTAGGAGATTTTCAAAACAATTATATTGCAAAACCTCAATTTATGTACTTTTTAATCAGTTAAAATTCCATCGGGTCCATTGAAAGTCCCATTTAGACCTGCTTGTCCGAAACCTCTACAAAAAGGGCCGCAAAATAAGTTTTAATCAAATTTTAGGAGATCATGTAATTGATTAGGAGATTTTCAACACAATTATATTGCAAAACCTCAGTTTCTGTACTTTTTACTCAGTTAAAATTTCAACGGGTCCATTGAAAGGCCCATTTCGTCCCGCTCGTCCGAAACCTCTACAAAAAGCACTGCAAAACAAGTTTTAATCAAATTTTAGGATTTCATGTAATTGATTAGGAGCTTTTCAACACAATTATATTACAAAAACTCAATTTCTGTACTTTTTACTCAGTTAAAATTCCAACGGGTCCATTGAAAGGCCCATTTAGACCTGCTCGTCCGAAACCTCGACAAAAAGGACCACAAAACAAGTTTTAATCAAATTTTAGGAGTTCATGTAATTGATTAGGAGCTTTTCAACACAATTATATTGCAAAACCTCAATTTATGTACTTTTTACTCAGTTAAAATTCCAACGGGTCCATTGAAAGGCCCATTTAGACTTGCTCGTCCGAAACCTCGACAAAAATGACTGCAAAACAAGTTTTAATCAAATTTTAGGAGTTCGAATAATTGATTAGAAGCTTTTGAACACAATTATATTGAAAAACCTCAATTTTTACACTTGATACTCAGTTAAAATTCCAACGGGCCCATTGAGAGGCCCATTTAGACCTGCTCGTTCGAAACCTCTACAAAAAGGACCGCAAAAAAGTTTCATTCAAATTTTATGAGTTCAAATAATTGATTAGGAGCTTTTCAACACAATTATATTCCAAAACTTCAATTTCTGTACTTTTTACTCAGTTAAAATTTCAACGGGTCCATTGAATGGCCCATTTCGACCCGCTCGTCCGAAACCTCTACAAAAAGGACTGCAAAACAAGTTTTAATCAAATCTTAGGAGTTCATGTAATTGATTGGGAGCTTTTCAACACAATTATATTGTAAAACCTCAATTTATGTACTTTTTTAATTAGTTAAAATTCCAACGGGTCAATTGGAAGGCCCATTTAGACCTCCTCGTCCGAAACCTCTCAAAAAGGACTGCAAAACAAGTTTTAATCAAATTTTAGGAGTTCATGTAAATTATTAGGAGCTTTTCAAAACAATTATATTGCAAAACCTCAATTTCTATACTTTTTACTCAGTTAAAATTTCAACGGGTCCATTGAAAGGCCCATTTAGACCTGCTCGTCCGAAACCTCTACAAAAAGGACCGTAAAAAGGTTTTATTCAAATTTTTGGATTTCAAATAATTGATTAGGAGATTTTCAAAACAATTATATCGTAAAACCTCAATTTTTATACTTTTTACTCCGTTAAAATTCCAACGGGTCCATTGAAAGGCCCATTTCGACCCGCTCGTCCGAAACCTCTACAAAAAGGACTACAAAACAAGTTTTAATCAAATTTTAGGAGTTCATGTAATTGATTAGGAGCATTTAAACACAATTATATTGCAAAACCTCAATTTCTGTAGTTTTTACTCAGTTAAAATTCCAACGGGTCCATTGAAAGGCACATTTAGACCTGCTCGTCCGAAACCTCAATAAAAAGGGCCGCAAAACAAGTTGTATTCAAATATTAGGAATTCAATTAAATGATTAGGAGCTTTTCAACAAAATTATATTCCAAAACCTCAATTTATGTACTTTTTAATCAGTTAAAATTCCAACGGGTCCATTGAAAGGCCCATTTCGAAGCGCTCGTCCGAAACCTCTACAAAAGGACTACAAAACAAGTTTAATAAAATTTTAGAAGTTCATGTAATTGATTAGGAGCTTTTCAACACAATTATATTGCAAAACCTCAATTTCTGTACTTTTTATTCAGTTAAAATTCCAACGGGTCCATTGAAAGGCCCATTTAGACTTGCTCGTCCGAAACTTCGACAAAAAGGACCGCAAAACAAGTTCTAATCAAAATTTAGGAGTTCATATAATTGATTAGGAGCTTTTCAACACAATTATATTGCAAAACCTCAATTTCTGTACTTTTTACTCAGTTAAAATTCCAACGGGTCCATTGAAAGGCCCATTTAGACCTGCTTGTCCGAACCCCCTACAAAAAGGACCGCAAAACAAGTTTTAATCAAATCTTAGGAGTTCATGTAATTGATTAGGAGCTTCTCAACACAATTATACAGCAAAACCTCAAATTCTGTACTTTTTACTCAGTTAAAATTCCAACGGGTCCATTGAAAGGCCCATTTAGACATGCTCGTACGGAACCTCGACAAAAAGGACCGCAAAACTAGTTTTAATCAAATTTTAGGAGTTCAAATAATTGATTAGGAGATTTTCAACACAATTATATTGCAAAACCTTAATTTTTGTACTTTTAACTCAGTTAAAATTCCAACGGGTCTATTGAAAGGCCCATTTCGACCCGCTCGTCTGAAACCTCTACAAATAGGATTGCTAAACTAGTTTTAATCAAATTTTAGGAGTTCATGTAATTTATTAGGAGCTTTTCAAAAAAATTATATTGCAAAACCTCAATTTATGTACTTTTTAATCAGTTAAAATTCCAACGGGTCCATTGAAAGGCCCATTTAGACCTGCTTGTCCGAAACCTCTACAAAAAGGGCCGCAAAATAAGTTTTAATCAAATTTTAGGAGATCATGTAATTTATTAGGAGATTTTCAACACAATTATATTGCAAAACCTCAATTTCCGTACTTTTTACTCAGTTAAAATTTCAACGGGTCCATTGAAAGGCCCATTTCATCCCGCTCGTCCGAAACCTCGACAAAAAGGACCGTAAAACAAGTTTTAATCAAAATTTAGGAGTTCATGTAATTGATTAGGAGCTTTTCAACACAATTATATTGCAAAACCTCAATTTCTGTACTATTTACTCAGTTAAAATTCCAACGGGTCCATTGAAAGGCCCATTTAGACATGCTCGTCCGAAACCTCGACAAAAAGGACCTCAAAACAAGTTTTAATCAAATTTTAGGAGTTCGAATAATTGATTAGAAGCTTTTGAACACAATTATATTGAAAAACCTCAATTTTTACACTTGATACTCAGTTAAAATTCCAACGGGCCCATTGAGAGGCCCATTTAGACCTGCTCGTCCGAAACCTCTACAAAAAGGACCGCAAAAAAGTTTTATTCAAATTTTATGAGTTCAAATAATTGATTAGGAGCTTTTCAACACAATTATATTCCAAAACCTCAATTTCTGTACTTTTTATTCAGTTAAAATTTCAATGGGTCCATTGAATGGCCCAGTTCGACCCGCTCGTCCGAAACCTCTACAAAAAGGACTGTAAAACAAGTTTTAATCAAATCTTAGGAGTTCATGTAATTGATTAGGAGCTTTTCAACACAATTATATTGTAAAACCTCAATTTCTGTACTTTTTTAATTAGTTAAAATTCCAACGGGTCCATTGGAAGGCCCATTTAGACCTGCTCGTCCGAAACCTCTCAAAAAGGACTGCAAAATAAGTTTTAATCAAATTTTAGGAGTTCATGTAAATTATTAGGAGCTTTTCAAAACAATTATATTGCAAAACCTCAATTTATGTACTTTTTACTCAGTTAAAATTCCAACGGGTCCATTGAAAGGCCCATTTAGACCTGCTCGTCCGAAACCTCTACAAAAAGGACCGTAAAAAAGTTTTATTCAAATTTTTAGAGTTCAAATAATTGATTAGGAGATTTTCAAAATAATTATATTGTAAAACCTCAATTTTTATACTTTTACTTCGTTAAAATTCCAACGGGTCCATTGAGAGGCCCATTTAGACCTGATTATCCGAAACCTCTACAAAAAGGGCCGCAAAACACGTTTTAATCAAATTGTAAGAGATCATGAAATTGATTAGGAGATTTTCAACACAATTATATTGCAAAACCTCAATTTCTGTACTTTTTACTCAGTTAAAATTGCAATGGGTCCATTGAAAAACCCATTTCGTCTCGCTCGTCCGAAACCTCAACAAAAAAAACTGCAAAACACGTTTAATCAAATTTTAAGAGTTCATGTAATTTATTAGGAGCTTTTGAACACAATTATATTGCAAAACCTCAATTTTTGTACTTTTTACTCAGTTAAAATTCCATCGGGTCCAATGAAAGGCCCATTTAGACTTGCTCGTCCAAAACCTCGACAAAAAGGACCACAAAAGAAGTTTTAATCAAATTTTAGGAGTTCAAGTAATTGATTAGTAGCTTTTCAACACAATTATATTGCAAAAACTAATTTTTTTTACTTTTTACTCAGTTAAAATTCCAACGGGCCCATTGAAAGGCCCATTTAGACCTGCTGGTCCGAAACCTCTACAAAATGGACCGCAAAAAAGTTTTATTCAAATTTTAGGAGTTCAAATAATGGATTAGGAGCTTTTCAAAACAATTATATTGCAAAACCTCAATTTCTGTACTTTTTACTCAGTTAAAATTCCAACGTGTCCATTGAAAGGCCCATTTCGACCCGCTCGTCCGAAACCTCTACAAAAAGGACTGCAAAATTGGTTTTAATCAAAATTTCGGAGTTCAAGTAATTGATTAGGAGCTTTTCAACACAATTATATTGCAAAAACTCAATTTCTGTACTTTTTACTCAGTCAAAATTCCAACGGGTCCATTGAAAGCCTGTTTAGACTTGCTCGTCGGAAGCCTCGAAAAAAAGGACCGCAAAACATGTTTTAATCAAATTTTAGGATATCAAATAATTGATTAGTAGCTTTTCAACACATTTATATTGCAAAACCTCAATTTCTGTACTTTTTACTCAGTTAAAATTCCAACGGGTCCATTGAAAGGCCCATTTAGACATGCTCATCCGAAACCTCTACAAAAAGGACTGAAAAACAAGTTTTAATCAAATTTTAGGAGATCATGTAATTGATTAGGAGATTTTCAACACAATTATATTGCAAAACCTCAATTTCTATACTTTTTACTTAGTTAAAATTCCAACAGATCCATTGAAAGGCCCATTTAGACCTGCTCGTCCGAACCCTCTACAAAAAGGACCACAAAAAAGTTTAATTCAAATATTAGGAGTTCAAATAATTGATTAGGAGCTTTTCAAAACAATTATATTGCAAAACCTCAATTTATGTACTTTTTACTCAGTTAAAATACCAACGGGTCCATTGAAAGGCCCATTAAGACCCGCTCGTCCGAAACCTCTTCAAAAAGGACCACAAAAAAGTTTTAATCAAATTTCAGGAGTTCATGTAATTGATTAGGAGCTTTTCAACACAATTATATTGCAAAACCTCAATTTCTGTACTTTTTACTCAGTTAAAATTCCAACGGGTCCTTTGTAAGGCCGATTTAGATCTGCACGTCCGAAGCCGCTACAAAAAGGACCGCAAAAAAGATTTATTCAAATTTTAGGAGTTCAAATAATTGATTAGGAGATTTTCAACACAATTATATTGTAAAACCTCAAATTTTATACTTTTTACTCAGTTAAAATTCCAACGGGTCCATTGAAAGGCCCATTTAGACCCGCACGTCCGAAACCTATACAAAAAGGGCCGCAAAACAAGTTTCATTCAAATTTTAGGAGATCCTGTAATTGATTAGGAGATTTTCAACACAATTATATTGAAAAACCTCAATTTCTATATTTTTTACTCAGATAAAATTCCAACGGGTCCATTGAAATGCCCATTTAGACCTGCTCGTCCGAAACCTCTACAAAAAGGATCGCAAAACAAGTTTTAATCAAAATTTAGGAGTTCAAATAATTGATTAGGAGCTTTTCAACACAATTATATTGCAAAACCTCAATTTATGTACTTTTTACTCTGTTCAAATTCCAACGGGTCCATTGTAAAGCCCATTTAGACCTGCTCGTCGAAAACAAATACAAAAAGGACCGCAAAAAAGTTTAAAACAAATTTTAGGAGTTCAAATAAATGAATAGGAGCTTTTCAACACAATTATATTGCAAAACTTTAATTTTTATACATTTTACTCAGTTAAAATTCCAACGGGTGCACTGAAAGGCCCATTTAGACCCGCACGTCCGAAACCTCTACATAAAGGACCACAAAACAAGTTTTGATCATATTCTAGGAGTACAAATAATTGATTATGAGCTTTTCAACACAATTATATTGCAAAACCTCAATTTTTATATTTTTTACTCAGTTAAAATTCCAACGGGTCCATTGAAAGGCCCATTTATACATGCTCGGCCGAAACCTTTACAAAAAGGGCCGCAAAACAAGTTTTAATCAAAATTTACGAGATCATGTAATTGATTATGAGATTTTCAACACAATTATATTGCAAAACCTCAATTTATTTACTTTTTACTCTGTCAAATTTCCAACGGGTCCATTGAAAGGCCCATTTAGACCTGCTCGTCCGAATCCTCTACAAAAAGGACCGCAAAACAAGTTTTAATCAAATTTTAGGAGTTCAAATAATTGATTAGGAGCTTTTCAACACAAATATATTGCAAACCTCAATTTCTGTACTTTTTACTTAGTTAAAATTCCAACGGGTCCATTGAAAGGCCCATTTAGACCCGCTCGTCCGAAACCTCTACAAAAAGGACCACAAAAAAAGTTTTAATCAAAATTTAGGAGTTCATGTAATTGATTAGGAGCTTTTGAACACAATTATATTGCAAAACCTCAATTTTTGTACTTTTTACTCACTTAAAATTCTAACGGGTCCATTGAAAGGCCCATTTAGACCTCCTCGTCCGAAATCTCGACAAAAAGGACCGTAAAAATAGTTTTAATCAAATTTTAGGAGTTCAAATAATTGATTAGGAGATTTTCAACACAAATATATTGAAAACCTAAATTTTATACTTTTTACTCAGTTAAAATTCCAACGGGCCCATTGAAAGGCCCATTTAGACCTGCTCATCCGAAACCACTACAAAAAGGACCGCAAAAATGTTTTATTCAAATATTGGGAGTTCAAAAAATTGATTAGGAGCTTTTCAACACAATTATATTGCAAAACCTCGATTTTTGTACTTTTTACTCAGTTAAAATTCCAACGGGTCCATTGAAAGGCCCATTTCGATCCGCTCGTCCGAAACCTATACAAAAAGGATTGCAAAACAAATTGTAATCAAATTTTAGGAGATCATGTTATTGGTTAGGAGATTTTCAACACAATTATATTGCAAAACCCTATTTTCTTTACTTTTTACTTAGTTAAAATTCCAACGGGTCCATTGAAAGGCCCATTTAGACCTGCTCGTCCGAGACCTCTACAAAAAGGACGGCAAAACAAGTTTTAATAAAATTTTAGGAGTTCAATTAATTGATTAAGAGCTTTTAAATACAATTATATTGCAAAACCTCAATTTCTGTACAAAAAAGACTGCAAAACAAGTTTTAATCAAAGTTTAGAAGATCATGTAAATTATTAGGAGCTTTTCAACACAATTATATTGCAAAACCTCAATTTATGTACTTCTTACTCAGTTAAAATTCCAACGGGTCCTTTGAAAGGCCGATTTAGACCTGCACGTCTGAAGCCTCTACAAAAAGGACCGCAAAAAAGATTTATTCAAATTTTAGGAGTTCAAATAATTGATTAGGAGATTTTCAACACAATTATATTGTAAAACCTCAAATTTTATACTGTTTACTCAGTTAAAATTCCAACGGGTCCATTGAAAGGACCATTTAGACCTTCTCGTCTGAAACTCTACAAAAGGGTCGCAAAACAAGTTTTAGTCAAATTTTAGGAGATCATGTAATTGATTAGGAGATTTTCAACACAATTATATTGCCAAACCTCAATTTATGTATTTTTTACTCAGATAAAATTCCAACGGGTCCATTGAAAGGCCCATTTAGACCTGCTCGTCCGAAACCTCTACAAAAAGGACTGCAAAACAAGTTTTAATCAAAATCTAGGAGTTCAAATAATTGATTAGGAGCTTTTCAACACAATTATATTGCAAAACCTCAATTTATGTACTTTTTACTCAGTTCAAATTCCAACGGGTCCATTGTAAGCCCCATTTAGACCTGCTCGTCCAAAACAGATACAAAAAGGACCGCAAAAAAGTTTAAAACAAATTTTAGGAGTTCAAATAAATGATTAGGAACTTTTCAACACAAATATATTGCAAAACTTTAATTTTTATACATTTTACTCAGTTAAAATTCCAACGGGTCCACTAAAAGGCCCATTTACACCCGCACGTCCGAAACCTCTACATAAAGGACCGCAAAACAAGTTTTGATCATATTTTAGGAGTACAAATAAATGATTATGAGCTTTTCAACACAATTATATTGCAAAACCTCAATTTTTATACTTTTTACTCAGTTAAAATTCCAACGGGTCCATTGAAAGGCCCATTTAGACATGCTCGGCCGAAACCTCTACAAAAAGTACCGCAAAACAAGTTTTAATAAAATTTTAGTAGTTCAAATAATTGATTAGGAGCTTTTCAACACAATTATATTGCAAAACCTCAATTTCTGTACTTTTTACTTAGTTAAAATTCCAACATCTCTATTTAAAGGCCCATTTAGACCTGCTTGTCCGAAATCTCTACAAAAAGGACCGCAAAACAAGTTTTAATCAAAGTTTAGAAGATCATGTAAATTATTAGGAGCTTTTCAACACAATTATATTGCAAAACCTCAATTTCTGTACTTTTTACTCAGTTAAAATTCCAACGGGTCCTTTGAAAGGCCGATTTAGACCTGCACGTCCGAAGCCTCTACAAAAAGGACCGCAAAAAAGATTTATTCAAATTTTAGGGGTTCAAATAATTTATTAGAAGATTTTCAACACAATTATATTGTAAAACCTCAATTTTTATACTTTTTACTCAGTTAAAATTCCAACGGGTCCATTGAAAGGCCCATTTAGACCTTCTCGTCCGAAAACTCTACAAAAGGGTCGCAAAACAAGTTTTAATCAAATTTTAGGAGATCATGTAATTGATTAGGAGATTTTTCAACACAATTATATTGCAAAACCTCAATTTTTGTACTTTTTACTCAGTTAAAATTCCAACGGGTCCAATGAAAGGCCCATTTCGACCCGCTCGTCCGAAACCTCTTCAAAAAGGACTGCAAAACAAGTTTTAATCAAATTTTAGGATTTCATGTAATTGATTAGGAGCTTTTCAACAAAATTATATTGCAAAACCTCAATTTTTGTACTTTTTACTCAGTTAAAATTCCAACGGGTCCATTGAAAGGCCCATTTCGACCCGCTCGCCCAAAACCTCTACAAAAAGGACTGTAAAACAAGTTTTAATCAAATCTTAGGAGTTCATGTAATTGATTAGGAGCTTTTCCACCCCAATTATATTGCAAAACCTCAATTTGTGTAATTTTTACTAAGTTAAAATTCTAACGAGTCCATTGGAAGGCTCATTTAGACCTGCTCGTCCGAAACCTCGACAAAAAGGACCGCAAAACAAGTTTTAATCAAATTTTAGGAGTTCATGTAATTGATTAGGATCTTTTGAACACAATTATATTACAAAACCTCAATTTCTGTACTTTTTACTCAGTTAAAATTCCAACGGGTCCATTGAAAGGCCCATTTCGACCCGATCGTCGAAAACCTCTACAAAAAGGACTGCAAAACAAGTTTTAATCAAACTTTAGGAGTTCATGTAATTGATTAGGAGCTTTTCAACACAATTATATTGCAAAACCTCAATTTCTGTACTTTTTACTTAGTTAAAATTCCAACGGGTCCATTGAAAGGCCCATTTAAACCTGCTCGTCCGAAACCTCTACAAAAAGGACCGCACAAATGTTTTATTCAAATATTAGGAGTTCAAATAATTGATTAGGAGATTTTCAACACAATTATATTGCAAAACCTCGATTTCTGTACTTTTTACTCTGTTAAAATTCCAACGGGTCCATTGAAAGGCCCATTTAGACCTCCTCGTCCGAAACCTCTACAAAAGGGTCGCAAAACAAGATTTAATCAAATTTTAGGAGATCATGTAATTGATTCGGAGACTTTCAACACGATTATTTTGCAAAACCTCAATTTTTGTACTTTTTACTCAGTTAAAATTCCAACGGGTCCATTGAAAGGCCCATTTAGACCTTCTCGTCCGAAACCTCGACAAAAAGGACCGCAAAACAAGTTTTGATCAAATTTTTGAATTCAAATAATTGATTAGGAGCTTTTCAGCACAATTATATTGCAAAACCTCAATTTCTGTAATTTTTGCTCAGTTAAAATTCCAACGGGTCCAATAAAAGGCCCATTTCAACCCCCTCGTCCGAAACCTCTAGAAAAAGGACTGCAAAACAAGTTTTAATCAAATTTTAGGAGTTCATGTAATTGATTAGGAGCTTTTCAACAAAATTATATTGCAAAACCTCAATTTATGTACTCTTTACTCAGTTAAAATTCCAACGGGTCCATTGAAAGGCCCATTTAGACCTGCTCATCCGAAACCTCGACAAAAAGGACCGCAAAACAAGTTTTAATCAAATTTTAAGAGTTCAAATAATTGATTAGGAGCTTTCAAACACAATTATATTGAAAAATTTCAATTTTTATACTTTTTACTCAGTTAAAAATCCAACGGGCCCATTGAAAGGCCCATTTAGACCTGCTCGTCCGGAACCTCAACAAAAAGGACCGCAAAAAAGTTTTAATCAAACTTCAGGAGTTCAAATAAATGATTAGGAGCTTTTCGAAACAATTATATTGCAAAAATTCAACTTTTATACATTTTACTCAGTTAAAATTCCAACGGGTCCATTAAAAGGCCCATTTAGACCCGCACGTCCGAAACCTCTACATAAAGGACCACAAAACAAGTTTTGATCATATTTTAGGAGTACAAATAATTGATTAGGAGCTTTTAAACACAATTATATTGCAAAACCTCGATTTTTATACTTTTTACTCAGTTAAAATTCCAACAGGTCCATTGAAAGGCCCATTTAGACATGCTCGTCCGAAACCTCTACAAAAAGGGCCGCAAAACAAGTTTTAATCAAATTTTAGGAGATCGTGTAATTGATCAGGAGATTTTCAACACAATTATATTGCAAAACCTCAATTTCTGTACTTTTTACTCAGTTAAAATTCCAACGGGTCCATTGAATGGCCCATTTAGACCTGCTCGTCCGAAACCTCTACAAAAAGGACCGCAAAATAAGTTTTAATCAAATTTTAGGAGTTCATGTAATTGATTAGGAGCCTTTCAACACAATTATATTGAAAAACCTCAATTTTTATACTTTTTACCTAGTTAAAATTCCAACGGGTCCACTGAAAGGCCTATTTAGACCTGCTCGTCCGAAACCTTTACAAAAAAGACCGCAAAAAAAGTTTTATTCAAATTTTATCATTTCAAATAACTGATTAGGAGATTTTCAACACAATTATATTGCAAAAGCTCAATTTCTGTACATTTTTCTCAGTTAAAATTCCAACGGGTCCATTGAAAGTCCCATTTAGACCTGCTCGTCCGAAACCTCGACAAAAAGAACCGCAAAAAAAGTTTTAATCAAATTTTAGGAGTTCAAATAATTGATTAGGAGCTTTTGAACACAATTATATTGAAAAAAAAAACTCAATTTTTATACTTTTTACTTAGTTAAAATTCCAACGGGCCCATTGAAAGGCCCATTTCGACCCGCTCCTCCGAAACCTCTACAAAAATGACTGTAAAACAAGTTTTAATCAAATCTTAGGAGTTCATGTAATTGTTTAGGAGCTTTTCAACACAATTATATTGCAAAACCTCAATTTCTGTACTTTTTACTCAGTTAAAATTCCAACGGGTCCATTGGAAGGCCCATTTAGACCTGCTCGTCCGAAATCTCGACAAAAAGGACCGCAAAATAAGTTTTAATCAAATTTTAGGAGTTCAAATAATTGATTTGGAGATTTTCAACACAATTATATTGCAAAACCTCAATTTCTGTACTTTTTACTCAGTTAAAATTCCAATGGGTCCATTGAAAGGCCCATTTAGACCTGCTCGTCTGAAACCTCTACAAAAAGGAACGCAAAATAAGTTTTAATCAAATTTTAGGAGTTCATGTAATTGATTAGGAGCTTTTCAACACAATTATATTGAAAAAATTAATTTTTATACTTTTTGCTCAGTTAAAATTCCAACGGGTCCATTGAAAGGCCCATTTAGATCTGCTCGTCCGAAACCTCTACAAAAAGGACCGAAAAAAGTTGTATTCAAATATTAGGAGTTCAAATAATTTATTAGGAGCTTTTCAACACAATTATATTGCAAAACCTCAAATTCAGTACTTTTTACTCACTTAAAATTCCAACGAGTCCATTGAAAGGCCTATTTCGACCCGCTCGTCCGAAACCTCTACAAAAAGGACTGTAAAACAAGTTTTAATCAAATTTTAGGAGTTCATGTAATTGATTAGGAGCATTTAAACACAATTATATTGCAAAACCTCAATTTCTGTACTTTTTACTCAGTTAAAATTCCAACGGGTCCATTGAAAGGCACATTTAGACCTGCTCGTCTGAAACCTCAACAAAAAGGGCCGCAAAACAAGTTGTATTCAAATATTAGGAATTCAAATAATTGATTAGGAGCTTTTCAACAAAATTATATTGCAAAGCCTCAATTTATGTACTTTTTAATCAGTTAAAATTCCAACGGGTCCATTGAAAGGCCCATTTCGACCCGCTCGTCCGAAACCTCTACAAAAGGACTACAAAACAAGTTTTAATCAAATTTTAGAAGTTCATGTAATTGATTAGAATCTTTTCAACACAATTATATTGCAAAACCTCAATTTCTGTACTTTTTATTCAGTTAAAATTCCAACGGGTCCATTGAAAGGCCCATATAGACTTGCTCGTCCGAAACTTCGATAAAAAGGACCGCAAAACAAGTCCTAATCAAATTTTAGGATTTCATGTAAATTATTAGGAGCGTTTCAAAACAATTATATTACAAAACCTCAATTTCTGTACTTTTTACTCAGTTAAAATTCAAACGGGTCCATTGAAAGGCCCATTTAGACCTGCTTGTCCGAAACCTCTACAAAAAGGACCGTAAAAAAGTTTTATTCAAATTTTTGGAGTTCAAATAATTGATTAGGAGATTTTCAAAAGAATTATATTGTAAAACCTCAATTTTTGAACTTTTTACTCAGTTAAAATTCCAACGGGTCCATTGAAAGGCCCATTTAGACCTGATTATCCGAAACCTCTACAAAAAGGGCCGCAAAACAAGTTTTAATCAAATTGTAAGAGATCATGTAATTGATTAGGAGATTTTCAACACAATTATATTGCAAAACCTCAATTTCTCTACTTTTTACTCAGTTAAAATTGCAACGGGTCCATTGAAAGACCCATTTCGTCTCGCTCGTCCGAAACCTCAACAAAAAAAACTGCAAAACAGGTTTTAATCAAATTTTAGGAGCTCATGTAATTAATTAAGAGCTTTTGAACACAATTATATTGCAAAACCTTAATTTCTGTACTTTTTACTCAGTTAAAATTTTAACGGGTCCATTGAAAGGTCCATTTCGTCCCGCTCGTCTGAAACCTCAACAAAAAGGACTGTAAAACAAGTTTTAATCAAAATTTAGGAGTTCATGTAATTAATTAGGAGCTTTTCAACACAATTATATTGCAAAACCCAATTTATTTACTTTTTAATCAGTTAAAATTCCAACGGGTCCATTGAAAGGCCCATTTCGACCCGCTCGTTCGAAACCTTTACAAAAAGGACTGCAAAACAAGTTTTAATCAAATTTTAGGAGTTCATGTAATTTATTAGGAGCTTTTCAACACAATTATATTGCAAAACCTCAATTTTTGTAATTTTTACTCAGTTAAAATTCCAACGGGTCCATTGAAAGGCCCATTTAGACCTGCTCGTCCGAAACCTCGACAAAAAGGACCCCAAAACAAGTTTTAATCAAAATTTAGGAGTTCAAATAATTGATTAGGAGATTTTGAACACAATTATATTGAAAAACCTCAATTTTTATACTTTTTACTCAGTTAAAATTTCAACGGGTCCATTGAAAGGCCCATTTCAACCCGCTCGTCCGAAACTTCTACAAAAAGGACTGTAAAACAAGTTTTAATTTAATCTTAGGAGTTCATGTAATTGATTAGGAGATTTTCAAAACAATTATATTGTAAAACATCAATTTTTATACTTTTTACTCAGTTAAAATTCCAACGGGTCCATTGAAAGGCCCATTTAGACATGCTTGTCCTAAACCTCTACAAAAGGGCCGCAAAACAAGTTTTAATGAAATTTTAGGAGATCATGTAATTGATTAGGAGATTTTCACCACAATTATATTGCAAAACCTCAATTTCTGTACTTTTTACTCAGTTAAAATTCCAACGGGTCCAATGAAAGGCCCATTTCGACCCGCTCGTCCGAAAACTCTAGAAAAAGGACTACAAAACAAGTTTTAATCAAATTTTAGGAGTTCATGTAATTGATTAGGAGCTTTTACACACAATTATATTGCAAAACCTCAATTTCTGTACTTTTTACTCAGTTAAAATTTCAACGGGTCCATTGAAAGGCCCATTTAGACCTGCTCGTCTGAAACCTCTACAAAAAGGAACGCAAAATAAGTTTTAATCAAATTTTAGGAGTTCATGTAAATGATTAGGAGCTTTTCAACACAATTATATTGAAAAAATTAATTTTTATACTTTTTGCTCAGTTAAAATTCCAACGGGTCCATTGAAAGGCCCATTTAGATCTGCTCGTCCGAAACCTCTACAAAAAGGACCGAAAAAAAGTTGTATTCAAATATTAGGAGTTCAAATAATTTATTAGGAGATTTTCAACACAATTATATTGCAAAACCTCAAATTCAGTACTTTTTACTCACTTAAAATTCCAACGAGTCCATTGAAAGGCCTATTTCGACCCGCTCGTCCGAAACCTCTACAAAAAGGACTGTAAAACAAGTTTTAATCAAATTTTAGGAGTTCATGTAATTGATTAGGAGCATTTAAACACAATTATATTGCAAAACCTCAATTTCTGTACTTTTTACTCAGTTAAAATTCCAACGGGTCCATTGAAAGGCACATTTAGACCTGCTCGTCCGAAACCTCAACAAAAAGGGCCGCAAAACAAGTTGTATTCAAATATTAGGAATTCAAATAATTGATTAGGAGCTTTTCAACAAAATTATATTGCAAAACCTCAATTTATGTACTTTTTAATCAGTTAAAATTCCAACGGGTCCATTGAAAGGCCCATTTCGACCCGCTCGTCCGAAACCTCTACAAAAGGACTACAAAACAAGTTTTAATAAAATTTTAGAAGTTCATGTAATTGATTAGGATCTTTTCAACACAATTATATTGCAAAACCTCAATTTCTGTACTTTTTATTCAGTTAAAATTCCAACGGGTCCATTGAAAGGCCCATATAGACTTGCTCGTCCAAAACTTCGATAAAAAGGACCGCAAAACAAGTTCTAATCAAAATTTAGGAGTTTATATAATTGATTAGGATCTTTTCAACACAATTATATTGCAAAACCTCAATTTCTGTACTTTTTACTCAGTTAAAATTCCAACGGGTCCATTGAAAGGCCCATTTAGACCTGCTTGTCCGAACCCTCTACAAAAAGGACCGCAAAACAAGTTTTAATCAAATCGTAAGAGTTCATGTAATTGATTAGGAGCTTTTCAACACAATTATATTGCAAAACCTCAATTTATGTACTTTTTACTCAGTTAAAATTTCAACGGGTCCATTGAAAGGCCCATTTAGACCTGCTCGTCCGAAACCTCGACAAAAAGGACAGCAAAACAAGTTTTAATCAAATTTTAGGAGTTCGAATAATTGATTAGAAGCTTTTGAACACAATTATATTGAAAAACCTCAATTTTTATACTTGATACTCAGTTAAATTTCCAACGGGCCCATTGAGAGTCCCATTTAGACCTGCTCGTCCGAAACCTCTACAAAAAGGACCGCAAAAAAGTTTTATTCAAATTTTATGAGTTCAAATAATTGATTAGGAGCTTTTCAACACAATTATATTCCAAAACCTCAATTTCTGTACTTTTTACTCATCTAAAATTTCAACGGGTCCATTGAATGGCCCTTTTCGACCCGCTCGTCCGAAACCTCTACAAAAAGGACTGTAAAACAAGTTTTAATCAAATCTTAGGAGTTCATGTAATTGATTAGGAGCTTTTCAACACAATTATATTGTAAAACCTCAATTTCTGTACTTTTTAATTAGTTAAAATTCCAACGGGTCCATTGGAAGGCCCATTTAGACCTGCTCGTCCGAAACCTCTACAAAAGGACTGCAAAACAAGTTTTAATCAAATTTTAGGATTTCATGTAAATTATTAGGAGCGTTTCAAAACAATTATATTACAAAACCTCAATTTCTGTACTTTTTACTCAGTTAAAATTCAAACGGGTCCATTGAAAGGCCCATTTAGACCTGCTTGTCCGAAACCTCTACAAAAAGGACCGTAAAAAAGTTTTATTCAAATTTTTGGAGTTCAAATAATTGATTAGGAGATTTTCAAAAGAATTATATTGTAAAACCTCAATTTTTGAACTTTTTACTCAGTTAAAATTCCAACGGGTCCATTGAAAGGCCCATTTAGACCTGATTATCCGAAACCTCTACAAAAAGGGCCGCAAAACAAGTTTTAATCAAATTGTAAGAGATCATGTAATTGATTAGGAGATTTTCAACACAATTATATTGCAAAACCTCAATTTCTCTACTTTTTACTCAGTTAAAATTGCAACGGGTCCATTGAAAGACCCATTTCGTCTCGCTCGTCCGAAACCTCAACAAAAAAAACTGCAAAACAGGTTTTAATCAAATTTTAGGAGCTCATGTAATTAATTAAGAGCTTTTGAACACAATTATATTGCAAAACCTTAATTTCTGTACTTTTTACTCAGTTAAAATTTTAACGGGTCCATTGAAAGGTCCATTTCGTCCCGCTCGTCTGAAACCTCAACAAAAAGGACTGTAAAACAAGTTTTAATCAAAATTTAGGAGTTCATGTAATTAATTAGGAGCTTTTCAACACAATTATATTGCAAAACCCAATTTATTTACTTTTTAATCAGTTAAAATTCCAACGGGTCCATTGAAAGGCCCATTTCGACCCGCTCGTTCGAAACCTTTACAAAAAGGACTGCAAAACAAGTTTTAATCAAATTTTAGGAGTTCATGTAATTTATTAGGAGCTTTTCAACACAATTATATTGCAAAACCTCAATTTTTGTAATTTTTACTCAGTTAAAATTCCAACGGGTCCATTGAAAGGCCCATTTAGACCTGCTCGTCCGAAACCTCGACAAAAAGGACCCCAAAACAAGTTTTAATCAAATTTTAGGAGTTCAAATAATTGATTAGGAGATTTTGAACACAATTATATTGAAAAACCTCAATTTTTATACTTTTTACTCAGTTAAAATTTCAACGGGTCCATTTAAAGGCCTATTTCAACCCGCTCGTCCGAAACTTCTACAAAAAGGACTGTAAAACAAGTTTTAATTTAATATTAGGAGTTCATGTAATTGATTAGGAGATTTTCAAAACAATTATATTGTAAAACATCAATTTTTATACTTTTTACTCAGTTAAAATTCCAACGGGTCCATTGAAAGGCCCATTTAGACATGCTTGTCCTAAACCTCTACAAAAGGGCCGCAAAACAAGTTTTAATGAAATTTTAGGAGATCATGTAATTGATTAGGAGATTTTCACCACAATTATATTGCAAAACCTCAATTTCTGTACTTTTTACTCAGTTAAAATTCCAACGGGTCCAATGAAAGGCCCATTTCGACCCGCTCGTCCGAAAACTCTAGAAAAAAGGACTACAAAACAAGTTTTATTCAAATTTTAGGAGTTCATGTAATTGATTAGGATATTTTCAAAACAATTATATTGCAAAACCTCAATTTCTGTACTTTTTACTCAGTGAAAATTTCAACGGGTCCATTGAAAGGCCCATTTAGACCTGCTCGTCCGAAACCTCTACAAAAAGGACCGCTAAAAAGTTTTATTCAAAATTTTGGAGTTCAAATAATTGATTAGGATATTTTCAAAACAATTATATTGTAGAACCTCAATTTTTATAATTTTTACCTAATTAAAATTCCAATGTGTCCAATGAAAGGCCCATTTCGACCCGCTCGTCCGAAACCTCTACAAAAAGGACTACAACACAAGTTTTAATCAAACTTTAGGAGTTCATGTAATTGATTAGGAGATTTTCATCACAATTATATTGCAAAACATCAATTTCTGTACTTTTTACTCAGTTAAAATTCCAACGGGTACATTGAAAGGCCCATTTAGACCTGCTCGTCCGAAACCTCTACAAAAAGGACCACAAAACAAGTTTTAATCAAATTTTAGGACTTCAAATAATTGATTAGGATATTTTGAACATAATTATATTGAAAAACCTCAATTTTTACACTTTTTACTTAGTTAAAATTCCAACGGGCCCATTGAAAGCCCCATTTATACCTGGTCGTCCGAAACCTCTACAAAAAGGACCGCAAAAAAGTTTTATTCAAATTTTATGAGTTCAAATAATTGATTAGGAGCTTTTCAACACAATTATATTGCAAAACCTCAATTTCTATACTTTTTACTCAGTTAAAATTTCAACGGGTCCATTGAATGGCCCATTTCGACCCGCTCGTCCGAAACCTCTACAAAAAGGACCGCAAAAAAGTTTTATTCAAATTTTATGAGTTCAAATAATTGATTAGGAGCTTTTCAACATAATTATATTGCAAAACCTCAATTTCTGTACTTTTTACTCAGTTAAAATTTAAACGGGTCCATTGAAAAGCCCAGTTCGACCCGATCGTCCGAAACTTCTACAAAAAGGACTGTAAAACAAGTTTTAATCAAAACTTAGGAGTTCATGTAATTGATTAGGAGCTTTTTAACACAATTATATTGAAAAACCTCAATTTCTGTACTTTTTAATCAGTTAAAATTCCAACGGGTCCATTGGAAGGCCCATTTAGACCTGCTCTTCCGAAACCTCGACAAAAAGGACAGCAAAAAATATTTATTCAAATTTTAGGAGTTCAAATAATTGATTAGGAGATTTTCAACACAATTATATTGTAAAACCTCAAATTTTATACTTTTTACTCAGTTAAAATTCCAACGGGTCCATTGAAAGGCCCATTTAGACCTCCTCGTCCGAAAACTCTACAAAAGGGTCGCAAAACAAGTTTTAATCAAATTTTAGGACATCATGTAATTGATTAGGAGATTTTCAACACAATTATATTGCAAAACCTCAATTTTTGTACTTTTTACTCAGTTAAAATTCCAACGGGTCCATTGAAAGGCCCATTTAGACATGCACGTCCGAAACCTCAACAAAAAGGACCGCAAAACAAGTTTTGATCAAATTTTAGGAGTTCAAATAATTGATTAGGAGATTTTCAACACAATTATATTGCAAAACCTCAAATTCTGTACTTTTTACTCAGATCAAATTCCAACGGGTCCATTGTAAGGCCCATTTAGACCTGCTCGTCCAAAACAGATACAAAAAGGACCGCAAAAAAGTTTAAAACAAATTTTAGGAGTTCAAATAAATGATTAGGAGCTTTTCAACACAATTATATTGCAAAACTGTAATTTTTATACATTTTACTCAGTTAAAATTCCAACGGGTCCACTGAAAGGCCCATTTAGACCCGCACGTCCGAAACCTCTACAAAAAGGGCCGCAAAACAAGTTTTAATCAAATTTTAGGAGATCCTGTAATTGATTAGGAGATTTTCAACACAATTATATTGCAAAACCTCAATTTCTATATTTTTACTCAGATAAAATTTCAACGGGTCCATTGAAAGGCCCATTTAGACCTGCTCGTCCGAAACCTCGACAAAAAGGACCCCAAAACAAGTTTTAATCAAATTTTAGGAGTTCAAATAATTGATTAGTAGATTTTGAACACAATTATATTGAAAAACCTCAATTTTTATACTTTTTACTCAGTTAAAATTTCAACGGGTCCATTGAAAGGCCCATTTAGACATGCTTGTCCTAAACCTTTACAAAAGGGCCGCAAAACAAGTTTTAATGAAATTTTAGGAGATCATGTAATTTATTAGGAGATTTTAACCACAATTATATTGCAAAACCTCAATTTCTGTACTTTTTACTCAGTTAAAATTCCAACGGGTCCAATGAAAGGCCCATTTCGACCCGCTCGTCCGAAAACTCTAGAAAAAGGACTACAAAACAAGTTTTAATCAAATTTTAGGAGTTCATGTAATTGATTAGGAGCTTTTACACACAATTATATTGCAAAACCTCAATTTCTGTACTTTTTACTCAGTTAAATTTTCAACGGGTCCATTGAAAGGCCCATTTAGACCTGCTCGTCCGAAACCTCTACAAAAAGGACCGCTAAAAAGTTTTATTCAAAATTTTGGAGTTCAAATAATTGATTAGGATATTTTCAAAACAATTATATTGTAGAACCTCAATTTTTATAATTTTTACTCAATTAAAATTCCAATGTGTCCAATGAAAGGCTCATTTAGACCTGCTTGTCCGAAACCTCTACAAAAAGGACCGCAAAACAAGTTTTAATCAAATTTTATGAGTTCATGTAATTGATTAGGAGCTTTTCAAAACAATTATATTGCAAAACCTCAATTTCTATACTTTTTACTCAGTTAAAATTCCAACGGGTTCAATGAAAGGCCCATTTCGACCCGCTCGTCCGAAACCTCTACAAAAAGGACTGCAACACAAGTTTTAATCAAACTTTAGGAGTTCATGTAATTGATTAGGAGATTTTCAACACAATTATATTGTAAAACCTCAAATTTTATACTTTTTACTCAGTTAAAATTCCAACGGGTCCATTGAAAGGCCCATTTAGACCTCCTCGTCCGAAAACTCTACAAAAGGGTCGCAAAACAAGTTTTAATCAAATTTTAGGACATCATGTAATTGATTAGGAGATTTTCAACACAATTATATTGCAAAACCTCAATTTTTGTACTTTTTACTCAGTTAAAATTCCAACGGGTCCATTGAAAGGCCCATTTAGACATGCACGTCCGAAACCTCAACAAAAAGGACCGCAAAACAAGTTTTGATCAAATTTTAGGAGTTCAAATAATTGATTAGGAGATTTTCAACACAATTATATTGCAAAACCTCAAATTCTGTACTTTTTACTCAGATCAAATTCCAACGGGTCCATTGTAAGGCCCATTTAGACCTGCTCGTCCAAAACAGATACAAAAAGGACCGCAAAAAAGTTTAAAACAAATTTTAGGAGTTCAAATAAATGATTAGGAGCTTTTCAACACAATTATATTGCAAAACTGTAATTTTTATACATTTTACTCAGTTAAAATTCCAACGGGTCCACTGAAAGGCCCATTTAGACCCGCACGTCCGAAACCTCTACAAAAAGGGCCGCAAAACAAGTTTTAATCAAATTTTAGGAGATCCTGTAATTGATTAGGAGATTTTCAACACAATTATATTGCAAAACCTCAATTTCTATATTTTTACTCAGATAAAATTTCAACGGGTCCATTGAAAGGCCCATTTAGACCTGCTCGTCCGAAACCTCGACAAAAAGGACCCCAAAACAAGTTTTAATCAAATTTTAGGAGTTCAAATAATTGATTAGTAGATTTTGAACACAATTATATTGAAAAACCTCAATTTTTATACTTTTTACTCAGTTAAAATTTCAACGGGTCCATTGAAAGGCCCATTTAGACATGCTGGTCCTAAACCTCTACAAAAGGGCCGCAAAACAAGTTTTAATGAAATTTTAGGAGATCATGTAATTTATTAGGAGATTTTAACCACAATTATATTGCAAAACCTCAATTTCTGTACTTTTTACTCAGTTAAAATTCCAACGGGTCCAATGAAAGGCCCATTTCGACCCGCTCGTCCGAAAACTCTAGAAAAAGGACTACAAAACAAGTTTTAATCAAATTTTAGGAGTTCATGTAATTGATTAGGAGCTTTTACACACAATTATATTGCAAAACCTCAATTTCTGTACTTTTTACTCAGTTAAAATTTCAACGGGTCCATTGAAAGGCCCATTTAGACCTGCTCGTCCGAAACCTCTACAAAAAGGACCGCTAAAAAGTTTTATTCAAAATTTTGGAGTTCAAATAATTGATTAGGATATTTTCAAAACAATTATATTGTAGAACCTCAATTTTTATAATTTTTACTCAATTAAAATTCCAATGTGTCCAATGAAAGGCCCATTTAGACCTGCTTGTCCGAAACCTCTACAAAAAGGACCGCAAAACAAGTTTTAATCAAATTTTATGAGTTCATGTAATTGATTAGGAGCTTTTCAAAACAATTATATTGCAAAACCTCAATTTCTATACTTTTTACTCAGTTAAAATTCCAACGGGTTCAATGAAAGGCCCATTTCGACCCGCTCGTCCGAAACCTCTACAAAAAGGACTGCAACACAAGTTTTAATCAAACTTTAGGAGTTCATGTAATTGATTAGGAGATTTTCATCACAATTATATTGCAAAACCTCAATTTCTGTACTTTTTACTCAGTTAAAATTCCAACGGGTACATTGAAAGGCCCATTTAGACCTGCTCGTCCGAAACCTCTACAAAAAGGACCACAAAACAAGTTTTAATCAAATTTTAGGACTTCAAATAATTGATTAGGATATTTTGAACATAATTATATTGAAAAACCTCATTTTTTATACTTTTTACTTAGTTAAAATTCCAACGGGCCCATTGAAAGCCCCATTTAGACCTGGTCGTCCGAAACCTCTACAAAAAGGACCGCAAAAAAGTTTTATTCAAATTTTATGAGTTCAAATAATTGATTAGGAGCTTTTCAACACAATTATATTGCAAAACCTCAATTTCTATACTTTTTACTCAGTTAAAATTTCAACGGGTCCATTGAATGGCCCATTTCGACCCGCTCATCCGAAACCTCTACAAAAAGGACCGCAAAAAAGTTTTATTCAAATTTTATGAGTTCAAATAATTGATTAGGAGCTTTTCAACACAATTATATTGCAAAACCTCAATTTCTGTACTTTTTACTAAGTTAAAATTTCAACGGGTCCATTGAAAAGCCCAGTTCGACCCGATCGTCCGAAACTTCTACAAAAAGGACTGTAAAACAAGTTTTAATCAAAACTTAGGAGTTCATGTAATTGATTAGGAGCTTTTTAACACAATTATATTGAAAAACCTCAATTTCTGTACTTTTAATCAGTTAAAATTCCAACGGGTCCATTGGAAGGCCCATTTAGACCTGCTCTTCCGAAACCTCGACAAAAAGGACCGCAAAAAAGATTTATTCAAATTTTAGGAGTTCAAATAATTGATTAGGATATTTTCAACACAATTATATTGTAAAACCTCAAATTTTATACTTTTTACTCAGTTAAAATTCCAACGGGTCCATTGAAAGGCCCATTTAGACCTCCTCGTCCGAAAACTCTACAAAAGGGTCGCAAAACAAGTTTTAATCAAATTTTAGGACATCATGTAATTGATTAGGAGATTTTCAACACAATTATATTGCAAAACCTCAATTTTTGTACTTTTTACTCAGTTAAAATTCCAACGGGTCCATTGAAAGGCCCATTTAGACATGCACGTCCGAAACCTCAACAAAAAGGACCGCAAAACAAGTTTTGATCAAATTTTAGGAGTTCAAATAATTGATTAGGAGCTTTTCAACACAATTATATTGCAAAACCTCAAATTCTGTACTTTTTACTCAGATCAAATTCCAACGGGTCCATTGTAAGGCCCATTTAGATCTGCTCGTCCAAAACAGATACAAAAAGGACCGCAAAAAAGTTTAAAACAAATTTTAGGAGTTCAAATAAATGATTAGGAGCTTTTCAACACAATTATATTGCAAAACTGTAATTTTTATACATTTTACTCAGTTAAAATTCCAACGGGTCCACTGAAAGGCCCATTTAGACCCGCACGTCCGAAACCTCTACAAAAAGGGCCGCAAAACAAGTTTTAATCAAATTTTAGGAGATCCTGTAATTGATTAGGAGATTTTCAACACAATTATATTGCAAAACCTCAATTTCTATATTTTTACTCAGATAAAATTTCAACGGGTCCATTGAAAGGCCCATTTAGACCTGCTCGTCCGAAACCTCTACAAAAAGGACCGCAAAACAAGTTTTAATCAAAATTTAGGAGTTCAAATAATTTGATTAGGAGCTTTTCAACACAATTATATTGCAAAACCTCAATTTATGTACTTTTTACTCAGTTCAAATTCCAACGGGTCCATTGTAAGGCCCATTTAGACCTGCTCGTCCAAAACAGATACAAAAAGGACCGCAAAAAAGTTTAAAACAAATTTTAGGAGTTCAAATAAATGATTAGGTTCTTTTCAACACAATTATATTGCTAAACTTTAATTTTTATACATTTTACTCAGTTAAAATTCCAACGGGTCCACTGAAAGGCCCATTTAGAACCGCACGTCCGAAAGCTCTACATAAAGGACCGCAAAACAAGTTTTGATCATATTTTAGGAGTACAAATAATTGATTATGAGCTTTTCAACACTAGTATATTGCAAAACCTCAATTTTTATACTTTTTACTCAGTTAAAATTCCAATGGGTCCATTGAAAGGCCCATTTAGACATGCTCGGCCGAAACCTCTACAAAAAGAGCCGCAAAACAAGTTTTAATCAAATTTTACGAGATCATGTAATTGATTAGGAGATTTTCAACACAAATATATTGCAAAACCTCAATTTCTTTACTTTTTACTCAGTCAAATTTCCAACAAGTCCATTGAAAGGCCCATTTAGACTTGCTCGTCCGAAACCTCTACAAAAAGGACCGCAAAACAAGTTATAATCAAATTTTAGGAGTTCAAATAATTGATTAGGAGCTTTTCAACACAATTATATTGCAAAACCTCAATTTCATTACTTTTTACTTAGTTAAAATTCCAACGGGTCCATTGAAAGGCCCATTTAGACCCGCTCGTCCGAACCCTCTACAAAAAGGACCACAAGAAAGTTTTAATCAAAATTTAGGAGTTCATGTTATTGATTAGGAGCTTTTCAACACAATTATATTGCAAAACCTCAATTTCTGTACTTTTTACTCAGTTAAAATTTCAACGGGTCCATTGAAAAGCCCAGTTCGACCCGATCGTCCAAAACTTCTACAAAAAGGACTGTAAAACAAGTTTTAATCAAAACTTAGGAGTTCATGTAATTGATTAGGAGCTTTTTAACACAATTATATTGAAAAACCTCAATTTCTGTACTTTTTAATCAGTTAAAATTCCAACGGGTCCATTGGAAGGCCCATTTAGACCTGCTCTTCCGAAACCTCGACAAAAAGGACCGCAAAAAAGATTTATTCAAATTTTAGGAGTTCAAATAATTGATTAGGAGATTTTCAACACAATTATATTGTAAAACCTCAAATTTTATACTTTTTACTCAGTTAAAATTCCAACGGGTCCATTGAAAGGCCCATTTAGACCTCCTCGTCCGAAAACTCTACAAAAGGGTCGCAAAACAAGTTTTAATCAAATTTTAGGACATCATGTAATTGATTAGGAGATTTTCAACACAATTATATTGCAAAACCTCAATTTTTGTACTTTTTACTCAGTTAAAATTCCAACGGGTCCATTGAAAGGCCCATTTAGACATGCACGTCCGAAACCTCAACAAAAAGGACCGCAAAACAAGTTTTGATCAAATTTTAGGAGTTCGAATAATTGATTAGGAGCTTTTCAACACAATTATATTGCAAAACCTCAAATTCTGTACTTTTTACTCAGATCAAATTCCAACGGGTCCATTGTAAGGCCCATTTAGATCTGCTCGTCCAAAACAGATACAAAAAGGACCGCAAAAAAGTTTAAAACAAATTTTAGGAGTTCAAATAAATGATTAGGAGCTTTTCAACACAATTATATTGCAAAACTGTAATTTTTATACATTTTACTCAGTTAAAATTCCAACGGGTCCACTGAAAGGCCCATTTAGACCCGCACGTCCGAAACCTCTACAAAAAGGGCCGCAAAACAAGTTTTAATCAAATTTTAGGAGATCCTGTAATTGATTAGGAGATTTTCAACACAATTATATTGCAAAACCTCAATTTCTATATTTTTACTCAGATAAAATTTCAACGGGTCCATTGAAAGGCCCATTTAGACCTGCTCGTCCGAAACCTCTACAAAAAGGACCGCAAAACAAGTTTTAATCAAAATTTAGGAGTTCAAATAATTTGATTAGGAGCTTTTCAACACAATTATATTGCAAAACCTCAATTTATGTACTTTTTACTAAGTTCAAATTCCAACGGGTCCATTGTAAGGCCCATTTAGACCTGCTCGTCCAAAACAGATACAAAAAGGACCGCAAAAAAGTTTAAAACAAATTTTAGGAGTTCAAATAAATGATTAGGTTCTTTTCAACACAATTATATTGCTAAACTTTAATTTTTATACATTTTACTCAGTTAAAATTCCAACGGGTCCACTGAAAGGCCCATTTAGAACCGCACGTCCGAAAGCTCTACATAAAGGACCGCAAAACAAGTTTTGATCATATTTTAGGAGTACAAATAATTGATTATGAGCTTTTCAACACTAGTATATTGCAAAACCTCAATTTTTATACTTTTTACTCAGTTAAAATTCCAATGGGTCCATTGAAAGGCCCATTTAGACATGCTCGGCCGAAACCTCTACAAAAAGAGCCGCAAAACAAGTTTTAATCAAATTTTACGAGATCATGTAATTGATTAGGAGATTTTCAACACAAATATATTGCAAAACCTTAATTTCTTTACTTTTTACTCAGTCAAATTTCCAACAAGTCCATTGAAAGGCCCATTTAGACTTGCTCGTCCGAAACCTCTACAAAAAGGACCGCAAAACAAGTTTTAATCAAATTTTAGGAGTTCAAATAATTGATTAGGAGCTTTTCAACACAATTATATTACAAAACCTCAATTTCATTACTTTTTACTTAGTTAAAATTCCAACGGGTCCATTGAAAGGCCCATTTAGACCCGCTCGTCCGAACCCTCTACAAAAAGGACCACAAGAAAGTTTTAATCAAAATTTAGGAGTTCATGTTATTGATTAGGAGCTTTTCAACACAATTATATTGCAAAACCTCAATTTCTGTACTTTTTACTCAGTTAAAATTCTAACGGGTCCATTGAAAGGCCCATTTAGACCTGCTCGTCCGAAACCTTGACAAAAAGGACCGTAAAAATAGTTTTAATCAAATTTTAGGAGTTCAAATAATTGATTAGGAGCTTTTCAACACAAATATATTGAAAACCTCAATTTTATACTTTTTACTTAGTTAAAATTCCAACGGGCCCATTGAAAGGCCCATTTAGACCTGCTCGTCCGAAACCACTACAAAAAGGACCGCAAAAATGTTTTATTCAATTATTAGGAGTTCAAATAAATGATTAGGAGCTTTTCAACACAATTATATTGCAAAACTTTAATTTTTATACATTTTACTCAGTTAAAATTCCAACGGGTCCACTGAAAGGCCCATTTAGACCCGCACGTCCGAAACCTCTACAGAAAGGGTCGCAAAACAAGTTTTAATCAAATTTTAGGAGATCCTGTAATTGATTAGGAGATTTTCAACACAATTATATTGCAAAACCTCAATTTCTATATTTTTACTCAGATAAAATTCCAACGGGTCCATTGAAAGGCCCATTTAGACCTGCTCGTCCGAAACCTCTACAAAAAGGACCGCAAAACAAGTTTTAATCAAAATTTAGGAGTTCAAATAATTTGATTAGGAGCTTTTCAACACAATTATATTAAAAAACCTCAATTTATGTACTTTTTACTCAGTTCAATTTCCAACGGGTCCATTGTAAGGCCCATTTAGACCTGCTCGTCCAAAACAGATACAAAAAGGACCGCAAAAAAGTTTAAAACAAATTTTAGGAGTTCAAATAAATGATTAGGTTCTTTTCAACACAATTATATTGCTAAACTTTAATTTTTATACATTTTACTCAGTTAAAATTCCAACGGGTCCACTGAAAGGCCCATTTAGACCCGCACGTCCGAAAGCTCTACATAAAGGACCGCAAAACAAGTTTTGATCATATTTTAGGAGTACAAATAATTGATTATGAGCTTTTCAACACTAGTATATTGCAAAACCTCAATTTTTATACTTTTTACTCAGTTAAAATTCCAATGGGTCCATTGAAAGGCCCATTTAGACATGCTCGGCCGAAACCTCTACAAAAAGGGCCGCAAAACAAGTTTTAATCAAATTTTACGAGATCATGTAATTGATTAGGAGATTTTCAACACAAATATATTGCAAAACCTCAATTTCTTTACTTTTTACTTAGTCAAATTTCCAACAAGTCCATTGAAAGGCCCATTTAGACTTGCTCGTCCGAAACCTCTACAAAAAGGACCGCAAAACAAGTTTTAATCAAATTTTAGGAGTTCAAATAATTGATTAGGAGCTTTTCATTACTTTTTACTTAGTTAAAATTCCAACGGGTCCATTGAAAGGCCCATTTAGACCCGCTCGTCCGAAACCTCTACAAAAAGGACCACAAGAAAGTTTTAATCAAAATTTAGGAGTTCATGTAATTGATTAGGAGCTTTTCAACACAATTATATTGCAAAACCTCAATTTCTGTACTTTTTACTCAGTTAAAATTCTAACGGGTCCATTGAAAGGCCCATTTAGACCTGCTCGTCCGAAACCTTGACAAAAAGGACCGTAAAAATAGTTTTAATCAAATTTTAGGAGTTCAAATAATTGATTAGTAGCTTTTCAACACAAATATATTGAAAACCTCAATTTTATACTTTTTACTTAGTTAAAATTCCAACGGGCCCATTGAAAGGCCCATTTAGACCTGCTCGTCCGAAACCACTACAAAAAGGACTGCAAAAATGTTTTATTCAAATATTATGAGTTCAAATAATTGATTAGGAACTTTTCAACACAATTATATTGCAAAACCTTTATTTTTGTACTTTTTACTCAGTTAAAATTCCAACGGGTCCATTGAAAGGCCCATTTAGACCTCCTCGTCCGAAAACTCTACAAAAAGGACTGCAAAACAAGTTTTAATCAAAGTTTAGAAGATCATCTAAATTATTAGGAGCTTTTCAACAGAATTATATTGCAAAACCCCAATTTCTGTACTTTTTACTCAGTTAAAATTCCAACGGGTACATTGAAAGGCCCATTTAGACCTGCTCGTCCGAAACCTCTACAAAAAGGACCACAAAACAAGTTTTAATCAAATTTTAGGACTTCAAATAATTGATTAGCATATTTTGAACATAATTATATTGAAAAACCTCAATTTTTATACTTTTTACTCAGTTAAAATTCCAACGGGCCCATTGAAAGCCCCATTTAGACCTGGTCGTCCGAACCGCTATAAAAAGGACCGCAAAAAAGTTTTATTCAAATTTTATGAGTTCAAATAATTGATTAGGAGCTTTTCAACACAATTATATTGCAAAACCTCAATTTCTGTACTTTTTACTCAGTTAAAATTTCAACGGGTCCATTGAAAAGCCCAGTTCGACCCGATCGTCCGAAACTTCTACAAAAAGGACTGTAAAACAAGTTTTAATCAAAACTTAGGAGTTCATGTAATTGATTAGGAGCTTTTGAACACAATTATATTGAAAAAACTTAATTTTTATACTTTGTACTCAGTTAAAATTCCAATGGGCCCATTGAAAGGCCCATTTCGACCCGCTCATCCGAAACCTCTACAAAAAGGACCGCAAAAAAGTTTTATTCAAATTTTATGAGTTCAAATAATTGATTAGGAGCTTTTCAACACAATTATATTGCAAAACCTCAATTTCTGTACTTTTTACTCAGTTAAAATTTCAACGGGTCCATTGAAAAGCCCAGTTCGACCCGATCGTCCGAAACTTCTACAAAAAGGACTGTAAAACAAGTTTTAATCAAAACTTAGGAGTTCATGTAATTGATTAGGAGCTTTTTAACACAATTATAATGAAAAACCTCAATTTCTGTACTTTTTAATCAGTTAAAATTCCAACGGGTCCATTGGAAGGCCCATTTAGACCTGCTCTTCCGAAACCTCGACAAAAAGGACCGCAAAAAAGATTTATTCAAATTTTAGGAGTTCAAATAATTGATTAGTAGATTTTCAACACAATTATATTGTAAAACCTCAAATTTTATACTTTTTACTCAGTTAAAATTCCAACGGGTCCATTGAAAGGCCCATTTAGACCTTCTCGTCCGAAAACTCTACAAAAGGGTCGCAAAACAAGTTTTAATCAAATTTTAGGAGATCATGTAATTGATTAGGAGATTTTCAACACAATTATATTGCAAAACCTCAATTTTTGTACTTTTTACTCAGTTAAAATTCCAACGGGTCCATTGAAAGGCCCATTAAGACCTGCTCGTTCGAAACCGATACAAAAAAGACCACAAAAAAAGTTTTAATCAAATCGTAGGAGTTCAAATAATTTATTAGGACCTTTTCAACACAATTATATTGCAAAACCTCAATTTTTGTACTTTTTACTCAGTTAAAATTCCAACGGGTCAATTGAAAGGCCCATTTAGACATGCTCGTCCAAAACCTCGACAAAAAGGACCGCAAAACAAGTTTTGATCAAATTTTAGGATTTCAAATAATTGATTAGGAGCTTTTCAACACAATTATATTGCAACACCTCAATTTCTGTACTTTTTACTCAGTTAAAATTCCAACGGGTCCATTGAAAGGCCCATTAAGACCTGCTCGTTCGAAACCGATACAAAAAAGACCACAAAAAAAGTTTTAATCAAATCTTAGGAGTTCAAATAATTTATTAGGACCTTTTCAACACAATTATATTGCAAAACTTCAATTTTTGAACTTTTTACTCAGTTAAAATTCCAACGGGTCCATTGAAAGGCTCATTTAGACCCGCACGTCCGAAACCTCAACATAAAGGACCACAAACCAAGTTTTGATCATATTTCAGGAGTACAAATAATTGAATATGAGCTTTTCAACACAATTATATTGCAAAACCTCAATTTTTATACTTTTTACACAGTTAAAATTCCAACGGGTCCATTGAAAGACACATTTAGACATGCTCGTCCGAAACCTCTACAAAAAGGGCCGCAAAACAAGTTTTAATCAAATTTTATGAGATCATGTAATTGATTAGGAGATTTTCAACACAATTATATTGAAAAGCCTCAATTTCTGTTTTTTTTACTCAGATAAAATTCCAACGGGTCCATTGAAAGGCCCATTTAGACCTGCTCGTCCGAAACCTCTACAAAAAGGACTGCAAAACAAGTTTTAATCAAAATTTAGGAGTTCAAATAATTGATTAGGAGCTTCTCAACACAATTATATTGCAAAACCTCAATTTTTGTACTTTTTACTCAGTTCAAATTCCAACGGGTCCATTCTAAGGCCCATTTAGACCTGCTCGTCCAAAACAGATACAAAAAGGACCGCAAAAAAGTTTAATACAAATTTTAGGAGTTCAAATAAATGATTAGGAACTTTTCACCACAAATATATTGCAAAAATTTAATTTTTATACATTTTACTCAGTTAAAATTCCAACGGGTCCACTGAAAGGCCCATTTAGACCCGCACGTCCGAAACCTCTACATAAAGGACCGCAAAACAAGTTTTGATCATATTTTAGGAGTACAAATAATTTATTATGAGCTTTTCAACACAATTATATTGAAAAACTCAATTTTTATACTTTTTACTCAGTTAAAATTCCAGCGGGCCATTGAAAGGCTCATTTAGACATGCTCGACCGAAACCTCTACAAAAAGGACTGCAAAAAAAGTTTTAATGAAAATTTAGGAGATCATGTAATTGATTAAGAGATTTTCAACACACTTATATTGCAAAACCTTAATTTCTGTACTTTTTACTCAGTTAAAATTCTAACAGATCCATTGAAAGGCCCATTTAGACCTGCTCGTCCGAAACCTCGACAAAAAGGACCGCAAAACAAGTTTTAATCAAATTTGAGGAGTTCAAATAATTGAGTAGTAGCATTTCAACACAATTATATTGCAAAACCTCAATTTCTGTAATTCTTACTCGGTTAAAATTCCAATGGGTCCATTGAAAGGCCCATTTAGACATACTCGTCCGAAACCTCTACAAAAAGGACTGCAAAAAAAGTTTTAATCAAATTTTAGGAGTTCATGTAATTGATTAGGAGCTTTTCAACACAATTAAATTGCATTACCTCAATTTCTGTACTTTTTACTCAGTTAAAATTCCAACGGGTCCATTGAAAGGCCCATTTAGACCTGCTCGTCCGAAACCTCGACAAAAAGGACCGCAAAACAAGTTTTGATCAAATTTTAGTAGTTCAAATAATTGATTAGGAGCTTTTCAACACAATTATATTGCAAAAACTCAATTTCTGTACTGTTTACTCAGTTATAATTCCAACGGGTCCAATGAAAGGCCCATTTCGACCCGCTCGTCCGAAACCTCTACAAAAAAGACTGCAAAAAAAGTTTTAATCAAATTTTAGGATTTCATGTAATTGATTAGGAGCTTTTCAACACAATTATATTGCAAAACCTCAATTTTTGTACTTTTTACTCAGTTAAAATTCCAACGGGTCCATTGAAAGGCTCATTTCGACCCGCTCGCCCAAAACCTCTACAAAAAGGACTTTAAAACAAGTTTTAATCAAATCTTAGGAGTTTATGTAATTGATTAGGAGCTTTTCAACCTAATTATATTGCAAAACCTCAATTTTTGTACTTTTTACTAAGTTAAAATTCTAACGAGTCCATTGGAAGGCTCATTTAGACCTGCTCGTCCGAAACCTCGACAAAAAGGATCGCAAAACAAGTTTTAATCAAATTTGAGGAGTTCATGTAATTGATTAGGATCTTTTGAACACAATTATATTGCAAAACCTCAATTTCTATACTTTTTACTCAGTTAAAATTCCAACGGGTCCATTGAAAGGCCCATTTCGACCCGCTCGTCCGAAACCTCTACAAAAAGGACTGCAAAACAAGTTTTAATCAAACTTTAGGAGTTCATGTAATTGATTAGGAGCTTTTGAACACAATTATATTGCAAAACCTCAATTTTTGTACTTTTTACTCAGTTAAAATTCCAACGGGTCCAGTGAAAGGCCCATTTAGACCTGCTCGTCCGAAACCTCTACAAAAAGGACCGCAAAAATGTTTTATTCAAATATTAGGAGTTCAAATAATTGATTAGGAGATTTTCAACACAATTATATTGCAAAACTTCGAATTCTGTACTTTTTACTCAGTTAAAATTCCAACGGGTCCATTGAAAGGCCCATTTAGACCTCCTCGTCTGAAACCTCTACAAAAGGGTCGCAAAACAAGTTTTAATCAAATTTTAGGAGATCATGTAATTGATTAGGAGACTTTCAACACGATTATATTGCAAAACCTCATATTTTGTACTTTTTACTCAGTAAAAATTCCAACGGGTCCATTGAAAGGCCCATTTGGACCTTCTCGTCCGAAACCTCGACAAAAAGGACCGCAAAATAAGTTTTGATCAAATTTTAGGAATTCAAATAATTGATTAGGAGCTTTTCAACACAATTATATTGCAAAACCTCAGTTTCTGTAATTTTTGCTCAGTTAAAAATCAACGGGCCCATTGAAAGTCCCATTTAGACCTACTCATCCGGAACCTCAACAAAAAGGACCGCAAAAAAGTTTTAATCAAACTTTAGGAGTTTAAATAAATGATTAGGAGCTTTTCAACACAATTATATTGCAACACTTCAACTTTTATACATTTTACTCAGTTAAAATTCCAACGGGTCCATTGAAAGGCCCATTTAGACCCGCACGTCCGAAACCTCTACATAAAGGACCACAAAACAAGTTTTGATCATATTTTAGGAGTACAAATAATTGATTAGGAGCTTTTCAACACAATTATATTGAAAAACCTCAATTTTTATACTTTTTACCTAGTTAAAATTCCAACGGGTCCATTGAAAGGCCCATTTAGACCTGCTGGTCCGAAACCTTTACAAAAAAGACCGCAAAAAAAAGTTTTATTCAAATTTTATGAGTTCAAATAATTGATTAGAAGATTTTCAACACAATTATATTGCAAAACCTCAATTTCTATACTTTTTTCTCAGTTAAAATTCCAACGGGTCCATTGAAAGGCCCTTTTAGACCTGCTCGTCCGAAACCTCGACAAAAAGGACCGCAAAAAAAGTTTTAATCAAATTTTAGGAGTTAAAATAATTGATTAGGAGCTTTTGAACACAATTATATTGAAAAAACTTAATTTTTATACTTTGTACTCAGTTAAAATTCCAACGGGCCCATTAAAAGGCCCATTTCGACCCGCTCGTCTGAAACCTCTACAAAAAGGACTGTAAAACAAGTTTTAATCAAATCTTAGGATTTCATGTAATTGTTTAGAGGCTTTTCAACACAATTATATTGCAAAACCTCAATTTCTGTAATTTTTACTAAGTTAAAATTCCAACAGGTCCATTGGAAGGCCCATTTAGACCTGCTTGTCCGAAACCTCGACAAAAAGGACCGCAAAACAAGTTTTAATCAAATTTTAGGAGTTCAAATAATTGATTAGGAGCTTTTCAACACAATTATATTGCAAAACCTCAATTTCATTACTTTTTACTTAGTTAAAATTCCAACGGGTCCATTGAAAGGCCCATTTAGACCCGCTCGTCCGAACCCTCTACAAAAAGGACCACAAGAAAGTTTTAATCAAAATTTAGGAGTTCATGTTATTGATTAGGAGCTTTTCAACACAATTATATTGCAAAACCTCAATTTCTGTACTTTTTACTGAGTTAAAATTCCAACGGGTCCATTGAAAGGCCCATTTAGACCTGCTCGTCCGAAACCTCTACAAAAAGGAACGCAAAACAAGTTTTAATCAAATTTTAGGAGATCATGTAATTGATTAGGAGATTTTCAAAACAATTATATTGCAAAACCTCAATTTCTATACTTTTTACTCAGTTAAAATTCTAATGGGTCCATTGAAAGGCCCATTTAGACCTGCTCGTCCGAAACCTCTACAAAAAGGACCGCAAAATAAGTTTTAATCAAATTTTAGGAGTTCATGTAATTGATTAGGAGCCTATCAACACAATAATATTGAAAAACCTCAATTTTTATACTTTTTACCTAGTTAAAATTCCAACGGGTCCATTGAAAGGCCCATTTAGACCTGCTCGTCCGAAACCTTTACAAAAAAGACCGCAAAAAAAGTTTTATTCAAATTTTATGAGTTCAAATAATTGATTAGGAGATTTTCAACACAATTATATTGCAAAACCTCAATTTCTATACTTTTTTCTCAGTTAAAATTCGAACGGGCCCATTGAAAGGCCCTTTTAGAGCTGCTCGTCCGAAACCTCGACAAAAAGGACCGCAAAAAAAGTTTTAATCAAATTTTAGGAGTTCAAATAATTGGTTAGGAGCTTTTGAACACAATTATATTGAAAAAACTCAATTTTTATACTTTTTACTCAGTTAAAATTCCAACGGGCCCATTGAAAGGCCCATTTCGACTCGCTCGTCCGAAACCTTTACAAAAAGGACTGTAAAACAAGTTTTAATCAAATCTTAGGATTTCATGTAATTGTTTAGGAGCTTTTCAACACAATTATATTGCAAAACCTCAATTTCTGTAATTTTTACTAAGTTAAAATTCCAACGGGTCCATTGGAAGGCTCATTTAGACCTGCTTGTCCGAAACCTCGACAAAAAGGACCACAAAACAAGTTTTAATCAAATTTTAGGAGTTCAAATAATTGATTTGGAGATTTTAAACACAATTATTTTGCAAAACCTCAATTTTTTTACTTTTTACTCAGTTTAAATTCCAACGGGTCCATTGAAAGGCCCATTTAGACCTGCTCGTCCGAAACCTCTACAAAAAGGAACGCAAAACAAGTTTTAATCAAATTTTAGGAGATCATGTAATTGATTAGGAGATTTTCAACACAATTATATTGCGAAACCTCAATTTCTGTACTTTTTACTCAGTTAAAATTCCAATGAGTCCATTGAAAGGCCCATTTAGACCTGCTCGTCCGAAACCTCTATAAAAAGGACCGCAAAATAAGTTTTAATCAAATTTTAGGAGTTCATGTAATTGATTAGGAGCCTTTCAACACAATTATATTGTAAAACCTCAATTTTTATACTTTTTACCTAGTTAAAATTCCAACGGGTCCAATGAAAGGCCCATTTAGACCTGCTCGTCCGAAACCTTTACAAAAAAGACCGCAAAAAAAAGTTTTATTCAAATTTTATGAGTTCAAATAATTGATTTGGAGATTTTCAACACAATTATATTGCAAAACCTCAATTTCTGTACTTTTTTCTCAGTTAAAATTCCAACGGGCCCATTGAAAGGCCCTTTTAGAGATGCTCGTCCGAAACCTCAACAAAAAGGACCGCAAAAAAAGTTTTAATCAAATTTTAGGAGTTCAAATAATTTATTAGGAGCTTTTGAACACAATAATATTGAAAAAACTCAATTTTTATACTTTTTACTCAGTTAAAATTCCAACGGGCCCATTGAAAGGCCCATTTCGACCCGCTCGTCCGAAACCTCTACAAAAAGGACTGTAAAACAAGTTTTAATCAAATCTTAGGAGTTCATGTAATTGTTTAGGAGCTTTTCAACACAATTATATTGCAAAACCTCAATTTCTGTACTTTTTACTCAGTTAAAATTCCTACGGGTCCAATGAAAGGCCCATTTAGACATGCTTGTCCGAAACCTCTACAAAAAGGACTGCAAAACAAGTTTTAATCAAATTTTAGGAGTTCATTCAATTGACTAGGAGCTTTTCAACACAGTTATATTGCAAAACAAGTTTTAATCAAATTTTAGGAGATCATGTAATTGATTAGGAGACTTTCAACACGATTATATTGCAAAACCTCAATTTTTGTACTTTTTACTCAGTAAAAATTCCAACGGGTCCATTGGAAGGCCCATTTAGACCTGCTTGTCCGAAACCTCGACAAAAAGGACCGCAAAACAAGTTTTAATCAAATTTTAGGAGTTCAAATAATTGATTTGGAGATTTTCAACACAATTATATTGCAAAACCACAATTTTTGTACTTTTTACTCAGTTAAAATTCCAACGGGTCCATTGAAAGGCCCATTTAGACCTGCTCGTCCGAAACCTCTACAAAAAGGACCGCAAAAAAGTTGTATTCAAATATTAGGAGTTCAAATAGTTGATTAGGATCTTTTCACCACAATTATATTGCAAAACCTCAATTTCATTACTTTTTACTCAGTTAAAATTCCAACGAGTCCATTGAAAGGCCCATTTCGACCCGCTCGTCCGAAACCTCTACAAAAAGGACTGCAAAACAAGTTTTAATCAAATTTTAGGAGTTCATGTAATTGATTAGGAGCATTTAAACATAATTATATTGCAAAACCTCAATTTCTGTACTTTTTTCTCAGTTAAAATTCCAACGGGTCCATTGAAAGGCCCATTTAGAACTGCTCGTCCGAAACCTTGACAAAAAGGGCCGCAAAACAAGTTGTATTCAAATATTAGGAGTTCAAATAATTGATTAGGAGCTTTTCAACACAATTATAGTGCAAAACGTCAATTTATGTACTTTTTAATCAGTTAAAATTCCAACGGGTCCATTGAAAGGCCCATTTCGACCCGCTCGTCCGAAACCTCTACAAAAGGAATACAAAACAAGTTTTAATCAAATTTTAGAAGTTCATGTAATTGATTAGGATCTTTTCAACACAGTTATATTGCAAAACCTCAATTTTTGTACTTTTTATTCAGTTAAATTTCCAACGGGTCCATTGAAAGGCCCATTTAGACTTGCTCGTCCGAAACTTCGACAAAAAGGACCGCAAAACAAGTTCTAATCAAAATTTAGGAGTTCATATAATTGATTAGGAGCTTTTCAACACAATTACATTGCAAAACCTCAATTTATGTACTTTTTACACAATTAAAATTCCAACGGGTCCATTGTTAGGCCCATTTAGACCTGCTCGTCCGAAACCGATACAAAAAGGACCTCAAAAAGGTTTTAATCAAATTTTAGGAGTTCAAATAAATGATTAGGAGATTTTCAACACAATTATATTGCAAAACATCAATTTTTATACATTTTACTAAGTTAAAATTCCAACAGGTCCATTGAAAGGCCCATTTAGACCTGCTTGTCCGAACCCTCTACAAAAAGGACCGTAAAACAAGCTTTAATAAAACTTTAGGAGTTCAAATAAATGATTAGGAGCTTTTCAACACAATTATACTGCAAAACCTCAAATTCTGTACTTTTTACTCAGTTAAAATTCCAACGGGTGCATTGAAAGACCCATTTAGACATGCTTGTACGGAACCTCGACAAAAAGGACCGCAAAACTAGTTTTAATCAAATTTTAGGAGTTCAAATAATTTATTAGGAACTTTTCAACACAATTATATTGAAAAACATCAATTTTTATACTTTTTACTTTGTTAAAATTCCAACGGGTCCATTGAAAAGCCCATTTCGACCCGCTGGTCCGAAACCTCTACAAAAAGGACTGTAAAACAAGTTTTAATCAAAACTTAGGAGTTCATGTAATTGATTAGGAGCTTTTCAACACAATTATATTTTGCAAAACCTCAATTTCTGTACTTTTTAATCAGTTAAAATTCCAACGGGTCCATTGGAAGGCCCATTTAGACCTGCTCGTCCGAAACCTCAACAAAAAGGACCGCAAAACAAGTTTTAATCAAAATTTACGAGATCATGTAATTGATTAGGAGATTTTCAACACACTTATATTGCAAAACCTCAATTTCTGTACTTTTTACTCAGTTAAAATTCCAACGGGTCCATTGAAAGGCCCATTTAGACCCGCTCGTCCGAAACCTCTACAAAAAGGACTACAAAAAAAGTTTTAATCAAATTTTAGGAGTTCATGTAATTGATTAGGAGCTTTTACACACAATTATATTGCAAAACCTCAATTTCTGTACTTTTTACTCAGTTAAAATTCCAACGGGTCCATTGAAAGGCCCATTTAGACCTGCTCGTCCGAAACCTCTACAAAAAGGACCGCAAAAAAGTTTTATTCAAAGTTTTGAAGTTCAAATAATTGATTAGGAGATTTTCAAAACAATTATATTGTAGAACCTCAATTTTTATAATTTTTACTCAATTAAAATTCCAACGGGTCCATTGAAAGGCCCATTTAGACCTGCTTGTCCGAAACCTCTACAAAAAGGACCGCAAAACAAGTTTTAAACAAAATTTAGGAGATCATGTAATTGATTGGGAGATTTTCAACACAATTATATTGCAAAACCTCAATTTTTGTACTTTTTACTCAGTTAAACTTCCAACGGGTCCAATGAAAGGCCCATTTCGACCCGCTCGTTCGAAACCTCTACAAAAAGGACTGCAAAACAAGTTTTAATCAAATTTTAGGAGTTCATGTAATTGATTAGGAGCTTTTCAACACAATTATATTGCAAAACCTCAATTTCTGTACTTTTTACTCAGTTAAAATTCCAACGGGTCCAATGAAAGGCCCATTTCGACCCGCTCGTCCGAAACCTCTACAAAAAGGACTGCAAAACAAGTTTTAATCAAGTTTTAGGAGTTCATGTAATTGATTAGGAGATTTTCAACACAATTATATTGCAAAACCTCAATTTCTGTACTTTTTACTCAGTTAAAATTCCAATGGGTCCATTGAAAGGCCCATTTAGACATGCTCGTCCGAAACTTCGACAAAAAGAACCGCAAAGCAAGTTTTAATCAAATTTTAGGACTTCAAATAATTGATTAGGATATTTTGAACACAATTATATTGAAAAACCTCAATTTTTAAACTTTTTACTCAGTTAAAATTTCAACGGGTCCATTGAAAAGCCCATTTCGACCCGCTCGTCCGAAACCTCTACAAAAAGGACTGTAAAACAAGTTTTAATCAAATCTTAGGAGTTCATGTAATTGATTAGGAGCTTTTCAACACAATTATATTGAAAAACCTCAATTTCTGTACTTTTTACTCAGTTAAAATTCCAACGGGTCCATTGGAAGGCCCATTTAGACGTGCTCGTCCGAAACCTCGACAAAAATGACCGCAAAACAAGTTTTAATCAAAATTTAGGAGATCATGTAATTGATTAGGAGATTTTCAACACACTTAGATTGCAAAACCTCAATTTCTGTAATTTTTACTCAATTAAAATTCCAACGGGTCCATTGAAAGGCCCATTTAGACATGCTCGTCCGAAACCTCTACAAAAGGGCCGCAAAACAAGTTTTAATGAAATTTTAGGAGATAATGTAATTGATTAGGAGATTTTCACCACAATTATATTGCAAAACCACAATTTTGGTACTTTTTACTAAGTTAAAATTCCAACGGGTCCATTGAAAGGCCCATTTAAACCTTCTCGTCCGAAACCTCTACAAAAAGGACCGCAAAAAAGTTTTATTCAAATTTTTGGAGTTCAAATAATTTTTAGGATATTATCAAAACAATTATATTGTAAAACCTCAATTTTTATACTTTTTACTCAGTTAAAATTCCAACGGGTCCATTGAAAGGCCCATTTAAACCTGCTTGTCCGAAACCTCTACAAAAAGTCCCGCAAAACACGTTTTAATCAAATTTTAGGAGATCATGTAATTGATTAGAAGATTTTCAACACAATTATATTGCAAAACCTCAATTTCTATACGTTTTACTCAGTTAAAATTCCAACGGGTCCAATGAAAGGCCCATTTCGACCCGCTCGTCCGAAACCTCTACAAAAGGACTGCAAAAGAAGTTTTAATCAAATTTTAGGAGTTCATGTAATTGATTAGGAACTTTTCAACACAATTATATTGCAAAACCTCAATTTCTATACTTTTTACTCAGTTAAAATTCCAACGGGCCCATTGAAAAGCCCATTTCGACCCGCTCGTCCGAAACCTCTACAAAAAGGACTGTAAAACAAGTTTTAATCAAATCTTAGGAGTTCATGTAATTGATTAGGAGCTTTTCAACACAATTATATTGCAAAACCTCACTTTCTGTACTTTTTACTCAGTTAAAATTCCAACGGGTCCATTGGAAGGCCCATTTAGACCTGCTCGTCCGAAACCTCGACAAAAAGGACCGCAAAACAAGTTTTAATCAAATTTTAGGAGTTCAAATAATTGATTAGGAGCTTTTCAACACAATTGTATTGAAAAACCTCAATTTTTAAAATTTTTACTGAGTTAAAATTCCAGCGGGCCCATTGAAAGGCCCATTTAGACCTGCTCGTTCGAAACCTCTACAAAAAGGACCGCAAAAAAGTTTTATTTAAATATTAGGAGTTCATGTTTGATCAGGAGCTTTTCAACTCAATTATATTGCAAAACCTCAATTTCTGTACTTTTTTCTCAGTTAAAATTCCAACGGGTCCATTGAAAGGCCCATTTCGACCCGCTCGTCCGAAACCTCTCCAAAAAGGACTGTAAAACAAGTTTTAATCAATTCTTAGGAGTTCATGTAATTGATTAGGAGCTTTTCAACACAATTATATTGCAAAACCTCACTTTCTGTAATTTTTACTCAATTAAAATTCCAACGGGTCCATTGGAAGGCCCATTTAGACCTGCTCGTCCGAAACCTCGACAAAAAGGACCGCAAAACAAGTTTTAATCAAATTTTACGAGTTCAAATAATTGATTAGGAGCTTTTCAACACAATTGTATTGAAAAACCTCAATTTTTAAAATTTTTACTGAGTTAAAATTCCAGCGGGCCCATTTAGACCTGCTCGTTCGAAACCTCTACAAAAAGAACCGTAAAAAAGTTTTATTTAAATATTAGGAGTTCAAATATTTGATCAGGAGCTTTTAAACACAATTATTTTGCAAAACCTCAATTTTTGTACTTATTACTCAGTTAAAATTTCAACAGGTCCATTGAAAGACCCATTTCGACCCGCTCGTCTGAAACCTCTACAAAAATGACTGCGAAACAAGTTTTAATCAAATCTTAGGAGTTCATGTAATTGATTAGGAGATTTTCAACACAATTATATTGCAAAACCTCACTTTCTGTACTTTTTTCTCAGTTAAAATTCCAACGGGTCCATTGAAAGGCCCATTTCGACCCGCTCGTCCGAAACGTCTCCAAAAAGGACTGTAAAACAAGTTTTAATCAATTCTTAGGAGTTCATGTAATTGATTAGGAGCTTTTCAACACAATTATATTGCAAAACCTCACTTTCTGTACTTTTTACTCAATTAAAATTCCAACGGGTCCATTGGAAGGCCCATTTAGACCTGCTCGTCCGAAACCTCGAAAAAAAGGACCGCAAAACAAGTTTTAATCAAATTTTAGGAGTTCAAATAATTGATTAGGAGCTTTTCAACACAATTGTATTGAAAAACATCAATTTTTAAAATTTTTACTGAGTTAAAATTCCAGCGGGCCCATTGAAAGGCCCATTTAGACCTGCTCGTTCGAAACCTCTACAAAAAGAACCGCAAAAAAGTTTTATTTAAATATTAGGAGTTCAAATATTTGATCAGGAGCTTTTCAACACAATTATTTTGCAAAACCTCAATTTTTGTACTTTTTACTCAGTTAAAATTTCAACAGGTCCATTGAAAGACCCATTTCGACCCGTTCGTCTGAAACCTCTACAAAAATGACTGCGAAACAAGTTTTAATCAAATCTTAGGAGTTCATGTAATTGATTAGGAGCTTTTCAACACAATTATATTGCAAAACCTCACTTTCTGTACTTTTTACTCAGTTAAAATTCCAACGGGTCCATTGGAAGGCCCATTTAGACTTGCTCGTCTGAAACCTCGACAAAAAGGACCGCAAAACAAGTTTTAATCAAATTTTAGGAGTTCAAATAATTGATTAGGAGCTTTTCAACACAATTGTATTGAAAAACCTCAATTTTTAAAATTTTTACTGAGTTAAAATTCCAGCGGGCCCATTGAAAGGCCCATTTAGACCTGCTCGTTCGAAACCTCTACAAAAAGGACCGCAAAAAAGTTTTATTTAAATATTAGGAGTTCAAATATTTGATCAGGAGCTTTTCAACACAATTATTTTGCAAAACCTCAATTTCTGTACTTTTTACTCAGTTAAAATTCCAACGGGTCCATTGAAAGGCCCATTTCGACCCTCTCATCCGAAACCTCTACAAAAATGACTGCGAAACAAGTTTTAATCTAATATTAAGAGTTCATGTAATTGATTAGGAGCTTTTCAACACAATTATATTGCAAAACCTCAATTTTTGTACTTTTTACTCAGTTAAAATTCCAATGGGTCAATGAAAAGGCCCATTTCGACTCGCTCGTCCGAGACCTCTACAAAATGGACTCAAAAACATGTTTTAATAAAATTTTAGGAGTTCATGTAATTGATTAGGAGCTTTTCAACACAATTATATTGCAAAACCTCAATTTCTGTACTTTTTACTCAGTTAAAATTCCAACGGGAACATTGAAAGGCCCATTAAGACCTGCTCGTCCGAAACCTCGACAAAAAGGACCGCAAAAAAGTTTATTCAAATTTTATGAGTTCAAATAATTTATTAGGAGCTTTTCAACACAATTATATTGCAAAACCTCAATTTCTGTACTTTTAACTCAGTTAAAATTCCAACGGGTCCATTGAAACGCCCATTTCGACTCGCTCGTCTGAAACCTCTACAAAAAGGACTGCAAAACAAGTTTTAATCAAATTTTAGGAGTTCATGTAATTGATTTTGTGCTTTTCAACACAATTATATTGCAACACCTCAATTATTGTACTTTTTACTCAGTTAAAATTCCAACGGGTCCATTGAAAGGCCCATTTAGACCTACCCGTCCGAAACCTCGACACAAAGGATCGCAAAACAAGTTTAAGTCAAATTTTAGGAGTTCAAATAATTGATTAGTAGCTTTTCAACACAATTATATTGCAAAACCTCAATTTCTGTACTTTTTACTCAGTTAAAATTCCAACGGGTCCATTGAAAGGCCCATTTAGACCTGCTCGACCGAAACCTCTACAAAAAGGGCCACAAAACAAGTTTTAATCAAAATTTAGGAGATCATGTAATTGATTAGGAGATTTTCAACACACTTATATTGAAAAACCTCAATTTCTGTACTTTTTACTCAGTTAAAATTCCAACGGGTCCATTGAAAGGCCCATTTAGACCTTCTCGTCCGAAACCTCGACAAAAAGGACCGCAAAACAAGTTTTATTCAAAATTTAGGAGTTCAAATAATAGATTAGTAGCTTTTCAACACAATTATATTGCAAAACCTCAATTTTTGTACTTTTTACTCAATTAAAATTCCAACGGGTCCATTGAAAGTCCAATTTAGACCTGCTCGTCCGAAACCTCTACAAAAGGGCCGAAAAACAAGTTTTAATCAAAATTTAGGAGATCATGTAATTGATTAGGAGATTTTCAACACACTTATATTGCAAAACTTCAATTTCTGTACTTTTTACTCAGTTAAAATTCCAATGGGTCCATTGAAAGGCCCATTTAGACCTGCTCGTCCAAAACCTCGACTAAAAGGACCGCAAAAGAAGTTTTAATCAAATTTTAGGAGTTTAAATAAATGATTAGTAGCTTTTCAACACAATTATATTGCAAAACCTCAATTTCGGTACTTTTTACTCAGTTAAAATTCCAACAGGTCCATTGAAAGGCCCATTTAGACCTGCTAGTTCGAAACCTCTACAAAATGGCTGCAAAATAGGTTTTAATGAAATTTTAGGAGATCATGTAATTGATTAGGAGATTTTCACCACAATTATACTGCAAAACCTCAATTTTTGTACTTTTTACTCAGTTAAAATTCCAAGGGTCCATTGAAAGGTCCATTTAGACCTGCTCGTCCGAAACCTTTACAAAAAGGACCGCAAAAAAAGTTTTATTCAATTTTTTGGAGTTCAAATAATTGATTAGGATATTTTCAAAACAATATTATTGTAAAACCTCAATTTTTATACTTTTTACTTAGTTAAAATTCCAACGGGTCCATTGAAAGGCCCATTTAAACCTGCTCGTCCGAAACCTCTACAAAAAGGGCCACAAAACAAGTTTTAATCAAATTTTAGGAGAACATGTAATTTATTAGGAGATTTTCAACATAATTTAATTGCAAAACCTTAATTTCTATAATTTTTACTCAGTTAAAATTCCAAAGGGTCCATTGAAAGGCCCATTTCGACCCGCTCGTTCGAAACCTCTACAAAAAGGTTTGCAAAACAAGTTTTAATCAAATTTTAGGAGTTCATGTAATTGATTAGGAGGTTTTCAACACATTTATATTTAAAAACTTCAATTTCTGTACTTTTTACTCAGTTAAAATTCCTACGGGTCCATTGAAAGGCCCATTTAGACCTGCTCGTCCGAAACCTCGACAAAATGGACCGCAAAAAAGTTTTATTCAAATTTTATGAGTTCAAATAATTTACTAGGAGCTTTTCAACACAATTATATTGCAAAACCTCAATTTCTGTACTTTTTACTCAGTTAAAATTCCAATGGGTCCATTGAAACGCCCATTTCGACCTGCTCGCCTAAAACCTCTACAAAAAGGACTGCAAAACAAGTTTTAATCAAATTTTAGGAGTTCATGTAATTGATTTTGTGCTTTTCAATACATTTATATTGCAAAACCTCAATTTCTGTACTTTTTACTGAGTTAAAATTCTAACGGGTCCATTTAATGGCCCATTTAGACCTACCCGTCCGAAACCTCGACACAAAGGACCGCAAAACAAATTTAAGTCAAATTTTAGGAGTTCAAAGAATTGATTAGTAGCTTTTCAACAAAATTATATTGCAAAACCTCAATTTCTGTACTTTTTACTCAGTTAAAATTCCAACGAGTCCATTGAAAGGCCCATTCTGACCCTCTCATCCGAAACCTCTACAAAAATGACTGCGAAACAAGTTTTAATCAAATATTAGGAATTCATGTAATTGATTAGGAGCTTTTCAACACAATTATATTGCAAAACCTCAATTTCTGTACTTTTTACTCAGTTAAAATTCCAATGGGTCAATGAAAAGGCCCATTTCGACTCGCTCGTCCGAGACCTCTACAAAATGGACTCCAAAACATGTTTTAATAAAATTTTAGGAGTTCATGTAATTGATTAGGAGCTTTTCAACACAATTATATTGCAAAACCTCAATTTCTGTACTATTTACTTAGTTAAAATTCCAACGGGTCCATTGTAAGGCCCATTTAGACCTGCTCGTTCGAAACCGATACAAAAAGGACCGAAAAAAAGTTTTAATCAAATTTTAGGAGTTCAAATAAATGATTAGGAGCTTTTCAACACAATTATATTGCAAAAATTCTATTTTTATACATTTTACTCAGTTAAAATTCCAACGGGTCCATTGAAAGGCCCATTTAGACCCGCACGTCCGAAACCTCTACATAAAGGACCACAAAACAAGTTTTGATCATATTTTAGGAGTAAAATTATTTATTAGGAGCTTTTCAACACAATTATATTGCAAATCCTAAATTTTTATACTTTTTACTCAATTAAAATTCCAACGGGTCCATTGAAAGGCCCATTTAGACATGCTCATCCAAAACCTCTACAAAAAGGGCCGCAAAACAAGTTTTAATCAAATTTTAGGAGATCATGTAATTGATTACGAGATTTTCAACACAATTATATTGCAAAACCCCAATTTCTGTACTTTTTACTCAGTTAAAATTCCAACGGGTCCATTGAAAGGCCCATTTAGACCTGCTCATCCGAAACCCCTAAAAAAGGACCGCAAAATAAGTTTTAATCAAATTTTAGGAGTTCATGTAATTGATTAGGAGCTTTTCAACACAATTATATTGAAAAACCTCAATTTTTATACTTTTTACTTATTTAAAATTCCAACGGGTCCGTTGAAAGGCCCATTTAGACCTGCTCGTCCGAAACCTCTACAAAAAGGACCGCAAAAAAGTTGTATTCAAATATTAGGAGTTCAAATAATTGATTTGGAGCTTTTTAACACAATTATATTGCAAAACCTCAATTTATGTACTCTTTATTCAGTTAAAATTCCAACGGATCCATTGAAACGCCCATTTCGACCCGCTCGTCCGAAACCTCTACAAAAAGGACAGCAAAAAAAGTTTTAATCAAACTTTAGGAGTTCAAATAATTGATTAGGAGGTTTTCAACACAATTATATTGCAAAACCTCAATTTTGTAATTTTTACTCAGATAAAATTTCAACGGGTCCATTGAAAGGCCCATTTCGACCTGCTCGTCCGAAACCTCTACAAAAGTACTGCGAAACAAGTTTTAATCAAATTTTAGGAGTTCATGTAAATGTTTAGGAGTTTTTCAACACAATTATATTGCAAAACCTCAATTTCTGTACTTTTTACTCAGTTAAAATTCCAACGGGTCCATTGAAAGGCCAATTTAGACATGCTCGTCCGAAACCTCTACAAAAGGGTCGCAAAACAAGTTTTAATGAAATTTTAGGAGATCATGTAATTGATTAGGAGATTTTCACCACAATTATACTGCAAAACCTTAATTTCTGTACTTTTTACTCAGTTAAAATTCCAACGGGTCCATTGAAAGGCCCCTTTAGACTTGCTCGTCCGAAACCTTTACAAAAAGGACCGCAAAAAAGTTTTATTCAATTTTTTGGAGTTCAAATAATTGATTAGGAGATATTCAAAACAATAATATTGTAAAACCTCAATTTTTATACCTTTTACTCAGTTAAAATTCCAACGGGTCCATTGAAAGGCTCATTTAGACCTGCTCGTCCGAAACCTCTATAAAAGGGCCGCAAAACAGGTTTTAATCAAATTTTAGGAGAACATGTAATTGATTAGAAGATTTTCAACAAAAATTTATTGCAAAACCTTAATTTCTATACTTTTTACTCAGTTAAAATTCCAACGGGTCCACTGAAAGGCCCATTTCGACCCGCTCGTCTGAAACCTCTACAAAAAAGACTGCAAAACAAGTTTTAATCAAATATTAGGAATTCATGTAATTGATTAGGAGCTTTTCAACACAATTATATTGCAAAACCTCAATTCTGTAATTTTTACTCAGTTAAAATTCCAATGGGTCCATTGAAAGGCCCATTTTGTCTCGCTCGTCCGAAACCTCTACAAAAAGGACTCCAAAACATGTTTTAATCAAATTTTAGGAGTTCATGTTTGATTAGGAGCTTTTCAACACAATTATATTGCAAAACCTCAATTTCTGTACTTTTTTCTCAGTTAAAATTTCAACAGGTCCATTGAAAGGCCCATTTCGACCCGCTCGTCCGAAACCTCTACAAAAAGGACTGTAAAACAAGTTTTAATCAAATCTTAGGAGTTCATGTAATTGATTAGAAGCTTTTCAACACAATTATATTGCAAAACCTCACTTTCTGTACTTTTTACTCAGTTAAAATTCCAACGGGTCCATTGGAAGGCCCATTTAGACCTGCTCGTCCGAAACCTCGACAAAAAGGACCGCAAAACAAGTTTTAATCAAATTTTAGGAGTTCAAATAATTGATTAGGAGCTTTTCAACACAATTGTATTGAAAAACCTAAATTTTTAAAATTTTTACTGAGTTAAAATTCCAGCGGGCCCATTGAAAGGCCCATTTAGACCTGCTCGTTCGAAACCTCTACAAAAAGGACCGCAAAAAAGTTTTATTTAAATATTAGGAGTTCATGTTTGATCAGGAGCTTTTCAACTCAATTATATTGCAAAACCTCAATTTCTGTACTTTTTTCTCAGTTAAAATTCCAACGGGTCCATTGAAAGGCCCATTTCGACCCGCTCGTCCGAAACCTCTACAAAAAGGACTGTAAAACAAGTTTTAATCAATTCTTAGGAGTTCATGTAATTGATTAGGAGCTTTTCAATACATTTATATTGCAAAACCTCAATTTCTGTACTTTTTACTCAGTTAAAATTCTAACGGGTCCATTTAATGGCCCATTTAGACCTACCCGTCCGAAACCTCGACACAAAGGACCGCAAAACAAGTTTAAGTCAAATTTTAGGAGTTCAAAGAATTGATTAGTAGCTTTTCAACACAATTATATTGCAAAACCTCACTTTCTGTACTTTTTACTCAATTAAAATTCCAACGGGTCCATTGGAAGGCCCATTTAGACCTGCTCGTCCGAAACCTCGACAAAAAGGACCGCAAAACAAGTTTTAATCAAATATTAGGAGTTCAAATAATTGATTAGGAGCTTTTCAACACAATTGTATTGAAAAACCTCAATTTTTAAAATTTTTACTGAGTTAAAATTCCAGCGGGCCCATTGAAAGGCCCATTTAGACCTGCTCGTTCGAAACCTCTACAAAAAGAACCGCAAAAAAGTTTTATTTAAATATTAGGAGTTCAAATATTTGATCAGGAGCTTTTCAACACAATTATTTTGCAAAACCTCAATTTTTGTACTTTTTACTCAGTTAAAATTTCAACAGGTCCATTGAAAGACCCATTTCGACCCGCTCGTCTGAAACCTCTACAAAAAGGACTGTAAAACAAGTTTTAATCAAATCTTAGGAGTTCATGTAATTGATTAGAAGCTTTTCAACACAATTATATTGCAAAACCTCACTTTCTGTACTTTTTACTCAGTTAAAATTCCAACGGGTCCATTGGAAGGCCCATTTAGACCTGCTCGTCTGAAACCTCGACAAAAAGGACCGCAAAACAAGTTTTAATCAAATTTTAGGAGTTCAAATAATTGATTAGGAGCTTTTCAACACAATTGTATTGAAAAACCTCAATTTTTAAAATTTTTACTGAGTTAAAATTCCAGCGGGCCCAATTGAAAGGCCCATTTAGACCTGCTCGTTCGAAACCTCTACAAAAAGGACCGCAAAAAAGTTTTATTTAAATATTAGGAGTTCAAAAATTTGATCAGGAGCTTTTCAACACAATTATTTTGCAAAACCTCAATTTCTGTACTTTTTACTCAGTTAAAATTCCAACGGGTCCATTGAAAGGCCCATTTCGACCCTCTCATCCGAAACCTCTACAAAAATGACTACGAAACAAGTTTTAATCTAATATTAAGAGTTCATGTAATTGATTAGGAGCTTTTCAACACAAATATATTGCAAAACCTCAATTTCTGTACTTTTTACTCAGTTAAAATTCCAATGGGTCAATGAAAAGGCCCATTTCGACTCGCTCGTCCGAGACCTCTACAAAATGGACTCCAAAACATGTTTTAATAAAATTTTAGGAGTTCATGTAATTGATTAGGAGCTTTTCAACACAATTATATTGCAAAACCTCAATTTCTGTACTATTTACTTAGTTAAAATTCCAACGGGTCCATTGTAAGGCCCATTTAGACCTGCTCGTTTTAAACCGATACAAAAAGGACCGAAAAAAAGTTTTAATCAAATTTTAGGAGTTCAAATAAATGATTAGGAGCTTTTCAACACAATTATATTGCAAAAATTCTATTTTTATACATTTTACTCAGTTAAAATTCCAACGGGTCCATTGAAAGGCCCATTTGGACCCGCACGTCCGAAACCTCTACATAAAGGACCACAAAACAAGTTTTGATCATATTTTAGGAGTAAAATTATTTATTAGGAGCTTTTCAACACAATTATATTGCAAATCCTAAATTTTTATACTTTTTACTCAATTAAAATTCCAACGGGTCCATTGAAAGGCCCATTTAGACATGCTCATCCAAAACCTCTACAAAAAGGGCCGCAAAACAAGTTTTAATCAAATTTTAGGAGATCATGTAATTGATTACGAGATTTTCAACACAATTATATTGCAAAACCCCAATTTCTGTACTTTTTACTCAGTTAAAATTCCAACGGGTCCATTGAAAGGCCCATTTAGACCTGCTCATCCGAAACCCCTAAAAAAGGACCGCAAAATAAGTTTTAATCAAATTTTAGGAGTTCATGTAATTGATTAGGAGCTTTTCAACACAATTATATTGAAAAACCTCAATTTTTATACTTTTTACTTATTTAAAATTCCAACGGGTCCGTTGAAAGGCCCATTTAGACCTGCTCGTCCGAAACCTCTACAAAAAGGACCGCAAAAAAGTTGTATTCAAATATTAGGAGATCAAATAATTGATTTGGAGCTTTTCAACACAATTATATTGCAAAACCTCAATTTATGTACTCTTTATTCAGTTAAAATTCCAACGGGTCCATTGAAACGCCCATTTCGACCCGCTCGTCCGAAACCTCTACAAAAAGGACAGCAAAAAAAGTTTTAATCAAACTTTAGGAGTTCAAATAATTGATTAGGAGGTTTTCAACACAATTATATTGCAAAACCTCAATTTTGTAATTTTTACTCAGATAAAATTTCAACGGGTCCATTGAAAGGCCCATTTCGACCTGCTCGTCCGAAACCTCTACAAAAGTACTGCGAAACAAGTTTTAATCAAATTTTAGGAGTTCATGTAAATGTTTAGGAGTTTTTCAACACAATTATATTGCAAAACCTCAATTTCTGTACTTTTTACTCAGTTAAAATTCCAACGGGTCCATTGAAAGGCCAATTTAGACATGCTCGTCCGAAACCTCTACAAAAGGGTCGCAAAACAAGTTTTAATGAAATTTTAGGAGATCATGTAATTGATTAGGAGATTTTCACCACAATTATACTGCAAAACCTCAATTTCTGTACTTTTTACTCAGTTAAAATTCCAACGGGTCCATTGAAAGGCCCCTTTAGACTTGCTCGTCCGAAACCTTTACAAAAAGGACCACAAAAAAGTTTTATTCAATTTTTTGGAGTTCAAATAATTGATTAGGAGATATTCAAAACAATAATATTGTAAAACCTCAATTTTTATACCTTTTACTCAGTTAAAATTCCAACGGGTCCATTGAAAGGCTCATTTAGACCTGCTCGTCCGAAACCTCTATAAAAGGGCCGCAAAACAGGTTTTAATCAAATTTTAGGAGAACATGTAATTGATTAGAAGATTTTCAACAAAATTTTATTGCAAAACCTTAATTTCTATACTTTTTACTCAGTTAAAATTCCAACGGGTCCACTGAAAGGCCCATTTCGACCCGCTCGTCTGAAACCTCTACAAAAAAGACTGCAAAACAAGTTTTAATCAAATTTTAGGAGTTCATGTAATTGATTAGGAGCTTTTCAACACAATTATATTGCAAAACCTAAATTTATGTACTTTTTACTCAGTTATAATTCCAACGGGTCCATTGAAAGGCCCATTTAGACCTACCCGTCCGAAACCTCGACACAAAGGATCGCAAAACAATTTTAAGTCAAATTTTAGGAGTTCAAATAATTGATTAGTAGCTTTTCAACACAATTATATTGCAAAACCTCAATTTCTGTACTTTTTACTCAGTTAAAATTCCAACGGGTCCATTGAAAGGCCCAATTAGACCTGCTCGACCGAAACCTCTACAAAAAGGGCCGCAAAACAAGTTTTAATCAAAATTTAGGAGATCATGTAATTGATTAGGAGATTTTCAAATCACTTATATTGAAAAACCTCAATTTCTGTACTTTTTACTCAGTTAAAATTCCAACAGGTCCATTGAAAGGCCCATTTAGACCTGCTCGTCCAAAACCTCGACAAAAAGGACCGCAAAACAAGTTTTAATCAAAATTTAGGAGTTCAAATAATTGATTAGTAGCTTTTCAATACAATTATATTGCAAACCTCAATTTGTTGTACTTTTTACTCAATTAAAATTCCAACGGGTCCATTGAAAGTCCAATTTAGACCTGCTCGTCCGAAACCTCTACAAAAGGGCCAAAAAACAAGTTTTAATCAAAATTTAGGAGATCATGTAATTGATTAGGAGATTTTCAAAACAATTATATTGCAAAACCTCAATTTCTGTACTTTTTACTCAGTTAAAATTCCAATGGGTCCATTGAAAGGCCCATTTAGACCTGCTCGTCCAAAACCTCGACTAAAAGGACCGCAATAGAAGTTTTAATAAAATTTTAGGAGTTCAAATAATTGATTAGTAGCTTTTCAACACAATTATATTGCAAAACCTCAATTTCGGTACTTTTTACTCAGTTAAAATTCCAACATGTCCATTGAAAGGCCCATTTAGACCTGCTCGTTCGAAACCTCTACAAAATGGCCGCAAAACAGGTTTTAATGAAATTTTAGGAGATCATGTAATTGATTAGGAGATTTTCACCACAATTATACTGCCAAACCTCAATTTTTGTACTTTTTACTCAGTTAAAATTCCAACGGATCCATTGAAAGGCCCATTTAGACTTGCTCGTCCGAAACCTTTACAAAAAGGACCGCAAAAAAGTTTTATTCAATTTTTTGGAGTTCAAATAATTGATTAGGAGATTTTCAAAACAATATTATTGTAAAACCTCAATTTTTATACTTTTTACTCAGTTAAAATTCCAACGGGTCCATTGAAAGGCCCATTTAGACCTGCTCGTCCGAAACCTCTAAAAAAAGGGCTGCAAAACAAGTTTTAATCAAATTTTAGGAGAACATGTAATTGATTAGGAGATTTTCAACATAATTTAATTGCAAAACCTTAATTTCTATACTTTTATTCAGTTAAAATTCCAACGGGTCCATTGAAAGGCCCATTTCGACCCGCTCGTTCGAAACCTCTACAAAAAGGTTTGCAAAACAAGTTTTAATCAAATTTTAAGAGTTCATGTAATTGATTAGGAGCTTTTCAACACATTTATATTAAAAAACTTCAATTTTTGTACTTTTTACTCAGTTAAAATTCCTACGGGTCCATTGAAAGGCCTATTTAGACCTGCTCGTCCGAAACCTCGACAAAAAGGACCGCAAAAAAGTTTTATTCAAATTTTATGAGTTCAAATAATTTATTAGGAGCTTTTCAACACAATTATATTGCAAAACCTCAATTTCTTTACTTTTTACTCAGTTAAAATTCCAAAGGGTCCATTGAAACGCCCATTTCGACCCGCTCGTCTGAAACCTCTACAAAAAGGACTGCAAAACAAGTTTTAATCAAATTTTAGGAGTTCATGTAATTGATTAGGAGGTTTTCAACACATTTATATTTAAAAACTTCAATTTCTGTACTTTTTACTCAGTTAAAATTCCTACGGGTCCATTAAAAGGCCCATTTAGACCTGCTCGTCCGAAACCTCGACAAAAAGGACCGCAAAACAAGTTTTAATCAAATTTTAGGAGTTCAAATAATTGATTAGGAGCTTTTCAACACAATTATATTGAAAAACCTCAATTTTTATACTTTTTACTCAGTTAAAATTCCAACGGGCCCATTGAAAGGCCCATTTAGACTTGCTCGTCCGAAACCTCTACAAAAAGGACCACAAAAAAGTTCTATTCAAATATTAGGAGTTCAAATATTTTATTAGGAGCTTTTCAACACAATTATATTGCAAAACCTCAATTTCTATACTTTTTACTCAGTTAAAATTCCAACGGGTCCATTGAAAGGCCCATTTCGACCCGCTCGTCCGAAACCTCTACAAAAAAGGACTGCAAAACAAGTTTTAATCAAATTTTAGGAGTTCATGTAATTGATTAAGAGCTTTTAAACACAATTATATTGCAAAACCTCAATTTCTGTACTTTTTACTTCGTTAAAATTCCAACGGGTCCATTGTAAGGCCCATTTAGACCTGCTCGTCCGAAACTGATACAAAAAGGACCGCAAAAAAGTTTTAATCAAATTTTAGGAGTTCAAATAAATGATTAGGAGCTTTTCAACACAATTATATTGCAAAACTTCAATTTTTATACATTTTACTCAGTTAAAATTCCAACGGGTCCATTGAAAGGCCTATTTCGAACCGCTCGTCCGACACCTCTACAAGAAGGACTACAAAACAAGTTTTAATCAAATATTAGGAGTTCATGTAGTTGATTAGTAGCTTTTCAACACAATTATATTGCAAAACCTCAATTTTTGTACACTTTACTCAGTTAAAATTCCAACGGGTCCATTGAAAGGCCCATTTAGACCTGCTCGTCTGAAACCTCGACAAAAAGGACCGTAAAACAAGTTTTAATCAAATATTAGTAGTTCAAATAATTGATTAGTAGCTCTTCAACACAATTATATTGCAAAACCTCAATTTCTGTACTTTTTACTCAGTTAAAATTTCTACGGGTCCATTGAAAGGCCTATTTAGACCTGCTCGTCCGAAACCTTGACAAAAAGGACCGCAAAACAAGTTTTAATCAAATTTTAGGAGTTCAAATAATTGATTAGGAGATTTTAAACAAACTTATATTGCAAAACCTCAATTTATGTACTTTTTACCCAGTTAAAATTTCAACTGGACCATTGAAAGGCCCATTTCGACCCGCTCGTCAAAAACCTCTACAAAAAGGACTACAAAACAAGTTTTAATCAAATATTAGGAGTTCATGTAATTGATTAGGAGCTTTTCAACACAATTATATTACAAAACCTCAATTTTTGTACTTTTTACTCAGTTAAAATTCCAACGGATCCATTGAAAGGCCCATTTAGACCTGCTCGTCCGAAACCTCGACAAAAAGGACAGCAAAAAAAGTTTTAATCAAACTTTAGGAGTTCAAATAATTGATTAGGAGGTTTTCAACACAATTATATTGAAAAACCTAAATTTTGTAATTTTTACTCAGATAAAATTTCAACGGGTCCATTGAAAGACCCATTTCGACCCGCTCGTCCGAAACCTCTACAAAAGGACTACAAAACAAGTTTTAATCAAATTTTAGAAGTTCATGTAAATGTTTAGGAGTTTTTCAACACAATTATATAGCAAAACCTCAATTTCAGTACTTTTTTACTCAGTTAAAATTCCAACGGGTCCATTGAAAGGCCCATTTAGACATGCTCGTCCGAAACCTCTACAAAAGGGCCGCAAAACAAGTTTTAATGAAATTTTAGGAGATCATGTAATTGATTAGGAGATTTTCACCACAATTATATTGCAAAACCTCAATTTCTTTACTTTTTACTCAGTTAAAATTCCAACGGGTCCATTGAAAGGCCCATTTAGACTTGCTCGTCCGAAACCTTTACAAAAAGGACCGCAAAAAAGTTTTATTCAATTTTTTGGAGTTCAAATAATTGATTAGGAGAATTTCAAAACAATAATATTGTTAAACCTCAATTTTTATACCTTTTACTCAGTTAAAATTCCAACGGGTCCATTGAAAGGCCCATTTAGACTTGCTCGTCCGAAACCTCTATAAAAGGGCCGCAAAACAGGTTTTAATCAAATTTTAGGAGAACATGTAATTGATTAGGAGATTTTCAATAAAATTTTATTGCAAAACCTTAATTTCTATACTTTTTACTCAGTTAAAATTCCAACGGGTCCACTGAAAGGCCCATTTCGACCCGCTCGTCTGAAACCTCTACAAAAAAGACTACAAAACAAGTTTTAATCAAATTTTAGGAGTTCATGTAATTGATTAGGAGCTTTTCAACACAATTATATTGCAAAACCTCAATTTCTGTACTTTTTACTCAGTTAAAATTCCAACGGGTCCATTGAAAGGCCCATTAAGACCTGCTCGTCCGAAACCTCGACAAAAAGGACCGCAAAAAAGTTTTATTCAAATTTTATGAGTTCAAATAATTTATTAGGAGCTTTTCAACACAATTATATTGCAAAACCTCAATTTCTGTACTTTTAACTCAGTTAAAATTCCAACGGGTCCATTGAAACGCCCATTTCGACTCGCTCGTCTTAAACCTCTACAAAAAGGACTGCAAAACAAGTTTTAATCAAATTTTAGGAGTTCATGTAATTGATTTTGTGCTTTTCAACACAATTATATTGCAAAACCTCAATTTATGTACTTTTTACTCAGTTAAAATTCCAACGGGTCCATTGAAAGGCCCAGTTAGACCTACCCGTCCGAAACCTCGACACAAAGGATCGCAAAACAAGTTTAAGTCAAATTTTAGGAGTTCAAATAATTGATTAGAAGCTTTTCAACACAATTATATTGCAAAACCTCAATTTCTGTACTTTTTACTCAGTTAAAATTCCAACGGGTCCATTGAAAGGCCCATTTAGACCTGCTCGACCGAAACCACTACAAAAAGGGCCGCAAAACAAGTTTTAATCAAAATTTAGGAGATCATGTAAATGATTAGGAGATTTTCAACACACTTATATTGAAAAACCTCAATTTCTGTACTTTTTACTCAGTTAAAATTCCAACTGGTCCATTGAAAGGGCCATTTAGACCTTCTCGTCCGAAACCTCGACAAAAAGGACCGTAAAACAAGTTTTATTCAAAATTTAGGAGTTCAAATAATTGATTAGTAGCTTTTCAACACAATTATATTGCAAAACCTCAATTTTTGTACTTTTTACTCAATTAAAATTCCAACGGGTCCATTGAAAGTCCAATTTAGACCTGCTCGTCCGAAACCTCTACAAAAGGGCCGAAAAACAAGTTTTAATCAAAATTTAGGAGATCATGTAATTGATTAGGAGATTTTCAACACACTTATATTGCAAAACCTCAATTTTTGTACTTTTTACTCAGTTAAAATTCCAATGGGTCCATTGAAAGGCCCATTTAGTCCTGCTCGTCCAAAACCTCGACTAAAAGGACCGCAAAAGAAGTTTTAATCAAATTTTAGGAGTTTAAATAAATGATTAGTAGCTTTTCAAAACAATTATATTGCAAAACCTCAATTTCGGTACTTTTTACTCAGTTAAAATTCCAACAGGTCCATTGAAAGGCCCATTTAGACCTGCTAGTTCGAAACCTCTACAAAATGGCCGCAAAACATGTTTTAATGAAATTTTAGGAGATCAGGTAATTGATTAGGAGATTTTCACCACAATTATACTGCAAAACCTCAATTTTTGTACTTTTTACTCAGATAAATTTCCAACGGGTCATTGAAAGGTCCATTTAGACCTGCTCGTCCGAAACCTTTACAAAAAGGACCGCAAAAAAGTGTTATTCAATTTTTTGGAGTTCAAATAATTGATTAGGATATTTTCAAAACAATATTATTGTAAAACCTCAATTTTTATACTTTTTACTTAGTTAAAATTCCAACGGGTCCATTGAAAGGCCCATTTAGACCTGCTCGTCCGAAACCTCTACAAAAAGGGTCGCAAAACAAGTTTTAATCAAATTTTAGGAGAACATGTAATTTATTAGAAGATTTTCAACATAATTTAATTGCAAAAACCTTAATTTCTATACTTTTTACTCAGTTAAAATTCCAACGGGTCCATTGAAAGGCCCATTTCGACCCGCTCGTTCGAAACCTCTACAAAAAGGTTTGCAAAACAAGTTTTAATCAAATTTTAGGAGTTCATGTAATTGATTAGGAGGTTTTCAACACATTTATATTTAAAAACTTCAATTTCTGTACTTTTTACTCAGTTAAAATTCCTACGGGTCCATTGAAAGGCCCATTTAGACCTACTCGTCCGAAACCTCGACAAAAAGGACCGCAAAAAAGTTTTATTCAAATTTTATAAGTTCAAATAATTTATTAGGAGCTTTTCAACACAATTATATTGCAAAACCTCAATTTCTGTACTTTTTACTCAGTTAAAATTCCAATGGGTCCATTGAAACGCCCATTTCGACCCGCTCGCCTGAAACCTCTACAAAAAGGACTGCAAAACAAGTTTTAATCAAATTTTAGGAGTTCATGTAATTGATTTTGTGCTTTTCAATACATTTATATTGCAAAACCTCAATTTCTGTACTTTTTACTCAGTTAAAATTCTAACGGGTCCATTTAATGGCCCATTTAGACCTACCCGTCCGAAACCTCGACACAAAGGACCGCAAAACAAGTTTAAGTCAAATTTTAGGAGTTCAAAGAATTGATTAGTAGCTTTTCAACACAATTATATTGCAAAACCTCAATTTCTGTACTTTTTACTCAGTTAAAATTCCAACGAGTCCATTGAAAGGCCCATTCCGACCCTCTCATCCGAAACCTCTACAAAAATGACTACGAAACAAGTTTTAATCAAATATTAGGAATTCATGTAATTGATTAGGAGCTTTTCAACACAATTATATTGCAAAACCTCAATTCTGTACTTTTTACTCAGTTAAAATTCCAATGGGTCCATTGAAAGGCCCATTTCGACTCGCTCGTCCGAAACCTCTACAAAAAGGACTCCAAAACATGTTTTAATCAAATTTTAGGAGTTCATGTTTGATTAGGAGCTTTTCAACACAATTATATTGCAAAACCTCAATTTCTGTACTTTTTCTCAGTTAAAATTCCAACGGTTCCATTGAAAGGCCCATTTAGGCCTGCTCGTCCGAAAGCTCGACAAAAAGGACCACAAAACAATTGTATTGAAAAACCTCAATTTTTAAAATTTTTACTGAGTTAAAATTCCAGCGGGCCCATTGAAAGGCCCATTTAGACCTGCTCGTTCGAAACCTCTACAAAAAGGACCGCAAAAAGTTTTATTTAAATATTAGGAGTTCATATTTGATCAGGAGCTTTTCAACACAATTATATTGCAAAACCTTAATTTCTGTACTTTTTTCTTAGTTAAAATTCCAACGGGTCCATTGAAAGGCCCATTTCGACCCGCTCGTCCGAAACCTCTACAAAAAGGACTGTAAAACAAGTTTTAATCAATTCTTAGGAGTTCATGTAATTGATTAGGAGCTTTTCAACACAATTATATTGCAAAACCTCACTTTCTGTACTTTTTACTCAATTAAAATTCCAACGGGTCCATTGGAAGGCCCATTTAGACCTGTTCGTCCGAAACCTCGACAAAAAGTACCGCAAAACAAGTTTTAATCAAATTTTAGGAGTTCAAATAATTGATTAGGAGCTTTTCAACACAATTGTATTGAAAAACCTCAATTTTTAAAATTTTTACTGAGTTAAAATTCCAGCGGGCCCATTGAAAGGCCCATTTAGACCTGCTCGTTCGAAACCTCTACAAAAAGAACCGCAAAAAAGTTTTATTTAAATATTAGGAGTTCAAATATTTGATCAGGAGCTTTTCAACACAATTATTTTGAAAAACCTCAATTTTTGTACTTTTTACTCAGTTAAAATTTCAACAGGTCCATTGAAAGGCCCATTTCGACCCGCTCGTCTGAAACCTCTACAAAAAAGGACTGTAAAACAAGTTTTAATCAAATCTTAGGAGTTCATGTAATTGATTAGGAGCTTTTCAACACAATTATATTGCAAAACCTCACTTTCTGTACTTTTTACTCAGTTAAAATTCCAACGGGTCCATTGGAAGGCCCATTTAGACCTGCTCGTCTGAAACCTCGACAAAAAGGACCGCAAAACAAGTTTTAATCAAATTTTAGGAGTTCAAATAATTGATTAGGAGCTTTTCAACACAATTGTATTGAAAAACCTCAATTTTTAAAATTTTTACTGAGTTAAAATTCCAGCGGGCCCATTGAAAGGCCCATTTAGATCTACTCGTTCGAAACCTCTACAAAAAGGACCGCAAAAAAGTTTTATTTAAATATTAGGAGTTCAAATATTTGATCAGGAGCTTTTCAACACAATTAGTTTGCAAAACCTCAATTTCTGTACTTTTTACTCAGTTAAAATTCCAACGGGTCCATTGAAAGGCCCATTTCGACCCTCTCATCTGAAACCTCTACAAAAATGACTGCGAAACAAGTTTTAATCTAATATTAAGAGTTCATGTAATTGATTAGGAGCTTTTCAACACAATTATATTGCAAAACCTCAATTTCTGTACTTTTTACTCAGTTAAAATTCCAATGGGTCAATGAAAAGGCCCATTTCGACTCGCTCGTCCGAGACCTCTACAAAAAGGACTCCAAAACATGCTTTAATAAAATTTTAGGAGTTCATGTAATTGATTAGGAGCTTTTCAACACAATTATATTGCAAAACCTCAATTTCTGTACTTTTTCTCAGTTAAAATTCCAACGGTTCCATTGAAAGGCCCATTTAGGCATGCTCGTCCGAAAGCTCGACAAAAAGGACCACAAAACAAGTTTTAATCAAATTTTAGGAGTTCAAATATTTGATTAGGAGCTTTTCAACACAATTATATTGCAAAAATTCTATTTTTATACATTTTACTCAGTTAAAATTCCAACGGGTCCAATGAAAGGCCCATTTAGACCCGCACGTCCGAAACCTCTACATAAAGGACCACAAAACAAGTTTTGATCATATTTTAGGAGTAAAATTATTTATTAGGAGCTTTTCAACACAATTATATTGCAAATCCTAAATTTTTATACTTTTTACTCAATTAAAATTCCAACGGGTCCATTGAAAGGCCCATTTAGACATGCTCATCTGAAACCTCTACAAAAAGGGCCGCAAAACAAGTTTTAATCAAATTTTAGGAGATCATGTAATTGATTAGGAGATTTTCAACACAATTATATTGCAAAACCCCAATTTCTGTACTTTTTACTCAGTTAAAATTCCAACGGGTCCATTGAAAGGCCCATTTAGACCTGCTCGTCCGAAACCCCTACAAAAAGGACCGCAAAATAAGTTTTAATCAAATTTGAGGAGTTCATGTAATTGGTTAGGAGCTTTTCAACACAATTATATTGAAAAACCTCAATTTTTATACTTTTTACTTATTTAAATTCCAATGGGTCCGTTGAAAGGCCCATTTAGACCTGCTCGTCCGAAACCTCTACAAAAAGGACCGCAAAAAAGTTGTATTCAAATATTAGGAGTTCAAATAATTGATTTGGAGCTTTTCAACACAATTATATTACAAAACCTCAATTTCTGTACTCTTTATTCAGTTAAAATTCCAACGGGTCCATTGAAAGGCCCATTTCGACCCGCTCGTCCGAAACCTCTACAAAAAGGACAGCAAAAAAAGTTTTAATCAAACTTTAGGAGTTCAAATAATTGATTAGGAGGTTTTCAACACAATTATATTGCAAAACCTCAATTTTGTAATTTTTACTCAGATAAAATTTCAACGGGTCCATTGAAAGGCCCATTTCGACCTGCTCGTCCGAAACCTCTACAAAAGTACTGCGAAACAAGTTTTAATCAAATTTTAGGAGTTCATGTAAATGTTTAGGAGTTTTTCAACACAATTATATTGCAAAACCTCAATTTCTGTACTTTTTACTCAGTTAAAATTCCAACGGGTCCATTGAAAGGCCCATTTAGACATGCTCATCCGAAACCTCTACAAAAGGGTCGCAAAACAAGTTTTAATGAAATTTTAGGAGATCATGTAATTGATTAGGAGATTTTCACCACAATTATACTGCAAAACCTCAATTTCTGTACTTTTTACTCAGTTAAAATTCCAACGGGTCCATTGAAAGGCCCATTTAGACTTGCTCGTCCGAAACCTTTACAAAAAGGACCGCAAAAAAGTTTTATTCAATTTTTTGGAGTTCAAATAATTGGTTAGGAGATATTCAAAACAATAATATTGTAAAACCTCAATTTTTATACCTTTTACTCAGTTAAAATTCCAACGGGTCCATTGAAAGTCCCATTTAGACCTGCTCGTCCGAAACCTCTATAAAAGGGCCGCAAAACAGGTTTTAATCAAATTTTAGGAGAACATGTAATTGATTAGGAGATTTTCAACAAAATTTTATTGCAAAACCTTAATTTCTATACTTTTTACTCAGTTAAAATTCCAACGGGTCCAATGAAAGGCCCATTTCGACCCGCTCGTCTGAAACCTCTACAAAAAAGACTGCAAAACAAGTTTTAATCAAATTTTAGGAGTTCATGTAATTGATTAGGAGCTTTTCAACACAATTATATTGCAAAACCTAAATTTATGTACTTTTTACTCAGTTATAATTCCAACGGGTCCATTGAAAGGCCCATTTAGACCTACCCGTCCGAAACCTCGACACAAAGGATCGCAAAACAAGTTTAAGTCAAATTTTAGGAGTTCAAATAATTGATTAGTAGCTTTTCAACACAATTATATTGCAAAACCTCAATTTCTGTACTTTTTACTCAGTTAAAATTCCAACGGGTCCATTGAAAGGCCCATTTAGACCTGCTCGACCGAAACCTCTACAAAAAGGGCCGCAAAACAAGTTTTAATCAAAATTTAGGAGATCATGTAATTGATTAGGAGATTTTCAAATCACTTATATTGAAAAACCTCAATTTCTGTACTTTTTACTCAGTTAAAATTCCAACGGGTCCATTGAAAGGCCCATTTAGACCTTCTCGTCCGAAACCTCGACAAAAAGGACCGCAAAACAAGTTTTTATCAAAATTTAGGAGTTCAAATAATTGATTAGTAGCTTTTCAATACAATTATATTGCAAACCTCAATTTTTTGTACTTTTTACTCAATTAAAATTCCAACGGGTCCATTGAAAGTCCAATTTAGACCTGCTCGTCCGAAAGCTCTACAAAAGGGTCGAAAAACAAGTTTTAATCAAAATTTAGGAGATCATGTAATTGATTAGGAGATTTTCAACACACTTATATTGCAAAACCTCAATTTCTGTACTTTTTACTCAGTTAAAATTCCAATGGGTCCATTGAAAGGCCCATTTAGACCTGCTCGTCCAAAACCTCGACTAAAAGGACCGCAAAAGAAGTTTTAATAAAATTTTAGGAGTTCAAATAATTGATTAGTAGCTTTTCAACACAATTATATTGCAAAACCTCAATTTCTGTACTTTTTACTCAGTTAAAATTCCAACAGGTCCATTGAAAGGCCCATTTAGACCTGCTCGTTCGAAACCTCTACAAAATGGCCGCAAAACAGGTTTTAATGAAATTTTAGGAAATCATGTAATTGATTAGGAGATTTTCTCCACAATTATACTGCCAAACCTCAATTTTTGTACTTTTTACTCAGTTAAAATTCCAACGGATCCATTGAAAGGCCCATTTAGACCTCCTCGTCCGAAACCTTTACAAAAAGGACCGCAAAAAAGTTTTATTCAATTTTTTGGAGTTCAAATAATTGATTAGGAGATTTTCAAAACAATATTATTGTAAAACCTCAATTTTTATACTTTTTACTCAGTTAAAATTCCAACGGGTCCATTGAAAGGCCCATTTAGACCTGCTCGTCCGAAACCTCTACAAAAAGGGCTGCAAAACAAGTTTTAATCAAATTTTAGGAGAACATGTAATTGATTAGGAGATTTTCAACATAATTTAATTGCAAAACCTTAATTTCTATACTTTTATTCAGTTAAAATTCCAACGGGTCCATTGAAAGGCCCATTTCGACCCGCTCGTTCAAAACCTCTACAAAAAGGTTTGCAAAACAAGTTTTAATCAAATTTTAGGAGTTCATGTAATTGATTAGGAGCTTTTCAACACATTTATATTAAAAAACTTCAATTTTTGTACTTTTTACTCAGTTAAAATTCGTACGGGTCCATTGAAAGGCCTATTTAGACCTGCTCGTCCGAAACCTCGACAAAAAGGACCGCACAAAAGTTTTATTCAAATTTTATGAGTTCAAATAATTTATTAGGAGCTTTTCAACACAATTATATTGCAAAACCTCAATTTCTGTACTTTTTACTCGGTTAAAATTCCAACGGGTCCATTGAAACGCCCATTTCGACCCGCTCGTCTGAAACCTCTACAAAAAGGACTGCAAAACAAGTTATAATCAAATTTTAGGAGTTCATGTAATTGATTTTGTGCTTTTCAATACAATTATATTGCAAAACCTCAATTTATGTACTTTTTACTCAGTTAAAATTCCAACGGGTCCATTGAATGGCCCATTTAGACCTACCCGTCCGAAACCTCGACACAAAGGACCGCAAAACAAGTTTAAGTCAAATTTTAGGAGTTCAAATAATTGATTAGTATCTTTTCAACACAATTATATTGCAAAACCTCAATTTCTATACTTTTTACTCAGTTAAAATTCCAACGAGTCCATTGAAAGGCCCATTACGACCCTCTCATCCGAAACCTCTACGAAAATGACTGCGAAACAAGTTTTAATCAAATATTAGGAATTCATGTAATTGATTAGGAGCTTTTCAACACAATTATATTGCAAAACCTCAATTCTGTAATTTTTACTCAGTTAAAATTCCAATGGGTCCATTGAAAGGCCCATTTCGACTCGCTCGTCCGAAACCTCAACAAAAAGGACTCCAAAACATGTTTTAATCAAATTTTAGGAGTTCATGTTTGATTAGGAGCTTTTCAACACAATTAAATTGCAAAACCTCAATTTCTGTACTTTTTTCTCAGTTAAAATTTCAACAGGTCCATTCAAAGGCCCATTTCAACCCGCTCGTCCGAAACCTCTACAAAAAGGACTGTAAAACAAGTTTTAATCAAATCTTAGGAGTTCATGTAATTGATTAGGAGCTTTTCAACACAATTATATTGCAAAACCTCACTTTCTATACTTTTTACTCAGTTAAAATTCCAACGGGTCCATTGGAAGGCCCATTTAGACCTGCTCGTCCGAAACCTCGACAAAAAGGACCGCAAACAAGTTTTAATCAAATTTTAGGAGTTCAAATAATTGATTAGGAGCTTTTCAACACAATTGTATTGAAAAACCTCAATTTTTAAATTTTTTACTGAGATAAAATTCCAGCGGGCCTATTGAAAGGCCCATTTAGACCTGCTCGTTTGAAACCTCTACAAAAAGGACCGCAAAAAAGTTTTATTTAAATATTAGGAGTTCAAATATTTGATCACGAGCTTTTCAACACAATTATTTTGCAAAACCTCAATTTATGTACTTTTTACTCAGTTAAAATTCCAACGGGTCCATTGAAAGGCCCATTTCGACCCTCTCATCCGAAACCTCTACAAAAATGACTGCGAAACAAGTTTTAATCAAATATTAAGAGTTCATGTAATTGATTAGGAGCTTTTCAACACAATTAAATTGCAAAACCTCAATTTCTGTACTTTTTACTCAGTTAAAATTCCAATGGGTCCATGAAAAGGCCCATTTCGACTCGCTCGTCCGAGACCTCTACAAAAAGGACTCCAAAACATGTTTTAATAAAATTTTAGGAGTTCATGTAATTGATTAGGAGCTTTTCAACACAATTATATTGCAAAACCTCAATTTCTGTACTTTTTACTCAGTTAAAATTCCAACGGTTCCATTGAAAGGCCCATTTAGGCCTGCTCGTCCGAGAGCTCGACAAAAAGGACCGCAAAACAAGTTTTAATCAAATTTTAGGAGTTCAAATATTTGATTAGGAGCTTTTCAACACAATTATATTGCAAAACCTCAATTTCTGTACTATTTACTCAGTTAAAATTCCGACGGGTCCATTGTAAGGCCCATTTAGACCTGCTCGTTCGAAACCGATACAAAAAGGACCGCAAAAAAAAGTTTTAATCAAATTTTAGGAGTTCAAATAAATGATTAGGAGCTTTTCAACACAATTATATTGCAAAAATTCTATTTTTATACATTTTACTCAGTTAAAATTCCAACGGGTCCATTGAAAGGCCCATTTGGACCCGCACGTCCGAAACCTCTACATAAAGGACCACAAAACAAGTTTTGATCATATTTTAGGAGTAAAATTATTTATTAGGAGCTTTTCAACACAATTATATTGCAAATCCTCAATTTCTGTACTATTTACTCAGTTAAAATTCCAACGGGTCCATTGTAAGGCCCATTTAGACCTGCTCGTTCGAAACCGATACAAAAAGGACCGCAAAAAAAAGTTTTAATCAAATTTTAGGAGTTCAAATAAATGATTAGGAGCTTTTCAACACAATTATATTGCAAAAATTCTATTTTTATACATTTTACTCAGTTAAAATTCCAACGGGTCCATTGAAAGGCCCATTTAGACCCGCACGTCCGAAACCTCTACATAAAGGACCACAAAACAAGTTTTGATCATATTTTAGGAGTAAAATTATTTATTAGGAGCTTTTCAACACAATTATATTGCAAATCCTAAATTTTTATACTTTTTACTCAATTAAAATTCCAACGGGTCCATTGAAAGGCCCATTTAGACATGCTCGTCCGAAACCTCTACAAAAAGGGCCGCAAAACAAGATTTAATCAAATTTTAGGAGATCATGTAATTGATTAGGAGATTTTCAACACAATAATATTGCAAAACCTCAATTTCTGTACTTTTTACTCAGTTAAAATTCCAACGGGTCCATTGAAAGGCCAATCTAGACCTGCTCGTCCGAAACGTCTACAAAAAGGACCGCAAAACAAGTTTTAATCAAATTTTAGGATTTCATTCAATTGACTAGGAGCTTTTCAACACAGTTATATTGCAAAACCTCAATTTCTGTACTTTTTACTCAGTTGAAATTCCAACGGGTCCATTGAAAGGCCCATTTAGACCTTCTCGTCTGAAACTTCGACAAAAAGGGTCGCAAAACAAGTTTTATTCAAATTTTAGGATTTCAAATAATTGACTAGGAGCTTTTCAACACAGTTATATTGCAAAACCTCAATTTCTGTACTCTTTATTCAGTTAAAATTCCAACGGGTCCATTGAAAGGCCCATTTCGACCCGCTCGTCCGAAACCTCTACAAAAAGGATTGCAAAACAAGTTTTAATCAAATTTTAGGAGTTCATGTAATTGATTAGGAGCTTTTAAACACAATTATATTGCAAAACCTCAATTTCTGTACTTTTTACTCAGTTAAAATTCCAACGGGTCCATTGAAAGGCCCATTTAGACCTGCTCGTCCGAAACCTCGACAAAAAGGGCCGCAAAACAAGTTTTAATCAAATTTTAGGAGTTCAAATAATTGATTAGGAGCTTTTCAACACAATTATATTGAAAAACCTCAATTTTTATACTTTTTACCTAGTTAAAATTCCAACGGGCCCATTGAAAGGTCCATTTAGACCTGCTCGTCCGAAACCTCTACAAAAAGGACTGCAAAAAAGTTTTATTCAAATATTAGGAGTTCAAATAATTGATTAGGAGCTTTTTAACACAATTATATTGCAAAACCTCTATTTCTATACTTTTTACTCAGTTAAAATTCCAACGGGTCCATTGAAAGGCCCATTTCAACCCGCTCGTCCGAAACCTCTACAAAAAGGACCGCAAAAAAGTTGTATTCAAATATTAGGAGTTCAAATAATTGATTAGGAGCTTTTCAACACAATTATATTGCAAAACCTCAATTTCGGTACTTTTTACTCAGTTGCTCCGCTTGTTGGACTACCCTCTGGCATCTATGCTAGTTGCTCCGCTTCCATGGCATCTTGGTTATCAGATGGTACCAAGAGATTGGATAGTATGGGTTTTGAATTACTCTTGACGACACTTTGGAATATCTGGAATCGTCTGAATGATTGGGTCCATTCTCAAAGACTCTATCCACCATGGCTCACTGCCATGAACGCACAGGGTCTTTTGCAGGATTATGCCAAGGCCAACTCTCTCCTCGCCTCCCATCCGCCGACCACCGAGTCCGCCGCTGCACCGCCTCGATGGAGACCGCTGCCGACGGATGTTGTAAAGATCAATGTGGACAGAGCCTTTCACCCTGGGTCGGGTTTTGCCGCAATCGGAGTTGTAGCTCGTGATGCCCAGGGATCTATCCTTGGGGGATGTGCTGTTATGAGGCCAGCTGTCGTGATGCCACCATGGTCGAGCTTCACGCCATCATTGCTGGTATCATGTTGGTCAGAGACAGGGGCTGGGGTGAGGTGCTCATCAAATTAGACTCAGCCATTGTCGTTAACAAGCTCTCTCGGTCCGATGGTGATGCTTCCTTATTGGGCCCGCAGATCGTAGAATCCAAGGCTTTGCTTGAGGTTTCTCCTTTGATTAGTCTGTCCTTTGTACCTAGATCGGCCAACTTTTTGGCACATAGCTTAGCCTCTTGGGCGTTACATTCTGCATCCTCTATTTATTTTGATTCCACCATTCCTGATTGTATTCAAACCGATGTACTGACTGACATTCAATCTTTTTGTTTTAATATATCTCAGGGCACTCTTTTCCCCTTAGGTTCACCTTGTGCTTCGGCACATAGTGGTTAGCGGGGTTCTTAATGAGGCCCATTTTCTTCAAAAAAATTCCAACGGGACCATTGAAAGGCCCATTTAGACCTACTCGTCCAAAACCTCGACAAAAAGGGTCGCAAAACAAGTTTTAATCAAATTTTAGGAGTTCAAATAATTGATTAGGAGCTTTTCAACACAATTATATTGAAAAACCTCAATTTTTATACTTTTTACTCAGTTAAAATTCCAACGGGCCCATTGAAAGGCCCATTTAGACCTGCTCGTCCGAAACCTCTACAAAAAGGACCACAAAAAAGTTCTATTCAAATATTAGGAGTTCAAATATTTTATTACGAGCTTTTCAACACAATTATATTTCAAAACCTCAATTTCTATACTTTTTACTCAGTTAAAATTCCAACGGGTCCATTGAAAGGCCCATTTCGACCCGCTCGTCCGAAACCTCTACAAAAAGGACTGCAAAACAAGTTTTAATCAAATTTTAGGAGTTCATGTAATTGATTAGGAGCTTTTAAACACAATTATATTGCAAAACCTCAATTTCTGTACTTTTTACTCAGGTCCGAAACTAATGCTGGGCCTGTAGCTGCTGACGCTGCTAGGGCCACCGATACTGCAGCACCCATGGGTACGGAAATGCTGCTGGAGCAGACAGATCCAGTCGCCCCTGCTGCCCCTGATGCACCGATGGCGGATGCGGGGAGCGATCCCACGGGACAAATCTCGATTGAGGCTCTCGATGTGGCCCCCCTTGCTGTTATACCGGCTGATGCGGAATCAGCCAACACAGGAGCTCCTAACACTGCCCAAGCAGCCGCAGGGATTGATGATGCATCATCCACCCTGCCTGACACAAGGTTTGTGTTGATTGATGGCGAAGGCTTCCCGGTGCCCACTGCAGTGCCTGCCAAATCTACTACTGCTGGTCACGGCAGTAATGCTTATGTCAACCCTGATTTTGAGGATTGGCTTGCTACTTCATCGAGCCCACCGAAGGGTGCCGCAGAACCTCGTAAAGCAAAGCGCAACCCTCCATTGGCTGCACCTACAACGGCTAAGCGCCCACGCACCTCACCAAAGGTTCCAACACGACCGGCAAAGCCCGGAGCAGCACCTACTGAGAAGACTAAACACACTAAAGCTGGGATGAGCAGCAAAATCTCTTCGGCGGCGGTTGATATTCAACCCCGCCGAGAGAAATGAGGCTCTTGTGCTGGAACTGCCGTGGGCTTGGTTCACCAGAGGCAGTTCGAGGGCTTGTTTCACTGGTCCGAAAATTAGAACCTTCGATTATTTTTTTATCTGAGACTCAGTTATTTAATTTTAATTTTGAACGTTTGAGACTCTCTTTAGAAATGGCGGGCTGCTTCCATGTGAAAAGCAGCCCAACTTGCTCTGGTTTGATTTTATATTGGAATAATAATATGACTATGGATCTTTTATCGTATTCTGATCGTCACATTGATTCCACTGTAACATCTTCTGATGATTGCTTTCGATTCACTGGCATCTATGGGTATGCAGAAACTAGCATGAAATATAAAACGTGGGAACTCATAGATTCTCTTCGTAACAACTCCCCTTTACCGTGGTTAATTGGTGGAGACCTAAACGACATTTTATCCGACTCTGAAAAACAAGGAGGATGTCGTAGACCGCAATCACAAATCACCAACTTTCGAGATTGCCTCGCACGTAATAGGATTTTTGATTGCAAACCATGCTCGGGATGGTTCACTTGGTCACGAACGGGGCCAAATGTTACACCCGTTTGTGAACGTTTGGATAGATACCTTGCATGTGCTGCATGGCTCAATGCCCACTTAACATTCCAATGTAGAAATGTTTTCTCTCCAGATTCTGATTACTATATCATTATCTTGGACACCAAACGCGCTACACCTCGTGAGGATCGCGCCCAACATGATGGTGATCATTTTCGATTCGAGGCTTGCTGGGTAAAGGACCCGTCATGTATTAACGCTTTCCACCAAGCATGGTCAAATGCGTCAGGCACCCTACTTGACAAATTGACTATTGTAGGGAACCACTTACATGACTGGCAAACGACTCGTCGTTTCCACTCCACCAACCGCATCGCTGAGCTTCAACGTAAGATTAATTCTTATATGCATAGACGACAACTGTCACCCGACATGCTGCTCAATATACGCGATGCGAAATTGGAACTTAGACGCCTTTTGGATGCAAGGGAAGCCTACTGGGCCCAGCGTTCTCGTGTTACCTGGCTATCGCAAGGTGACAAGAACACTTCCTTCTTCCATGCCAGAGCGTCTAAACGAAGGAAAAAGAACACTATACGTGGTCTCTTCGATGTAGACCAAACCTGGTATACAGAGAAGCCTGAGCTTCTTCGGATTGCATCCGAGTATTTCCAGGGTATGTTTACATCCTCTAATCCGACTTCCTCTCCACTTCTTTTGGAACACATTAGTCCGGTTGTTAATGCTGAAATGAATGACTCGTTGCTTCGACCCTTCACTGAAGACGAGGTAATCACAGCTTTCTGGGATATAGGCCCCAGGAAAGCTCTGGGTTTTGATGGTTTCCCCAGTAGTTTCTATAGACAATACTGGGATGTCATTGGGCCTGAATTTGTCCAACTTTGTTTGCGTCTGTTACGTGGGGAAGAGGACATGGCAACGGTTAACAAAGCCATTATTTTCCTCATCCCAAAGGTGCCTGACGCTTCAAACATGCGTCAATTCCGGCCGATCAGTTTATGCACTGTCATTTACAAAACCATTGCCAAGGTTCTTGTGAATCGACTCAAACCTATCTTACCATCTTGCATCAGTGATGCACAAGCAGCTTTTGTTAGTGGTAGAAACATCACTGACAATATTCTGATTGCGCATGAACTTGTTCATACCCTCCATACTAATAACGCTTCGATCTATCAAGGGGCTGCCTTGAAGCTAGATATGGAGAAGGCATTTGATAAGGTTGAATGGTCTTTTCTTAAAGACGTGATGCTACGTATGGGATTTGCGCCCAATTGGGTACAATTACTGCTCTGTTGCGTATCCACTGTGTCATTCTCAGTCCGTCTTAATGGCGCTATGTCCCACGAGTTCTTTCCGACTAGGGGAATCCGGCAAGGAGACCCTCTCTCGCCTTTCCTCTTTTTAATATGCTCCCAAGGGCTTTCAGCGGCCCTTGAGGCTGAACAGAAAGCGGGACGACTCGTTGGATTATAGGCCAATCGGCGTGGGCCGAGGATTAATCATCTGCTCTTTGCAGATGACAGTATTGTCTTTGTCCGTAATTGCCCAACGGAAGTAGAGCGATTGAAGGAGATTCTTCATTTGTATGAATCATCCTCAGGACAATCTATCAACTTCTCTAAGTCGACTGCCTTTTGTAGCTCTTCCTGTTCGACGGACTTCTCACAAGCCCTTCAGCATACTCTTGGAATTCGTTTGGTTGATGACCCTGGAACTTATCTGGGAGTCCCTCTTCTCGTTGGGAGAAACCAAACGGCTAGTCTTGGGTTTATTCGAGACAAAGTCAATTCACGCATGGCTAAATGGGATACTAACTTGCTTTCATATAGTGGGCGTGAAGTTCTAATAAAATCAGTGGCGCAATCTTTGCCTCAGTACGTCATGTCGTGCTATTTGCTTCCGCAAAACATTATGGATGACGCAACATGCTCAATTTGCCGTTATTGGTGGTCGGGCAGGAGTAACAAAAAAGGCTGGCCAATGCTTTCCTGGGATACTATGTGTACACCCAAAGCCGCCGGGGGTATGGGCTTCCGCGACTTACGGGACTTTAATATTGCTCTTATTGGGAAGCAAATCTGGCGCCTGATTCACTCGCTAGGGTCCTGCGTTCACGCTATTACCCCTCCGGCAATATTCTGGAGGCAAAACCTGACCAACGCGCCTCTTTTGCTTGGCGAGGTATATGGCAAGCCTTGCAACACTTGTAGCCAGGCTTTTTCTAGAGGCCTGGTGTTGATAGTCGTATACGCATCCATCGTGATCATTGGGGTGGGTCAGCTGGTCTCTCCTTCTTTGGTAATTATCAGGATAATGAGGAAATACCTTTGCGTTGTGGAGACTTTATGATCCGACATCACAGTTCTTGGGACGAAAATAAAGTACGTCAATACTTTGACGAGGACGATGCTGCCAACATACTGCACGTACCGATATCCGATGTACGTCGTGATACTTTACTATGGGGTTTTCATGATACTAACATATATTCCGTACGCTCCGGCTACCTATTCTTACGTAGGCCCCCACGGCCCCTTGAGCGTCCGAGTCCTCTCAGGAAGATCATAGCTAAATCTAATACACTTCCGAAGGTTCGCACCTTTGGGTGGCGGGTAGGACAGGGTGCATTACCCACTGGTGACCAACTCGCGGCTATTGGACTGGGCAATGGCATGTGCCCGTTCTGTCCAACAATTCTTGAAACTGCGATTCACGCATTCAGGGACTGTCCGGGCGCTGCCGAGGTGCTCGGCCTTGCCGGCTTCCCTAGTGCATTTTGCGACAGCACCGCCACCTTGGTTCCCCTCTGGCTAGAACAAGGAGCTATGCTTCTATCTCGCACACAATTTGATCTACTCCTGACTACCTTGTGGAATCTTTGGAACAGGAGGAATGAGTGGGTCCATTCTCAGCGATTACAGCCCCCTTGGCTTACTTTGATGAACTCCCAGGACCTACTTCGCGACTACCTCTCGGCCAACTCAGACAATACCACGACGAGGCAGCAGACGGCGACAGCACTTTCCCAACCTGTATGGAGACCGCCACCAGCTGGATCAATCAAAATCAATGTTGATGGCGCTTTCAACCCCACTACAGGATCCGCTGGCATTGGCATAGTGGCTCGTGACGCTACTTGTGCTATTTTTCTCGGACGGGCTGTTTACTTGGACGCTACCACAGATTCTACATCAGCGGAGCTTCACGCTATCACGGATGGTGTCAAAATCGGTGTTGATGCTGGATGGCAAAAGTTTCTTCTTGAATAGGATGCGGCCCTGCTGATCAATCGGCTACGTCACGCCGGAGAGGATGCCTCCACCCTTCAGCGGCAGATTCAGACCACTAGATCTTTCTTTGATACTGTACCTGGTCTTGGTTTACTTTATTTACCGCGCGCAGCTAATGTTTTAGCTCACTATGTAGCCAATTGGGCCCTTCATTTTAAATCCTCTATGTATTTCGGGCCGGGCTTACCCGATGCTCTGCGAACATTTGTACTGGTTGTTCACCAACCACTATGATTTATAATATATTTTGGGCACTCTTTTCCCCTCTTAGGCCCTTGCTGGGCCTGCCCAGTAAGGATTAGTGGGGTTTTTAATGAGGCCCTTTCCTCAAAAAAAAAATCCAACGGGTCTATTGTAAGGCCCATTTAGACCTGCTCGTCCGAAACTGATACAAAAAGGACCGCAAAAAGTTTTAATCAAATTTTAGGAGTTCAAATAAATGATTAGGAGATTTTCAACACAATTATATTGCAAAACTTCAATTTTTATACATTTTACTCAGTTAAAATTCCAACGGGTCCACAGAAAGGCCCATTTGGACCCGCATGTCCGAAACCTCTACATAAAGGACCGCAAAACAAGTTTTGATCATATTTTAGGAGTACAAATAATTGATTATGAGCTTTTCAACACAATTATATTGTAAAACCTCAATTTTTATACTTTTTACTCAGTTAAAATTCCAACGAGTCCATTGAAAGGCCTATTTCGACCCGCTCGTCCGAAACCTCTACAAAAGAGACTGCAAAACAAGTTTTAATCAAATATTAGGAGTTCATGTAAATGATTAGTAGCTTTTCAACACAATTATATTGCAAAACCTGAATTTTTGTACATTTTACTCAGTTAAAATTCCAACGAGTCCATTGAAAGGCCCATTTAGACCTGCTCGTCCGAAACCTGGACAAAAAGGACCGTAAAACAAGTTTTAATCAAATTTTAGGAGTTCAAATAATTGATTAGTAGCTCTTCAACACAATTATATTGCAAAGCCTCAATTTTTGTACTTTTTACTCAGTTAAAATTTCAACGAGTCCATTGAAAGGCCCATTTTGACCTGCTCGTCCGAAACCTCGACAAAAAGAACCGCAAAACAAGTTTTAATCAAATTTTAGGAGTTCAAATAATTGATTAGGAGATTTTCAACAAACTTATATTGCAAAACCTCAATTTATGTACTTTTTACCCAGTTAAAATTTCAACTGGACCATTGAAAGGCCCATTTCGACCTGCTCGTCAAAAACCTCTACAAAAAGGACTGCAAAACAAGTTTTAATCAAATATTAGGAGTTCATGTAATTGATTAGGAGCTTTTTAACACAATTATATTGCAAAACCTCAACTTCTGTACTTTTTACTCAGTTAAAATTCCAACGGGTCCATTGAAACGCCCATTTCGACCCGCTCGTCTGAAACCTCTACAAAAAGGACTGCAAAACAAGTTTTAATCAAATTTTAGGAGTTCATGTAATTGATTTTGTGCTTTTCAACACAATTATATTGCAAAACCTAAATTTCTGTACTTTTTACTCAGTTAAAATTCCAACGGGTGCATGAACCAACTTGACTCAATGGTAAAGGGAACGGTTGTTGTTCCTAGAGGTCACAGGTTCGAGCACCAGCAGCTGCAGCATGATGATTGAGCTTTCATTGTCAAATGGTTGAGAGTATATTTAGAACAGATACTATTCGTAATCACCTTAGCTTTCAAAAAAAAATTCCAACGGGTCCATTGAAAGGCTCATTTAGACCTACCTGTCCGAAACCACGACACAAAGGATCGCAAAACAAGTTTAAGTCAAATTTTAGGAGTTCAAATAATTGATTAGTAGCTTTTCAACACAATTATATTGCAAAACCTCAATTTCTGTACTTTTTACTCAGTTAAAATTCCAACGAGTCAACGGGTACAGGAAATGAAAATTCTCCCTGAACTCTCTCATTTCCTCCCTTTGCTTCTTCTCTCTCTTTCTATCTTCCTCAACTTCAACCACCGTCCCCTCCGCCATATCCTTGACCCTCCACCCCCACAGCCACCGCATAGCCACCGCACAACCCTTCCCCCTCTACCAGCATGCCACCACATATCACGGTCTTATGCGTCTATCCCCCCCTCAAAGCTGCCTGGCAGCAAATTGTCTTACAACAATATGCAAAAATTGCATATCCGACTGTTGCAAGTCCAAATCAGAGTAGAGTTGGCAAAGGTAAGTACCTCTCCTCATGTTTTTTTAAATTTTTTTGCCATTATTAATAGTGGTAATAATTTAATATTAATTGTTTGGATCAAGCCTTGGCTCGATCAATCTGGCCACATTTCCTTTGTCTTTCGCACAATAAGGAGGTGGTTTAAGCATCAGTTTTTAACAATGATGCACCGATCCTGGCCCTCGAGGCCTTGTACCAATCCTTTCCATTCGATAGAATGGATATCTTCTTGGCCCTTCGGGCCTTGCCACGGCTTATTCACTCGAATAATGTCAAGAGGGCTATCGTTTCGATGGCAAATACAGCCCTTATGGCTGGTAATTGGGCAGTGGAAGACCGCTTCCCACGTTGGACGTGCATGGCACATGCAAACAAGGCTACCGGCGGTAGCTACGTTGGAACTAGTATATCCCACACTGCATGCACGGCACATGCAGTCGTGACTATCGGTGGTCGCTACACCTCGGTGGGGGAGGAGGCATCAGTCGGCCAAGAAGGTGGTTGGCATACTCCGGCCACCGGCATTACCTTCGATACCCGAATCCCGGATTTCCAAGAATGACCCAACCGACGTTTCATCCCTATTTTTTTGGGATTTGATTTTTTTCAAATTCAAAATCAAAGGGACCTATAATATTAAATTATATTTAATGTTTTCACCTCATAAATTAATCTTAATTTATTCACCACATAAATTAAATCTTGAATGGATATTATCACACATAATAAATTTAAGTTATGTATTACATATATTAAATTTTGTGTGGATATTATCAATTAAATTAAAATTAATTTATGATTTGGGTTGTTTCAAATGCAAAATCCAATCGTCTTGGAGTCTCATATTGGGACTCTATCACTACCAAATAACAAAAATCCTACAATATAGGAGATATACTGGGGTCCATATCACTAAATTAAATTAAATTTATCTATCCCATAAATTAAATTTTGAATGGATATTATCCCATAAATTAAATTTAACTTACTTATCTCACAAGTTAAATTTTGAATGGACATTATCACATGGATTAAATTTAATTTATTTATCATATAAATTAAATTTTGAATGGATATTATCCCAAAAATTAAATTTAACTCACTTATCTTACAAGTTAAATTTTGAATGGATATTATCACATGGATTAAATTTCATTTATCTATCCCATAAATTAAATTTTGAATGGATATTATCCCATAAATTAAATTTAACTTACTTATCTCACAAGTTAAATTTTGAATGGATATTATCACATGGATTAAATCTAATTTATTCATCTTATAAATTAGAATTTGAATGGATATTATCCCATAAATTAAATTTAACTCACTTATCTTACAAGTTAAATTTTGAATGGATTTTATCACATGGATTAAATTTAATTTATCTTTCTCATAAATTAAATTTTGAATGGATATTATCACATCGGCTAAGTTTAATTTATTTCCCTCATAAATTAAATTTTGAATGGATTTTATCACCTCAATCAAATTTAATTTATTTATCCCTTAAATTAAATTTTAACGCCATCCCGGTGCCAATTGTGGATGACACGGCCATCGGGGAAAGCTCCAACAAAGGCAAGGGTCCTAAGGACAAGGGTAAAGAACCGGTCAATCCGGAATTCGAAGTTTGGTTGGCTGCCACGACCGATAAAGAACCGGATCCTGCGGTCCTAAAGAAGTCTAAGCGCACGTCACCTATTATCACCGGAGGAATTACCAAACGTCCACGTACATCCCCTCTGGTTGCCGGCAAAACACTGAAACAAGGAGACAAAAATCAAAGGAAAGCTGGGATGAGCAGCAAAAACTCTTCGGCGGTGGTTGACGGTCAACCCCGCCGAGAGAAATGAGGGCCATATGTTGGAACTGTCGGGGACTTGGTATGCCCTCGGCAGTTCACGAACTTCGTTCTATTATTTTACGCTTATGTCCAGATTTTATTTTTCTTTCAGAAACTCGTTTGAATGCTTCTAAGTTTGAATCTCTTAAACTCTATCTTGAAATGGAGGGTTTTTTTGCTATGGATAGCAGCCCTTCTTGTGCAGGTTTATGCCTGCTTTTTAATAAAAACGTTAAATTAGATTTTCTCTCTTCTTCGACGAGATACATTGATGTTATAGTGAATAATTCAAATTTTCGCTTTCGCTTTACCGGTATTTACGGATATGCAGCCACAAACATGAAAAAACATACTTGGGAACTCATTGATTCCCTCAAAACAAAATCAAATCTTCCTTGGCTCATCGGAGGTGACCTAAACGATATCTTAGATGACTCGGAAAAACAAGGCGGCAATCGTAGGCCTCGATCGCAAATTCTAAACTTTCGAGATTGTCTAACAAGGAACAATTTGTTTGATTGTAAACCGAACACGGGCTGGTTCACTTGGACCCGCACGGGGCCTAACGTCAATCCGGTTTGTGAAAGGCTTGACCGTTTTTTGGCATGCTCACAATGGATACATCACTTTCCCAACTTCGGTCATTTTCACTCCTTTTCACTCGAATCGGACCATAGTGTCATTATCTTGGACACCGATAATGCCCCTATACCGAACCATTATAACCAGCAGGCCGTGGACCATTTTAGGTTTGAAACCTGTTGGGCGCATGACCCAGCGGGCATACAAGTTTGCAAACGAACTTGGGCTGCCACGCCGGGGTCCATTTTGGACAAACTATCCGCTTTGGGTCATAATCTCCAAGAGTGGCAGCATGCTCAACGTAAGCAGTCCACTCTCCGCATGCAACAATTGCAACATTCCATTAATCATCTTCTACGACGTAGACACCTATCCCGAAAAGCTCTTTCCAGTCTTCATAATGCTAAATTGGAACTTCGGAAATTGACAGTGGCTAAAGAAGCTTACTGGGCTCAACGCTCTCGCATCTCCTGGTTAACCAATGAGGATAAAAATACCACCTACTTCCATGCGAGGGCCACCAAACGACGTAGAAAAAACGCAATCAAAGGCTTAATGGATGACAATGGAGTTTGGCAGTCTTCCACTCCCAACATATTACAAAATGCGTCGTCCTACTTCCAAAGTATTTTTTCATCATCGTGTCCGGTGTCCTCACCGGATTTGCTGAACAACATTCGGCCTACTGTGACCACAGCTATGAATGATGCTCTTCTACGGCCTTTCACGGCTGATGAGATCCGTGCCGCTTTTTTGGATATCAATCCTAAGAAAGAACCTGGTATTGATGGTTTCCCCAGTAGTTTCTACAAGCAGCATTGGGATATGATTGGCCCTGATTTCATCTCTCTTTGCATGGATCTCCTACAAGGGAAAGCCGATATGGCATCGGTTAACCGATCGGTCATAGTGCTTATACCTAAGATTTCTGATCCCACCATTATGAAGCATTTTCGTCCGATCAACCTGTGTACCGTCATTTACAAGACGGTTTCAAAGGTTCTGGTGAATCGCCTGAAGCCAGCCCTCTCTTCTTGTATCAGCGACTCGCAAGCAGCGTTCATTAGCGGGCGCAATATTACCGACAATATTTTGATTGCACATGAGCTGGTGCATACCCTTCACTCTAGTGGCACTCTATCCTCCCAAGGGGCAGCTGTCAAACTTGATATGGAAAAAGCCTTTGATAGGGTAGAATGGTCCTTTCTAAGGGATGTCATGCTCCGTATGGGGTTTGCTCGGGAATGGGTTAACCTTATCCTACGTTGCGTCTCCTCGGTCTCCTTTTCGGTAAGAATTAACGGCACGATATCGGAGGAATTCTTTCCTACCCGGGGTATCCGTCAAGGTGACCCTTTGTCACCTTTCCTGTTCCTCATTTGCTCCCAAGGGCTCTCAACGGCTTTGGAAACAGAGCAAAAAGAAGGACGTCTTTCGGGACTTAGTGCTAGCCGCCGAGGACCCAGGGTTACACATCTCCTCTTCGCTGATGATAGTTTGGTTTTTCTTCGCAATGAACCAACAGAAGTGAATAGATTGCGTTACGTTCTTTCCCTATATGCTTCATCTTCCGGTCAAACGGTAAACTTTGATAAGTCTACCGCTTACTACAGTCGCGGGTGTTCCTCCGCTTTTCTCCATGCTATGCGTTCAATTCTGGGTGTACGCCTAGTGGATGATCCAGGCATATATTTGGGAGTCCCCCTTTTAATAAAAAAGAATAGGACTGCCTCCTTAGGCTTTGTGAGAGATAAAGTCCAATCTCGTATGAGCAAATGGGATAACAATTTCCTTTCATATAGTGGAAGAGAAATCCTCATTAAGGCAGTCGCACAAGCTATGCCACAATATGTGATGTCATGCTACCTCTTACCCCAAAACATAATTGATGACATTACCATGTCCATACGGCGATATTGGTGGTCAGGGCGTAGTAATAAGCGTGGCTGGCCGCTTTTGTCGTGGGACTCTCTCTGCACGCCGAAGAATGTGGGAGGCCTAGGTTTCCGCGACCTGCGTTCTTTTAATATTGCCCTTTTAGGGAAGCAAATTTGGCATCTGCTATCACACCCGGACTCTCTCTTGGCAAGGGTCCTTCGCGCTAAATACTACCCTTCCGGCGACCTCTTGAACGCCTCGGCGGACAAGCGGGCTTCGTTTGCTTGGAAAGGTATGCACCACGCAATCCACTCCCTTGGGCCTGGTTATTTTTGGCGGCCCGGGATCAAAAGCTCAATTCGTCTTCTCAGTGATACCTGGGGAGGGGATAAACCAATTACGCTTTTTGGACAATATATGGACAATGAAGAGATCCCTTTGCGTTGTTGGGACTACATGTTGTGTGACTATGCTTCATGGGATGAGTCCAAACTTCGAAATGATTTAGACAAAGATGATGTCGAACGTATCCTTCGGGTTCCAATTTATAAGGATAGACCGGACAAACTGGTCCGGGGACAACATGACTCTGGGAACTATACAGTCAGATCAGGGTACTTTTTTCTTCACCAACCTGCGAGGCCGCTGCAGCGACCTACACGTCTCTGGAAGGTAATATCTAAATCTCCAACTTTGCCGAAAATACGCTCCTTCGGCTGGCGAGCGGACCGTGATGCTTTACCCACTGGGGAAAAGCTCAGGGCGATCCATCATACGGATGGACATTGTCCCTTTTGCCCAGCGGTGTTGGAATCCGCTATGCACGCCCTTCGTGATTGCCCAACTGCTCAGGAAGTTCTCCGCCTAGTGGGACTCCCATCGAGCGTCTACACTAGTACCACAAGCACAATGGTGGCATGGCTATCAGAAGGAACTTATTGTTTAGACGCCTCCGGCTTTGCTTTGCTCCTCACAACGATTTGGAATATTTGGAACCGTCGTAATGACTGGGTTCATTCCCAAAGACTTCAGCCGTCCTGGCTTACGGCCATGAATGCTACCGGTCTTCTACAGGAATACGCAGCCGCTAACACTCTCCTCGCCGTGTCAGCCGCCGTACCAGCCGCAGCCTCCCGACGATGGAAGACGCCCAGCCCAGGATGTATAAAGATAAACGTAGACGGAGCCTTTCATCCAGGATCTGGTGATGCAGCTGTCAGAGTCATTGCCAGGGATGCACATGGCTCGATTGTTGGAGGATGTGCAGTCCATGAGGCAGGCTGTCGTGATGCCACCATGGTCGAACTACATGCCATCATTGCGGGTATCATGTTGACCCGAGATAGAGGGTGGGGCGAGGTGCTCATTGAATCCGACTCGGCTACGGTGATCAACAAGCTCTCGCGCAACACTGAGGACAACTCCCTGCTAGGACCACAGATTGCAGATGCACAGGCCTTGCTTAAGTCTTTGCCTTTAATCACTATTTCTTTTGTACCTAGATCGGCCAATTTTATGGCCCATAACTTAGCCACTTGGGCTTTACGCTTTACCTCTTCTGTGTACTTTGATTCAGTTGTTCCTGACTGTATTAACGTCGATGTACTGGCTGATTCTCAGCCTCTTTCGTGTTATAATAATAACAACACCCAGGGCACTCTTTTCCCCTTAGGTTCACTTTGTGCTTCAGCACAAGGTGGTTAGAGGGGTTTTTAATGAGGCCCTTTTTCTTCAAAAAAAAAAAAATTCCAACGAGTCCATTGAAAGGCCCATTCCGACCCTCTCATCCGAAACCTCTACAAAAATGACTGCGAAACAAGTTTTAATCAAATATTAGGAATTCATGTAATTGATTACTAGCTTTTCAACACAATTATATTGCAAAACCTCAATTTTTTTACTTTTTACTAAGTTAAAATTCCAATTGGTCCATTGAAAGGCCCATTTAGACCTGCTCGACCGAAACCTCTACAAAAAGGGTCGCAAAACAAGTTTTAATCAAAATTTAGGAGATCATGTAATTGATTAGGAGATTTGCAACACACTTATATTGAAAAACCTCAATTTCTGTACTTTTTACTTAGTGAAAATTCCAACGGGTCCATTGAAAGGCCCATTTAGACCTTCTCGTCCGAAACCTCGACAAAAAGGACTGCAAAACAAGTTTTGATCAAAATTTAGGAGTTCAAATAATTGATTAGTAGCTTTTCAACACAATTATATTGCAAAACCTCAATTTTTGTACTTTTTACTCAATTAAAATTCCAACGGGTCCATTGAATGTCCCATTTAGACCTGCTCGTCCGAAAACTCTACAAAAGGGCCGAAAAACAAGTTTTAATCAAAATTTAGGAGATCATGTAATTGATTAAGAGATTTTCAACACACTTATATTGCAAAACCTCAATTTCTGTACTTTTTACTCAGTTAAAATTCCAATGGGTCCATTGAAAGGCCCATTTAGACCTGCTCGCCAAAACCTCGACTAAAAGGACCTTAAAAGAAGTTTTAATCAAATTTTAGGAGTTCAAATAATTGATTATTAGCTTTTCAACACAATTATATAGCAAAACCTCAATTTCTGTACTTTTTACTTAGTTAAAATTCCAACGGGTCCATTGAAAGGCCCATTTATACATGCTCGTCCGAAACCTATACAAAAAGGGCCGCAAAACAAGTTTTAATGAAATTTTAGGAGATCATGTAATTGATTAGGAGATTTTCAACACAATTATATTGCAAAACTTCAATTTCTGTACTTTTTACTCAGTTAAAATTCCTACGGGTCCATTGAAAGGCCCATTTAGACATGCTCGTCCGAAACCTCTACAAAAAGTTTTAATCAAATTTTAGGAGATCATGTAATTGATTAGGAGATTTTCAACACACTTATATTTAAAACCTCAATTTCTGTACTTTTTACTTAGTTAAAATTCCAACGGGTCCATTGAAAGGCCCATTTAGACCTTCTAGTCCGAAACCTCGACAAAAAGGACCGCAAAACAAGTTTTGATCAAAATTTAGGAGTTCAAATAATTGATTAGTAGCTTTTCAACACAATTATATTGCAAAACCTCAATTTCCATACTTTTTACTCAATTAAAATTCCAACGGGTCCATTGAAGGTCCCATTTAGATCTGCTCGTCCGAAACCTCTACAAAAGGGCCGAAAAACAAGTTTTAATCAAAATTTAGGAGATCGTGTAATTGATTAGGAGATTTTCAACACACTTATATTGCAAAACCTCAATTTCTGTACTTTTTACTCAGTTAAAATTCCAATGGGTCCATTGAAAGGCCCATTTAGACTTGCTCGTCCAAAACCTCGACTAAAAGGACCGCAAAAGAAGTTTTAATCAAATTTTAGGAGTTCAAATAATTGATTAGTAGCTTTTCAACACAATTATATTGCAAAACCTCAATTTTTTATACTTTTTACTTAGTTAAAATTCCAACGGGTCCATTGAAAGGCCCATTTAGACATGCTCGTCCGAAACCTATACAAAAAGGGCCGTAAAACAAGTTTTAATGAAGTTTTAGGAGATCATGTAATTGATTAGGAGATTTTCACCACAATTATATTGCAAAACCTCAATTTCAGTACTTTTTACTCAATTAAAATTACAACGGGTCCATTGAAAGGCCCATTTAGACCTGCTCGTCCGAAACCTCGACAAAAAGGACCGCAAAACAAGTTTTAATCAAATTTTAGGAGTTCTAATAATTTATTAAGAGCTTTTCAACACAGTTATATTGCAAAGCCTCAATTTATGTACTTTTTACTCAGTTAAAATATGAACGGGTCCATTGAAAGGCCCATTTCGACCAGCACGTCCGAAACCTCTACAAAAAGGACTGCAAAAAAAGTTTTAATCAAATTTTTGGAGTTCATGTAATTGATTAGGAGCTTTTCAACACAATTATATTGCAAAACCTCAATTTCTGTACTTTTTACTCAGTTAAAATTCCAACGGGTCGATTGAAAGGCCCATTTAGACCTACTCGTCCGAAACCTCGACAAAAAGGACCGCAAAACAAGTTTTAATCAAATTTTAGGAGTTCAAATAATTGATTAGGAGCTTATCAACACAATTATATTTAAAAACCTCAATTTTTATACTTTTTACACAGTTAAAATTCCAACGGGCTCATTGAAAGGCCCATTTAGACCTGCTCGTCCGAAACCTCTACAAAAAGGACCGCAAAAAAGTTGTATTCAAATTTTAGGAGTTAAAATAATTGATTAGGAGCTTTTCAACACAATTATATCGCAAAACCTCAATTTCTGTACTTTTTACTCAGTTAAAATTCCAATGGGTCCATTGAAAGGCCCATTTCGACCCGCTCGTCCGAAACCTCTACAGAAGGAATGCAAAACAGGTTTTAATCAAATTTTAGGAGTTCATGTAATTGATTAGGAGCTTTTCAACACAATTATATTGCAAAACCTCAATTTCTGTACTTTTTTAATCAGTTAAAATTCCAACAGGTCCATTGAAAGGCCCATTTAGACCTGCTCGTTCGAAACCTCGAAAAAAGGACCGCAGAACAAGTTTTAATCAAATTTTAGGAGTTCAAATAATTGATTAGTGGCTTTTCAACACAATTATATTGCAAAACCTCAATTTCTATATTTTTTACTCAGTTAAAATTCCAACGGGTCCATTGAAAGGCCCATTTAGACCTGCTCGTCCGAAACCTCTACAAAAAGGGCCGCTAAACAAGTTTTAATCAAAATTTAGGTGATCATGTAATTGATTAGGAGATTTTCAACACACTTATTTTGGAAAACCTCAATTTATGTACTTTTTACTCAGTTAAAATTCTAACGGGTCCATTGAAAGGCCCATTTAGACCTGCTCGTCCGAAACCTCGACAAAAAGGACCGCAAAACAAGTTTTAATCAAATTTTAGGAGTTAAAATAATTGATTAGTAGCTTTTCAACACAATTATATTGCAAAACCTCAATTTCTATAATTTTACTCAGTTAAAATTCCAACGGGTCCATTGAAAGGCCCATTTAGACCTGCTCGTCCGAAACCTCTACAAAAAGGGCCGCAAAACAAGTTTTAATCAAAACTTAGGAGATCATGTAATTGATTAGGAGATTTCCAACACACTTATATTGCAAAACCTCAATTTATGTACTTTTTACTCAGTTAAAATTCCAACGGGTCCATTGAAATGCCCATTTAGACCTGCTCGTCCGAAACCTCGACAAAAAGGACCAAAAAACAAGTTTTAATCAAATTTTAGGAGTTCAAATAATTGATTTGTAGCTTTTCAACACAATTATATTGCAAAACCTCCATTTATGTGCTTTTTACTTAGTTAAAATTCCAACGGGTCCATTGTAAGGCCCATTTAGACCTACTCGTCTGAAACCTCTACAAAAAAGGACCGCAAAACAAGTTTTATTCAAAATTTAGGGGATAATGTAATTGATTAGGAGCTTTTCAACACACTTATATTGTAAAACCTCAATTTATTTACTTTTTACTCAGTTAAAATTCCAACGGGTGTGGGAATGGCTCTCAAAATTCTCTCAATTTTTCCGGGGTTTTTCTTGGCGTTTGTCTTTTCATTTTCCACCGTTTCCTTCTTTTTCCTTTCACCCGCCTCCCCTTTTTTCATTTCCCCCCTCTTTTCACGGTGTTTCAACCTCTCCCCTCCGCCTCCTTTCTTTCCCCTAGCCGCTACACTCCGTACAGATCGGAGCTTTACACAAACGTAAGACCCAAAATCTTAAAGTTAATGAAATTTTGAGAGCATTCCCACCCCGACCCATGCTTATCTTTTGCTTTACTTTGATTTTATTTTCATCGATTCTGTTTTTTGTTAATCTCCCTAATTCGGTTTCTAATATATTTTTTATTCTTCTATTTTGCGAGATCGTATCCTTTGTTGGCTGGTTTCTCTCTTCTCTGTGTTTACTAGAGTTGCAACCCTTTCAATTTTCCATGCAATCAGATCTCACCTTTTTCTCAAATTTCTTTTATATTTTTCTAGGGTTTTTTTTGCTATCCCCTCGTCTCCGTTCCCCCACTCTTTGTTTGCAGGAAAACGATTTTACCAAATCGGGGCGTCTGGGTATCTCTTTGTTTGTACGTATATTACCAGATCTGGCCATCGCCGGCGATGGGCACTGCCCTCATCCTGTGCACGGTCCCACTTTACCCCTTTTGGTTTTATTTTCATTTTTAATTTATCTTTATCGTTCAGGCTTTCTATCTCATCCTCCATTTCTCCTTCAGATCCGTTCTGTGGAAGCCCCCCACCGGGGTCGAAGGCCCCATCTGTTATAGGGTTCTTGGCTATCTCTGATTGTCGTCGGTATGTCATCAATCAAATTCTTTCTTTTGGCATTAACTCTCTGCCTTATTTCTTTGGGGTTTATTCTTCGATTTTTTATTTTTAGATATAACCCTTTTTATCTCTGTTATCTGGGTTTGCTTAATTACCACCATTCCTCCATGATCTTTTCTTGGCCGTTTATCTTGCACTCTTTCTACATTATTGCTTGCATCGTATCTCTTCTATCTTCTAAATGGTACTCAATATCTTTATTATGTTTACCTTGTGATAATGCTTCCTCTGTTGCTTACTTAAAATTGTTTTATCCACTGCTTCTGCATATCTGGGTTGTAATGGTTTCACTTCGATTCTGCTTCTTTATCTCTTTGGTCATTTGTTTAGTCCTGATCTGGGCTCCCCCTAATTTATCTTCTGATCATATATGTTTTATATTTTTTTACTTTGTACTTCAGTATGCCTGCATCACGAATTTTTAACTGGTGCTTCAGTACACCTTCGTTCACAGATTGGATTCTAATTCTACCTCATTATTGCTTCCATGCTTGGTTATGCACTACCTTATTCTTCTCACCACCCATCCTATTTTATCCCCTATTCTCTAATATGTTTAAACGATCCCTTCTAGAGAAATTTATAACAACCCACCTGGTGGGATTTCTATGTATTATTTACACTTTATTGGCTATCTCCCTTGCTTTTATCTTTCTAAATCTCTACCATGTTACCATGGCTCATATTCAGAACTTATACGCCTCTTTCTACAACCTTAGTTTTATTATGTGTTTAATTAAGATATTTCTTTGCCATCTCCTTTTTCTAACTGCTCTATGTATGATTATGCCTCTTTTTTGTTTCTCTCTTTTTCCACCTTTTATGCATCTTTTGATGCACCATCCTTAGTCCTATCTTTTTGTTTCCTTTTTTCCCTTTCCTTTACACCTATGTTTCTATACTTATGTTTACCCTTTCATTTGTTGTTACTTCTTCCCTCAGGGTATCCTCTTCCATGTGCTATTACTTCCTTGATCTTCAATTGTTCTACAGAAAATGTTATGCTTACTGTTTTTACCCTCTCTGGCCTGAACTTGCTCGATTTATCATATTATTTGGTTTTCCTTGTTTTTAATGCATCGTCTATGTATTTTCCATTCTTTTTTGGGCTTTTTCTTATTCTTACCATGTCCTTCCTTCTCTGCTATATTACCTCCTTGCTGATGTTCGTCTCATTTCGAGCTTCCCCCTCTTACCAGCTTATCTGCCTTGGTGCATGACCTTAAGCATGTAATTGATTAGGAGATTTTCAACACAATTAAATTGATTAGGACCGCAAAACAAGTTTTAATCAAATTTTAGGTGTTCATGTAATTGATTAGGAGATTTTCAATACAATTAAATTGCAAAACCTCAATTTATGTACTTTTTACTCTGTTAAAATTCCAACGGGTCCAATGAAAGGCCCATTTAGACCTGCTCTTCCAAAACCTCGACAAAAAGGACCGCAAAACAAGTTTTAATCAAATTTTAGGAGTTCAAATAATTGATTTGGAGCTTTTCAACATAATTATATTGAAAACCTCAATTTTTATACTTTTTACTCAATTAAAATTCCAACGGGACCATTGAAGGGCCCATTCAGACCTGCTCGTCCAAAACCTCGACAAAAAGGACCACAAAACAAGTTTTAATCAAATTTTAGGAGTTCAAATAATTGATTAGGAGCTTTTTAGCACAATTATATTGCAAAACCTCAATTTTATACTTTTTACGCAGTTAAAATTCCAACGGGTCCATTGTAAGGCCCATTTAGACATGCTCGTCCGAAACCTCTACAAAAAGGACCGCAAAACAAGTTTTAATCAAATTTTAGGAGTTCATATAATTGATTAGGAGCTTTTCAACACAATTATATTGCAAAACTTCAATTTATGTACTTTTTAATCAGTTAAAATTCCAACAAGTCCATTGAAAGGTACATTTAGACATGCTCGTCCGAAACCTCGACAAAAAGGACCGCAAAACAAGTTTTAATCAAATTATAGGAGTTCAAATAATTGATTAGTATCTTTTCAACACAATTATATTGCAAAACCTCAATTTCTGTACATTTTACTCAGTTAAAATTCCAACGGGTCCATTGAAAGGCCCATTTAGACCTGCTCCTCCGAAACCTCTACAAAAAGGACCGCAAAACAAGTTTTAATCAAATTTTAAGAGATCATGTAATTGATTAGTAGATTTTCAACACAATTATTTTGCAAAACCTCAATTTTATACTTTTTACTCAGTTAAAATTCCAACGGGCCCATTGAAATGCCCATTTAGACCTGCTCGTCCGAAACCTCTACAAAAAGGACCGCAAAAACATTTTATTAAAATTTTAGGAGTTCAAATAATTGATTAGGAGCTTTTCAAAAAAATTATATTGCAAAACCACAATTTCTGTACTTTTTACTCAGTTAAAATTCCAATGGGTCCATTGAAAGGCCCATTTCGATTAATGTGGATGGGGCTTTTGATCCAGCCCCTTTGGCTTACTACCATCAACTCTATAAGCCTACATAAAGATTACTGCAACTCTATCTCTTCACCCCACTCCCCACTGAATTCCCCTTCGTCTCCCCGCTGGAGGCCTCCTCCCCGTGGCTACATGAAGATTAATGTGGATGGGGCTTTTGATCCAGCCACTCGTACAACAACTGTTGGTGTTGTGGCGCGTGATGATTCGGGTACTGTTGTTGGGGGCCTCGCTTACCCCTTGGGTAGTTGCTTGGATGCTGCTACTTCTTAAGGTGTGGGCCTTCTTGCTGGTATTACTTTTGATCAGTCCCAGGGTTGGCGGCGGCTACTTTTTAAGACTGACTGTGACTCTCTAGCGAACAGGCTCAACAATTTGGGGCCAGATCTCTCTACCTTAGGTCTGACGCTTCTACAAGCTCGTGACTTACTTTTTACTTTTCCTCTTGCTCATGTTCTTTATATAAGCCGTGAGGCAAACTGTGTTGCTCATACCTTAGCTACCCATAATCTCCGAACCATGACTTCTATGTCTTTTGGTTCTGATCTTCCAAGTTGTATCAGTCACTTTGTATTTGGCGAGCTCTCTTCTCGTCCTTCCAATTAATAAATATCTGGGGTACTCTTTTCCCCTTTTTTAGGATTCTCCAGGACCTGTGCCTGGGGATATTAGTAGAAGTTTTTAATGAGGCACACATTTTCTCAAAAAAAAAAACCAACGGGTCCATTGAAAGGCCCATTTAAACCTGCTCGTCCGAAACCTCGACAAAAAGGACTACAAAAGAAGTTTTCATCAATTTTAAGGAGTTCAAATAATTGATTAGTAGCTTTTCAACACAATTATATTGCAAAACCTCAATTTCTGTACTTTTTACTTAGTTAAAATTCCAACAGGTCCATTGTAAGGCCCATTTGACCTGCTCGTCCGAAACCTCTACAAAAAGAGCCGCAAAACAAGTTTTAATCAAATTTTAGGAGATCATATAATTGATTAGGAGATTTTCAACACACTTATATTGCAAAACCTCAATTTCTGTATTTTTTACTCAGTTAAAATTCCAACGGGTCCATTGAAAGGCCCATTTAGACCTGCTCGTCCGAAACCTCGACAAAAAGGACCGCAAAACAAGTTTTAATCAAATTTTAGGAGTTCAAATAATTGATTAGGAGCTTTTCAACACAATTATATTGCATAACCTCAAATTTATACTTTTTACGCAGTGAAAATTCCAACGGGTCCATTGAAAGGCCCATTTAAACATGCTCATCTGAAACCTCTACAAAAAGGACCGCAAAAAAGTTTTATTTAAAGTTTAGGAGTTCAAATAATTGATTAGGAGATTTTCAACACAATTATATTGTAAAACCTCCATTTTTATACTTTTTACTCAGTTAAAATTACAACGGGTCCATTGAAAGGCCAATTTAGACATGCTCGTCCGAAACCTCTACAAAAAGGGCTGTAAAACAAGTTTTAATCAAATTTTAGGAGATCATGTAATTGATTAGGAGATTTTCTACACACTTATATTGCAAAAACTCAATTTCTATACTTTTTACTCAGTTAAAATTCCAACGGGTCCATTGAAAGGCCCATTTAGACCTGCTCGTCCCAAACATCGACAAAAAGGACCACAAAAGAAGTTTTAATAAAATTTTAGGAGTTCAAGTAATTGATTAGTAGCTTTTCAAAACAATTATATTGCAAAACCTCAATTTCTGTACTTTTTACTCAGTTAAAATTCCAACGGGTCCATTGTAAGGCCCATTTAGACCTGCTCGTCTGAAACCTCGACAAAAAGGACCGCAAAACAAGTTTTAATCAAATTCTAGGAGTTCAAATAATTGATTAGGAGATTTTCAGCACAATTATAATAAAAAACCTCAACTTTTATACTTTTTACTCAGTTAAAATTCCAACGGGCCCATTGAAAGGCCCATTTAGACATGCTCGTCCGAAACCTCTACAAATAGGACCGCAAAAAAGTTTTATTCAAATTTTAGGAGTTCAAATAATTGATTATGAGCTTTTCAACACAATTATATTGCAAAACCTCAATTTCTGTACTTTTTACTCAGTTAAAATTCCAACGGGTCCATTGAAAGGCCCATTTAGACCTGCTCGTTCGAAACCTCGACAAAAAGGACCGCAAAACAAGTTTTAATCAAATTTTAGGAGTTCAAATAATTGATTAGGAGCTTTTCAACACAATTATATTGCATAACCTCGAATTTATACGTTTTACGCAGTAAAAATTCCAACGGGTCCATTGAAAGGCCCATTTAGACTTGCTCGTCTGAAACCTCTACAAAAAGGACCACAAAAATGTTTTATTCAAATTTTAGGACTTCAAATAATTGATTAGGAGATTTTCAACACAATTATATTGTAAAATCTCAATTTTTATACCTTTTACTCAGTTAAAATTCCAATGGGTCCATTGAAAGGCCCATTTAGACATGCTCGTCCGAAACCTCAACAAAAAGGGCCGTAAAACAAGTTTTAAACAAATTTTAGGAGATCATGTAATTGATTAGGTGATTTTAAAGACACTTATATGGCAAAACCTCAATTTCTATACTTTTTACTCAGTTAAAATTCCAACGAGTCCATTGAAAGGCCCATTTAGACCAGCTCGTCCGAAACCTCGACAAAGAGAAACACAAAAGAGGTTTTAATCAAATTTTAGGAGTTCAAGTAATTGATTAGTAGCTTTTCAAAACAATTATATTGTAAAACATCAATTTTTGTACTTTTTACTCAGTTAAAATTCCAACGGGTCCATAGTAAGGCCCATTTAGACCTGCTCGTCCGAAACCTCGACAAAAAGAACCGCAAAACAAGTTTAATCAAATTTTATGAGTTCAAATAATTGATTAGGAGATTTTCAACACAATTATAATAAAAAACCTCAACTTTTATACTTTTTACTCAGTTAAAATTCCAACGGGCCCATTGAAAGGCCCATTTAGACATGCTCATCCGAAACCTCTACAAATAGGACCGCAAAAGAGTTTTATTCAAATTTTAGGAGTTCAAATAATTGATTACGAGCTTTTCAACACAATTATATTGCAAAACCTCAATTTCTGTAATTTTTACTCAGTTAAAATTCGAACGGGTCCCTTGAAAGGCCCATTTCGACCCGCTCGTCCGAAACCTCTACAAAAGGACTACAAAACAAGTTTTAATCAAATTTTAGGAGTTCATGTAATTGATTAGGAGCTTTTCAACACAATTATATTGCAAAACCTCAATTTCTGTACTTTTTACTCAGTTAAAATTCCAACAGGTCCATTGAAAGGCCCATTTAGACCTGCTCGTCCGAAACCTCGACAAAAAGGACCACAAAATAAGTTTTAATCAAATCTTAGGAGTTAAAATAATTGAGTAGGAGCTTTTCAACACACTTATTTCAAAACCTCAATTTTATACTTTTTACGCAGTTAAAATTCATACGGGTCCATTGAAAGGCCCTTTTAGACCTGCTCGTCCGAAGCCTCGACAAAAAGGACCGCAAAACAAGTTTTACTCAGATTTTAGGAGTTCAAATAATTGATTAGGAGCTTTCAACAAAATTATATTGAAAAACATCAATTTTTATAATTTTTACTCAGTTAAAATTCCAACGGGCCCATTGAAAGGCCCATTTAGACCTGCTCGTCCGAAACCTCTACAAAAAGGACCGCAAAAAAGTTTTACTCAAATTTTAGGTTTTCAAATAATTGATTAGGAGCTTTTCAACACAATTATATTGCAAAACCTCAATTTCTGTACTTTTTACTCAATTAAAATTCCAACGGGCCCATTGAAGGGCCCATTTAGACCTGCTCGTCCAAAACCTCGACAAAAAGGACCGCAAAACAAGTTTTAATAAAATTTTAGGAGTTCAAATAATTGATTAGGAGATTTTCAGCACAATTATATTGCAAAACCTCAATTTTATACTTTTTACGCAGTTAAAATTCCAACGGGTCCATTATAAGGCCCATTTAGACATGCTCGTCCGAAACCTCTACAAAAAGGACCGCAAAACAAGTTTTAATCAAATTTTAGGAGTTCATATAATTGATTAGGAGCTTTTCAACACAATTATATTGCAAAACTTCAATTTCTGTACTTTTTAATCACTTAAAATTCCAACGAGTCCATTGAAAGGTACATTTAGACCTGCTCGTCCGAAACCTCGACAAAAAGGACCGCAAAACAAGTTTTAATCAAATTTTAGGAGTTCAAATAATTGATTAGTATCTTTTCAACACAATTATATTGCAAAACCTCAATTTCTGTACATTTTACTCAGTTAAAATTCCAACGGGTCCATTGAAAGGCCCATTTAGACCTGCTCCTCCGAAACCTCTACAAAAAGGACCGCAAAACAAGTTTTAATCAAACTTTAAGATATCATGTAATTGATTAGTAGATTTTCAACACATTTATATTGTAAAACCTCAATTTTATACTTTTTACTCAGTTAAAATTCCAACGGGCCCATTGAAATGCCCATTTAGACCTGCTCGTCCGAAACCTTTACAAAAAGGACCGCAAAAACGTTTTATTAAAATTTTAGGAGTTCAAAAAATTGATTAGGAGCTTTTCAAAAAAATATATTGCAAAACCACAATTTCTGTACTTTTTACTCAGTTAAAATTCCAATGGGTCCATTGAAAGGCCCATTTCGACCCGCTCGTCTGAAACCTCTACAAAAAAGACTGCAAAACATGTTTTAATCAAATTTTAGGAGTTCTAATAATTGATTAGTAGCTTTTCAAAATAATTATATTGTAAAACCTCCATTTTTATACTTTTTACTCAGTTAAAATTCCAACAGGTCCATTGAAAGGCCCATTTAGACCTGCTCGTCCGAAACCTCTACAAAAAGGGCCACAAAACATGTTTTAATAAAATTTTAGGAGATCATGTAATTGATTAGGAGATTTTGAACACACTTACATTGCAAAACCTCAATTTATGTACTTTTTACTCAGTTAAAATTCCAACGGGTCCATTTAAAGGCCCATTTAGACATGCTCGTCCGAAACCTCGACAAAAAGGAGCGCAAAACAAGTTTTAATCAAATCTTAGGAGTTCAAATAATTGATTAGTAGCTTCTCAACTCAATTATATTGAAAAACCTCAATTTCTGTACTTTTTACCCAGTTAAAATTCCAATGGGTCCATTGAAATGCCCGTTTCGACCCGCTCGTCCGAAACCTCTAAAAAAAGACTGCAAAACAAGTTTTAATCAAATATTAGGAGTTAAAATAATTGATTAGTAGCTTTTCAAAACAATTATATTGTAAAACCTCCATTTTTATACTTTTTACTAAGTTAAAATTCCAACGGGTCCATTGAAAGGCCCATTTAGACCTGCTCGTCCGAAACCTCTACAAAAAGGGCCACAAAAAAAGTTTTAATAAAATTTTAGGAGATCATGTAATTGATTAGGAGATTTTCAACACACTTATATTGCAAAAACTCAATTTATGTACTTTTTACTCAGTTAAAATTCCAACGGGTCGATTTAAAGGCCCATTTAGACATGCTCGTCCGAAACCTCGACAAAAAGGACCGCAAAACAAGTTTTAATCAAATTTTAGGAGTTGAAACAATTGATTAGTAGCTTCTCAACACAATTATATTGCAAAACCTCAATTTCTGTACTTTTTACTTAGTTAAAATTCCAACGGGTCCATTGAAAGGCCCATTTAGACCTGCTCGTCCGAAAGCTCAACAAAAAGGGCCGCAAAACAAGTATTAATCAATATTTAGGAGATCATGATTAGGAGATTTTCAACATGCTTATATTGCAAAACCTCAATTTCTATAATTTTTACCCAGTTAAAATTCCAACGGGTCCATTGAAAGGCCCATTTAGACCTGCTCGTCCGAAACCTCGACAAAAAGAACCACAAAAGAAGTTTTAATCAAATTTTATGAGTTCAAGTAATTGATTAGTAGCTATTCAACACAATTATATTACAAAACCTCAATTTCAGAACTTTTTATTCAGTTAAAATTACAACGGGTCTATTGTAAGGCCCATTTAGACATGCTCGTCCAAACCCTCGACAAAAAGGACCACAAAACAAGTTTTAATCAAATTTTAGGAGTTCAAATAATTGATTAGGAGATTTTCAACACAATTATATTGCAAAACCTCAATTTCTGTACTTTTTACTCAGTTAAAATTCCAACGTGTCCATTGAAAGGCCCATTTCGACCCGCTCGTCCCAATCTCTACAAAAAAGACTGCAAAATTGGTTTTAATCAAATTTTCGGAGTTCATGTAATTGATTAGGAGCTTTTCAACACAATTATATTGCAAAAACTCAATTTCTGTACTTTTTACTCAGTTAAAATTCCAACGGGCCCATTGAAAGGCCCATTTAGACATGCTCGTCCGAAACCTCGAAAAAAAGGACCGCAAAAAAGTTTTATTCAAATTTTAGGAGTTCAAATAATTTATTATGAGCTTTTCAACACAATTATATTGCAAAACCTCAATTTCTGTACTTTTTACTCAGTTAAAATTCCAACGGGTCCATTGAAAGGCCCATTTCGACCCGATCATCCGAAACCTCTACAAAAAGGACTGCAAAACAAGTTTTAATCCAATTTTAGGAGTTCAAATAATTGATTAGGAGCTTTTCAACACACTTATATTGAAAAACCTCAATTTTATACTTTATACGCAGTTAAAATTCATACGGGTCCATTGAAATGCCCATTTAGACCTGCTCGTCCGAATCCTCGACTAAAAGGACCGCAAAACAAGTTTTACATAAATTTTAGGAGTTCAAATAATTAATTAGGAGCTTTTCAACACAATTATATTGAAAAACATCAATTTTTATACTTTTGGAGTTCAAATAATTAATTAGGAATTCAAATAATTAATTAGGAGTTCAAATAATTAATTAGGAGCTTTTCAACATCAATTATATTGAAAGGCCCATTTAGACCTGCTCGTCCGAAACCTCTACAAAAAGGACACAAAAAAGTTTTATTCAATTTTTTGGAGTTCAAATAATTGATTAGGAGATTTTCAAAACAATTATATTGTAAAACCTCAATTTCTGTACATTTTACTCAGTTAAAATTCCAACGGGTCCATTGAAAGGCCCATTTAGACCTGCTCCTCCGAAACCTCTACAAAAAGGAAACAAGTTTTAATCAAATTTTAGGAGTTCAACTAATTTAATAGGAGCTTTTCAACACAATTATATTGCAAAACCTCAATTTTATACTTTTTACTCAGTTAAAATTCCAACGGGCCCATTGAAAGGCCCATTTAGACCTGCTCGTCCGAAACTTCTACAAAAAGGACCGCAAAAAAGTTTTATTCAAAATTTAGGAGTTCAAATAATTGATTAGAAGCTTTCAAACTCAATTATATTGCAAAACCTCAATTTCTGTACTTTTTACCCAGTTAAAATTCCAACGGGTCCATTGAAATGCCCATTTCGACCCGCTCGTCCGAAACCTCTACAAAAAGGACTGCAAAACAAGTTTTAATCAAATATTAGGAGTTCAGGTAATTGACTAGTAGATTTTCAAAACAATTATATTGTAAAACCTCCATTTTTATACTTTTTACTAAGTTAAAATTCCAACGGGTCCAATGAAAGTCCCATTTAGACCTGCTCGTCCAAAACCTCGACAAAAAGGACCGCAAAACAAGTTTTAATCAAATTTTAGGAGTTCAAATAATTAATTTGGAGCTTTGCAACATAATTATATTGCAAAACCAAAATTTCTGTACTTTTTACTCAGTTAAAATTCCAACGGGTCCATTGAAAGGCCCATTTCGACCCGCTCGTCTGAAACCTCTACAAAAAAGACTGCAAAACAAGTTTTAATCAAATTTTAGGAGTTCAAATAATTGATTAGTAGCTTTTCAAAACATTTATATTGTAAAACCTCCTTTTTTATATTTTTTACTCAGTTAAAATTCAAACGGGTCCATTGAAAGGCCCATTTAGACCTGCTCGTCCGAAACCTCGACATAAAGGACCGCAAAACAAGTTTTAATAAAATTTTAGGAGATCATGTAATTGATTAGGATATTTTCAGCACACTTATATTGCAAAACCTCAATTTATGTACTTTTTACTCAGTTAAAATTCCAACGAGTCCATTTAAAGGCCCATTTAGACATGCTCGTCCGAAACCTCGACAAAAAGGACCTCAAAACAAGTTTTAATCAAATTTTAGGAGTTCAAATAATTGATTAGTAGATTCGCAACATAATTATATTTAAAACCTCAATTTTTATACTTTTTACTCAATTAAAATTCCAACGGGTCCATTGAAAGGTCCATTTCGTCCAGCTCGTCCAAAACCTCTACAAAAAGGACTGCAAAACAAGTTTTAATCAAATTTTAAGAGTTCATGTAATTTATTAGGAGATTTTCAACACAATTATATTGCAAAACCTCAATTTATGTACTTTTTACTCAGTTAAAATTCCAACGGGTCCAGTAAAAGGCCCATTTAGACTTGCTCGTCCAAAACCTCGACAAAAAGGACCACAAAAGAAGTTTTAATCAAATTTTAGGAGTTCAAGTATTTGATTAGTAGCTTTTCGACACAATTATATTGCAAAACCTCAATTTCTGTACTTTTTACTCAGTTAAAATTCCAACGGGCCCATTGAAAGGCCCATATAGACCTGCTCGTCCGAAACCTCTACAAAATGGACCGCAAAAAAGTTTTATTCAAATTTTAGGAGTTCAAATAATGGATTAGGAGCTTTTCAAACAATTATATTGCAAAACCTCAATTCATGTACTTTTTACTCAGTTAAAATTCCAACGTGTCCATGGAAAGGCCCATTTCGACCCGCTCGTCCGAAACCTCTACAAAAATGACTACAAAATTGGTTTTAATCAAATTTTCGGAATTCATGTAATTGATTAGGAGCTTTTCAACACAATTATATTGCAAAAACTCAAATTCTGTACTTTTTACTCAATCAAAATTCCAACGGGTCCATAGAAAGGCCCATTTCGACCCGTTCGTCCGAAACCTCGACACAAGGACCACAAAACAAGTTTTAATCAAATTTTATGAGTTCATGTAATTGATTAGGAGCTTTTCAACACAATTATATTGCAAAACCAAAATTTCTGTACTTTTTACTCAGTTAAAATTCCAACGGGTCCATTGAAAGGCCCATTTCGACCCGCTCGTCCGAAACCTCTACAAAAAAGACTGTAAAACAAGTTTTAATCCAATTTTAGGAGTTCAAATAATTGATTAGTATCTTTTCAAAACATTTATATTGTAAAACCTCCATTTTTAAATTTTTTACTCAGTTAAAATTCAAGCGGGTCCATTGAAAGGCCCATTTAGACCTGCTCGTCCGAAACGTCTACAAAAAGGGCCACAAAACAAGTTTTAATAAAATTTTAGGAGATCATGTAATTGATTAGGAGATTTTAGCACACTTATATTGCAAAACCTCAATTTATGTACTTTTTACTCAGTTAAAATTCCAACGGGTCCATTTAAAGGCCCATTTGGACATGCTCGTCCGAAACCTCGACAAAAAGGATCGCAAAACAAGTTTTAATGAAATTTTAGGAGTTCAAATAATTGATTAGTAGATTCTCAACACAATTATATTGCAAAACCTCAATTTCTGTACTTTTTACTCATTTAAAATTCCAACGGGTCCATTGAAAGGTCCATTTAGACCTGCTCGTCTAAAACCTCGACAAAAAGGGCCGCAAAACAAGTATTAATCAATATTTAGGAGATCAAATAATTGATTAGGAGCTTTTCAACATAATTATATTGAAAACCTCAATTTTTATACATTTTACTCAATTAAAATGCCAACGGGCCCATTGAAAGGCCCATTTACACCTGCTCGTCCAAAACCTCGACAAAAAGGACCGCAAAACAAGTTTTAATCAAATTTTAGGAGTTCAAATAATTGATTAGTAGCTTTTCAACACAATTATATTGCAAAACCTCAATTTCTGTACTTTTTACTCAGTTAAAATTCCAACGGGTCCATTGAAATGCTCATTTAGACCTGCTCATCCGAAACCTCTACAAAAAGGGCCGCAAAACAATTTTTAATCAATATTTAGGAGATCATGATTAGGAGATTTTCAACACACTTATATTGCAGAACCTCAATTTTTGTACTTTTTACTCAATTAAAATTCCAACGGGTCCATTGAAAGGCCCATTTCGACCCGCTCGTCCAAAACCTCTACAAAAAGGACTACAAAACAAGTTTTAATCAAATCTTAGGAGTTCATGTAATTGATTAGGAGATTATCAACACAATTATATTGCAAAACCTCAATTTATGTACTTTTTACTCTGTTAAAATTCCAACGGGTCCAATGAAAGGCCCATTTAGACCTGCTCGTCCAAAACCTCGACAAAAAGGACCGCAAAACAAGTTTTAATCAAATTTTAGGAGTTCAAATAATTTATTTGGAGCTTTGCAACATAATTATATTGAAAACCTCAATTTTATACTTTTTACTCAATTAAAATTCCAACAGGTCCATTGTAAGGCCCATTTGGACATGCTCGTCCGAAACCTCTACAAAATGGACCGCAAAAAAGTTTTATTCAAATTTTAGGAGTTCAAATAATGGATTAGGAGCTTTTCAAAACAATTATATTGCAAAACCTCAATTTTTGTACTTTTTACTCAGTTAAAATTCCAGCGTGTCCATAGAAAGGCCCATTTTTACCCGCTCGTCCGAAACCTCGACAAAAGGACCACAAAACAAGTTTTAATCAAATTTTATGAGTTCATGTAATTGATTAGGAGATTTTCAACACAATTATATTGCAAAACAAAAATTTCTGTACTTTTTACTCAGTTAAAATTCCAACGGGTCCATTGAAAGGCCCATTTCGACCCGCTCGTCCGAAACCTCTACAAAAAAGACTGCAAAACAAGTTTTAATCAAATTTTAGGAGTTCAAATAATTGATTAGTAGCTTTTCAAAACATTTATATTGTAAAACCTCCATTTTTATATTTTTTACTCGGTTAAAATTCAAACGGGTCCATTGAAAGGCCCATTTAGACCTGCTCGTCCGAAACGTCTACAAAAAGGGCCACAAAACAAGTTTTAATAAAATTTTAGGAGATCATGTAATTGATTAGGAGATTTTCAGCACACTTATATTGCAAAACCTCAATTTATGTACTTTTTACTCAGTTAAAATTCCAACGGGTCCATTTAAAGGCCCATTTAGACATGCTCGTCCGAAACCTCGACAAAAAGGACCGCAAAACAAGTTTTAATCAAATTTTAGGAGTTCAAATAATTGATTAGTAGATTCGCAACACAATTATATTGCAAAACCTCAATTTCTGTACTTTTTACTCAGTTAAAATTCCAACGGGTCCATTGAAAGGTCCATTTCGTCCCGCTCGTCCAAAACCTCTACAAAAAGGACTGCAAAACAAGTTTTAATCAAATTTTAAGAGTTCATGTAATTTATTAGGAGATTTTCAACACAATTATATTGCAAAACCTCAATTTATGTACTTTTTACTCAGTTAAAATTCCAACGGGTCCAGTAAAAGGCCCATTTAGACTTGCTCGTCCAAAACCTCGACAAAAAGGACCACAAAAGAAGTTTTAATCAAATTTTAGGAGTTCAAGTATTTGATTAGTAGCTTTTCGACACAATTATATTGCAAAACCTCAATTTCTGTACTTTTTACTCAGTTAAAATTCCAACGGGCCCATTGAAAGGCCCATATAGACCTGCTCGTCCGAAACCTCTACAAAATGGACCGCAAAAAAGTTTTATTCAAATTTTAGGAGTTCAAATAATGGATTAGGAGCTTTTCAAACAATTATATTGCAAAACCTCAATTCATGTACTTTTTACTCAGTTAAAATTCCAATGTGTCCATGGAAAGGCCCATTTCGACCCGCTCGTCCGAAACCTCTACAAAAAGGACTACAAAATTGGTTTTAATCAAATTTTCGGAATTCATGTAATTGATTAGGAGCTTTTCAACACAATTATATTGCAAAAACTCAAATTATGTACTTTTTACTCAATCAAAATTCCAACGGGTCCATAGAAAGGCCCATTTCGACCCGTTCGTCCGAAACCTCGACAAAAGGACCACAAAACAAGTTTTAATCAAATTTTATGAGTTCATGTAATTGATTAGGAGCTTTTCAACACAATTATATTGCAAAACCAAAATTTCTGTACTTTTTACTCAGTTAAAATTCCAACGGGTCCATTGAAAGGCCCATTTCGACCCGCTCGTCCGAAACCTCTACAAAAAAGACTGCAAAACAAGTTTTAATCCAATTTTAGGAGTTCAAATAATTGATTAGTATCTTTTCAAAACATTTATATTGTAAAACCTCCATTTTTAAATTTTTTACTCAATTAAAATTCAAACGGGTCCATTGAAAGGCCCATTTAGACCTGCTCGTCCGAAACGTCTACAAAAAGGGCCACAAAACAAGTTTTAATAAAATTTTAGGAGATCATGTAATTGATTAGGAGATTTTAGCACACTTATATTGCAAAACCTCAATTTATGTACTTTTTACTCAGTTAAAATTCCAACGGGTCCATTTAAAGGCCCATTTGGACATGCTCGTCCCAAACCTCGACAAAAAGGATCGCAAAACAAGTTTTAATCAAATTTTAGGATTTCAAATAATTGATTAGTAGATTCTCAACACAATTATATTGCAAAACCTCAAATTCTGTACTTTTTACTCATTTAAAATTCCAACGGGTCCATTGAAAGGTCCATTTAGACCTGCTCGTCTAAAACCTCGATAAAAAGGGCCGCAAAACAAGTATTAATCAATATTTAGGAGATCAAATAATTGATTAGGAGCTTTTCAACATAATTATATTGAAAACCTCAATTTTTATACATTTTACTCAATTAAAATGTCAACGGGCCCATTGAAAGGCCCATTTACACCTGCTCGTCCAAAACCTCGACAAAAAGGACCGCAAAACAAGTTTTAATCAAATTTTAGGAGTTCAAATAATTGATTAGTAGCTTTTCAACACAATTATATTGCAAAACCTCAATTTCTGTACTTTTTACTCAGTTAAAATTCCAACGGGTCCATTGAAATGCTCATTTAGACCTGCTCATCCGAAACCTCTACAAAAAGGGCCGCAAAACAATTTTTAATCAATATTTAGGAGATCATGATTAGGAGATTTTCAACACACTTATATTGCAGAACCTCAATTTTTGTACTTTTTACTCAATTAAAATTCCAACGGGTCCATTGAAAGGCCCATTTCGACCCGCTCGTCCAAAACCTCTACAAAAAGGACTGCAAAACAAGTTTTAATCAAATCTTAGGAGTTCATGTAATTGATTAGGAGATTATCAACACAATTATATTGCAAAACCTCAATTTATGTACTTTTTACTCTGTTAAAATTCCAACGGGTCCAATGAAAGGCCCATTTAGACCTGCTCGTCCAAAACCTCGACAAAAAGGACCGCAAAACAAGTTTTAATCAAATTTTAGGAGTTCAAATAATTTATTTGGAGCTTTGCAACATAATTATATTGAAAACCTCAATTTTATACTTTTTACTCAATTAAAATTCCAACAGGTCCATTGTAAGGCCCATTTAGTCATGCTCGTCCGAAACCACTACAAAATGGACCGCAAAAAAGTTTTATTCAAATTTTAGGAGTTCAAATAATGGATTAGGAGCTTTTCAAAACAATTATATTGCAAAACCTCAATTTTTGTACTTTTTACTCAGTTAAAATTCCATCGTGTCCATAGAAAGGCCCATTTTTACCCGCACGTCCGAAACCTTGACAAAAGGACCACAAAACAAGTTTTAATCAAATTTTATGAGTTCATGTAATTGATTAGGAGCTTTTCAACACAATTATATTGCAAAACCAAAATTTCTGTACTTTTTACTCAGTTAAAATTCCAACGGGTCCATTGAAAGGCCCATTTCGACCCGCTCGTCCGAAACCTCTACAAAAAAGACTGCAAAACAAGTTTTAATCAAAATTTAGGAGTTCAAATAATTGATTAGTAGCTTTTCAAAACATTTATATTGTAAAACCTCCATTTTTATATTTTTTACTCGGTTAAAATTCAAACGGGTCCATTGAAAGGCCCATTTAGACCTGCTCGTCTGAAACGTCTACAAAAAGGGCCATGAAACAAGTTTTAATAAAATTTTAGGAGATCATGTAATTAATTAGGAGATTTTCAGCACACTTATATTGCAAAACCTCAATTTATGTACTTTTTACTCAGTTAAAATTCCAACGGGTCCATTTAAAGGCCCATTTAGACATGCTCGTCCGAAACCTCGACAAAAAGGACGCAAAACAAGTTTTAATCAGATTTTAGGAGTTCAAATAATTGATTAGTAGATTCGCAACACAATTATATTGCAAAACCTCAATTTCTGTACTTTTTCTCGTCCAAAACCTCTACAAAAAGGACTGCAAAACAAGTTTTAATCAAATTTCAAGAGTTCATGTAATTTATTAGGAGATTTTTAACCCAATTATATTGCAAAACCTCAATTTATGTACTTTTTACTCAGTTAAAATTCCAACGGGTTTAGTAAAAGGCCCATTTAGACTTGCTCGTCCAAAACCTCGACAAAAAGGACCACAAAAGAAGTTTTAATTAAATTTTAGGAGTTCAAGTATTTGATTAGTAGCTTTTCGACACAATTATATTGCAAAACCTCAATTTCTGTACTTTTTACTCAGTTAAAATTCCAACGGGCCCATTGAAAGGCCCATATAGACCTGCTCGTCCGAAACCTCTACAAAATGGACCGCAAAAAAGTTTTATTCAAATTTTAGGAGTTCAAATAATGGATTAGGAGCTTTTCAAAACAATTATATTGCAAAACCTCAATTCATGTACTTTTTACTCAGTTAAAATTCCAACGTGTCCATGGAAAGGCCCATTTCGACCCGCTCGTCCGAAACCTCTACAAAAAGGACTGCAAAATTGGTTTTAATCAAATTTTCGGAGTTCATGTAATTGATTAGGAGCTTTTCAACACAATTATATTGCAAAAACTCAAATTCTGTACTTTTTACTCAATCAAAATTCCAACGGGTCCATAGAAAGGCCCATTTCGACCCGTTCGTCCGAAACCTCGACAAAAGGACCACAAAACAAGTTTTAATCAAATTTTATGAGTTCATGTAATTGATTAGGAGCTTTTCAACACAATTATATTGCAAAACCAAAATTTCTGTACTTTTTACTCAGTTAAAATTCCAACGGGTCCATTGAAAGGCCCATTTCGACCCGCTCGTCCGAAACCTCTACAAAAAAGACTGCAAAACAAGTTTTAATCCAATTTTAGGAGTTCAAATAATTGATTAGTATCTTTTCAAAACATTTATATTGTAAAACCTCCATTTTTAAATTTTTTACTCAATTAAAATTCAAACGGGTCCATTGAAAGGCCCATTTAGACCTGCTCGTCCGAAACGTCTACAAAAAGGGCCACAAAACAAGTTTTAATAAAATTTTAGGAGATCATGTAATTGATTAGGAGATTTTAGCACACTTATATTGCAAAACCTCAATTTATGTACTTTTTACTCAGTTAAAATTCCAACGGGTCCATTTAAAGGCCCATTTGGACATGCTCGTCCCAAACCTCGACAAAAAGGATCGCAAAACAAGTTTTAATCAAATTTTAGGATTTCAAATAATTGATTAGTAGATTCTCAACACAATTATATTGCAAAACCTCAAATTCTGTACTTTTTACTCATTTAAAATTCCAACGGGTCCATTGAAAGGTCCATTTAGACCTGCTCGTCTAAAACCTCGATAAAAAGGGCCGCAAAACAAGTATTAATCAATATTTAGGAGATCAAATAATTGATTAGGAGCTTTTCAACATAATTATATTGAAAACCTCAATTTTTATACATTTTACTCAATTAAAATGTCAACGGGCCCATTGAAAGGCCCATTTACACCTGCTCGTCCAAAACCTCGACAAAAAGGACCGCAAAACAAGTTTTAATCAAATTTTAGGAGTTCAAATAATTGATTAGTAGCTTTTCAACACAATTATATTGCAAAACCTCAATTTCTGTACTTTTTACTCAGTTAAAATTCCAACGGGTCCATTGAAATGCTCATTTAGACCTGCTCATCCGAAACCTCTACAAAAAGGGCCGCAAAACAATTTTTAATCAATATTTAGGAGATCATGATTAGGAGATTTTCAACACACTTATATTGCAGAACCTCAATTTTTGTACTTTTTACTCAATTAAAATTCCAACGGGTCCATTGAAAGGCCCATTTCGACCCGCTCGTCCAAAACCTCTACAAAAAGGACTGCAAAACAAGTTTTAATCAAATCTTAGGAGTTCATGTAATTGATTAGGAGATTATCAACACAATTATATTGCAAAACCTCAATTTATGTACTTTTTACTCTGTTAAAATTCCAACGGGTCCAATGAAAGGCCCATTTAGACCTGCTCGTCCAAAACCTCGACAAAAAGGACCGCAAAACAAGTTTTAATCAAATTTTAGGAGTTCAAATAATTTATTTGGAGCTTTGCAACATAATTATATTGAAAACCTCAATTTTATACTTTTTACTCAATTAAAATTCCAACAGGTCCATTGTAAGGCCCATTTAGTCATGCTCGTCCGAAACCACTACAAAATGGACCGCAAAAAAGTTTTATTCAAATTTTAGGAGTTCAAATAATGGATTAGGAGCTTTTCAAAACAATTATATTGCAAAACCTCAATTTTTGTACTTTTTACTCAGTTAAAATTCCATCGTGTCCATAGAAAGGCCCATTTTTACCCGCACGTCCGAAACCTTGACAAAAGGACCACAAAACAAGTTTTAATCAAATTTTATGAGTTCATGTAATTGATTAGGAGCTTTTCAACACAATTATATTGCAAAACCAAAATTTCTGTACTTTTTACTCAGTTAAAATTCCAACGGGTCCATTGAAAGGCCCATTTCGACCCGCTCGTCCGAAACCTCTACAAAAAAGACTGCAAAACAAGTTTTAATCAAAATTTAGGAGTTCAAATAATTGATTAGTAGCTTTTCAAAACATTTATATTGTAAAACCTCCATTTTTATATTTTTTACTCGGTTAAAATTCAAACGGGTCCATTGAAAGGCCCATTTAGACCTGCTCGTCTGAAACGTCTACAAAAAGGGCCATGAAACAAGTTTTAATAAAATTTTAGGAGATCATGTAATTAATTAGGAGATTTTCAGCACACTTATATTGCAAAACCTCAATTTATGTACTTTTTACTCAGTTAAAATTCCAACGGGTCCATTTAAAGGCCCATTTAGACATGCTCGTCCGAAACCTCGACAAAAAGGACGCAAAACAAGTTTTAATCAGATTTTAGGAGTTCAAATAATTGATTAGTAGATTCGCAACACAATTATATTGCAAAACCTCAATTTCTGTACTTTTTCTCGTCCAAAACCTCTACAAAAAGGACTGCAAAACAAGTTTTAATCAAATTTCAAGAGTTCATGTAATTTATTAGGAGATTTTTAACCCAATTATATTGCAAAACCTCAATTTATGTACTTTTTACTCAGTTAAAATTCCAACGGGTTTAGTAAAAGGCCCATTTAGACTTGCTCGTCCAAAACCTCGACAAAAAGGACCACAAAAGAAGTTTTAATTAAATTTTAGGAGTTCAAGTATTTGATTAGTAGCTTTTCGACACAATTATATTGCAAAACCTCAATTTCTGTACTTTTTACTCAGTTAAAATTCCAACGGGCCCATTGAAAGGCCCATATAGACCTGCTCGTCCGAAACCTCTACAAAATGGACCGCAAAAAAGTTTTATTCAAATTTTAGGAGTTCAAATAATGGATTAGGAGCTTTTCAAAACAATTATATTGCAAAACCTCAATTCATGTACTTTTTACTCAGTTAAAATTCCAACGTGTCCATGGAAAGGCCCATTTCGACCCGCTCGTCCGAAACCTCTACAAAAAGGACTGCAAAATTGGTTTTAATCAAATTTTCGGAGTTCATGTAATTGATTAGGAGCTTTTCAACACAATTATATTGCAAAAACTCAAATTCTGTACTTTTTACTCAATCAAAATTCCAACGGGTACATAGAAAGGCCCATTTCGACCCGCTCGTCCGAATCCTCGACAAAAGGACCACAAAACAAGTTTTAATCAAATTTTATGAGTTCATGTAATTGATTAGAAGCTTTTCAACACAATTATATTGCAAAACCAAAATTTCTGTACTTTTTACTCAGTTAAAATTCCAACGGGTCCATTGAAAGGCCCATTTCGACCCGCTCGTCCGAAACCTCTACAAAATGGACCGCAAAAAAGTTTTATTCAAATTTTAGGAGTTCAAATAATGGTTTAGGAGCTTTTCAAAACAATTATATTGCAAAACCACAATTTTTGTACTTTTTACTCAGTTAAAATTCCAGCGTGTCCATAGAAAGGCCCATTTCGACCCGCTCGTCCGAAACCTCGACAAAAGGACCACAAAACAAGTTTTAATCAAATTTATGAGTTCATGTAATTGATTAGGAGCTTTTCAACACAATTATATTGCAAAACCAAAATTTCTGTACTTTTTACTCAGTTAAAATTCCAACGGGTCCATTGAAAGGCCCATTTCGACCCGCTCGTCCGAAACCTCTACAAAAAAGACTGCAAAACAAGTTTTAATCCAATTTTAAGAGTTCAAATAATTGATTAGTAGCTTTTCAAAACTTTTATATTGTAAAACCTCCATTTTTATATTTTTTACTCAGTTAAAATTCAAACGGGTCCATTGAAAGGCCCATTTAGACCTGCTCGTCCGAAACGTCTACAAAAAGGGCCACAAAACAAATTTTAATAAAATTTTAGGAGATCATGTAATTGATTAGGAGATTTTAGCACACTTATGTTGCAAAACCTCAATTTATGTACTTTTTACTTAGTTAAAATTCCAACGGGTCCATTTAAAGGCCCATTTAGACATGCTCGTCCGAAACCTCGACAAAAAGGATCGCAAAACAAGTTTTAATCAAATTTTAGGAGTTCAAATAATTGATTAGTAGATTCTCAACACAATTATATTGCAAAACCTCAATTTCTGTACTTTTTACTCATTTAAAATTCCAACGGGTCCATTGAAAGGTCCATTTAGACCTGCTCGTCTGAAACCTCGACAAAAAGGGCCGCAAAACAAGTATTAATCAATATTTAGGAGATCAAATAATTGATTAGGAGCTTTTCAACATAATTATATTGAAAACCTCAATTTTTATACATTTTACTCAATTAAAATGCCAACGGGCCCATTGAAAGGCCCATTTACACCTGCTCGTCCAAAACCTTGACAAAAAGGACCGCAAAACAAGTTTTAATCAAATTTTAGGAGTTCAAATAATTTATTAGTAGATTTTGAACACAATTATATTGCAAAACCTCAATTTCTGTACTTTTTACTCAGTTAAAATTCCAATGGGTACTCAGTTAAAATTTCAATGGGGAGTTAAAATTCCAACGGGTGGGAAATGATAACTCTCTCTGAAATTTCTCATTTCCGCCTTTTGCTTTTTCTCTCTCTTTCTCATCTCCTCCACACCAACCACCACCCATTCCGCCACAATCTTAACACGCCGACCCCGCGGCCACCACATATCTACCACCTAAACTGCCATCCCTTGTCAGCATTTAACCACTGTTTTTGGTTTCATGCCTCCGACAACCACCTTACCATTCCCAGCAACCACTCTAACAACCAGAGACATCGGTTGACTGCCACAATCAGAGCTGATTTAGCACAGGTATGTTCTCTTTCCCTTATTAATTTTATTTTCTTTTTTCAATGGTGTAATTATTTTATAATTACCTTCTCAAGGATCCAACCTTGGTTCGATCCCATTGGCCACATTTCCTATAATATTAATGCATTAGGGATGTGGATTCGGCATTGGCCGGGTTATGCCTCATATCTAAGGCCCCCGACAGTGATGCAACAATCCTGGCTCTTGAAGCCTTGCAACCATCTACTCCATTCTTATGAATGGGACCTTTCCTGGCCCCCCGGGCCTTGTAAAACTACTGTCTTATTCGAAAATTTTAGGACAGTGGGTCCACTGAAACGGTGGCAATTGAGGCCCTCGTTACTAGCCCCTGGGCATAGTACGCCTAATACTCATGCTGCAGGCATCCCCATGCATGCAGGACAGGGCGTACGTATCTGCGTCCCTACTCTTGAAAATTTCACGCAGGTTGCATGGCACATGCAGGCGGAATGCATGGTAGTCACTGCCCACACAGGCCACCATAGACGATGGCAGCAGTGGCCCTGGCAGCTGCCGGTGGCTGGCACCCTCCGACCACCGTTAATCCTATCGTTCTCCAAGTCCCGAATTATCAGGAATATCCACGATAAAGGCCTATTTTTACGGGATTTATTTTATTTTAAAATTATATCAATACTCCCTTGGAGTTTTCAACTGGGACTCAAACGCTACCTAACTTCAAACTCCCTATTATCTGGGAATATCGTTGGGATCCGGATTTGTGACTGGTGGTCCCTACCATTTGAATTCCAATCAGACTTATCTTCTTCTTTTATTATAATAATTTTATGCAAGTTGGATACTCTCCCTAAAGATAGGAATTCTTATAGAGTCCTACTCTTTTACTCCCATTGGATCACATGTTATCCGAACCAACCCCATCTCCTAAATTTGAAATTATTTCAACTTTTACGGGTGAAGCATCTCACGGTATTTTTTCGTGAGCATTATTTTTGGTGCAGCATCCCACACGATATTTCCATCCTAGGTTGTTTCTTCACTCGAATTCCTTACTCCAAACCTCCACAAACAATGGCTTCCTCGGACTCGTTCCTGGACCACTTTGACAACCTACAATTTACTGCTGAAGAACAGGCAGTTGTTTACGCCCCAAAGGCCACCAAGGCCATTCCATTGGACGACCAACGTTGCTCCCTATTAGGGAAACTCTTTCCTACGACGACACCGGACGACACAACTCTTGTGAAAGTCTTCAAGGCTGTTTGGAAGGAGGACAAGCTTATCTCAGCCACCATACTTGGCTCGGGATATTTCCTTTTCAAGTTCGAGACCGCTGCAAAAGTCAGGGATATCCTCAAGAGGGGGCCCTGGACGTTTAAGAGAGATTGGCTAGCCCTCACTCCCATCTAACCCCAGTTGACAATGGAGGAATACAAGTTTACCCACATGAGGATATGGGTCCGTATCCTACGTGTCCCATTAGCTATGATGATTGGCGACACAGTGGCTAATGCATCCGGGCGTGCTCTAGGCTGTGGGCTAGGTACCGTGATAAGCACAGACACTCGCAAAGATGATGAGGGGAACCTCGTACACTTTCTACGCGTTGGAGTGCTCATTGACGTTAATCGTACACTTTCTAATACATATATATGGCATATCATCTTCCTTTTGTGCGCGTTTTTTCGATTTCATGGTTGGATTATCAGCATGCTTTTATGTTTTTTAAGCTGGCCATATAGTGCATATTATTGGAATGTATCATTCTTATATCGTGTTATATATAGCGAATATATATGGACTGCATATGCATACTCGTTGGCAAGCTTGATATACGGACAATGCATTGTATCTGTATGGGATGTATTTTGGCCATACTTTGTTTTATCCTCATTTGGCTCTTCCTCACCATTGTCAGTTTCTGCTGCTGTCCTTCCAGGGAACAATGGGAAGGGTAAGGATGCTGCCACCCCCACCCCACTGGCCACTCCGGACGTGGCAAAAGGTTCACCCTCGGTGCAGCCGGGAGATGGTTCATTGAATCTTGAGGAGGATGATTTATTGGGCGAGGAAATTGCCACCCCCCCTACGGATGCTGCAGCGCCGCTGCCGACAGAAGGAACAGCTGCTGCTGTCATTGTTGTAGCTGATGTAGATGCTGTCGCAGCACAGCAGGAGCCGCTCGACGTTACACCTCTGGCCATGATACCAGCTGATGCTGAATCCGTGATCCACGAATCAAGGGATGTCGACGTTGAGATGGAACGAGACTTGCAGCTTCACAAGTCCGACACTCCGCCGGACAAACGTTTTATCTTGATCGATAAGGATTCTTTTCCTGTGCCAATCGCGGATGATACGGCCACGGGGGAAAGCTCGAATACAGGGAAAGGCCCGAGGGACAAGGGGAAAGAACCGGTCAACCCGGATTTTGAAATTTGGTTGGCTGCCACAACCGACAAGGGTCCGGACGCTGCAGCCCTAAAGAAGGCTAAACGCACATCGCCCAGTATCACTGGTGGGATAGCCAAGCGCCCGAGATCTTCACCATTGGTGGCCAGAAAAACAGTGAAACAAGTTGAGAAAAATGAAAGGAAAGCTGGGATGAGCAGCAAAAACTCTTCGGCGGTGGTTGACGGTCAACCCCGCCGAGAGAAATGAGAGCCATATGTTGGAACTGTCGGGGCCTTGGTATGCCTTCGGCAGTTCACGAGCTTCGCTCTATTGTTTCACGTTTAGGTCCAGATTTTATTTTCCTGTCTGAAACTCGTTTGAACTCTTTTAAATTTGATTCCATTAAACACTCTCTTGATATGAAGGGTTTCATTGCTGTGGATAGCAGCCCTACTTGTGCAGGTTTATGCCTGTTCTTTAATAAAAATATTACTCTAGATTTTCTCTCGTCATCGACGAGATACATTGATGTTATTGTGAATAGCTCTAACTGTCGTTTTCGTTTTACGGGTATTTACGGGTACGCTGCCACAAACATGAAAAAATACACGTGGGATCTTATAGATTCCCTTAAATCAAAATCATCTCTTCCTTGGCTCATCGGAGGTGACTTAAATGATATCTTAGATGACTCGGAAAAACAAGGAGGCAATCGTAGGCCTCGTTCTCAAATTCTAAACTTTCGTGATTGTTTAACGAGAAATAACTTGTTCGATTGTAAACCAAACACGGGTTGGTTCACTTGGACCCGCACAGGGCCTAATGTCGATCCGGTTTGCGAACGGCTTGACCGTTTCTTGGCATGCTCGCAATGGTTGCACAAATTTCCCAACTACGGCCAGTTTCACACTTTTTCTCTCGAGTCGGATCATAGTGTCATTATATTGGATACCGAAAATGCCCCATTATCGAACCAATATACCCAACAAGCAGTGGACCACTTTCGGTTTGAAACATGTTGGGCCCATGACCCAGCTGGCATCCAAGTTTGTAAAAACACATGGGCTGCCACACAGGGGTCCATTTTGGACAAACTATCTGCGATGGGCCACTCTCTCCAAGAGTGGCAACACGCTCAACGTAAATTGTCCACTCTCCGCATGCAATAGTTGCAACGATCTATCAACAATCTTATGCGACGTAGACATCTATCCCGAAAAGCTCTTTCCACTTTGCACAATGCGAAATTGGAGCTCCGGAAATTGTCAGTGGCTAAAGAGGCTTACTGGGCCCAACGCTCTCGCATCTCCTGGTTAACCAATGGGGATAAAAATACCAACTACTTCCATGCGAGGGCCACTAAACGACGTAGGAAAAACGCAATCAAGGGACTTATGGATAATACCGGAGTTTGGCAGTCCTCCACTGCTGACATTTTACAAGTTGCGTCGTCGTACTTTAAAGATATTTTCTCATCCGCATATCCGGTGTCCTCACCGGAACTGCTGAACAATATTCGCCCCACGGTAACCGCAGCTATGAATGATACTCTTCTAAGGGCCTTCACGGTAGAGGAAATCCGTGCCGCTTTTCTGGATATCAATCCTAAGAAAGCACCTGGTATTGTTGGTTTCCCCAGTAGTTTCTACAGACAGCATTGGGATATGATTGGTCCAGATTTCATCTCTCTATGCATGGATCTCCTTCAAGGGAAAGCCGATATGGCATCGGTTAACCGATCAGTCATAGTGCTAATACCCAAGACTTCGGACCCCACCACCATGAAGCACTTTCGTCCAATCAGTCTGTGCACGGTCATTTACAAGACGGTCTCTAAGGTTCTGGTGAATCGCCTGAAGCTATCCTTACCTTCTTGTATCAGCGATTCGCAAGCAGCGTTTATCAGCGGACGCAATATCACCGACAATATTCTAATTGCACATGAGCTGGTACATACCCTTCACTCTAATGGCACACTCTCCTCTCAAGGAGCGGCTGTCAAACTCGATATGGAAAAGGCATTTGACAGGGTAGAATGGTCCTTTCTAAGGGATGTCATGCTCCGTATGGGGTTTGCCCGGGATTGGGTCAACCTTATCCTACGATGCGTATCCTCGGTCTCCTTTTCGGTAAGGATTAATGGCACGATATCGGAGGAATTTTTCCCTACCCGGGGTATCCGTCAAGGTGATCCTTTATCACCTTTCTTATTCCTAATTTGCTCCCAAGGACTATCAGCGGCTCTGGAAACGGAGCAAAAAGAAGGACGCCTTTCCGGTCTTAGTGCTAGTCGCCGTGGGCCCAGGGTTACACACCTCCTATTCGCTGATGATAGTATGGTGTTCCTTCACAATGAACCAGCGGAGGTGGATAGATTGCGTTACGTCCTTTCCCAGTATGCCTCGTCTTCCGGTCAAATGGTAAACTTCGACAAGTCTACCGCTTACTGCAGTCATGGGTGCTCCTCCGCCTTTCTCCATACTATGCGGTCTACTTTGGGTGTCCGCCTAGTGGATGATCCAGGCATATACTTGGGAGTCCCCCTCTTAATAAAAAGGAATAGAACTGCATCCTTAGGCTTTGTGAGAGATAAAGTCCAATCCCGTATGAGCAAATGGGATAATAGTTTCCTTTCATATAGCGGGCGAGAAATCCTCATTAAGGCTGTCGCACAAGCTATGCCACAGTATGTGATGTCCTGCTACCTCTTACCACAAAACATAATTGACGATATTACTATGTCCATACGGCGTTACTGGTGGTCCGAGCGTAGTAATAAGCGTGGCTGGCCGCTTTTGTCGTGGGATACCCTCTGCACGCCTAAAAATGTGGGAGGCCTAGGTTTCCGCGACCTGCGATCTTTCAATATTGCCCTGCTAGGGAAGCAAATTTGGCACTTGCTGTCACACCCGGACTCTTTGTTGGCAAGGGTCCTCCGTGCTAAATACTACCCATCAGGCGACCTCCTGAACGCCTCGGCAGACAAGCGGGCTTCTTTTGCATGGAAAGGTCTACACCAAGCTATCCATCTCCTGGGGCCTGGTTATTTTTGGCGACCAGGGACTAAGAGCTCGATACGTCTACTCAGTGATACATGGGGAGAGGATAAACCTATTACGCTTTTTGGACAATATGAGGATAATGACGAACTCCCAGTGCGCTGTCGGGATTACATGTTGCGTGACGGTGCCTCTTGGGATGAGCCCAAACTTCGAAATGCCTTTGATAAGGATGATGCGGAGAGTATCCTTCGGGTGCCGATTTATCAGGATAGACCGGACAAGCTGGTTTGGGGACGCCATGACTCTGGGACCTATACCGTCAGGTCGGGATACTTTTTTCTCCACCAACCGGCGAGACCAGTAATGCGCCCCACACGTTTATGGAAAGTAATATCCAAATCTCCGACTTTACCTAAAATTCGATCCTTCAGCTGGCGAGCGAGCCGTGATGCCTTACCCACGGGGGAAAAGCTCCGGGTGATACATCAAATGGATGGACATTGTCCTTTTTGCCCAACGGTGCTGGAATCCGCTATTCATGCCCTACGGGATTGCCCAACTGCACAAGATGTTCTTCGCCTTGTTGGGCTTCCGTTGAGCGTCTCTACCAGTCATACCAACTCCATTATGGCTTGGCTATCAGAAGTATCTTATTGCTTGGACTCTTCGGGGTTTGCCCTGCTCCTGACCACAATATGGAATATCTGGAACCGTCGTAACGACTGGATTCATTCCCAAAGGCTTCAGCCAACATGGCTAACCGCTATGAATGCTACAGGTCTTCTACAGGAATACGAAGCCGCCAACGCTCTCCCCGCCGTGTCAACCGCCATGCCAGCAGCAGCCCCCCAACGATGGACGACACCTAGACCGGGCTGTATCAAGATAAACGTTGACGGAGCTTTCCATCCAGGATCTGGTGCTGCAGCCATCGGAGTCATTGCTAGGGATGCAGATGGCTCAATTGTTGGAGGATGCGCAGTCCACGAGGTAGGCGGTCATGATGCTACCATGGTTGAGCTACATGCCATTGTTGCGGGTATCATGTTGACCCGAGATAGAGGGTGGGGCGAGGTGACCATTGAATCCGACTCGGCTACGGTGATCAACAAGCTCTCACGCACCGCTGCGGACAATTCCCTTCTGGGACCACAGATTGCAGAGACTCAGGCTTTGCTTAGGTCTTTTCCTTTAATCACTTTATCTTTTGTACCTAGATCGGCCAATTTTTTGGCACACAACTTAGCCGCTTGGGCTTTACGCTTTATCTCTTCGGTGTACTTTGATTCCGTCATTCCTGACTGTATTAACGTTGATGTAATGGCTGACTCTCAGCCCTTTTCTTGTTATAATAATAACAACACTCAGGGTACTCTTTTCCCCTTAGGTTCACTTTGTGCTTCGACACAAGGTGGTTAGAGGGGTTTTTAATGAGGCCCTATTTCTTCAAAAAAAAAAATTCCAACGGGTCCATTGAAAAGCCCATTTAGACCTGCTCATCCGAAACCTCTACAAAAAGGGCCGCAAAACAATTTTTAATCAATATTTAGGAGATCATGATTAGGAGATTTTCAACACACTTATATTGCAGAACCTCAATTTTTGTACTTTTTACTCAATTAAAATTCCAACGGGTCCATTGAAAGGCCCATTTCGACCCGCTCGTCCAAAACCTCTACAAAAAGGACTGCAAAACAAGTTTTAATCAAATCTTAGGAGTTCATGTAATTGATTAGGAGATTATCAACACAATTATATTGCAAAACCTCAATTTATGTACTTTTTACTCTGTTAAAATTCCAACGGGTCCAATGAAAGGCCCATTTACACCTGCTCGTCCAAAACCTCGACAAAAAGGACCGCAAAACAAGTTTTAATCAAATTTTAGGAGTTCAAATAATTTATTTGGAGCTTTGCAACATAATTATATTAAAAACCTCAATTTTATACTTTTTACTCAGTTAAAATTCCAACAGGTCCATTGTAAGGCCCATTTAGACATGCTCGTCCGAAACCTCTACAAAATGGACCGCAAAAATGTTTTATTCAAATTTTAGGAGTTCAATCAATGGATTAGGAGCTTTTCAAAACAATTATATTGCAAAACCTCAATTTTTGTACTTTTTACTCAGTTAAAATTCCAGCGTGTCCATAGAAAGGCCCATTTCGACCCGCTCGTCCGAAACCTCGACAAAAGGACCACAAAACAAGTTTTAATCAAATTTTATGAGTTCATGTAATTGATTAGGAGCTTTTCAACACAATTATATTGCAAAACAAAAATTTATGTACTTTTTACTCAGTTAAAATTCCAACGGGTCCATTGAAAGGCCCATTTCGACCCGCTCGTCCGAAACCTCTACAAAAAAGACTGCAAAACAAGTTTTAATCAAATTTTAGGAGTTCAAATAATGGATTAGTAGCTTTTCAAAACATTTATATTGTAAAACCTCCATTTTTATATTTTTTACTCAGTTAAAATTCAAACGGGTCCATTGAAAGGCCCATTTAGACCTGCTCGTCCGAAACGTCTACAAAAAGGGCCACAAAACAAGTTTTAATAAAATTTTAGGAGATCATGTAATTGATTAGGAGATTTTCAGCACACTTATATTGCAAAACCTCAATTTATGTACTTTTTACTCAGTTAAAATTCCAACGGGTCCATTTAAAGGCCCATTTAGACATGCTCGTCCGAAACCTCGACAAAAAGGACGCAAAACAAGTTTTAATCAGATTTTAGGAGTTCAAATAATTGATTAGTAGATTCGCAACACAATTATATTGCAAAACCTCAATTTCTGTACTTTTTCTCGTCCAAAACCTCTACAAAAAGGACTGCAAAACAAGTTTTAATCAAATTTCAAGAGTTCATGTAATTTATTAGGAGATTTTTAACCCAATTATATTGCAAAACCTCAATTTATGTACTTTTTACTCAGTTAAAATTCCAACGGGTTTAGTAAAAGGCCCATTTAGACTTGCTCGTCCAAAACCTCGACAAAAAGGACCACAAAAGAAGTTTTAATTAAATTTTAGGAGTTCAAGTATTTGATTAGTAGCTTTTCGACACAATTATATTGCAAAACCTCAATTTCTGTACTTTTTACTCAGTTAAAATTCCAACGGGCCCATTGAAAGGCCCATATAGACCTGCTCGTCCGAAACCTCTACAAAATGGACCGCAAAAAAGTTTTATTCAAATTTTAGGAGTTCAAATAATGGATTAGGAGCTTTTCAAAACAATTATATTGCAAAACCTCAATTCATGTACTTTTTACTCAGTTAAAATTCCAACGTGTCCATGGAAAGGCCCATTTCGACCCGCTCGTCCGAAACCTCTACAAAAAGGACTGCAAAATTGGTTTTAATCAAATTTTCGGAGTTCATGTAATTGATTAGGAGCTTTTCAACACAATTATATTGCAAAAACTCAAATTCTGTACTTTTTACTCAATCAAAATTCCAACGGGTCCATAGAAAGGCCCATTTCGACCCGCTCGTCCGAAACCTCGACAAAAGGACCACAAAACAAGTTTTAATCAAATTTTATGAGTTCATGTAATTGATTAGGAGCTTTTCAACACAATTATATTGCATAACCAAAATTTCTGTACTTTTTACTCAGTTAAAATTCCAACGGGTCCATTGAAAGGCCCAATTCGACCCGCTCGTCCGAAACCTCTACAAAAAAGACTGCAAAACAAGTTTTAATCCAATTTTAGGAGTTCAAATAGTTGATTAGTAGCTTTTCAAAACATTTATATTGTAAAACCTCCATTTTTATATTTTTTACTCAGTTAAAATTCAAACGGGTCCATTGAAAGGCCCATTTAGACCTGCTCGTCCGAAACGTCTACAAAAAGGGCCACAAAACAAGTTTTAATAAAATTTTAGGAGATCATGTAATTTATTAGGAGATTTTAGCACACTTATATTACAAAACCTCAATTTATGTACTTTTTACTCAGTTAAAATTCCAACGGGTCAATTTAAAGGCCCATTTAGACATGCTCGTCCGAAACCTCGACAAAAAGGACCGCAAAACAAGTTTTAATCAAATTTTAGGAGTTCAAATAATTGATTAGTAGCTTTTCAACACAATTATATTGCAAAACCTCAATTTCTGTACTTTTTACTCAGTTAAAATTCCAACGGGTCCATTGAAATGCCCATTTAGACCTGCTCATCCGAAACCTCTACAAAAAGGGCCGCAAAACAATTTTTAATCAATATTTAGGAGATCATGATTAGGAGATTTTCAACACACTTATATTGCAGAACCTCAATTTTTGTACTTTTTGCTCAATTAAAATTCCAACGGGTCCATTGAAAGGCCCATTTCGACCCGCTCGTCCAAAACCTCTACAAAAAGGACTGCAAAACAAGTTTTAATCAAATCTTAGGAGTTCACTTAATTGATTAGGAGATTATAAACACAATTATATTGCAAAACCTCAATTTATGTACTTTTTACTCTGTTAAAATTCCAACGGGTCCAATGAAAGGCCCATTTAGACCTGCTCGTCCAAAACCTCGACAAAAAGGACCGCAAAACAAGTTTTAATCAAATTTTAGGAGTTCAAATAATTTATTTGGAGCTTTGCAACATAATTATATTGAAAACCTCAATTTTATACTTTTTACTCAATTAAAATTCCAACAGGTCCATTGTAAGGCCCATTTAGACATGCTCGTCCGAAACCTCTACAAAATGGACCGCAAAAAAGTTTTATTCAAAATTTAGGAGTTCAAAAAATGGATTAGAAGCTTTTCAAAACAATTATATTGCAAAACCTCAATTTTTGTACTTTTTACTCAGTTAAAATTCCAGCGTGTCCATAGAAAGGCCCATTTCGACCCGCTCGTCCGAAACCTCGACAAAAGGACCACAAAACAAGTTTTAATCAAATTTTATGAGTTCATGTAATTGATTAGGAGCTTTTCAACACAATTATATTGCAAAACAAAAATTTCTGTACTTTTTACTCAGTTAAAATTCCAACGGGTCCATTGAAAGGCCCATTTCGACCCGCTCGTCCGAAACCTCTACAAAAAAGACTGTAAAACAAGTTTTAATCAAATTTTAGGAGTTCAAATAATGGATTAGTAGCTTTTCAAAACATTTATATTGTAAAACCTCCATTTTTATATTTTTTACTCAGTTAAAATTCAAACGGGTCCATTGAAAGGCCCATTTAAACCTGCTCGTCCGAAACGTCTACAAAAAGGGCCACAAAACAAGTTTTAATAAAATTTTAGGAGATCATGTAATTGATTAGGAGATTTTCAGCACACTTATATTGCAAAACCTCAATTTATGTACTTTTTACTCAGTTAAAATTCCAACGGGTCCATTTAAAGGCCCATTTAGACATGCTCGTCCGAAACCTCGACAAAAAGGACCGCAAAACAAGTTTTAATCAAATTTTAGGAGTTCAAATAATTTATTAGTAGATTCTCAACACAATTATATTGCAAAACCTCAATTTCTGTACTTTTTACTCAGTTAAAATTCCAACGGGTCCATTGAAAGGTCCATTTCGACCCGCTCGTCCAAAACCTCTACAAAAAGGACTGTAAAACAAGTTTTAATCAAATTTTAAGAGTTCATGTAATTTATTAGGAGATTTTCAACACAATTATATTGCAAAACCTCAATTTATGTACTTTTTACTCAGTTAAAATTCCAACGGGTCCAGTAAAAGGCCCATTTAGACTTGCTCGTCCAAAACCTCGACAAAAAGGACCACAAAAGAAGTTTTAATCAAATTTTAGGAGTTCAAGTATTTGATTAGTAGCTTTTCGACACAATTATATTGCAAAACCTCAATTTCTGTACTTTTTACTCAGTTAAAATTCCAACGGGCCCATTGAAAGGCCCATATAGATCTGCTTGTCCGAAACCTCAACAAAATGGACCGCAAAAAAGTTTTATTCAAATTTTAGGAGTTCAAATAATGGATTAGGAGCTTTTCAAAACAATTATATTGCAAAACCTCAATTCATGTACTTTTTACTCAGTTAAAATTCCAACGTGTCCATGGAAAGGCCCATTTCGACCCGCTCGTCCGAAACCTCTACAAAAAGGACTGCAAAATTGGTTTTAATCAAATTTTCGGAGTTCATGTAATTGATTAGAAGCTTTTCAACACAATTATATTGCAAAAACTCAAATTCTGTACTTTTTACTCAATCAAAATTCCAACGGGTCCATTGAAAGCCCATTTAGACCTGCTCGTCCGAAACCTCAAAAAAGGACCGCAAAACATGTTTTAATCAAATTTTAGGAGTTCAAATAATTGATTAGTAGCTTTTCAACACAATTATATTGCAAAAACTCAATTTTTTTACTTTTTACTCAGTTAAAATTCCAACGGTTCCATTGAAAGGCCCATTTAGACCTGCTCATCCGAAACCTCTACAAAAAGGGCCGCAAAACAATTTTTAATCAATATTTAGGAGATCATGATTAGGAGATTTTCAACACACTTATAATGCAGAACCTCAATTTTTGTACTTTTTACTCAGTTAAAATTCCAACGGGTCCATTGAAAGGCCCATTTCAACCCGCTCGTCCAAAACCTCTACAAAAAGGACTGCAAAACAGGTTTAATCAAATCTTAGGAGTTCATGTAATTGATTAGGAGATTTTCAACACAATTATATTGCAAAACCTCAATTTATGTACTTTTTACTCTGTTAAAATTCCAACGGGTCCAATGAAAGGCCCATTTAGACATGCTCGTCCAAAACCTCGACAAAAAGGACCGCAAAACAAGTTTTAATCAAATTTTAGGAGTTCAAATAATTGATTAGGAGCTTTTCAACATAATTATATTGAAAACCTCAATTTTTATACATTTTACTCAATTAAAATGCCAAGGGGCCCATTGAAAGGCCCATTTACACCTGCTCGTCCAAAACCTCGACAAAAAGGACCGCAAAATAAGTTTTAATCAAATTTTAGGAGTTCAAATAATTGATTAGAAGCTTTTCAACACAATTATGATGCAAAACCTCAATTTTATACTTTTTACGCAGTTAAAATTCCAACGGGTCCATTGTAAGGCCCATTTAGACATACTCGTCCGAAACCTTGACAAAAAGGATTGTAAAACAAGTTTTAAACAAAATTTAGGAGTTCAAATAATTGATTAGGAGCTTTTCAACACAATTATATTGCAAAACCTCAATTTATGTACTTTTTACTCAGTTAAAATTCCAACGGGTCCATTGTAAGGCCCATTTCGACCCGCTCGTCCGAAACCTCGACAAAAAGGACCGTAAAACAAGTTTTAATCAAATATTAATAGTTCAAATAATTTTTTAGTAGCTTCTCAACACAATTATATTGCAAAACCTTAATTTCTGTACTTTTTACTCAGTTAAAATTCCAACAGGTCCATTGAAAAACCCATTTAGACCCGCTCGTCCGAAACCTCGACAAAAAGGGCTGCCAAACATGTTTTAATCAAAATTTATGAGATCATGTAATTGATTAGGAGATTTTCAACACAATTATATTGCAAAATCTCAATTCTGTACTTTTTACTCAGTTAAAATTCCAACGGGTCCATTGAAAGGCCCATTTAGACATGCTCGTCCGAAACCTCTACAAAAAGGACCGCAAAACAAGTTTTAATCAAATTTTAGGAGTTCAAATAATTGATTAGAAGCTTTTCAACACAATTATGTTGCAAAACCTCAATTTTATACTTTTTACGCAGTTAAAATTCCAACGGGTCCATTGTAAGGCCCATTTAGACATACTCGTCCGAAACCTTGACAAAAAGGACCGCAAAACACGTTTTAATCAAAATTTAGGAGTTCAAATAATTGATTAGGAGCTTTTCAACACAATTATATTGCAAAACCTCAATTTATGTACTTTTTACTCAGTTAAAATTCCAACGGGTCCATTGTAAGGCCCATTTCGACCCGCTCGTCCGAAACCTCGACAAAAAGGACCGCAAAACAAGTTTTAATCAAATATTAATAGTTCAAATAAATTTTTAGTAGCTTTTCAACACAATTATATTGCAAAACCTCAATTTCTGTACTTTTTACTCAGTTAAAATTCCAACGGGTCCATTGAAAGGCCCATTTAGACATGCTCATCCGAAACCTCTACAAAAAAGGCCGCAAAACAAGTTTTAATCAATATTTAGGAGATCATGATTAGGAGATTTTAAACACACTTATATTGCAGAACCTCAATTTCTATACTTTTTACTCAATTAAAATTCCAACGGGTCCATTGAAAGGCCCATTTCGACCCGCTTGTCCGAAACCTCTTCAAAAAGGACTGCAAAACAAGTTTTAATCAAATTTTAGGAGTTCATTTAATTGATTAGGAGATTTTCAACACAATTATATTGCAAAACCTCAATTTATGTACTTTTTACTCAGTTAAAATTCCAATGGGTCCCATGAAAGGCCCATTTAGACCTGCTCGTCCAAAACCTCGACAAAAAAGACCGCAAAACAAGTTTTAATCAAATTTTAGGAGTTGAAATAATTGATTAGGAGCTTTTCAAAATAATTATATTGAAAACCTCTATTTTTATACTTTTTACTAAATTAAAATTCCAACTGGCCCATTGAAAGGCCAATTTAGACCTGCTCGTCCAAAACCTCGACAAAAAGGACCCGAAAACAAGTTTTAGTCAAATTTTAGGAGTTCAAAGAATATATTAGGATCTTTTCAACACAATTATATTGCAAAACCTCAATTTTATACTTTTTACGCAGTTAAAATTCCAACGGGTCCATTGTAAGGCCCATTTAGACAGGCTCGTCTGAAACCTCTACAAAAAGGACCGCAAAACAAGTTTTAATCAAATTTTAGGAGTTCAAATAATTTTTTAGTAGCTTTTCAACACAATTATATTGCAAAACCTCAATTTCTGTACTTTTTACTCAGTTAAAATTCCAACGGGTCCATTGAAAGGCCCATTTAGACATGCTCGTCCGAAACCTCTACAAAAAGGACCGCAAAACAAGTTTTAATCAAAATTTAGGAGTTCAAATAATTGATTAGTATCTTTTCAACACAATTATATTGCAAAACCTCAATTTCTGTACTTTTTACTCAGTTAAAATTCCAACGGATCCATTGAAAGGCCCATTTAGACATGCTCGTCCGAAACCTCTACAAAAAGGACCGCAAAACATGTTTTAATCAAAATTTAGGAGTTCAAATAATTGATTAGTAGCTTTTCAACAAAATTATATTGCAAAACCTCAATTTCTGTACTTTTTACTCAGTTAAAATTCCAACGGGTCCATTGAAAGGCCCATTTAGACATGCTCATCCGAAACCTCTACAAAAAAGGCCGCAAAACAAGTTTTAATCAATATCTAGGAGATCATGATTAGGAGATTTTAAACACACTTATATTGCAGAACCTCAATTTCTGTACTTTTTACTCAGTTAAAATTCCAACGGGTCCATTGAAAGGCCCATTTCGACCCGCTTATCCGAAACCTCTTCAAAAAGGACTGCAAAACAAGTTTTAATCAAATTTTAGGAGTTCATTTAACTGATTAGGAGATTTTCAACACAATTATATTGCAAAACCTCAATTTATGTACTTTTTACTCAGTTAAAATTCTAACGGGTCCAATGAAAGGCCCATTTAGACCTGCTCGTCCAAAACCTCGACAAAAAAGACCGCAAAACAAGTTTTAATCAAATTTTAGGAGTTCAAATAATTGATTAGGAGCTTTTCAAAATAATTATATTGAAAACCTCTATTTTTATACTTTTTACTAAATTAAAATTCCAACTGGCCCATTGAAAGGCCAATTTAGACCTGCTCGTCCAAAACCTCGACAAAAAGGACCCCAAAACAAGTTTTAGTCAAATTTTAGGAGTTCAAAGAATTGATTAGGAGCTTTTCAACACAATTATATTGCAAAACCTCAATTTTATACTTTTTACGCAGTTAAAATTCCAACGGGTCCATTGTAAGGCCCATTTAGACAGGCTCGTCTGAAACCTCTACAAAAAGGACCGCAAAACAAGTTTTAATCAAATTTTAGGAGTTCAAATAATTAATTAGGAGCTTTTCAACACAATTATATTGCAAAACCTCAATTTTTGTACTTTTTACTCAGTTAAAATTCCAACGGGTCCATTGAAAGGCCCATTTCGACCCGCTCGTCCGAAACCTCAACAAAAAGGACAACAAAACAAGTTTTAATGAATTTTTATGAGTTCAAATAATTTATTAGTAGCTTTTCAACACAATTATATTGCAAAACCTCAATTTCTGTACTTTTTACTCAGTTAAAATTCCAACGGTTCCATTGAAAGGCCCATTTAGACCTGCTCATCCGAAACCTCTACAAAAAGGGCGGCAAAACAATTTTTAATCAATATTTAGGAGATCATGATTAGGAGATTTTCAACACACTTATAATGCAGAACCTCAATTTTTGTACTTTTTACTCAGTTAAAATTCCAACGGGTCCATTGAAAGGCCCATTTCAACCCGCTCGTCCAAAACCTCTACAAAAAGGACTGCAAAACAGGTTTTAATCAAATCTTAGTAGTTCATGTAATTGATTAGGAGATTTTCAACACAATTATATTGCAAAACCTCAATTTATGTACTTTTTACTCTGTTAAAATTCCAACGGGTCCAATGAAAGGCCCATTTAGACCTGCTCGTCCAAAACCTCGACAAAAAGGACCGCAAAACAAGTTTTAATCAAATTTTAGGAGTTCAAATAATTGATTAGGAGCTTTTCAACATAATTATATTGAAAACCTCAATTTTTATACATTTTACTCAATTAAAATGCCAAGGGGCCCATTGAAAGGCCCATTTACACCTGCTCGTCCAAAACCTCGACAAAAAGGACCGCAAAATAAGTTTTAATCAAATTTTAGGAGTTCAAATAATTGATTAGGAGCTTTTCAACACAATTATGTTGCAAAACCTCAATTTTATACTTTTTACGCAGTTAAAATTCCAACGGGTCCATTGTAAGGCCCATTTAGACATACTCGTCCGAAACCTTGACAAAAAGGACTGTAAAACAAGTTTTAAACAAAATTTAGGAGTTCAAATAATTGATTAGGAGCTTTTCAACACAATTATATTGCAAAACGTCAATTTATGTACTTTTTACTCAGTTAAAATTCCAACGGGTCCATTGTAAGGCCCATTTCGACCCGCTCGTCCGAAACCTCGACAAAAAGGACCGCAAAACAAGTTGTAATCAAATATTAATAGTTCAAATAAATTTTTAGTAGCTTTTCAACACAATTATATTGCAAAACCTCAATTTCTGTACTTTTTACTCAGTTAAAATTCCAACGGGTCCATTGAAAGGCCCATTTAGACATGCTCTTCCGAAACCTCTACAAAAAAGGCCGCAAAACAAGTTTTAATCAATATTTAGGAGATCATGATTAGGAGATTTTAAACACACTTATATTGCAGAACCTCAATTTCTATACTTTTTACTCAGTTAAAATTCCAACGGGTCCATTGAAAGGCCCATTTCGACCCGCTTGTCCGAAACCTCTTCAAAAAGGACTGCAAAACAAGTTTTAATCAAATTTTAGGAGTTCATTTAATTGATTAGGAGATTTTCAACACAATTATATTGCAAAACCTCAATTTATGTACTTTTTACTCAGTTAAAATTCCAATGGGTCCCATGAAAGGCCCATTTAGACCTGCTCGTCCAAAACCTCGACAAAAAAGACCGCAAAACTAGTTTTAATCAAATTTTAGGAGTTGAAATAATTGATTAGGAGCTTTTCAAAATAATTATATTGAAAACCTCTATTTTTATACTTTTTACTAAATTAAAATTCCAACTGGCCCATTGAAAGGCCAATTTAGACCTGCTCGTCCAAAACCTCGACAAAAAGGACCCGAAAACAAGTTTTAGTCAAATTTTAGGAGTTCAAAGAATATATTAGGATCTTTTCAACACAATTATATTGCAAAACCTCAATTTTATACTTTTTACGTAGTTAAAATTCCAACGGGTCCATTGTAAGGCCCATTTAGACAGGCTCGTCTGAAACCTCTACAAAAAGGACCGCAAAACAAGTTTTAATCAAATTTTAGGAGTTCAAATAATTTTTTAGTAGCTTTTCAACACAATTATATTGCAAAACCTCAATTTCTGTACTTTTTACTCAGTTAAAATTCCAACGGGTCCATTGAAAGGCCCATTTAGACATGCTCGTCCGAAACCTCTACAAAAAGGCCCGCAAAACAAGTTTTAATCAAAATTTAGGAGTTCAAATAATTGATTAGTATCTTTTCAACACAATTATATTGCAAAACCTCAATTTCTGTACTTTTTACTCAGTTAAAATTCCAACGGATCCATTGAAAGGCCCATTTAGACATGCTCGTCCGAAACCTCTACAAAAAGGACCGCAAAACATGTTTTAATCAAAATTTAGGAGTTCAAATAATTGATTAGTAGCTTTTCAACAAAATTATATTGCAAAACCTCAATTTCTGTACTTTTTACTCAGTTAAAATTCCAACGGGTCCATTGAAAGGCCCATTTAGACATGCTCATCCGAAACCTCTACAAAAAAGGCCGCAAAACAAGTTTTAATCAATATCTAGGAGATCATGATTAGGAGATTTTAAACACACTTATATTGCAGAACCTCAATTTCTGTACTTTTTACTCAGTTAAAATTCCAACGGGTCCATTGAAAGGCCCATTTCGACCCGCTTATCCGAAACCTCTTCAAAAAGGACTGCAAAACAAGTTTTAATCAAATTTTAGGAGTTCATTTAACTGATTAGGAGATTTTCAACACAATTATATTGCAAAACCTCAATTTATGTACTTTTTACTCAGTTAAAATTCTAACGGCTCCAATGAAAGGCCCATTTAGACCTGCTCGTCCAAAACCTCGACAAAAAAGACCGCAAAACAAGTTTTAATCAAATTTTAGGAGTTCAAATAATTGATTAGGAGCTTTTCAAAATAATTATATTGAAAACCTCTATTTTTATACTTTTTACTAAATTAAAATTCCAACTGGCCCATTGAAAGGCCAATTTAGACCTGCTCGTCCAAAACCTCGACAAAAAGGACCCCAAAACAAGTTTTAGTCAAATTTTAGGAGTTCAAAGAATTGATTAGGAGCTTTTCAACACAATTATATTGCAAAACCTCAATTTTATACTTTTTACGCAGTTAAAATTCCAACGGGTCCATTGTAAGGCCCATTTAGACAGGCTCGTCTGAAACCTCTACAAAAAGGACCGCAAAACAAGTTTTAATCAAATTTTAGGAGTTCAAATAATTAATTAGGAGCTTTTCAACACAATTATATTGCAAAACCTCAATTTTTGTACTTTTTACTCAGTTAAAATTCCAACGGGTCCATTGAAAGGCCCATTTCGACCCGCTCGTCCGAAACCTCAACAAAAAGGACAACAAAACAAGTTTTAATGACTTTTTATGAGTTCAAATAATTTATTAGTAGCTTTTCAACACAATTATATTGCAAAACCTCAATTTCTGTACTTTTTACTCAGTTAAAATTCCAACGGTTCCATTGAAAGGCCCATTTAGACCTGCTCATCCGAAACCTCTACAAAAAGGGCGGCAAAACAATTTTTAATCAATATTTAGGAGATCATGATTAGGAGATTTTCAACACACTTATAATGCAGAACCTCAATTTTTGTACTTTTTACTCAGTTAAAATTCCAACGGGTCCATTGAAAGGCCCATTTCAACCCGCTCGTCCAAAACCTCTACAAAAAGGACTGCAAAACAGGTTTTAATCAAATCTTAGTAGTTCATGTAATTGATTAGGAGATTTTCAACACAATTATATTGCAAAACCTCAATTTATGTACTTTTTACTCTGTTAAAATTCCAACGGGTCCAATGAAAGGCCCATTTAGACCTGCTCGTCCAAAACCTCGACAAAAAGGACCGCAAAACAAGTTTTAATCAAATTTTAGGAGTTCAAATAATTGATTAGGAGCTTTTCAACATAATTATATTGAAAACCTCAATTTTTATACATTTTACTCAATTAAAATGCCAAGGGGCCCATTGAAAGGCCCATTTACACCTGCTCGTCCAAAACCTCGACAAAAAGGACCGCAAAATAAGTTTTAATCAAATTTTAGGAGTTCAAATAATTGATTAGGAGCTTTTCAACACAATTATGTTGCAAAACCTCAATTTTATACTTTTTACGCAGTTAAAATTCCAACGGGTCCATTGTAAGGCCCATTTAGACATACTCGTCCGAAACCTTGACAAAAAGGACTGTAAAACAAGTTTTAAACAAAATTTAGGAGTTCAAATAATTGATTAGGAGCTTTTCAACACAATTATATTGCAAAACCTCAATTTATGTACTTTTTACTCAGTTAAAATTCCAACGGGTCCATTGTAAGGCCCATTTCGACCCGCTCGTCCGAAACCTCGACAAAAAGGACCGCAAAACAAGTTTTAATCAAATATTAATAGTTCAAATAATTTTTTAGTAGCTTTTCAACACAATTATATTGCAAAACCTCAATTTCTGTACTTTTTACTCAGTTAAAATTCCAACGGGTCCATTGAAAAACCCATTTAGACCCGCTCGTCCGAAACCTCGACAAAAAAGGCCGCAAAACAAGTTTTAATCAATATTTAGGAGATCATGATTAGGAGATTTTAAACACACTTATATTGCAGAACCTCAATTTCTGTACTTTTTACTCAGTTAAAATTCCAACGGGTCCATTGAAAGGCCCATTTCGACCCGCTTGTCCGAAACCTCTTCAAAAAGGACTGCAAAACAAGTTTTAATCAAATTTTAGGAGTTCATTTAATTGATTAGGAGATTTTCAACACAATTATATTGCAAAACCTCAATTTATGTACTTTTTACTCAGTTAAAATTCCAACGGGTCCAATGAAAGGCCCATTTAGACCTGCTCGTCCAAAACCTCGACAAAAAAGACCGCAAAACAAGTTTTAATCAAATTTTAGGAGTTCAAATAATTGATTAGGATCTTTTCAAAATAATTATATTGAAAACCTCTATTTTTATACTTTTTACTAAATTAAAATTCCAACTGGCCCATTGAAAGGCCAATTTAGACCTGCTCGTCCAAAACCTCGACAAAAAGGACCCGAAAACAAGTTTTAGTCAAATTTTAGGAGTTCAAAGAATTGATTAGGATCTTTTCAACACAATTATATTGCAAAACCTCAATTTTATACTTTTTACACAGTTAAAATTCCAACGGGTCCATTGTAAGGCCCATTTAGACAGGCTCGTCTGAAACCTCTACAAAAAGGACCGCAAAACAAGTTTTAATCAAATTTTAGGAGTTCAAATAATAAATTAGGAGCTTTTCAACACAATTATATTGCAAAACCTCAATTTTTGTACTTTTTACTCAGTTAAAATTCCAACGGGTCCATTGAAAGGCCCATTTCGACCCGCTCGTCCGAAACCTCAACAAAAAGGACAACAATACAAGTTTTAATGAATTTTTATGAGTTCAAATAATTGATTTGTAGGTTTTCAACACAATTATATTGCAAAACCTCAATTTCTGTACTTTTTACTCAGTTAAAATTCCAACGGTTCCATTGAAAGGCCCATTTAGACCTGCTCATCCGAAACCTCTACAAAAAGGGCCGCAAAACAATTTTTAATCAATATTTAGGAGATCATGATTAGGAGATTTTCAACACACTTATAATGCAGAACCTCAATTTTTGTACTTTTTACTCAGTTAAAATTCCAACGGGTCCATTGAAAGGCCCATCTCAACCCGCTCGTTCAAAACCTCTACAAAAAGGACTGCAAAACAGGTTTTAATCAAATCTTAGGAGTTCGTGTAATTGATTAGGAGATTTTCAACACAATTATATTGCAAAACCTCAATTTATGTACTTTTTACTCTGTTAAAATTCCAACGGGTCCAATGAAAGGCCCATTTAGACCTGCTCGTCCAAAACCTCGACAAAAAGGACCGCAAAACAAGTTTTAATCAAATTTTAGGAGTTCAAATAATTGATTAGGAGCTTTTCAACATAATTATATTGAAAACCTCAATTTTTATACATTTTACTCAATTAAAATGCCAAGGGGCCCATTGAAAGGCCCATTTACACCTGCTCGTCCAAAACCTCGACAAAAAGGACCGCAAAATAAGTTTTAATCAAATTTTAGTAGTTCAAATAATTGATTAGGAGCTTTTCAACACAATTATGTTGCAAAACCTCAATTTTATACTTTTTACGCAGTTAAAATTCCAACGGGTCCATTGTAAGGCCCATTTAGACATACTCGTCCGAAACCTTGACAAAAAGGACTGTAAAACAAGTTTTAAACAAAATTTAGGAGTTCAAATAATTGATTAGGAGCTTTTCAACAAAATTATATTGCAAAACCTCAATTTATGTACTTTTTACTCAGTTAAAATTCCAACGGGTCCATTGTAAGGCCCATTTCGACCCGCTCGTCCGAAACCTCGACAAAAAGGACCGCAAAACAAGTTTTAATCAAATATTAATAGTTCAAATAATTTTTTAGTAGCTTTTCAACACAATTATATTGCAAAACCTCAATTTCTGTACTTTTTACTCAGTTAAAATTCCAACAGGTCCATTGAAAAACCCATTTAGACCCGCTCGTCCGAAACCTCGACAAAAAGGGCTGCCAAACATGTTTTAATCAAAATTTATGAGATCATGTAATTGATTAGGAGATTTTCAACACAATTATATTGCAAAACCTCAATTCTGTACTTTTTACTCAGTTAAAATTCCAACGGGTCCATTGAAAGGCCCATTTAGACATGCTCGTCCGAAACCTCTACAAAAAGGACCGTAAAACAAGTTTTAATCAAAATTTAGGAGTTCAAATAATTGATTAGTATCTTTTCAACACAATTATATTGCAAAACCTCAATTTATGTACTTTTTACCCAGTTAAAATTCCAACGGATCCATTGAAAGGCCCATTTAGACATGCTCATCCGAAACCTCTACAAAAAGGACCGCAAAACATGTTTTAATCAAAATTTAGGAGTTCAAATAATTGATTAGTAGCTTTTCAACACAATTATAGTGCAAAACCTCAATTTCTGTACTTTTTACTCAGTTAAAATTCCAACGGGCGATATCGGATGGCGTCCAATTAGGAGTGGAGGCGGGTTGGACTGGGTTTCTTCTTGAATCAGATGCGGCCCTGCTGATCAATAGGTTGTGTAGAACAGGCGAGGATGCCTCCCCTATTCAGCGACAGTTGCAGGATACTAGATCTTTAATTGACACTGTATCAGGTCTTAGTTTACATTATGTACCGCGTAGAGCTAACGTTTTAGCTCATTCTATAGCCAATTGGGCTTTGCATTTTCTTTCATCCATGTATTTTGGGCCGGGCTTGCCCGATGCTCTACGAACTTTTGTACCAGTTGTTAACCAACCGCCTTGATCTATAATATATTTTGGGCACTCTTTTCCCCTCCTAGGGCTTTGCTGGGCTAGCCCAGTAAGGTTTAGTGGGGTTTTTAATGAGGCCCTTTCTTCAAAAAAAAAAAATTCCAACGGGTCCATTGAAAGGCCCATTTAGACATGGTCATCCGAAACACACTTATATTGCAGAACCTCAATTTCTGTACTTTTTACTCAGTTAAAATTCCAATGGGTCCATTGAAAGGCCCATTTCGACCCGCTTGTCCGAAACCTCTTAAAAAAGGACTACAAAACAAGTTTTAATCAAATTTTAGGAGTTCATTTAATTAATTAGGAGATTTTCAACACAATTATATTGCAAAACCTCAATTTTTGTACTTTTTACTCAGTTAAAATTCCAAAGGGTCCAATGAAAGGCCCATTTAGACCTGCTCGTCCAAAACCTCGACAAAAAAGACCGCAAAACAAGTTTTAATCAAATTTTAGGAGTTCAAATAATTGATTAGGAGCTTTTCAAAATAATTATATTGAAAACCTCTATTTTTATACTTTTTACTAAATTAAAATTCCAACTGGCCTATTGAAAGGCCAATTTAGACCTGCTCGTCCAAAACCTCGACAAAAAGGAGACAAAACAAGTTTTAGTCAAATTTTAGGAGTTCAAAGAATTGATTAGGAGCTTTTCAACACAATTATATTGCAAAACCTCAATTTTATACTTTTTACGCAGTTAAAATTCCAACGGGTCCATTCTAAGGGCCATTTAGACAGGCTCGTCTGAAACCTCTACAAAAAGGACCGCAAAACAAGTTTTAATCAAATTTTAGGAGTTCAAATAATTAATTAGGAGCTTTTCAACACAATTATATTGCAAAACCTCAATTTTTGTACTTTTTACTCAGTTAAAATTCCAACGGGTCCATTGAAAGGCCCATTTCGACCCGCTCGTCCGAAACCTCAACAAAAAGGACAACAAAACAAGTTTTAATGAATTTTTATGAGTTCAAATAATTGATTAGTAGCTTTTAACCACAATTATATTGCAAAACCTCAATTTCTGTACTTTTTACTCAGTTAAAATTCCAACGAGACCATTGAAAGGCCCATTTAGATCTGCTAGTCTGAAACCACTAAAAAAAGGCTGCAAAACAAGTTTTAATCAAAATTTAGGAGATCATGTAATTGATTAGGAGATTTTCAACACACTTATATTGCAAAACCTCAATTTCTGTACTTTTTACTCAGTTAAAATTCCAACGGGTCCATTGAAAGGCCTATTTAGACCTGCTCGTCCGAAACTTCGACAAAAAGGGCCACAAAACAAGTTTTAATCAATATTTAGGAGTTCAAATAATTGATTAGTATCTTTTCAACACAATTATATTGCAAAACCTCCATTTCTGTACTTTTTACTCAGTTTAAATTCCAACGGATCCATTGAAAGGCTCATTTAGACATGCTCGTCCGAAACCTCTATAAAAAGGACCGCAAAACAAGTTTTAATCAAATTTTAGGAGTTCAAATAATTGATTAGGAGCTTTTTAACACAATTATATTGCAAAACCTCAATTTATGTACTTTTTACTCAGTTAAAATTCCAACGGGTCCATTGAAAGGCCCATTTCGACCCGCTCATCCGAAACCTCTACAAAAAGGACCGCAAAACAAGTTTTAATCAAATTTTAGGAGCTCAAATAATTGATTAGGAGCTTTATAACACAATTATATTGCAAAACCTCAATTTTTGTACTTTTTACTCAGTTAAAATTCCAACGGGTCCATTGAAAGGCCCATTTAGAACTGCTCGTCCGAAACCTCAACAAAAAGGACCGCAAAACAAGTTTTAATCAAATTTTAGGTGTTCAAATAATTGACTAGGAGCTTTTCAACACAATTATATTGCAAAACCTCAATTTCTGTACTTGTTACTCAATTCAAATTCCAATGGGTCCATTGAAAGGCCCATTTAGACTTGCTAGTCCGAAACCTCGACAAAAAAGGACTACAAAACAAGTTTTAATCAAATTTTAGGAGTTGTTTCATTTGACTAGGAGCTTTTCAACACAGTTATATTGCAAAACCTCAATTTCTGTACTTTTTACTCAGTTAAAATTCCAACGGGTCCATTGAAAGTCCCATTTAGATCTGCCCGTCCGAAACCTCGATAAAAAGGACCGCAAAACAAGTTTTAATCAAATTTTAGGAGTTCAAATAATTGATTAGGAGCTTTTGAACACAATTATATTGCAAAACGTCAATTTTTGTACTTTTTACTCAGTTAAAATTCCAACGGGTCCATTGAAAGGCCCATTTCGACCCGCTCGTCCGAAACCTCTACAAAAAGGACTGCAAAAAAGTTTTAATCAAATTTTAGGAGTTTATGTAATTGATTAGGAATTTTCAACACAATTATATTGCAAAACCTCAATTTCTGTACTTTTTACTCAGTTAAAATTCCAACGGGTCCATTAAAAGACCCATTTCGACCCGCTCGTCTGAAACCACAACAAAAAGGACTACAAAACAAGTTTTAATCAAATTTTAGGAGTTCATGTAATTGATTAGGAACTTTTCAACATAATTGTATTGCAAAACTTTAATTTATGTACTTTTTACTCAGTTAAAATTCCAACGGGTCCATTGAAAGGCCCATTTAGACCTGCTCGTCCGAAACCTCGACAAAAATGATCGCAAGACAAATTTTAATCAATTTTTAGGAGTTCAAATAATTGATTAGTAGCTTTTCAAAACAATTATCTTGCAAAACCTCAATTTATGTACTTTTTAGTTAGTTAAAATTCCAACGCGTCCATTGAAATGCCCATTTAAACCTGCTCGTCCGAAACCTCAACAAAAAGGGCCTCAAAACAACTTTTAATGAAATTTTAGAAGATCATGTAATTTATTAGGAGATTTTCAACACAATTATATTGCAAAACCTCAATTTCTGTACTTTTTAGTCAGTAAAAATTCCAACGGGTCCATTGAAAGACCCATTTTGACCCACTCGTCCGAAACCTCTACAAAAGGACCGCAAAACAAGTTTTAATCAAATTTTAGGAGTTCAAATAATTGATTAGGATCTTTTCGACACAATTATATTGCAAAACCTCAATTTCTGTACTCTTTACTCAGTTAAAATTCCAACGGGTCCATTGAAAAGCCCATTTAGACATGCTCGTCCGAAACCTCTACAAAAAGGGTCGCAAAACAAGTTTTAATCAAATTTCAGGAGATCATGTAATTGATTATGAGCTTTTCAACACAATTATATTGCAAAACCTCAATTTCTGTACTTTTTACTTGGTTAAAATTCCAACGGGTCCATTGAAAGGCCCATTTAGAACTGCATGTCCGAAACCTTTTCAAAAAGGACCGCAAAAAAGTTTTAATCAAATTTTAGGAGTTCAAATAATTGATTAGGAACTTTTCAACACAATTATATTGCAAAACCTCAATTTTTGTACTTTTTACTCAGTTAAAATTCCAACAGGTCCATTGAAAGGCCCATTTAGACGTGCTCATCTGAAACCTCTACGAAAAGGACCGCAAAACAAGTTTTAATCAAATTTTAGGAGTTCATTCAATTGGCTAGGAGCTTTTCAACACAATTATATTGCAAAACCTCAATTTCTGTACTTTTTACTCGGTTAAAATTCCAACGAGTCCATTGAAAGACCCATTTAGACCTGCTCGTCTGAAAGCTCGACAAAAAGTACCTAAAAACATGTTTTAATCAAATTTTAGGAATTCAAATAATTGATTAGGAGCTTTTCAACACAATTATATTTCAAAACCTCAATTTCTGTACCTTTTACTCCGTTAAAATTCCAATTTGTCCATTTAAAGGCCAATTTCGACCCGCTCATCTGAAACCTCTACAAAAAGGGTCGCAAAACAAGTTTTAATCAAATTTCAGGAGATCATGTAATTGATTATGAGCTTTTCAACACAATTATATTGCAAAACCTCAATTTTTGTACTTTTTACTCAGTTAAAATTCCAACGGGTCCATTGAAAGGCCCATTTAGAACTGCATGTCCGAAACCTTTTCAAAAAGGACCGCAAAAAAGTTTTAATCAAATTTTAGGAGTTCAAATAATTGATTAGGAACTTTTCAACACAATTATATTGCAAAACCTCAATTTTTGTACTTTTTACTTAGTTAAAATATCCAACGGGTCCATTGAAAGGCCCATTTCGACCCGCTCGTCCGAAACCTCTACAAAAGGACTACAAAACAAGTTTTAATCAAATTTTAGGAGTTCAAATAATTGATTAGGATCTTTTCAACACAATAACATCGCAAAACCTCAATTTATGTACATTTTACCTAGTTAAAATTCCAACGGGTCCATTGAAAGGCCCATTTAGACATGCTCGTCCGAAACCTATACAAAAAGGGCCGCAAAACATGTTTTAATGAAATTTTAGGAGATCATGTAATTGATTAGGAGATTTTCAACACAATTATATTGCATAACCTCAATCTCTGTACTTTTTACTCAATTAAATTTCCAACAGATCCACTGAAATGCCCATTTAAACATGCTCGTCCAAAACCTCGACAAAAAGGACCACAAAACAAGTTTTAATCAAATTTTAGGAGTTCAAATAATTGATTAGTAGCTTTTCAACACAATTATATTGCAAAAACTCAATTTTAGTACTTTTTACTAAGTTGAAATTCCAACGGGTCCATTGAAAGGCCCATTTAGACCTACTCGTCCGAAACCTCTACAAAAAGGGTCGCAAAACAAGTTTTATTCAAATTTTAGGAGATCATGTAATTGATTAGGAGACTTTCAACACAATTCTATTGCAAAACCTCAATTTCTGTACTTTTTACTCAGTTAAAATTCCAACGGGTCCATTGAAAGGCCCATTTAGACCTGCTCGTCCGAAACCTCTACAAAAAGGACTGCAAAACAAGTTTTAATCAAATTTTAGGAGTTCATTCAATTGACTAGGAGCTTTTCAACACAGTTATATTGCAAAACCTCAATTTCTGTACTTTTTTCTCAGTTAAAATTCCAAGGGGTCCATTGAAGGGCCCATTCAGACCTGCTCGTCCCAAACATCCACAAAAAGAAAGGCAATACAAGTTTTAATCAAATTTTAGGAGTTCAAATAATTGATTAGTATCTTTTCAACACAATTATATCGCAAAAACTCAATTTATGTACTTTTTACTCAGTTAAAATTCCAACGGGTCCATTGAAAGGCCCATTTAAACCTGCTCGTCCGAAACCTCTACAAAAAGGGCCGCAAAACAAGTTTTAATGAAATTTTAGGAGATCATGTAATTGATTAGGAGATTTTCAACAGAATTATATTGCAAAACCTCAATTTTTGTACTTTTTACTCAGTTAAAATTCCAACGGGTCCATTGAAAGACCCATTTCGACCCGCTCGTCCGAAACCTCTACAAAAGGACCGCAAAACAAGTTTTAATCAAATTGTAGGAGTTAATTCATTTAACTAGGAGCTTTTCAACACAGTTATATTGCAAAACCTCAATTTTTGTACTTTTTACTCAGTTAAAATTCCAACGGGTCCATTGAAAGGCCCATTTAGACCTACTCGTCCGAAACCTCTACAAAAAGGGTCGCAAAACAAGTTTTAATCAAATTTTAGGAGATCATGTAATTGATTAGGAGCTTCTCAACACAATTATATTGCAAAACCTCAATTTCTGTACTTTTTACTCAATTAAAATTCCAACGGGTCCATTGAAAGGCCCATTTAAACCTGCACGTCTGAAACCTCTTCAAAAAGGACCGCAAAAAAGTTTTATTCAAATATTAGGAGTTCAAATAATTGATTAGGATCTTTTCAACACAATTATATTGCAAAACCTCAATTTCTGTACTTTTTACTCAGTTAAAATTCCAACGCGTCCATTGAGAGGCCCATTTTGACATGCTCGTCCGAAACTTCGACAAAAAGGACCGCAAAACAAGTTTTAATCAAATTTTAGATAATTGATTAGTAGCTTTTCAGCACAATAATATCGCAAAACTTCAATTTCTCTTCGTTTTACTTAGTTAAAATTCCAACGGGTCCATTGAAAGGCCCATTTAGACATGCTCGTTCGAAACCTCTACAAAAAGGGCTGCAGAACATGTTTTAAGGAAATTTTAGGAGATCATGTAATTGATTAGGATATTTTCAACACAATTACATTGCAAAACCTCAATTTCTGTACTTTTTACTCAATTAAAATTCCAACGGGTCCATTGAAAGGACCATTTAGACATGCTCGTCCGAAACCTCTAAAAAATACACCGCAAAATAAGTTTTAATCAAATTTTAGGAGTTCATTCAATTGACTAGGAGCTTTTCAACACAGTTATATTGCAAAACCTCAATTTCTGTACTTTTTACTCAGTTAAAATTCCAACGGGTCCATTAAAAGCCCCATTTAGAACTGCTTGTCCGAAACCTCGACAAAAAGGACCGCAAAACAAGTTTTCATCAAATTTTAGGAGTTCAAAAAATTGATTAGGAGCTTTTCAACACAATTATATGCAAAACCTCAATTTCTGTACTTTTTACTCAGTTGAAATTCCAACGGGTCCATTGAAAGGCCCATTTAGACCTGCTCGTCCGAAACCTCTACAAAAAAGGTCACAAAACAAGTTTTAATCAAATTTTAGGAGATCATGTAATTGATTAGGAGATTTTCAACACAATTATATTGCAAAACCTCAATTTCTGTACTTTTTACTCAGTTAAAATTCCAACGGGTCCATTGAAAGGCCCATTTAGACATGCTCGTCCGAAACCTCTACAAAAAGGACTGCAAAACAAGTTTTAATCAAATTTTAGGAGTTCATTCAATTGACTAGGAGCTTTTCAACACAGTTATATTGCAAAACCTTAATTTTTTTACTTTTAACTCAGTTAAAATTCCAATGGGTCCATTGAAAGGCCCATTCAGACCTGCTCGTCCGAAACATCCACAAAAAGGACGGCAAAACAAGTTTTAATCAAATTTTAGGAGTTCAAATAATTGATTAGTATCTTTTCGATACAATTATATCGCAAAACCTCAATTTATGTACTCTTTACTTAGTTAAAATTCCAACGGGTCCATTAAAAGGCCCATTAAAACCTGCTCGTCCGAAACCTCTACAAAAGAGCCGAAAAACAAGTTTTAATGAAATTTTAGGATATCATGTAATTGATTAGGAGATTTTCAACACAATTATATTGCAAAACCTCAATTTTTGTACTTTTTACTCAGTTAAAATTCCAACGGGTCCATTGAAAGACCCATTTCGACCCGCTCGTCCGAAACCTCTACAAAAGGACTGCAAAACAAGTTTTAATCAAATTTTAGGAGTTTATTCATTTGACTAGTAGCTTTTCAACACAGTTATATTGCAAAACCACAATTTCTAAACTTTTTACTCAGTTAAAATTCCAACGGGTCCATTGAAAGGACCATCCAGACCTGCTCGTCCGAAACCTTTACAAAAAGGGTCACAAAACAAGTTTTAATCAAATTTTAGGAGATCATGTAATTGATTAGGAGCTTTTGAACATAATTATATTGCAAAACCTCAATTTCTGTACTTTTTACTCAGCTAAAATTCCAACGGGTCCATTGAAAGGCCCATTTAGACCTGCTCGTCCGAAACCTCTACAAAAAGGACCGCAAAACAAGTATTAATCAAACTTTAGGAGTTCAAAAAATTGATTAAGAGATTTTCAACACAATTATATTGCAAAACCTCAATTTATGTACTTTTTACTCAGTTAAAATTCCAACGGGTCCATTGAAAGGCCCATTTAGACCTGCTCGTCCGAAACCTCTACAAAAAAGGCCGCAAAACAAGTTTTAATCAAATTTTAAGAGATCATGTAATTGATTAGTAGCTTTTCGACACAATTATATTGCAAAACCTCAATTTATGTACTTTTTACTCAGTTGAAATTCCAACGGGTCCATTGAAAGGCTCATTTAGACCTACTCGTCAGAAACCTCGACAAAAAGGATCGGAACACAGGTTTTAATCAAATTTTAGGAGTTCAAATAATTGATTAGTAGCTTTTCAACACAATTATATTGCAAAACCTCAATTTTTGTACTTTTTACTCAGTTGAAATTCCAACGGGTACATTGAAAGGCCCATTTAGACCTGCTCGTCCGAAACCTCTACAAAAAGGGTCGCAAAACAAGTTTTAATCAAATATTAGGAGATCATGTAATTGATTAGGGGATTTTCAACACAATTATATTGCAAAACCTCAATTTTTGTACTTTTTACTCATTTAATATTCCAACGGGTCCATTGAGCGGCCAATTTAGACCTGCTCGTCCGAAACCTCTACAAAAAGGACTGCAAAACAAGTTTTAATCAAATTTTAGGAGTTCATTCAATTGACTAGGAGCTTTTCAACACAGTAATATTGCAAAACCTCAATTTTTGTAATTTTAACTCAGTTAAAATTCCAACGGGTCCATTGAAAGGCCCATTCAGACCTGCTCGTACGAAACATCCACAATAAGGACGGCAAAACAAGTTTTAATCAAATTTTAGGAGTTCAAATAATTGATTAGTTGCTTTTCAACACAATTATATCGCAAAACCTCAATTTATGTACTTTTTATTCAATTGAAATTCCAACAGGTCCATTGAAAGGCTCATTTAGACCTGCTCGTCCGAAACCTCGACAAAAATGATCGGAAAAGAAGTTTTAATCAAATTTTAGGAGTTCAAAAAATTGATTAGTAGCTTTTCAACACAATTATATTGCAAAACCTCAATTTCTGTACTTTTTACTCAGTTGAAATTCCAACGGGTACATTGAAAGGCCCATTTAGACCTGCTCGTCCGAAACCTCTACAAAAAGGGTCGCAAAACAAGTTTTAATCAAATATTAGGAGATCATGTAATTTATTAGGGGATTTTCAACACAATTATATTGCAAAACCTCAATTTCTGTACTTTTTACTCATTTAATATTCCAACGGGTCCATTGAGAGGCCCATTTAGACCTGCTCGTCCGAAACCTCTACAAAAAGGACTGCAAAACAAGTTTTAATCAAATTTTAGGAGTTCATTCAATTGACTAGGAGCTTTTCAACACAGTTATATTGCAAAACCTCAATTTTTGTAATTTTAACTCAGTTAAAATTCCAACGGGTCCATTGAAAGGCCCATTCAGACCTGCTCGTACGAAACATCCACAAAAAGGACGGCAAAACAAGTTTTAATCAAATTTTAGGAGTTCAAATAATTGATTAGTAGCTTTTCAACACAATTATATCGCAAAACCTCAATTTATGTACTTTTTATTCAATTGAAATTCCAACGGGTCCATTGAAAGGCTCATTTAGACCTGCTCGTCCGAAACCTCGACAAAAAAGATCGAAAAACAAGTTTTAATCAAATTTTAGGAGTTCAAATAATTGATTAGTAGCTTTTCAACACAATTATATTGTAAAACCTCAATTTTTGTACTTTTTACTTAGTTGAAATTCCAACGGGTACATTGAAAGGCCCATTTAGACCTGCTCGTCCGAAACCTCTACAAAAAGGGTCGCAAAACAAGTTTTAATCAAATATTAGGAGATCATGTAATTGATTAGTAGCTTTTCAACACAATTATATTGCAAAACCTCAATTTCTGTACTTTTTACTTAGTTGAAATTCCAACGGGTACATTGAAAGGCCCATTTAGACCTGCTCGTCCGAAACCTCTACAAAAAAAGGGCCGCAGAACATGTTTTAATGAAATTTTAGGAGATCATGTAATTGATTAGGAGATTTTCAACACAATTACATTGCAAAACCTCAATTTCTGTACTTTTTACTCAATTAAAATTCCAACGGGTCCATTGAAAGGACAATTTAGACATGCTCGTCCGAAACCTCTAAAAAATACACCGCAAAACAAGTTTTAATCAAATTTTAGGAGTTCAATCAATTGACTAGGAGCTTTTCAACACAGTTATATTGCAAAACCTCAATTTTTGTACTTTTAACTCAGTAAAAATTCCAACGGGTCCATTAAAAGGCCCATTCAGACCTGCTCGTACGAAACATCCACAAAAGGACGTCAAAACAAGTTTTAATCAAATTTTAGGAGTTCAAATAATTGATTAGTAGCTTTTCAACACAATTATATCGCAAAACCTCAATTTATGTACTTTTTACTCAGTTCAAATTCCAACGGGTCCATTGAAAGGCCCATTTAGACCTGCTCGTCCGAAACCTCTACAAAAAGGGCCGCAAAACAAGTTTTAATCAAATTTTAGGAGATCATGTAATTGATTAGTAGCTTTTCAACACAATTATACTGCAAATCCTCAATATATGTACTTTTTACTCCGTTGAAATTCCAACGGGTCTATTGAAAGGCCCATTTAGACCTGCTCGTCCGAAGCCTCAACAAAAAGGATCGCAAAACAAGTTTTAATCAAATTTTAGGAGTTCAAATAATTGATTAGTATCTTTTCAACACAATTATATTACAAAACCTCAATTTCTGTACTTTTTACTCAGTTGAAATTCCAACGGGTACATTGAAAGGCCCATTTAGTCCTGCTGGTCTGAAACAAGTTTTAATCAAATATTAGGAGATCATGTAATTGATTAGGAGATTTTCAACACAATTATATTGCAAAACCTCAATTTCTGTACTTTTTACTCAGTTAAAATTCCAACGGGTCTATTGAGAGGCTCATTTAGACCTGCTCCTCCGAAACTTCGACAAAAAGGACTGCAAAACATATTTTAATCTAATTTTAGGAGTTCAAATAATTGATTAGGAGCTTTTCAACACAATTATATTGAAAAACCTCAATTTCTATACTTTTTACTCAATTAAAATTCAACCGCGTCCATTGAAAGGCCAATTTCGACCCGCTCATCCGAAACCTTGACAAAAGGGTCGCAAAACAAGTTTTAATTAAATTTTAGGAGTTCAAATAATTGATTAGTAGCTTTTCAACACAATTATATTGCAAAACCTCAATTTCTGTACTTTTTACTCAGTTAAAATTCCAACGGGTCCATTGAAAGGCCTATTTAGACATGCTCGACCGAAACCTATACAAAAAGGGCTGCAAAACATGTTTTAATGAAATTTTAGGAGATCGTGTAATTGATTAGGAGATTTTCAACACAATGATATTGCAAAACCTCAATTTCTGTACTTTTTACTCAGTTAAATTTACAACGGGTCCATTGAAAGTCTCATTTAGACCTGCTCGTCTGAAACCTCGACAAAAAGGACCGCAAAACAAATTTTAATCAAATGTTAGGGGTTCAGATAATTGATTAGTAGCTTTTCAACACAATTATTTTGCAAAACCTCAATTTCTGTACTTTTTACTCAGTTGAAATTCCAACGGGTACATTGAAAGGCCTATTTAGACCTGCTCGTCCGAAACCTCTACAAAAAGAGTCGCAAAACAAGTTTTAATCAAATTTTTGGAGATCATGTAATTGATTAGTAGCTTTTCAACACAATTATATTGCAAAACCTCACTTTCTGTACTTTTTACTCAGATGAAATTCCAACGGGTCCATTGAAAGGCCCATTTAGACCTGCTCGTCCGAAACCTCTACAAAAAGGGTCGCAAAACAAGTTTTAATGAAATTTTAGGAGATCATGTAATTGATTTGGAGATTTTCAACACAATTATATTGCAAAACCTCAATTTTTGTACTTTTTACTCAGTTAAAATTCCAACGGGTCCATTGAAAGACCCATTTCGACCCGCTCGTCCGAATCCTCTACAAAAGGACTGCAAAATAAGTTTTAATCAAATTTTAGGAGTTCATTCATTTAACTAGGAGTTTTTCAACACAGTTATATTGCAAAACCTTAATTTATGTACTTTTTACTCAGTTAAAATTCCAACGGGTCCATTGAAAGGCCCATTTAGAGCTGCTCGTCCGAAACCTCTACAAAATGGGTCGCAAAACAAGTTTTAATCAAATTTTAGGAGATCATGTAATTGATTAGGAGCTTTTCAACACAATTATATTGCAAAACCTCAATTTCTGTACTTTTTACTCAATTAAAATTCCAACGGGTCCATTGAAAGGCCCATTTAGACCTGCACGTCCGAAACCTCTTCAAAAAGGACCGCAAAAATGTTTTATTCAAATATTAGGAGTTCAAATAATTGATTAGGAGCTGTTCAACACAATTATAGTGCAAAACCTCAATTTCTGTACTTTTTACTCAGTTAAAATTCCAACGCGTCCATTGAGAGGCCCAATTTGACCTGCTCGTCCGAAACCTCGACAAAAAGGACCGCAAAACAAGTTTTAATTAAATTTTAGGAGTTCAAATAATTGATTAGTAGCTTTTCAACACAATAATATCGCAAAACTTCAATTTCTCTTCGTTTTACTCAGTTAAAATTCCAACGAGTCCATTGAAAGGCCCATTTAGACATGCTCGTTCGAAACCTCTACAAAAAGGGCCGCAGAACATGTTTTAATGAAATTTTAGGAGATCATGTAATTGATTAGGAGATTTTCAACACAATTACATTGCAAAACCTCAATTTCTGTACTTTTTACTCAATTAAAATTCCAACGGGTCCATTGAAAGGCCCATTTAGACATGCTCGTACGAAACCTCTAAATAATACACCGCAAAACAAGTTTTAATCAAATTTTAGGAGTTCATTCAATTGACTAGGAGCTTTTTAACACAGTTATATTGCAAAACCTCAATTTCTGTACTTTTTACTCAGTTGAAATTCCAACGGGTCCATTGAAAGGCACATTTAGACCTGCTCGTCCGAAACCTCTACAAAAAGGGTCACAAAACAAGTTTTAATCAAATTTTAGGAGATCATGTAATTGATTAGGAGATTTTCAATACAATTATATTGCAAAACCTCAATTTCTGTACTTTTTACTTAGTTAAAATTCCAACGGGTCCATTGAAATGCCCATTTAGACATGCTCGTCCGAAACCTCTACAAAAAGGACTGCAAAACAAGTTTTAATCAAATTTTAGGAGTTCAGTCAATTGACTAGGAGCTTTTCAACACAGTTATATTGCAAAACCTTAATTTTTGTACTTTTAACTCAGTTAAAATTCCAACGGGTCCATTGAAAGGCCCATTCAGACCTGCTCGTCCGAAACAACCACAAAAAGGACGGCAAAACAAGTTTTAATCAAATTTTAGGAGTACAAATAATTGATTAGTATCTTTTCAACACAATTATATCGCAAAACCTAAATTTATGTACTTTTTACCTAGTTAAAATTCCAACGGGTCCATTGAAATGCCCATTAAAACCTGCTCGTCCGAAACCTCTACAAAAAGGGCCGCTAAACAAGTTTTAATGAAATTTTAGGATATCATGTAATTGATTAGGAGATTTTCAACACAATTATATTGCAAAACCTCAATTTTTGTACTTTTTACTTAGTTAAAACTCCAAATGGTCCATTGAAAGACCCATTTCGACCCGCTCGTCCGAAACCTCTACAATAGGACTGCAAAACGAGTTTTAATCAAATTTTAGGAGTTTATTCATTTGACTAGGAGCTTTTCAACACAGTTATATTGCAAAACAACAATTTCTGTACTTTTTACTCAGTTAAAATTCCAACGAGTCCATTGAAAGGACCATTCAGACCTGCTCGTCCGAAACCTTTACAAAAAGGGTCGCAAAACAAGTTTTAATCAAATTTTAGGAAATCATGCAATTGATTAGGATCTTTTCAACACAATTATATTGCAAAACCTCAATTTATGTACTTTTTACTCAGTTAAAATTCCAACGGGTCCATTGAAAGGCCCATTTAGACCTGCTCGTCCGAATCCTCTACAAAAAGGGCCGCAAAACAAAGTTTTAATCAAATTTTAGGAGATCATGTAATTGATTAGTAGCTTTTCGACACAATTATATTGCAAAACCTATATTTATGTACTTTTTACTCAGTTGAAATTCCAACGGGTCCATTGAAAGGATCATTTAGACCTACTCGTCCGAAACCTCGACAAAAAGGATCGGAACACAGGTTTTAATCAAATTTTAGGAGTTCAAATAATTGATTAGTAGCTTTTCAACACAATTATATTGCAAAACCTCAATTTCTGTACTTTTTACTCAGTTGAAATTCCAACGGGTACATTGAAAGGCCCATTTAGACCTGCTCGTCCGAAACCTCTACAAAAAGGGTCGCAAAACAAGTTTTAATCAAATATTAGGAGATCATGTAATTGATTAGGATATTTTCAACACAATTATATTGCAAAACCTCAATTTCTGTACTTTTTACTCAGTTAAAATTCCAACGGGTCCATTGAGAGGCCCATTTAGACCTGCTCGTCCGAAACCTCTACAAAAAGGACAACAAAACAGGTTTTAATCAAATTTTAGGAGTTCAATCAATTGAATAGGAGCTTTTCAACACAGTTATATTGCAAAACCTCAATTTTTGTACTTTTAACTCAGTTAAAATTCCAACGGGTCCATTGAAAGGCCCATTCAGACCTGCTCGTACGAAACATCCACAAAAGGACGGCAAAACAAGTTTTAATCAAATTTTAGGAGTTCAAATAATTGATTAGTAGTTTTTCAACACAATTTTATCGCAAAACCTCAATTTATGTACTTTTTACTCAGTTCAAATTCCAACGGGTCCATTGAAAGGCCCATTTAGACCTGCTCGTCCGAAACCTCTACAAAAAGGGCCGCCAAACAAGTTTTAATCAAAATTTAGGAGTTCAAATAATTGATTAGTATCTTTTCAACACAATTATATTACAAATCCTCAATTTCTATACTTTTTACTCAGTTGAAATTCCAACGGGTACATTGAAAGGCCCATTTAGTCCTGCTGGTCCAAAACCTCTACAAAAGGGGTCGCAAAACAAGTTTTAATCAAATATTAGGAGATCATGTAATTGATTAGGAGGTTTTCAACACAATTATATTGCAAAACCTCAATTTCTGTACTTTTTACTTAGTTAAAATTCCAACGGGTCTATTGAGAGGCTCATTTAGACCTGCTCCTCTGAAACTTCGACAAAAAGGACTGCAAAACATATTTTAATATAATTTTAGGAGTTCAAATAATTGATTAGGAGCTTTTCAACACAATTATATTGAAAAACCTCAATTTCTATACTTTTTACTCAATTAAAATTCAACCGCGTCCATTGAAAGGCCAATTTCGACCCGCTCATCCGAAACCTTGACAAAAGGGTCGAAAACAAGTTTTAATTAAATTTTAGGAGTTCAAATAATTGATTAGTAGCTTTTCAACACAATTATATTGCAAAACCTCAATTTCTGTACTTTTTACTCAGTTAAAATTCCAACGGGTCCATTGAAAGGCCTATTTAGACATGCTCGACCGAAACCTGTACAAAAAGGGCTACAAAACATGTTTTAATGAAATTTTAGGAGATCGTGTAATTGATTAGGAGATTTTCAACACAATTATATTGCAAAACCTCAATTTATGTACTTTTTACTCAGTTAAATTTACAACGGGTCCATTGAAAGTCTCATTTAGACCTGCTCGTCTGAAACCTCGACAAAAAGGACCGCTAAACAAGTTTTAATCAAATGTTAGGGGTTCAAATAATTGAATAGTAGCTTTTCAACACAATTATATTGCAAAACCTCAATTTCTATACTTTTTACTCAATTTAAATTCCAACGGGTACATTGAAAGGCCTATTTAGACCTGCTCGTCCGAAACCTCTACAAAAAGAGTCGCAAAACAAGTTTTAATCAAATTTTTGGAGATCATGTAATTGATTAGTAGCTTTTCAACACAATTATATTGCAAAACCTCACTTTCTGTACTTTTTACTCAGATGAAATTCCAACGGGTCCATTGAAAGGCCCATTTAGACCTGCTCGTCCGAAACCTCTACAAAAAGGGTCGCAAAACAAGTTTTAATGAAATTTTAGGAGATCATGTAATTGAATTGGAGATTTTCAACACAATTATATTGCAAAACCTAAATTTTTGTACTTTTTACTCAGTTAAAATTCCAACGGGTCCATTGAAAGACCCATTTCGACCCGCTCGTCCGAATCCTCTACAAAAGGACCGCAAAACAAGTTTTAATCAAAATTTAGGAGTTCATTCATTTAACTAGGAGTTTTTCAACACAGTTATATTGCAAAACCTTAATTTATGTACTTTTTACTCAGTTAAAATTCCAACGGGTCCATTGAAAGGCCCATTTAGAGCTGCTCGTCCGAAACCTCTACAAAATGGGTGGCAAAACAAGTTTTAATCAAATTTTAGGAGATCATGTAATTGATTAGGAGCTTTTCAACACAATATATTGCAAAACCTCAATTTCTGTACTTTTTACTCAATTAAAATTCCAACGGGTCCATTGAAAGGCCCATTTAGACCTGCACGTCCGAAACCTCTTCAAAAAGGACCGCAAAAATGTTTTATTCAAATATTAGGAGTTCAAATAATTGATCAGGAGCTGTTCAACACAATTATATTGCAAAACCTCAATTTCTATACTTTTTACTCAGTTAAAATTCCAACGCATCCATTGAGAGGCCCATTTTGACCTGCTCGTCCGAAACCTCGACAAAAAGGACCGCAAAACAAGTTTTAATTAAATTTTAGGAGTTCAAATAATTGATTAGTAGCTTTTCAACACAATAATATCGTAAAACTTCAATTTCTCTTCGTTTTACTCAGTTAAAATTCCAACGGGTCCATTGAAAGGCCCATTTAGACATGCTCGTTCGAAACCTCTACAAAAAGGGCCACAGAACATGTTTTAATGAAATTTTAGGAGATCATGTAATTGATTAGGAGATTTTCAACACAATTACATTGCAAAACCTCAATTTCTGTACTTTTTACTCAATTAAAATTCCAACGGGTCCATTGAAAGGACAATTTAGACATGCTCGTCCGAAACCTCTAAAAAATACACCGCAAAACAAGTTTTAATCAAATTTTAGGAGTTCATTCAATTGACTAGGAGCTTTTCAACACAGTTATATTGCAAAACCTCAATTTCTGTACTTTTTACTCAGTTGAAATTCCAACGGGTCCATTGAAAGGCCCATTTAGACCTGCTCGTCCGAAACCTCTACAAAAAGGGTCACAAAACAAGTTTTAATCAAATTTTAGGAGATCATGTAATTGATTAGGAGATTTTCAATACAATTATATTGCAAAACCTCAATTTCTGTACTTTTTACTCAGTTAAAATTCCAACGGGTCCATTGAAAGGCCCATTTAGACATGCTCGTCCGAAACCTCTACAAAAAGGACTGCAAAACAAGTTTTAATCAAATTTTAGGAGTTCATTCAATTGACTAGGAGCTTTTCAACACAGTTATATTACAAAACCTTAATTTTTGTACTTTTAACTCAGTTAAAATTCCAACGGGTCCATTAAAAGGCCCATTCAGACCTGCTCGTCCGAAACATCCACAAAATGGACGGCAAAACAAGTTTTAATCAAATTTTAGGAGTACAATAATTGATTAGTATCTTTTCAACACAATTATATCGCAAAACCTCAATTTATGTACTTTTTACCTAGTTAAAATTCCAACGGGTCCATTGAAAGGCCCATTAAAACCTGCTCGTCCGAAACCTCTACAAAAAGGGCCGCAAAACAAGTTTTAATGAAATTTTAGGATATCATGTAATTGATTAGGAGATTTTCAACACAATTATATTGCAAAACCTCAATTTTTGTACTTTTTACTCAGTTAAAATTCCAACGGGTCCATTGAAAGACCCATTTCGACCCGCTCGTCCGAAACCTCTACAATAGGACTGCAAAACGAGTTTTAATCAAATTTTAGGAGTTTATACATATGACTAGGAGCTTTTCAACACAGTTATATTGCAAAACAACAATTTCGGTACTTTTTACTCAGTTAAAATTCCAACGGGTCCATTGAAAGGACCATTCAGACCTGCTCGTCCGAAACCTCTACAAAAAGGGTCCCAAAAAAAGTTTTAATCAAATCTTAGGAGATCATGTAATTGATTAGGAGCTTTTCAACACAATTATATTGCAAAACCTCAATTTCTGTACTTTTTACTCAGTTAAAATTCCAACGGGTCCATTGAAAGGCCCATTTAGACCTGCACGATCGAAACCTCTTCAAAAAGGATCGCAATAAGAGTTTTAATCAAATTTTAGGAGTTCAAATAATTGATTAGGTGTATTTCAACACAATTATATTGCAAAACCACAATTTCTGCACTTTTTACTCAGTTAAAATTCTAACGGGTCCATTGAAAGGCCCATTTAGACCTGCTTGTCCAAAACCTCTACAAAAAGGACCGCAAAACAAGTATTAATCAAACTTTAGGAGTTCAAAAAATTGATTAAGAAATTTTCAAAACAATTATATTGCAAAACCTTAATTTATGTACTTTTTACTCAGTTAAAATTCCAACGGGTCCATTGAAAGGCCCATTTAGACCTGCTCGTCCGAAACCTCTACAAAAAGGGTCGCAAAACAAGTTTTAATGAAATTTTAGGAGATCATGTAATTGATTAGGAGATTTTCAACACAATTACATTGCAAAACCTCAATTTCTATACTTTTTACTCAATTAAAATTCCAACGGGTCCATTGAAAGGACAATTTAGACATGCTCGTCCGAAACCTCTAAAAAATACACCGCAAAACAAGTTTTAATCAAATTTTAGGAGTTCATTCAATTGACTAGGAGCTTTTCAACACAGTTATATTGCAAAACCTCAATTTCTGTACTTTTTACTCAGTTGAAATTCCAACGGGTCCATTGAAAGGGCCATTTAGACCTGCTCGTCCGAAACCTCTACAAAAAGGGTCACAAAACAAGTTTTAATCAAATTTTAGGAGATCATGTAATTGATTAGGAGATTTTCAATACAATTATAGTGCAAAACCTTAATTTCTGTACTTTTTACTCAGTTAAAATTCCAACGGGTCCATTGAAAGGCCCATTTAGACATGCTCGTCCGAAACCTCTACAAAAAGGACTACAAAACAAGTTTTAATCAAATTTTAGGAGTTCATTCAATTGACTAGGAGCTTTTCAACACAGTTATATTGCAAAACCTTAATTTTTGTACTTTTAACTCAGTTAAAATTCCAACGGGTCCATTGAAAGGCCCATTCAGACCTGCTCGTCCGAAACATCCACAAAATGGACGACAAAACAAGTTTTAATCAAATTTTAGGAGTACAAATAATTGATTAGTATCTTTTCAACACAATTATATCGCAAAACCTCAATTTATGTACTTTTTACCTAGTTAAAATTCCAACGGGTCCATTGAAAGGCCCATTAAAACCTGCTCGTCCGAAACCTCTACAAAAAGGGCCGCAAAACAAGTTTTAATGAAATTTTAGGATATCATGTAATTGATTAGGAGATTTTCAACACAATTATATTGCAAAACCTCAATTTTTGTACTTTTTACTCAGTTAAAATTCCAACGGATCCATTGAAAGACCCATTTCGACCCGCTCGTCCGAAACCTCTACAATAGGACTGCAAAACGAGTTTTAATCAAATTTTAGGAGTTTATTCATTTGACTAGGAGCTTTTCAACACAGTTATATTGCAAAACAACAATTTCTGTACTTTTTACTCAGTTAAAATTCCAACGGGTCCATTGAAAGGACCATTCAGACCTGCTCGTCCGAAACCTCTACAAAAAGGGTCCCAAAAAAAGTTTTAAACAAATCTTAGGAGATCATGTAATTGATTAGGAGCTTTTCAACACAATTATATTGCAAAACCTCAATTTCTGTACTTTTTACTCAGTTAAAATTCCAACGGGTCCATTGAAAGGCCCATTTAGACCTGCACGATCGAAACCTCTTCAAAAAGGATCGCAATAAGAGTTTTAATCAAATTTTAGGAGTTCAAATAATTGATTAGGTGTATTTCAACACAATTATATTGCAAAACCTCAATTTCTGCACTTTTTACTCAGTTAAAATTCTAACGGGTCCATTGAAAGGCCCATTTAGACCTGCTCGGCTGAAACCTCTACAAAAAGGACCGCAAAACAAGTATTAATCAAACTTTAGGAGTTCAAAATATTGATTAAGAGATTTTCAACACAATTATATTGCAAAACCTTAATTTATGTACTTTTTACTCAGTTAAAATTCCAACGGGTCCATTGAAAGGCCCATTTAGACCTGCTCGTCCGAAACCTCTACTAAAAGGGTCGCAAAACAAGTTTTAATCAAATTTTAGGAGATCATGTAATTGATTAGTAGCTTTTCAACACAATTATATTGCAAATCCTCAATATATGTACTTTTTACTCAGTTGAAATTCCAACGGGTCCATTGAAAGGCCCATTTAGACCTGCTCGTCCGAAACCTCGACAAAAAGGATCGCAAAACAAGTTTTAATCAAATTTTAGGAGTTCAAATAATTGATTAGTAGCTTTTCAACACAATTATATTGCAAAACCTCAATTTCTGTACTTTTTACTTAGTTGAAATTCCAACGGGTACATTGAAAGGCCCATTTAGTCCTGCTCGTCCGAAACCTCTACAAAAGGGGTCGCAAAACAAGTTTTAATCAAATATTAGGAGATCATGTATTTGATTAGAAGATTTTCAACACAATTATATTGCAAAACCTCAATTTCTGTACTTTTTACTCAGTTAAAACTCCAACGGGTCTATTGAGAGGCTCATTTAGACCTGCTCGTCCGAAACCTCGACAAAAAGGACTGCAAAAAATATTTTAATCTAATTTTAGGAGTTCAAATAATTGATTAGGAGCTTTTCAACACAATTATATTGAAAAACCTCAATTTCTGTACTTTTTACTCAATTAAAATTCCAACGCGTCCATTGAAAGGCCAATTTCGTCCCGCTCATCCGAAACCTCGACAAAAGGGTCGCAAAACAAGTTTTAATCAAATTTTAGGAGTTCAAATAATTGATTAGTAGCTTTTCAACACAATTATATTGCAAAACCTCAATTTCTGTACTTTTTACTCAGTTGAAATTCCAACGGGTCCATTGAAAGGCCCATTTTGACCTGCTCGTCCAAAACCTCGACAAAAAGGATCGCAAAACAAGTTTTAATCAAATTTTAGGAGTTCAAATAATTGATTAGTAGCTTTTCAACACAATAATATCGCAAAAACTCAATTTATGTACTTTTTACTCAGTTTAAATTCCAACGGGTCCATTGAAAGGCCTATTTAGACATGCTCGTCCGAAACCTATACAAAAAGGGCTGCAAAACATGTTTTAATGAAATTTTAGGAGATCGTGTAATTGATTAGGAGATTTTCAACACAATTATATTGCAAAACCTCAATTTTGTACTTTTTACTCATTTGAAATTCCAACGGGTACATTGAAAGGCCTATTTAGACCTGCTCGTCCAAAACCTCTACAAAAAAAGTCGCAAAACAAGTTTTAATCAAATTTTTGGAGATCATGTAATTGATTAGTAGCTTTTCAACACAATTATATTGCAAAACCTCACTTTCTGTACTTTTTACTCAGATGAAATTCCAACGGGTCCATTGAAAGGCCCATTTAGACCTCCTCGTCTGAAACCTCTACAAAAAAGGGTCGCAAAACAAGTTTTAATCAAATTTTAGGAGATCATGTAATTGATTAGGAGCTTTTCAACACAATTACATTGCAAAACCTCAATTTCTATACTTCTAACTCAGTTAAAATTCCGACGGGTCCATTGAAAGGCCCATTTAGACCTAGACGGCAGAAACCTCTACCAAAAGGACCGCAAAAAAAGTTTTAATCAAATTTTTGGAGTTCAAATAATTGATTAGGAGATTTTCAACACAATTATATTGTAAAACCTCAATTTCTGTACTTTTTACTCAGTTAAAATTCCAACGGGTCCATTAAAAGGCCCATTTAGACATGCTCGTCTGAAACCTCTACAAAAAGGACCGCAAAACAAGTTTTAATCAAATTTTAGGAGTTTAAAAAATTTACTAAGAGATTTTCAACACAATTATATTCCAAAACCTCAATTTATGTACTTTTTACTGAGTTAAAATTCCAACGGGTCCATTGAAAGGCCAATTTAGACCCGCTCATCCGAAACCTCTACAAAAGCACTGCAAAACAAGTTTTAATCAAATTTTAGGAGATCATGTAATTGATTAGGAGCTTTTCAACACAATTATAATGCAAAACCTCAATTTCTGTACTTTTTACTCAGTTAAAATTCCAACGGGTCCATTAAAAGGCTCATTTAGACCTGCTAGTCCGAAACATCGACAAAAAGGACCGCAAAACAAGTTTTAATCAAATTTTAGGAATTCAAATACTTGATTATGAGCTTTTCAACACAATTATATTGCAAAACCTCAATTTCTATACTTTTTACTCAGTTGAAATTCCAACGCGTACATTTAAAGGCCAATTTAGAACTGCTCGTCCGAAACCTCGACAAAAAGGACCGCAAAACAAGTTTTAATCAAATATTAGGAGTTCAAATAATTGATTAGGAGCTTTTCAACACAATTATATTGCAAAACCTCAATTTTTGTACTTTTTACTCAGTTAAAATTCCAACGCGTCCATTAAACGGCTCATTTTGACATGCTCGTCCGAAACCTCGACAAAAGGACCGCAAAGCAAGTTTTAATCAAATTTTAGGAGTTCAAATAATTGATTAGTAGCTTTTCAACACAATAATATCGCAAAACCTCAATTTCTGTACTTTTTACTCAGTTAAAATTCCAACGGGTCCATTGAAAGGCCCATTTAGACATGCTCGTCTGAAACCTCTACAAAAAGGGTCGCAGAACATGTTTTAATGAAATTTTAGGGGATCATGTAATTGATTAGGAGATTTTCAACACAGTTATATTGCAAAACCTCAATTTCTGTACTTTTTACTCAGTTAAATTTCCAACGGGTCCATTGAAAGTCTCATTTAGACCTGCTCGTCCGAAACCTCGACAAAAAGGACTGCAAAACAAGTTTTAATCAAATCTTAGGAGTTCAAATATTTGATTTGGAGATTTTCAACACAATTATATTGCAAAACCTCAATTTCTGTACTTTTTACTTAGTTAAAAAATATCAACGGGTCCATTGAAAGGCACATTTAGACCTGCTCGTCCAAAACCTCTACAAAAAGGACCGCAAAACAAGTTTTAATCAAATTTTAGGAGTTCATTCAATTGACTAGGAGCTTTTCAACACAGTTATATTGAAAAACCTCAATTTCTGTACTTGTTACTTAGTTAAAATTCCAACTGGTCCATTGAAAGGACAATTTAGACCTGCTCGTCCGAAACCTCTACAAAAAGGGTCACAAAAAAAGTTTTAATCAAATCTTAGGAGATCATGTAATTGATTAGGAGCTTTTCAACACAATTATATTGCAAAACCTCAATTTCTGTACTTTTTACTCAGTTAAAATTGCAACGTTTCCATTGAAAGGCCCATTTCGATCTGCTCGTTCGAAACCTCTACAAAAAGGACCGCAAAACAAGTTTTAATCAAATTTTAGGAGTTCAAATAATTGATTAAGAGCTTTTATACACAATAATATTGAAAAACCTCAATTTTTGTACTTTTTACTCAGTTAAAATTCCGACGGGTCCATTGAAAGGCCCATTTAGACATGCTCGTCCGAAACCTATAAAAAAAAGGGCCGCAAAACATGCTGTAATGAAATTTTAGGAGATCGTGTAATTGATTAGGAGATTTTCAACACAATTATATTGCAAAACCTCAATTTCTGTACTTTTTACTCAGTTAAATTTCCAACGGGTCCATTGAAAGGCCCATTTAGAACTGCTCGTCCGAAACCTCGACAAAAAGGACCGCAAAACAAGTTTTAATCAAATTTTAGGAGTTCAAATAATTGATTAGTAGCTTTTCAACACAATTATATTGCAAAACCTCAATTTCTGTACTTTTTACTCAGTTGAAATTCCAACCGGTCCATTGGAAGGCCCATTTAGACCTGCTCGTCCGAAACCTCTACAAAAAGGGTCGCAAAACAAGCTTTAATCAAATTTTAGGAGATCGTGTAATTGATTAGGAGCTTTTCAACACAATTATATTGAAAAACCTCAATTTCTATACTTTTTACTCAGTTAAAATTCCAACGGGTCCATTGAAAGGCCCATTTAAACCTGCTTGTCCGAAACCTCTACAAAAAGGACCGCAAAACAGGTATTAATCAAATTTTAGGAGATCATGTAATTGACTAGAAGATTTTCAACTCACTTATATTGCAAAACCTCAATTTCTGTACTTTTTACTTAGTTAAATTTCCAACGGGTCCATTGAAAGGCCCATTTAAACCTGCTCGTCCGAAACCTCGACAAAAAGGACCGCAAAACAAGTTTTAATCAAATTTTAGGAGTTCAAATAATTGATTAGTAGCTTTTCAACACAATTATATTGCAAAACCTCAATTTCTGTACTTTTTACTCAGTTAAAATTCCAACAGGTCCATTGAAAGGCCCATTTAGACATGCTCGTCCGAAACCTCTACAAAAAGGACCGCAAAACAAGTTTTAATCAAATTTTAGGAGTTCAAATAATTGATTAGGAGCTTTTCAACACAATTATATTGCAAAACCTCAATTTCTGTACTTTTTACTTAGTTAAACTTCCAACGGGTCCATTGAAAGGCCCATTTCGACCTGCTCGTCCGAAACCTCGACAAAAAGGACCGCAAAACAAGTTTTAATCAAATTTTAGGAGATCATGTAATTGATTAGGAGCTTTTCAACACAATTATATTGCAAAACCTCAATTTCTGTACTTATTACTCTGTTAAAATTCCAACGCGTCCAGTGAAAGGCCCATTTAGACCTGCTCATCCGAAACCTCGACAAAAAGGACTGCAAAACAAGTTTTAATCAAATTTTAGGAGTTCAAATAATTTATTTGGAGCTTTTCAACACAATTATATTGCAAAACCTCAATTTCTGTACTTTTTACTCATTTAAAATTCCAACAGGTCCATTGAAAGGCTCATTTAGACCTTCTCGTCCGAAACCTCTACAAAAGGAACGCAAAACAAGTTTTAATCAAATTTTAGGAGTTCAAATAATTGATTAGGAGCTTTTCAACACAATTATATTGCAAAACCTCAATTTCTGTACTTTTTACTTAGTTAAAATTCCAACGGGTCCATTGAAAGGCCCATTTCGACCTGCTCATCCGAAACCTCGACAAAAAGGACCGCAAAACAAGTTTTAATCAAATTTTAGGAGATCATGTAATTGATTAGGAGCTTTTCAACACAATTATATTGCAAAACCTCAATTTCTGTACTTATTACTTAGTTAAAATTCGAACGCGCTTTTTACTCAGTTAAAACTCCAACGGGTCAACGGATAATAAGGGTGTGTGGGAATGAAAATTCTCTCTGAATTCTCTCATTTCCTCCCTTTGCTTTTTCTTACTTTCTCTCTCTCTCCAGCCCTTCACCACCGTCTTCTCCGTGCCTTCCTAGGCTTCTCAACCCTCCAAACAACGACCCTCCACCACATCCTCCTCTTCTGATCACCCTCTTTCCAACTCTTCCATCCAAATAACCTTCACCAATCTTGGCAGTATGCCTCCTTCAGGTCAAACTTAGCAAAGGTACGTATCTCTTCTCATTTTGTTTCTTTATTTTTCTTGTTTTTTTATTTTATTTATTTATCATTCACCACCTACGGTGGATGTTCTTTATTACTAGAAGGGATTTTATTTCCTTTTGAATTTCTTTATCTCCTCGGCTCAACATGGCAGTGGTTCATTCTACTTTTGGGTTTTGAATTATCCAAAATACTCCCCGATGCAATGGGTTTATCCTGGCCGCAAATGTCTTGTATTATTGCTTTCCTTTCTCACGAAAGGAACTATTCCTGGCCCTCTGGGCCTTGTATTTTGTTCGAATTCCCCAAACAAATGATGCCCGATGGGCCCCCAATATTGTGGCGGCTGGTGTCCACGTTTCTGGGGGCAATGGCTGCTTCCAAATTCAGGAGACTCGTAATGAATGAAGGGCCTGAACGGCAGGCCACTGCCTACCATTGGCCTGGCTCTCTCGGATGGAAACCCGTGCTGCATGCATGGCCCATGCAGATTACACCTTACTTGCTTGTCTACTACGTGGACCACAGGCTTTGGATCCCATTAGATTTACAGGGACAGTGGTTGCAGCTATTATTTGGCATTTTGGGCTGTACAACGGTGACTATTCTCCTCCAACCACCACTACACGTCGGAGCAATAGTGATGGGCTCCATTCAACCCCAGAATAGTACGGATAATCCCAAGATCCGGATACACCGATTTTCCTGGGAATTAGGTAGCATTATTTTAAATTTTAAATTAATGCTAAGACTCCTACTTTGCTTCACTCTCTGCCTTCCAACCTCTCCGCCCCTAAAAGTTAGGGATATTGAGGGCATTGTGATTCTCAGCCTCTTCCTCTTTTTGAGGAATATCTTTTATCAAATAAAATTAAATCACTTGCAATTTGAATTATTTTCTTTACCTTTAATTCAAATTTCCAATTTTGTTTATCTAAGTTTACCGACTTATAAGGAAACAAACTGGGTGTATCTCCCCCCTTTTACTTACTTGTTTTCCTTTCTATCCTTCTATGTCTTCAAGACTGTGCCGGCCTCCTTCGACCTTCTAGCTCCAATTCTCTACACTTTTACCTCTCATCTATGGCTTCTTCTGATTCCTTCCTGGACCATTTCGATAACCTATAGTTCACTGCAGAGGAGCAAACTGTAGTTTATGCCCCTAAGGCCTCGAAAGCAATCCCTCTAGAGGATCAGAGATGCTCGTTGTTAGGGAAACTTTTCCCCACTGCTAAGACAGATGATGCTGCCCTTGTGAGGGTCTTCAAGACTATATGGAAAAACGATAAGATCGTTTCCATAACTATACTTGGATCGGGGTATTTCCTTTTCAAGTTCGAATCAGCAGCAAGGGTTAAAGAAATCCTCAAGAGAGGTCATTGGACCTTTAAACGAGACTGGTTGGCCCTCGTCCCCATCCAACCACAGTTGGCGCTTGATGAATATCAGTTCACGCACATGAGGATATGGGTACGTATCCTGCGAGTGCCTTTGGCAATGATGATGGGCGACACAGTGGCTCATGCATCGGGACGTGCTCTAGGCAGTGGCTTAGGAGCAGTGATAAGCACGGACACGCGTAAAGATGAAGGAAACATGGTGCAGTTCCTGCGTGTCGGTGTGCTTGTGGATATTACTCAACCTCTCCATCGTGGAGTGGCACTGGCAGATGAGGAGGACCCGGACAAGCCAAAGATGCTTCCGGTGAGATATGAAAAGCTCCCTACCTTCTGTCATGGCTGTGGGATGCTTTCTCACCTTCGTACTACATGTGTTGCTTTTAAAGACAAGCCGAGTGAAGGGCTGCCCTATGGGGACTGGCTTCATGCACCGACCCCTAAACCAACCCTCCAAAATAAAGTAAGAGGCCGGGTCAGATACTTCGAACCAGGCTTTACTTCCCGACAGAATGAGACCAACACAGGTTACTCATACATATTTTCTATTTTTTCCTTTTTATTATTTACAACTCGAATGATGACTTTGACTGCACGAACGTATTATGTAATGACTTTTCCTTACATTTCCATATGTTTATCACTGCTGTGTTTTCAGCAAACAAAGGCAAGGAAAAGGCTGAAAATACTGTTGTAACCCCGGAAAAGGCAGCACAATCTGTGCAACCTGGTGATGCAGACACCGCCATTGGTGTCGGCGTGGACATGAACCTAGAGGAAGATGATTTGCTAGGGGATGAGGAACCTTTTCCCACGACTGATGAGAAGGAGACCGTACCGACCACTGAGCCTAAGCTGGCCATTACTGATAAGGGTGATGAGGCGAATGGCCACCTGGAACCGCTGGATATTGCACCATTGGACATGATCCCTGCGGACGAGGAATCAGTGGTCAATGGTTGACATGAGGCTGACGCGGATGATGGTCTTGCAGTGCAGCCGCATGTCTCTAACACCCCGCCGGAAAAGAGGTTCATCCTTATCGATGAAGATGACATTCTAGTGCCTACCGTTGTTGATACTGCCACACGGGAAAGCACTAACAAATCTGGAGTTCCGGTTAACCCTAACTTTGAGGATTGGTTGGCGGCCACGACAGACAAAGGGAAAGGTGTGGTTGGTCCTAAAAAACCTAAGCGCAACACCCCTATTATTACTGGAGGTATTGCCAAACGGCTTCGTACGTCTCCTTCGATAGCAGGCAAAGAAGGAAAGTAGTTAGAGAAAGTTCCAAAAAATGCGAAAGCTGGGATAAGCAGCAGAAACTCTTCGGCGGTGGTTGACAGTCAACCCCGCCGAGAGAAATGAGAGTCATATGCTGGAACTGTCGAGGCCTTGGTATGCCCTCAGCAGTTCATGAACTTCGATCTATTGTTTTTCGTTTACGTCCGGATATTATTTTTTTATCTGAAACTCGTTTAAATTCTGTTAGGTTTGATTATCTTAAACATTTACTTGATATGGATGGTTTTTTGCTGTGGATAGCAGCTCTTTATGTTCAGGCTTAGGCCTGTTTTGGAATAAAAATGTTACCATGAATTTCCTCTCGTCATCGGCGAGATATATTGATGTTGATAGAGTAGCGCAAACTTGGGTTTGGAAGCCTTCAATCAAGTTGTTGCAAGAACTAGGGGCTCTAGACTCAATCAAGAAGATTAGGAGCAGATCTGAAAATTCAAGAGAAAAGAGAAGGGCTTTTCTTGAAAAATTCAGATTCAAGGCTGGAAAATTAAAGAAACGAAGATAAGAAAGAAGATTAAGGATTAAAAAATAAGAACTAAAGCAAAAAGATTGAAAAAGATTGAAAGAGAAGTAGATAAAACAAATCTGAAAATTCAGCTTTGTGTATGACTATGGAGATGGCATGAAGTTGAAGATGGAGATGGCTTGATGGATTTGTGATGGTTTTGTCCTCGGCACCCTCTTAGACGCAATTACCTAAGCAAGCAACCTCAAGCGGCTCTAACCCACCCTCCTAGACGTGATTACCTAGGCAAGCAGGAGTGTGAAGATGATCTCCCTCACAAGAACTCGTCAGACTTATGTTGAAGAAGACTTCGAAGGCACAAGCAATCAGCACTTGCACAAACAAACTCACTAAATATTTTATTAATCCAAGAAAATCTCAATAATCTCCATAGTCATAAACAAAGCTGAATTTTCAGATTTGTTTTATCTACTTCTCTTTCAATCTTTTTCAATCTTTTTGCTTTAGTTCTTATTTTTTAATCCTTAATCTTCTTTCTTATCTTCGTTTCTTTAATTTTCCAGCCTTGAATCTGAATTTTTCAAGAAAAGCCCTTCTCTTTTCTCTTGAATTTTCAGATCTGCTCCTAATCTTCTTGATTGAGTCTAGAGCCCCTAGTTCTTGCAACAACTTGATTGAAGGCTTCCAAACCCAAGTTTGCGCTACTCTATCATTTGGTATCAGATTTGGGACGATTCTTGGCAAGAATTTTGGCGTTTTGGGTGAAAAATTCGAACAAAAGGAGAAAATTCGCAAAAATCAAACGAACGAATTTTGAGCTGAAAATTTCCAGATCAGATCTACACTATTGTAGGAGCCACCACAAAAAATTTCAGAATTTTTTGACTTCGGGAACACCTCGAACAAAGTGGATCAATTTGCTGCATATTTTAGGGTTTTTTCGGGTTTTCTGATCTTCTTTCATTCTTAACTATTTGTTTTCATTTGTTTTACCTTTTTATTGTCTTCTATACATTATCTAACACTTTTTTGCTTCTTGTGTTAGTAGGAAATTAAAAGTTGCATACCTTTCTTTCTCCTTGCAACTAGAATTCAATTGGTGTCACACCTTTCATTGGACTCCTAGTACAAATAAGACTCATTGTTAGGATTAAACTCCTATTATAACCTATTGACTTGTGGCAGGAAGGTCTTTAAAGAGTACAAGATCGGCTTACTTGCCTCGCTAAGTATTTTTTTTTCAAGAAAATCTCAATAATCTCCATTACAATGGTGGAGGCTTCATCCTTTTATAGGTGAAGGATAGCCAAAGTAATCTAACTTCTACTAAATCAAGGAAACCCTAATTTAATTAAAAAAATAAAAGAAAAACATCCTTTAAACTCCTTGTGCTTGGGCTGCAAGTGATAAGCTGATAAGTGCAGGTGATAAGTTGATAAGAGTTGCTTGGGAGAAGGGTGGCTGGTTCCTAAAGTATATAAAAGCCTAAAAACATTATTTAAATGTTAATAATTAAGTTGGGCTAAGTCTAATTCGTCCAAAAGCCTTATATAATAGATTTTGGGCTGAATTTTACAAATTCCCGTAATAATCCCGTATCCAGTTTTCTGCATGAGCAGTCTTCAGTAAAATGGACGTATCTTGAGTTCCCGATGTCCGATTAATGCGTTTCAAGATGCGTTGGAAAGGTAACTGAATTCCGGTCAATTTGTTAGAAGACAACTCTGCCCAGAAATTCCAGGATCCCATAGGGAATGTCGTCTCAAGTTGGCTGACTTTCCAGACTTCACAAACAGATTCAACTTCTTGTCCAATATGCATTGCTTTAGCCCTCCCATGCATGTATCAGATGTGCTTGTGCATTGTTCTGACTATCATTTTAGATTCACTGGTATGTACGGGTATGCAGCAACGAATATGAAATCCCGTACGTGGGAACTTATCGATTCCCTAAAACCAATTTCATCTCTTCCGTGGCTTATCGGAGGTGATCTCAATGACATTCTCGATAACTCTAAAAAACAAGGTGGTAACCGTAGACCTCGTTCGCAAATAATTAATTTTCGGGATTGTCTTTCCCGTAACAACCTATTCGATTGCAAGCCCACCACGGGTTGGTTCACTTGGACTCGAACTGGGCCTAATGTCACCCCAGTATGCGAGAGACTTGACCGCTTTGTTTCTTGTTCCGAGTGGTTGCGTGAGCACCCTAATTTCTCGTACTTCCATTCCTTCTCCCTTGAATCGGATCATAGTGTTATTATCATGGACACGTATAATATTAACCATCCACAGCGTTTTCATGAGCCGTCCATGGATCACTTTCATTTTGAGGCATGTTGGGCCCATGACCCATCGGGCATACAAGTCTGTCGGCAAACTTGGGCCTCCACGTCTGGGTCCCTATTGGAAAAAATTTCGGCTTTGGGCCACCAACTTCATGAGTGGCAATGCACTCAACGTCAGCAATCTGCTCTTCGAATAGCAGCTTTGCAACGTAAAATAAACGCTCTTTTGCGTCGTCGTCACCTTTCCAAAAAAGCTCTATCTACGCTTCATAGCGCAAAATCGGAACTTCGAAGGTTAGCGGCTGCCAGGGAGGCATATTGGGCTCAGCGCTCACGGGTCTCATGGTTAACCAATGGTGACAAGAACACCAATTATTTTCATGCTAGGGTGTTGAAGCGACGGAGGAAAAACACCGTACGTGGACTCCTGGATGAGAACGGGGTCTGGCAGACTTCGAATGCTGACACGCCCTGAATCGCATCATCCTATTTTCAGGATATTTTTACATCATCCAGTCCGGTGTCTTCGTTAGAGTTGATGGGGAATATTCATCCCACCGTCACCTCGGACATGAACGAAACTCTACTGCGACCTTTCACTGAAGGGGAAATATTAGCTGCCTTTTTGGATATCAACCCTAAGAAGGCGCCAGGAATTGATGGATTCCCTAGCAGTTTTTACCGTCAGCATTGGGATATGATAGGACCTGAATTCATGTCCCTTTGCATGGATCTCCTGCAGGGGAAGGCTGACATGGCATCAGTTAACCGGTCAGTCATTGTGCTAATTCCTAAAATTTCTGACCCTACTACCATGAAGCACTTTAGGCCAATCAGCTTATGCACTGTCATTTACAAGACGATCTCTAAGGTCCTTGTTAATCGTCTTAAATCAACTTTGCCTTTTTGTATTAGTGCTTCTCAAGCTACGTTCATTAGTGGCTGCAATATCACTGATAACATACTCATTGCGCACGAATTGGTGCACACTCTTCACTCTAACGGGTCAATGTCATCGCAAGGGGCAACTGTCAAGTTTGATATGGAAAAGGCTTTTGACTGTGTCGAATGGTCCTTCTTGCGTGATGTCATGTTGCGTATGGGGTTTGCCCGAGAATAGGTGAATCTCATTCTACGTTGTGTCTCTTCTATCTCATTCTCGGTACGAGTCAACGGTACCTTGTCTCAGGAATTCTTTCCCACCCGGGGTATTCGTCAGGATGACCCTTTATCCCCATTCCATTTTCTACTATGCTCCCAGGGCCTTTCATCAGCTCTGGAAACGGAACAAAGGGAAGGGCGGCTCTTGGGCTTTAGCGCCAGTCGCCATGGGCCTCGGGTTACTCACCTGCTCTTCGCTGATGACAGCATGGTGTTTATGCGCAATGAGCCTGAGGAGGTTGATCGGCTCCGATACATCCTTTCTATCTATGCCTCCTCTTCAGGTCAAATGGTCAACTTCGATAAATCTACAGCTTTCTGCAGCCCTAAGTGTTCAGCCACTTTTCTCCAAACGATGCGATCAACATTGGGTGTACGCTTAGTCGATGATCCAGGCATTTATTTGGATATGCCGCTCTTAATTAAACGGAGCAAGACTGCCTCATTAGGTTTCGTTCGTGATAAAGTACAATCTCGAATGAGTAAATGGGATAGTAGTTTCCTCTCCTACAGTGGGAGAGAAATTCTCATTAAATCGGTGGCGCAAGCGATGCCCCAGTACGTTATGTCATGCTACTTATTGCCGCAAAACATCATTGATGACATCACCTCGTCTATTCGCCGCTATTGGTGGTCAGGGCGTAGTAATAAGCGCGGTTGGCCATTATTGTCATGGGACTCCCTCTGCACACCTAAAACTGCGGGGGTTTAGGCTTTCAAGATCTACGTGCCTTTAATATTGCCCTTCTGGGGAAGCAGATTTGGCACCTTATATCAAATCCGGAAACTCTTTTGGCGCGTGTTCTTCGCGTGAAATACTACCCCTCGGGCAACCTGCTAAGTTCACATGCTGATAAGCGTGCATCCTTTTCCTGGAAAGGGATTAGCCAAGCGATACAATCTTTAGGGCCCAGTTATTTTTGGCGGCCGGGGTATAAGATTTTGATCCGCATGCTTAGAGATACATGGGGCGGTGACAAACCGATTACCCTATTTGGAGAATACTTGGATAATGATGAAATGCCGATACGATGTCGTGACTACATGACACGCGATTCCGCTTTTTGGGATGAAACCAAACTTCGTCAGGCTTTTGACAAGAATGATGTCGAGAGCATCCTACGGGTTCCAATCAGCCGAAGTCAAAGGGACACTCTGATCTGGGGCCATCATGACTCCGGGAACTACACTGTTCGATCTGGCTAAAATTTCCTCCTTTAGCTGGCGTGCAGGACGCGACGCGTTGCCCACTGGGGATAGACTGCGGATTATACGCCATACAGGTGGACAATGCTCCTTTTGTCCTACCATATTGGAAACGACCATCCATGCTCTTCGAGATTGTCCAGGGGCTAATGAGGTCCTCCGCCTTGTCGAGCTTCCCTCTGGCATCTATGATAGTCACTCCAATTCTGTGGCAGCGTGGTTATCTTAGGGCACTAAACGACTGGATAATGCAGGGTTTGCTCTGCTCTTAACAGCGCTTTGGAACATATGGAATCGTCAGAATGACTGGATCCACTCTCAGCGGCTTCAGCCACCCTGGCTCACTGCCATGAATGCTAAGGGTCTTCTACAGGAGTATGTCGCCGCCAACGCTCTCCCCACCGTGTCAGCAGCCGTGCCAGCAGCCCCCCCACCACGATGGACACCGCCAAAGACGGAGGTTATCAAGATTAATGTGGATGGTGCCTTCCACCACGTGTCCGGTTCTGCAGCTATCGTGGTTGTTTCTCGTGATGCTCAGGGCTCTATACTTGGAGGATGTGCCATCCATGAAGCCGGTTGTCAGGATGCCACCATGGTTGAGCTACATGCCATTTTTGCATGTATCATGATGGTCAGAGATAGAGGATGGGGTGAGGTGCTCATCGAGTCCGATTCTGCTATTGTGGTCAATAAGCTCTCTTGGCCCACTACTGATGGTTCCTTGTTGGGCCCGCAGATCGTTGATACAAAGGCTTTGCTTGAGGCTTTCCCCTTGATTACTTTATCTTTTGTACCTAGATCAGCCAACTTTATGGCTCATAACTTAGCCTCTTGGGCTTTACGTTTCGCTTCCTCTGTTTTCTTTGACTCAGTCATTCCTGATTGTATTAACTCTGATGTACTGGCTGATACCCAACCTTTTTATTATAATATATCTCAGGGCACTCTTTTCCCCTTAGGTTCACCTTGCGCCTCGGCACTGGGTGGTTAGAGGGGTTTTTAATGAGGCCCATTTTCTTCAAAAAAAATTCCAACGGGCCCATTGAAAGGCCCATTTAGACATGCTCGTCTGAAACCTCTACAAAATGGACAATAAAAAAGTTTTATTTAAATTTTAGGAGTTCAAATAATGGATTAGGAGCTTTTCAACACAATTATATTGCAAAACCTCAATTTCTGTACTTTTTAGTCAGTTAAAATTCCAACGTGTCCATTGAAAGGCCCATTTCGACCCGCTCGTCCGAAACCTCTACAAAAAGGACTGCAAAATTGGTTTTAATCAAATTTTCGGAGTTCATGTAATTGATTAGGAGCTTTTCAACACAATTGTATCTCAAAAACTCAATTTCTGTACTTTTTACTCAGTCAAAATTCCAACGGGTCCAATGAAAGGCCCATTTAGACCTGCTCGTCCAAAGCCTCGACAAAAAGGACCGCAAAATAAGTTTTAATCAAATTTTAGGAGTTCAAATAATTGATTAGAAGCTTTTCAACATAATTATATAGAAAACCTCAATTTTTATAGTTTTTACTCAATTAAAATCCCAACGGGCCCATTAAAAGGCCCATTTAGACCTGCTCGTCCAAAACCTCTACAGAAAGGGCCACAAAACAAGTTTTAATAAAATTTTACGAGATCATGTAATTGATTAGGAGCTTTTCAACACAATTATATTGCAAAAACTCAATTTCTGTACTTTTTACTCAGTCAAAATTCCAACGGGTCCATTGAAAGCCCATTTAGACCTGCTCGTCCGAAACCTCGAAAAAAAGACCACAAAACATGTTTTACTCAAATTTTAGGAGTTCAAATAATTGATTAGTAGCTTTTCAACACAATTATATTGCAAAACCTCAATTTCTGTACTTTTTATTTAGTTAAAATTCCAACTGGTCCATTGAAAGGCACATTTTGACCTGCTCGTCCGAAACCTCTACAAAAAGGGTCGCAAAACAAGTTTCAATCAAATTTTAGGAGATCATGTAATTGATTAGGAGCTTTTCAACACAATTATATTGCAAAACCTCAATTTAAGTACTTTTTACTTGGTTAAAATTCAAACGGGTCCATTGAAAGGCCCATTTAGACCAGCTCGTCCGAAACCTCTACAAAAAGGGTCGCAAAACAAGTTTTAATCAAATTTTAGGAGATCATGTAATTGATTAGGAGCTTTTCAACACAATTATATTGCAAAACCTCAATTTATGTACGTTTTACTCAGTTAAAATTACAACGCATCCATTGAAAGGCCAATTTCTAGCCGCTCGTCTGAAACCTTTACAAAAGGACTGCAAAACAAGTTTTAATCAAATTTTAGGAGTTCATGTAATTGATTAAGAGCTTTTCAACAAAATTATATTGCAAAACTTCAATTTTTATACATTTTACTCAATTAAAATTCCAACGGGTCCATTGAAAGGCCCATTTAGACCTGCTCGTCCGAAACCTCTACATAAAGGACCACAAAACAAGTTTTAATCAAATTTTAGGAGATCATGTAATTGATTAGGAGCTTTTCAACACAATTATATTGCAAAACCTCAATTTCTGTACTTTTTACTCGGTTAAAATTCCAACGGGTCCATTGAAAGGCCCATTTAGACCTGCACGTCCGAAACCTATACAAAAAGGGCCGCAAAACAAGTTTTAATCAAATTTTAGGAGGTCAAATAATTGATTAGGAGCTTTTCAACACAATTATATTTCAAAACCTCAATTTTTGTACTTTTTACTCGTTTAAAATTCCAACGGGTCCATTGAAAGGCCTATTTAGACCTGCTCGTCCGAAACTTCTACAAAAACGGCCGCAAAACAAGTTTTAATCAAAATTTAGGAGATCATGTAATTGATTAGTAGCTTTTCAACACAATTATATTGCAAAACCTCAATTTTTGTACTTTTTACTCAATTGAAATTCCAACGGGTCAATTGAAAGGCCAATTTACACCAGCTCGTCCGAAACCTACACAAAAAGGGTCGCAAAACATGTTTTAATCAAATTTTAGGAGTTCAAATAATTGATTAGTATCTTTTCAACAAAATTATATTGAAAAACCTCAATTTCTGTACTTTTTACTCAGTTGAAATTCCAACGGGTACATTGAAAGGCCCATTTAGACCTGCTCGTCCGAAATCTCTACAAAAAGGGTCGCAAAACAAGTTTTAAGCAAAATTTAGGAGATCATGTAATTGATTAGGAGATTTTCAACACAATTATATTGCAAAACCTCAATTTCTGTACTTTTTACAGAGTTAAAATTCCAACGGGTCCATTGAAAGGCCCATTTAGACCTGCTCGTCCGAAACCTCTACAAAATGGATCGGAAAACAAGTTTTAATCAAATTTTAGGAGTTCATTCAATTGACTAGGAGCTTTTCAACACAGTTATATTGAAAAACCTCAATTTTTGTACTTTTTACTCAGTTAAAATTCCAACGGGTCCATTAAAAGGCCCATTTAGACCTGCTTGTCCGAAACCTCGACAAAAAGGATCGCAAAACATGTTTTAATCAAATTTTAGGAGTTCAAATAATTGATTAGGAGCTTTTCAACACAATTATATTGCAAAACCTCAATTTCTGTACTTTTTACTCAGTTAAAGTTCCAACGCGTCCATTGAAAGGCCAATTTTGACTCGATCATCCGAAACCTCTACAAAAGGACTGCAAAACAAGTTTTATTCAAATTTTTGGAGTTCATGTAATTGATTAGGAGATTTTCGACACAATTATATGGCAAAACATCAATTTCTGTACTTTTTACTCAGTTAAAATTCCAACGGGTCCATTGAAAGGCCCATTTAGACCTGCTAGTCCGAAACCTCGACAACAAGGACCACAAAACAAGTTTTAATCAAATTTTAGGAGTTCAAATAATTGATTAGGAGCTTTTCAACACAATTATATTGCAAAACCTCAATTTTTATACTTTTTACTCAGTTAAAATTCCAACGGGTCCATTGAAAGGCCCATTTAGACATGCTCGTCCAAAACCTCTACAAAAACGGCCGCAAAACAAGTTTTAATCATTTTTAGGAGATCATGTAATTGATTAGTAGCTTTTCAACACAACTATATTGAAAAACCTCAATTTCTGTACTTTTTACTCAGTTGAAATTCCAACGGGTCCATTGAAAGGACCATTTAGACCTGCTCGTCCGAAACCTCTACAAAAAGGGTCTCAAAAGAAGTTTTAATCAAAATTTAGGAGTTCAAATAATTGACTAGGAGCTTTTCAACATAGTTATATTGCAAAACCTCAATTTCTGTACTTTTTATTCAGTTGAAATTCCAATGGATCCATTGAAAGGCCCATTTAGACCTGCTCGTCCGAAACCTCTACAAAAAGGGTCGCAAAACAAGTTTTAATCAAATTTTAGGAGATCATGTAATTGATTAGGAGCTTTTAACCACAATTATATTGCAAAACCTCAATTTATGTACATTTTACTCAGTTAAAATTCCAACGCGTCCATTAAAAGGCCAATTTCGACCCGCTCGTCCGAAACCTCTACAAAAGGACTGCAAAACAAGTTTTAATCAAATTTTAGGAGTTCATGTAATTGATTAGGAGCTTTTCAACACAATTATATTGCAAAACTTCAATTTTTATACATTTTACTCAGTTAAAATTCCAACGGGTCCATTGAAAGGCCCATTTAGACCTGCTCATCCGAAACCTCTACATAAAGGACCACAAAACAATTTTTGATCATAATTTAGTAGTACAAATAAATGATTAGGAGATTTTCAACACAATTATATTGCAAAACCTCAATTTTTATACTTTTTTACTCAGTTAAAATTCCAACGGGTCCTTTGAAAGGTCCATTTAGACATGCTCGTCCAAAACCTCTACAAAAAGGGCCGCAAAACAAGTTTTAATCAAATTTAAGGAGTTCAAATAATTGATTAGTAGCTTTTCAACACAATAATACTGCAAAATCTCAATTTCTGTACTTTTTACTCAGTTAAAATTCCAACAGGTCCATTGAAAGGCCCATTTAGACATGCTCGTCCGAGACTTATACAAAAAGGGCATCTATGGGTACGCTGAAACTAGTATGAAATATAAAACATGGGAACTCATAGACACCTTACGTAACTCTTCACCGTTACCTTGGTTAATTGGTGGAGAACTTAATGACATTTTATCAGATTCGGAAAAACAAGGCGGATGTCGCCGGCCACAATGACAAATAAACAACTTTAGGGATTGTTTATCTCGTAATGGAATGTTTGATTTTAACCCATGCGCGGGCTGGTTCACATGGTCTCGTACATGACCGAATGTCACATCCGTTTGCGAACGTCTTGATCGCTTCCTTGCATGTAATGCATGGCTAAATGCGCACCTGACCTTCCAATGTAGGAATGTTTTTTCAGCGGATTCTGACCATTATGTTATTATCATGGATACAGTACACGTTCCACACCATGATAGTCATTCCCGTGATGCTAGCGATCACTTCCGTTTCCAGTCTTGTTGGGCAAATGACCCTTCCTGTATTTCGACTTTCCACCAAGCTTGGTCAACCGCATCGGGCACCCTGCTCGACAAGTTGGCTCTTGTTGGGAACCATCTACGTGATTGGCAAACTGCTCGGCGACTCCAGTCCAATCATCACATCGCTTAATTACAACGTCAAATTAATTCTTACATGCGTCATCGGCAGCTATCACCCGAGATGCTGCATAACCTGAGAGATACGAAATTGGAACTTCGATGTCTTTTAGATGCGCGCGAAGCCTACTGGGCACAACGTTCTCGTGTTACCTGGCTGTCAAAAGGTGACAAAAATACATCCTTTTTCCATGCTAGGGCTTCTAAACGTCAGAAAAAGAACACTATACGTGGGTTGTTTGATGACAATCAAAATTGGTACACGGCCAAACCCGACCTCCTTCGGATTGCTTCAGATTATTTCCAAGCGCTGTTTACGACATCCAGTTCGGTCTCGTCTCCCCGCCTTCTGGAACAAATCCACCCGGTCGTTACAACAGAAATGAATGACTCATTACTACGACCTTTCACTGAAGGTGAGGTGATTACAGCATTCCGGGATATTGGCCCCAGGAAAGCTCCAGGAATTGATGGCTTCCCTAGTAGCTCCTATAGGCAATACTGGGATGTCATTGGGCCTGAGTTCATCCAACTTTGCCTGCGACTCCTACGGGGGGAGGCGGACATGGCGACTGTTAACAAAACGGTTATAGTCCTCATCCCGAAAGTGGATGATGCTAATAGCATGCGTCAGTTCAGGCTGATCAGTTTGTGCACGGTCATCTACAAAACCGTTGCCAAGGTTCTTGTAAATCATCTCAAGCCTATCTTACCTAATTGTATTAGTGATGCACAAGCCTCTTTTGTTAGCGGTAGGAACATCACTGATAACATTCTGATTGCTCACGAACTTGTGCATACCCTTCACTCCAGTAGCGCTTCTATCTATCAAGGGGCGGCTTGAAAATTAGACATGGAGAAGGCCTTTGACAAAGTGGAATGGTCTTTCCTCCGGGATGTGATGACGCGCATGGGATTTGCATCGGAGTGGGTGCATCTGCTCCTTCGCTGTGTCTCCTCTGTTTCGTTCTCGGTCCGTCTTAACGGAGCTCTCTCTCAGGAGTTCACTCCGGCAAGGGGCATCCGACAAGGCGACCCCCTCTCGCCTTTCCTCTTCCTCATCTGCTCCCAAGGGCTTTCCGCAGCCTTTGAGACAGAACAGAGGGAGGGACGTTTACTAGGCTTACAAGCCAACCGTCGAGGGCCCAGGATTAACCATCTGCTCTTTGCGGATGATAGCATTGTGTTTTTGCAGAACTGCCCAGAGGAGGTCCAGCGATTGCAAGAGATACTACATTTATATGAATCCTCCTCGGGCCAATCTGTTAATTTTGCTAAATCTACAGCCTATAGTAGTTCTTCCTGGTCGGCGGCTTACACACAGACCCTTCAGTATTCCCTTGGCATCCGTATGGTTGATGACCCTGGTACTTATCTTGGGGTCCCCCTCCTTATTAGAAAGAACCGAACGACCTGTTTAGGGTTTGTCCGTGACAAGGTCAACTCGCGCATGGCTAAGTGGGACACTAATTTACTATCATTTAGTGGCCATGAAATTTTAATCAAATCCGTGGAACATGCAATACCTCAGTATGTTATGTCCTGTTATCTACTTCCGCAAAACATTGTGGATGATGCGACACACTCGATTCGCAGATACTGGTGGTTGGGCAGAAGTAATAAGAAAGGATGGCCAATGTTGTCTTGGGATACAGTATGCACGCCCAGAGCCGTTGGGGGATGGGGTTCCATGACCTACGCGACTTCAACATCGCACTATTGGGGAAACAAATCTGGCGGCTGATTCAGTCGCCAGAATCCCTCCTTACGCAGGTCCTGCGTTCCCGCTACTTTCCCTCCGGCAACATCCTGGATGCTAAATCCGACAAACGCGCCTCATTTGCCTGGCGAGGTATCTGGCAAGCCTTGCAACGACTGCTACCAGGCTTCTTCTGGCGCCCTGGCATTGATAGTAAAATTCGTATCCACCGTGAGCAATGGGGTGGTTCCACTAGGCTGTCCTTTATTGGTAACTATTAGGATGATGAGGAGTTGCCTCTGCGCTGTAGTGACTTCATGATCCGCAATCAGAATTGTTGGGACGAACAAAAGATTCGTCAATATTTTGATTGGGATGACGCTGCTAACATCCTGCATATCCCAATATCCGCTGAGCGTCGTGATATTTTACTGTGGGGCTTTCATGATACCAATGTCTATACAGTCCGCTCTGGATATATCTTCCTACGTAGACCTTCGAGGCCCCTTGAGCGCCCTTGCCCACTCTGGAAGATTATAGCTAAAGCCAACATGCTTCCAAAGATTCGCACCTTTGGATGGCATGCTGGGCGGAATGCTTTACCTACTGGTGACCGTCTCGCCGCGCTGGGGCTGGGTAATGGTATGTGCCCTTTCTGTCCCACTATTGTCGAAACTGCGATTCATGCGCTTCGAGACTGTCTAGGTGCCACCGAGGTGCTCAATCTTGCCGGCTTTCCCCGAACTTTATACAATAGCACGGCCTCCTCGATGTCCGTCTGGCTCGAACAGGGGGCCTCGATACTTTCTCGCGCTGAGTTCAGCCTGCTCCTTACTACATTATGGAACCTTTGGAATCGGAGGAATGACTGTGATACATACATGGGAAGTCTAAAGCAATGCATATTGGACAAGATGCTAAATCTGTTTGTGAAGTCTGGAAAGTCAGCCAACTTGAGACGACTTTTCAGATGGGATCCCGGCATTTCTGGGCAGAGTTATCTTCTAACAAATTGATCAGAATTGAGTTATCTTTCCAACGCATCTTGAAACGCATCAATCGGACATCAAGAACTCAAGATACGCTCATTTTACTGAAGACTGCGCATGCAGAAAACTGGATACGGGATTATCACGGGATTTTTGTAAAATTCAGCCCAAAAGCTATTATATAAGGCTTTTGGACGAATTAGACTTAGCCCAACTTAATTATTGACATTTAAATTATGTTTTTAGGATTTTATATACTTTAGGAACCAGCCACCCTTCTCACGAGCAACTCTTATCAACTTATCACTTGCACTTATCAGCTTATCACTTGCAGCTCAAGCACAAGGAGTTTAAAGGCTGTTTTTCTTTTATTTTTTTAATTAAATTAGGGTTTCCTTGTTTTAGTAGAAGTTAGATTACTTTGGCTATCCTTTACCTATAAAAGGATGAAGCCTCCACCATTGTAATTCAGATTATTCAGATTTTCTTTGATTAATGAAATATTTAGTGAGTTTGTTTTTGCAAGTGCTGATTACTTGTGCCTTAGAAGTCTTCTTCAACATAAGTTCGACGAGTTCTTGTGAGGAAGATCATTTTCACACTCCTGCTTGCCTAGGTAATCACGTCTAGGAGGGTGGGTTAGAGCCGCTTGAGGTTGCTTGCTTAGGTAATTGCGTCTAAGAGGGTGCCGAGGACAAAACCATCACAAATCCATCAAGCCATCTCCATAGCCATAAAAAAAGCTGAATTTTCAGATTTGTTTTATCTACTTCTCTTTCAATCTTTTTTCAATCTTTCTGTTTTAATTCTTGTTATTTAATCCTTAATATTCTTTCTTATCTTCGTTTCTTTAATTTTCCAGCCTAGAATCTGAATTTTTCAAGAAAAGCCCTTCTATTTTCTCTTGAATTTTCAGATTTGCTCCTAATCTTCTTGATTGAGTATAGAGCCCCTAGTTCTTGCAACAACTTGATTGAAGGCTTCCAAACCCAAGTTTGCGCTACTCTATCATTTGGTATCAGATTTGGGACGATTCTTGGCAAGAATTTGGCGTTTTGGCTGAAAAATTCGAACTAAAGGGGAAAATTCGCAAAATTCAAACGAACGAATTTTGAGCTGAAACTTTCCAGATCAGATCTACACTATTGTAGGAGTCACCACAAAAAAATTCAGAATTTTTTGACTTTGGGAACATCTCGAACAAAGAGGATCAAGTTGCTGCAAATTCCAGGGTTTTTTCGGGTTTTCTGATCTTCTTTCATTCTCAACTACTTGTTTTCATTTGTTTTACCTTTTTATTGTCTTCTATATATTATCTAACACTTTCTTGCTTCCTGTGTTAGTAGGAAATTAAAAGTTGCATACCTTTCTTTCTCCTTGCAACTAGAATTCAATTGGTGTCATACCTTTCATTGGACTCCTAGTACAAATAGGACTCATTGTTAGGATTAAAATCTGATTATAACTTGTTGACTTGTGGCAGGAAGGTATTTAAAGATTACAAGATCGGCTTACTTGCCTCGCTAAGTATTTCTTTCTTGGAGTGTTTAGTGAGATTCCTAGTTTTCTTTCTTTTGTTTTTCACCTTTGTAAATTTGAGTGTTCCAGGATGTTTCACAGAGACAAGCCTCGTGCAAAACAACATGATACTTTGGGTTCTACTTATCGAGGAAAGCCTTCCTTGACCAAACCGAGGCATTCGTTCAATTTTTGTGAAGAAAGGCGAACTAAACCAAGGCAAACCGCACACACTTTGGACATCCCAAAATTCAGAATACCTTCTTTTCAAGGAAGGTATGATCCTGATGGTTATTGTGATTGGGAAAATAGGGTTGATTTCCTATTTGATTGTTACGGATATCCTGAGGAAGATCAAGCTCCATTAGTGGCCCTAAAGTTCGAGGAATATGCAGTACTATGGTGGCGTTTATTACAACGAGATAGGCGTCTCAATGGTGAAGCCAAAATAAGAACATGGGCTGAACTAAAAAAAGTCATGAGAGAGCGATTCGTTCCCAAACATTACCAACAACAAGAATCCAAGACTTGTCATAAGAAATACTCCTCTTTTGATAAAGGTGCATCTCAACCTTCATCTTTTCACAGCCCTACTAATGCACTATTCGACTCTAGTAGTACGACACCGAAGGAAGAAGAATCATCGCTAGTCCCACAGGGTAATGAACAACCATCAGTGAGTCATGTCGAAGAAGACCAAGGAAAACAAGATGATGAAGAAATTTGTTATCCTCGAGAACATGGGGAAGATGTCACTATCGAGACTTTAACCTTACCCAATAATGAGCAAATACTTCCAGAAGATGACGCTTCGAAAGAAGAAACAATTGAACCCATAAATCAAGACAATCTTTCATGCTTAGTAGTGAGTTCTCTTGATTTATCAACAACCTTCCAAGAAAGTAAGTGTGGTTCTAACCCTTTATTTGATAACCCTTTATTTGATTCTCGTCCTATCATTCTGTTAGAAACACTTCATCCTCTACAGAAATTGTATTTCGATGATATTTTTGTGAGAGGAATTGGGTATATGAGTTATATTATTTGAAAAAGACTGAGAGTCAAGAGGCCGAGAGCAATAAAAGTCAAATTAATGGCCCAATTTTGGTGAGTGAAAAGAAACATGAGGTAAAAGTCGAACAATGTCCAAATGGAAAAGGCAAGCAAAAGATAAAGAGAGATTTTTTTCTACCTAATCATAACATCTTCGTTTCAAGTGGCTTTGAGTTCTTTTTTCAGGATTTTGTTGAACCATTGAGAGGAGCTCAATTGGATCACTCCACCTATGACAAAGATTCCTTTTCGATTGCCAATGTCAAACGTCCTTCTTTTGCTGGTTCTGATTCGAGGACGAACCCTTTTGAGGAGAGGGGGAATGATACATACATGGGAAGTCTAAAGCAATGCATATTGGACAAGATGCTAAATCTGTTTGTGAAGTCTGGAAAATCAGCCAACTTGCAACGACTTTTCGGATGGGATCCGGGAATTTCTGGGCAGAGTTGTCTTCTAACAAATTGACTAGAATTCAGTTATCTTTCCAACGCATCTTGAAACGCATCAATCGGACATCAGGAACTCAAGATACGCTCATTTTACTGAAGACTGCGCATGCAGAAAACTGGATACGGGATTATCACGGGATTTTGTAAAATTCAGCCCAAAAGCTATTATATAAGGCTTTTGGACGAATTAGACTTAGCCCAACTTAATTATTAACATTTAAATTATATTTTTAGGGTTTTATATACTTTAGGAACCAGCCACCCTTCTCCCGAGCAACTCTTATCAACTTATCACTTGCACTTATCAGCTTATCACTTGCAGCCCAAGCACAAGGAGTTTAAAGGCTGTTTTTCTTTTATTTTTTTAATTAAATTAGGGTTTCCTTGTTTTAGTAGAAGTTAGATTACTTTGGCTATCCTTTACCTATAAAAGGATGAAGCCTCCACCATTGTAATTCAGATTATTCAGATTTTCTTTGATTAATGAAATATTTAGTGAGTTTGTTTTTGCAAGTGTTGATTACTTGTGCCTTAGAAGTCTTCTTCAACATAAGTTCGACGAGTTCTTGTGAGGGAGATCATTTTCACACCCCTGCTTGCCTAGGTAATCACGTCTAGGAGGGTGGGTTAGAGCCGCTTGAGGTTGCTTGCTTAGGTAATTGCGTCTAAGAGGGTGCCGAGGACAAAACCATCACAAATCCATCAAGCCATCTCCATCTTCAACTTCATGCCATCTCCATAGCCATAAACAAAGCTGAATTTTCAGATTTGTTTTATCTACTTCTCTTTCAATCTTTTTCAATCTTTTTGTTTTAATTCTTGTTATTTAATCCTTAATATTCTTTCTTATCTTCGTTTCTTTAATTTTCTAGCCTAGAATCTGAATTTTTCAAGAAAATCCCTTCTATTTTCTCTTGAATTTTCAGATTTGCTCCTAATCTTCTTGATTGAGTATAGAGCCCCTAGTTCTTGCAACAACTTGATTGAAGGCTTCCAAACCCAAGTTTGCGCTACTCTATCAGACTGGGTCCATGCTCAGCGCCTGCAGCCTCCATGGCTCACTCTGATGAAATCCCAGGAGCTTCTTCAAGACTACGCCTCGGCAACCTCAGACTACCCTACGACGCAGCCGCAGACAGAGCCAGCCTTTTCCCGGCCTAGTTGGAGGCCACCACCGGCGGGGACGATCAAAATCAATGTTGATGGCGCTTTCAACCCAAATACAGGCAACGTCGGCTTTGGTATTGTGGCTCGTGACGCAACCGGTGCTATCTTGCTAGGAAGGGCCATCTTCTCGGACGACATCCCAGACTCTCCCTCCACTGAGCTCCGTGCTATCATCGCCGGAGTCACCCTTGGTGCGGACACTGGTTGGCATGGATTTCACCTTGAGTCGGATGCGGCCCTGATCGTTAACAGGCTACGACAGGCCGGCCAGGATGCTTCCCCCCTTCAACTGCAGATAGAGGCAGCTCGATCTTTTTTTGCTTCTGTCACTGGTTTATGTATTCATTATGTGCCGCGTACTGATAATGTTTTAGCTCATAGTTTAGCCACTTGGGCTCTTCATTCTAGATCTTCTGTGTATTTTGGACCGGGCTTGCCCGACGATTTGCGTTCTTTTGTACCGGTTGCCCATCAACCGCCTTGATTCATTTATAATATATTTGGGTACTCATTTCCCCTCTTAGGACCCTAACTGGGCTAGCCCAGTTGGGATTAGTGGGGTTTTTAATGAGGCCCTTTTTCTTCAAAAAAAATTCCAACGGGTCCATTGAAAGGCTCATTTAGACCTGCAAGTCTGAAACCTCGACAAAAAGGACCGCAAAACAAGTTTTAATCAAATTTTAGGAGTTCAAATAATTGATTAGGAGCTTTTCAACACAATTATATTGCAAAACCTCTATTTTTGTACTTTTTACTAAGTTAAAATTCAAACGCGTCCATTGAAAGGCCCATTTTGACCTGCTCGTCCGAAACCTAGACAAAAAGGACCGCAAAACAAGTTTTAATCAAATTTTAGGAGTTCAAATTAATTGATTGGTAGCTTTTTAACACAATAATACTGCAAAACCTCATTTTTTGTACTTTTTACTCAGTTAAAATTCCAACAGGTCCATTGAAAGTCCCATTTAGACATGATCATCCGAAACCTATAAAAAAGGGCCGCAAAACAAGTTTTAATGAAAATTTAAAAGATCATGTAATTGATTAGGAGATTTTCAACACAATTATATTGCAAAACCTCAATTTCTGTACTTTTTACTCAATTAAAATACCAACGGGTCCATTGAAAGGCCCAATTAGACCTGCTCGTCCGAAACCTCTACAAAAAGGACCACAAAACAAGTTTTAATCAAATTTTAGGAGTTCATGTAATTGATTAGGAGCTTTTCGACACAATTATATTGCAAAACATCAATTTCTTTACTTTTTACTCAGTTAAAATTCCAACGCGTCCATTGAAAGGCCCATTTAGACATGTTCGTCTAAAACCTCGACAAAAAGGACCGCAAAACAAGTTTTAATCAAATTTTAGGAGTTCAAATAAATGATTAGGAGCTTTTCATCACAATTATATTGAAAAACCTCAATTTATGTACTTATTACTCAGTTAAAATTCCAACGGGTCCATTGAAAGGCCAATTTCGACCCGCTCGTCCGAATCCTCTACAAAAGGACTGCAAATCAAGTTTTAATCAAAATTTAGGAGTTCATGTAATTGATTAGGAGCTTTTCGACACAATTATATTGCAAAACATCAATTTCTGTACTTTTTACTTAGTTAAAATTCCAACGCATCCATTGAAAGGCCCATTTAGACATGCTCGTCTAAAACCTCGACAAAAAGGACCGCAAAACAAGTTTTAATTAAATTTTAGGAGTTCAAATAATTGATTAGGAGCTTTTCATCACAATTATATTGAAAAACCTCAATTTCTGTACTTATTACTTAGTTAAAATTCCAACGCGTCCATTGAAAGGCCCATTTAGACCTGCACGTCCGAAACCTCGACAAAAAGGACCGCAAAACAATTTTTAATCAAATTTTAAGAGTTCAAATAATTGATTATGAGCTTTTCAACACAATTATATTGCAAAACCTTAATTTATGTACTTTTTACTCAGTTAAAATTCCAACGCGTCCATTGAAAGGCCCATTTAGACCTGCTCGTCCGAAATCTCGACATAAAGGACCGCAAAACAAGTTTTAATCAAATTTTAGGAGTTCAAATAATTGATTAGTAGCTTTTCAACACAATAATATTGCAAAACCTCAATTTCTTTACTTTTTACTCAGTTAAAATTCGAACGGGTCCATTGAAAGGCTCATTTAGACCTGCTAGTCCGAAACCTCGACAAAAAGGACCGCAAAAAAGTTTTAATAAAATTTTAGGAGATCATGTAATTAATTAGAAGAATTTCAACACAATTATATTGCAAAACCTCAATTTCTGTACTTTTTACTTAGTAAAAATTCCAACGGGTCCATTGAAAGGCCCATTTAGACCTGTTCGTCTGAAACCTCGACAAAAGGACCGAAAACAAGTTTTAATCAAATTTTAGGAGTTCAAATAATTGATTAGTAGCTTTTCAACACAATTATACTGCAAAACCTCAATTTATGTACTTTTTACTTAGTTAAAATTCCAGCAGGTCCAATGAAAGGCCTATTTAGACCTGCTCGTCCGAAACCTATACAAAAAGGGTAGCAAAACAAGTTTTAATGAAATTTTAGAAGATCATGTAATTGATTATGAGATTTTCAACACAATTATATTGCAAAACCTCAATTTCTATACTTTTTACTCAGTTAAATTTCCAATGGGTCCATTGAAAGGCCCATTTAGACTTGCTCGTCTGAAACCTCGACAAAAAGGACCACAAAAAAGGTTTTAATCAAATTTTAGGAGTTCAAATAATTGATTAGTAGCTTTTCAACACAATTATATTGAAAAACCTCAATTTCTGTACTTTTTACTCAGTTGAAATTCCAACGGGTCCATTGAAAGGCCCATTTAGACCTGCTCGTTCGAAACCTCTACAAAAAGGGTCGCAAAACAAGTTTTAATCTAATTTTAGGAGATCATGTAATTGATCAGGAGATTTTCAACACAATAATATTGCAAAACCTCAATTTCTGTACTTTTTACTCAGTTAAAATTCCAACGGGTCCATTGAAAGGCCAATCTAGACCTGCTCGTCCGAAACGTCTACAAAAAGGACCGCAAAACAAGTTTTAATCAAATTTTAGGATTTCATTCAATTGACTAGGAGCTTTTCAACACAGTTATATTGCAAAACCTCAATTTCTGTACTTTTTACTCAGTTGAAATTCCAACGGGTCCATTGAAAGGCTCATTTAGACCTGCTCGTCTGAAACCTCGACAAAAAGGGTCGCAAAACAAGTTTTATTCAAATTTTAGGATTTCAAATAATTGACTAGGAGCTTTTCAACACAGTTATATTGCAAAACCTTAATTTCTATACTTTTTACTCAGTTGAAATTCCAACGGGTCCATTGAAAGGCCCATTTAAACCTGCTCGTCCGAAACCTCTACAAAAAGGGTTGCAAAATAAGTTTTAATCAAATTTTAGGAGATCATGTAATTGATTAGGAGATTTTCAATACATTTATATTGCAAAACCTCAATTTATGTACTTTTTACTCAGTTAAAATTCCAACGCATCCATTGAAAGGCGAATTTCGACCCACTCGTCCGAAACCTCTACAAAAGGACTGCAAAACAAGTATGAATCAAATTTTAGGAGTTCATGTAATTGATTAGGAGCTTTTCAACACAATTATATTGCAAAACTTCAATTTTTATACATTTTACTCAGTTAAAATTCCAACGGGTCCATTGAAAGGCCCATTTAGACATGCTCGTCTGAAACATCTACAAAAAGGGCCGCAAAACAAGTTTTAATTAAATTTTAGGAGATCATGTAATTGATTAGGAGATTTTCAACACAATTATATTGCAAAACCTCAATTTCTGTACTTTTTACTCAGTAAAAATTCCAACGCGTCCATTGAAAGGCCCATTTAGACCTGCTCATCCGAAACCTCTACATAAAGGACCGCAAAACAAGTTTTGATCATATTTTAGGAGTACAAATAAATGATTAGGAGCTTTTCAACACAATTATATTGAAAAACCTCAATTTTTACACTTTTTACACAGTTAAAATTCCAACGGGTCTATTGAAAGGCCCATTTAGACATGCTCGTCTGAAACATCTACAAAAAGGGCCGCAAAACAAGTTTTAATTAAATTTTAGGAGATCATGTAATTGATTAGGAGATTTTCAACATAATTATATTTCAAAACCTCAATTTCTGTACTTTTTACTCAGTTAAAATTCTAACGGGTCCATTGAAAGGCCCATTTAGACCTGCTCGTCCAAAACCTCTACAAAAAGGACCGCAAAACAGGTTTTAATCAAATTTTAGGAGTTCATGTAATTGACTAGGAGATTTTCAACACACTTATATTGCAAAACCTCAATTTCTGTATTTTTTACTTAGTTAAAATTCCAACGGGTCCATTGGAAGGCCCATTTAAACCTGCTCGTCTGAAACCTCGACAAAAAGGGCCGCAAAACAAGTATTAATCAAATTTTAGGAGTTCAAATAAATTATTAGGAGCTTTTCAACACAATTCTATTGCAAAACCTCAATTTCTATACTTTTTACTCAGTTGAAATTCCAACCGGTACATTGAAAGGCCCATTTAGACCCGCTCGTCCGAAACCTCGACAAAAAGGACCGCAAAACATGTTTTAATCAAAATTTAGGAGTTCAAATAATTGATTAGGAGATTTTAAACACAATTATAGTGCAAAACCTCAATTTCTGTACTTTTTACTCAGTTAAAATTCCAACGGGTCCATTGAAAGGCCAATTTCGACTCGCTCGTCCGAATCCTCAACAAAAGGACTGCAAAACAAGTTTTAATCAAATTTTAGGAGTTCATGTAATTGAATAGGAGCTTTTCGACACAATTATATTGCAAAACCTCAATTTCTGTACTTTTCACTCAGTTAAAATTCAAACGCGTCCATTGAAAGGCCCATTTAGACATGCTCGTCCGAAACATCTACAAAAAGGGCCGCAAAACAAGTTTTAATTAAATTTTAGGAGATCATGTAATTGATTAGGAGATTTTCAACATAATTATATTGCAAAACCTCTATTTTTGTACTTTTTACCCAGTTAAAATTCTAACGGGTCCATTGAAAGGCCCATTTAGACCTGCTCATCTGAAACCTCTACAAAAAGGACCGCAAAACAGGTTTTAATCAAATTTTAGGAGTTCATGTAATTGACTAGGAGATTTTCAACACACTTATATTGAAAAACCTCAATTTCTGTACTTTTTACTTATTTAAAATTCCAACAGGTCCATTGAAAGGCCTATTTAAACCTGCTCATCCAAAACCTAGACAAAAAGGGCCGCAAAACAAGTTTTAATCAAATTTTAGGAGTTCAAATAATTGATTAGGAGCTTTTCAACACAATTATATTGCAAAACCTCAATTTTTGTACTTTTTACTCAGTTGAAATTCCAACGGGTCCATTGAAAGGCCCATTTAGACCCGCTCGTCCGAAACCTCGACAAAAAGGACCGCAAAACGTGTTTAAATCAAAATTTAGGAGTTCAAATAATTGATTACGAGATTTTAAACACAATTATAGTGCAAAACCTCAATTTCTGTACTTTTTACTCAGTTAAAATTTCAACGGGTCCATTGAAAGGCCAATTTCGACCCGCTCGGCCAAATCCTCTACAAAGGACTACAAAACAAGTTTTAATCAAATTTTAGAAGTTCATGTAATTGATTAAGAGCTTTTCGACACAAGTATATTGCAAAACCTCAATTTCTGTACTTTATGCTCAGTTAAAATTCCAACGCGTCCATTGAAAGGCCCATTTAGACATGCTCGTCCGAAACATCTACAAAATGGGCCGCAAAACAAGGTTTAATTAAATTTTAGGAGATCATGTAATTGATTAGGAGATTTTCAACATAATTGTATTGCAAAACCTCAATTTCTGTACTTTTTACTCAGTTAAAATTCTAACGGGTCCATTGAAAGGCCCATTTAGACCTGCTCGTCCGAAACCTCTACAAAAAGGACCGCAAAACAGGTTTTAATCAAATTTTAGGAATTCATGTAATTGACTAGGAGAATTTCAACACACTTATATTGTAAAACCTTAATTTCTGTACTTTTTTGATACATGCATGAGAGGGGTGAAACTAATCATCTTGGAAAAGAAGTTAAAACTGTTTTGCAAGTCAGAAACGTTGGTTAACTTGCGACCCCTTTTTGGATGGGATCCAGGCATTTTTGGGTCGACATGTCTTCTTAAAACTTGTCCGGCTATCAATTATCTTTCGAACGGATCTTGAAACGCCTCAATCGGACATCTAGAACTCAAGATATGTCTATTTTAGCAAAGACAACGCATGCAGAAATTCCTATACGGGATTAGTACTAGATTTTTGGATAATTACGAATTTTCATGATTTTATTTGATTATTTGTAATTTAAATCAATATAGGATTCTGCAATATCTATTAGGATCATATTTATTTAATTAGGATTATTTATTTATTTCAACATTTATTTATTGTATTTAATTTCCTAAGTTTACTAGGATTAGAACTTCTCCAAGACTTATATAAGGAGGCTTCAACCACATTGTAATTAAGATTTGAATGATTAAAAAAAGTTCTCTTTTGAGTTCAGACTTGCAAGAAGTATAACTTGTGTTCTTTATTTTAGAAGCGATTCTTCAAGTTCATAAGAATTTGTTGTTTATCTTCACACTCCTGCTTGCCTAGGTAACTGCGTCTAGGAGGGTGGGTTAGAGCAGTTTGAGGTTGCTTGCTTGGTTAATTGCGATCAAGAGGGTGCCGAGGACAATTTATCCATTTATCTTCCATCTCTATCGTCATCACCTATCTTCAGCCATCTTTTCACCGCTCCCACATTCGCGCCAATATCCTTATCCGCTTCCGCAAGATCAACGTTCACGTAGACGAGGTCGTGCCCGTATCATTTTTACATAGTAAAAATTCCAACAGGTCCATTGAAAGGCCCATTTAGACCTGCTCGTCCGAAACCTCGACAAAAAGGACCGCAAAACAAGTTTTGATCAAATTTTAGGAGTTCATGTAATTGATTAGTAGCTTTTCAACACAATTATAATGCAAAACCTCAATTTCTGTACTTTTTACTCAGATGAAATTCCAACGGGTCCATTGAAAGGCCCACTTAGACTTGCTCGTCTGAAACCTCTGCAAAAAGGGTCGCAAAACAAGTTATAATCAAATTTTAGGAGATCATGTAATTGATTAGGAGATTTTCAACACAATTATATTGCAAAACCTCAATTTCTGTACTTTTTACTCAGTAAAAATTCCAACGCGTCCATTGAAAGGCCCATTTAGACCTACTCATCCGAAACCTCGACAAAAAGGACCGCAAAACAAGTTTTAATCAAATTTTAGGAGTTCAAATAATTGATTAGGAACTTTTCAACACAATTATATTGCAAAAACTTAATTTATGTACTTTTTACTCAGTTAAAATTCCAACGCGTCCATTGAAAGGCCCATTTAGACCTACTCGTCCGAAACCTCGATAAAAAGTACCGCAAAACAAGTTTTAATCAAATTTTAGGAGTTCAAATAATTGATTAGTAGCTTTTCAACACAATAATATTGCAAAACCTCATTTTCTGTACTTTTTACTCAGTTAAAATTCCAATGGGTCCATTAAAAGGCCTATTTAGACATACTCGTCCGAAACCTATACTAAAAGGGCCGCAAAACATGTTTTAATGAAATTTTAGGAGATCATGTAATTGATTAGGAGATTTTCAACACAATTATATTGCAAAACCTCAATTTCTGTACTTTTTACTCAGTAAAAATTCCAACGGGTCCATTGAAAGGCCCATTTAGACATGCTCGTCCGAAAACTATACAAAAGGGCCGCAAAACATGTTTTAATGAAATTTTAGGAGATCATGTAATTGATTAGGAGATTTTCAACACAATTATATTGCAAAACTTCAAGTTATGTACTTTTTACTCATTTAAAATTCCAACGGGTCCATTGAAAGGCCCATTTAGACCTGCACATCCGAAACCTCTACAAAAAGTACCGCAAAAAAAGTTTTAATCAAATTTTAGGAGTTCAAATAATCGATTAGGAGCTTTCCAACACAATTATATTGCAAAACCTCAATTTCTGTACTATTTACTGAGTTAAAATTCTAACGAGTCCATTGAAAGGCCCATTTAGACCTGCTCGTCCGATACCTCGACAAAAAGGACCGCAAAACAAGTTTTAATCAAATTTTAGGAGTTCAAATAATTGTTTAGGAGATTTTCAACACAATTATATTGCAAAACCTCAATTTATGTACTTTTTACTTAGTTAAAATTCCAACGGGTCCATTGAAAGGCCCATTTAGACCTGCTCGTCCGAAACCTCTACAAAAAGGGCCGCAAAACAAGCTTTAATCAAATTTTAGGAGATCATGTAATTGACTAGTAGGTTTTCAACACAATTATATAGCAAAACCTCAATTTCTGTGCTTTTTACACAGTTGAAATTCCAACGGGTCCATTGAAAGGCCCATTTAGACCTGCTCGTCCGAAACCTCGACAAAAAGGGTCGCAAAACAAGTTTTAATCAAATTTTAGGAGTTCAAATAATTGACTAGTAGGTTTTCAACACAATTATATTGCAAAACCTCAATTTCTGTACTTTTTACTCAGTTAAAATTCCAACGGGTCCACTGAAAGGCCCATTTAGACCTGCTCGTCCGAAACCTCTACAAAAAGGACCGCCAGAGAAGTTATAATCAAATTTTAGGAGTTCAAAGAATTGATTAGTAGGTTTTCAACACAATTATATTGCAAAACCTCAATTTCTGTACTTTTTACTCAGTTAAAATTCCAACGGGTCCACTGAAAGGCCCATTTAGACCTGCTCGTCCGAAACCTCTACAAAAAGGACCGCAAAACAAGTTTTAATCAAATTTTAGGAGTTCAAATAATTGATTAGGAGATTTTCAACACAATTATATTGCAAAACCTCAATTTTTGTACTTTTACTGAGTTAAAATTCCAACGGGTCCATTGAAAGGCCCATTTTGACCTGCTCGTCCGAAACCTCGACAAAAAGGACCGCAAAACAAGTTTTAATCAAATTTTAGGAGTTCATTCAATTGACTAGGAGGTTTTCAACATAGTTATATTGCAGAACCTCAATTTCTCTAGTTTTAACTCAGTTAAAATTCCAACGGGTCCATTGAAAGGCCCATTTCGACCCCCTCGTCCGAAACCTCTACAAAAAGGACCGCAAAACATGTTTTAATGAAATTTTAGGAGATCGTGTAATTGATTTGGACTTTTCATCACAATTAAATTGCAAAACCTCAATTTCTGTACTTTTTACTTAGTTAAATTTCCAACGGGTCCATTGAAAGGCCCATTTCGACCCGCTCGTCCGAAACCACTACAAAATAAGTTTTAATCAAATTTTAGGAGTTCAAATAATTGATTAGTAGCTTTTCAACACAATTATATTGCAAAACCTCAATTTCTGTACTTTTTACTCAGTTAAAATTCCAACAGGTCCATTGAAAGGCCCATTTAGACATGCTCGTTCGAAACCTATACAAAAAGGGCCGCAAAACAAGTTTTAATGAAATTTTAGAAGATCATGTATTTGATTAGGAGATTTTCAACACACTTATATTGCAAAACCTCAATTTCTGTACTTTTTACTTAGTTAAAATTCCAACGGGTCCGTTGAAACACCCATTTAAACCTGCTCGTCCGAAACCTCGACAAAAATGACCGCAAAACAAGTTTTAATCAAATTTTAGGAATTCAAATAATTGATTACGAGCTTTTCAACACAATTATATTGCAAAACCTCAATTTCTGTACTTTTTACGTAGTTAAAATTCCAACGGGTACATTGAAAGGTCCATTTAGACCTGCTAGTCTGAAACATAGACAACAATGACCGCAAAACAAGTTTTCATCAAATTTTTGGAGTTCATGTAATTGATTAGTACCTTTTCAACACAATTATATTGGAAAACCTCAATTTTTGTACTTTTTACTCAGATAAAATTCCAACGGGTCCATTGAAAGTCCCATTTAGACATGCTCGTCCGAAACCTCTACAAAAAGGGTCGCAAAACAAGTTTTAATCAAATTTTTCGAGATCATGTAATTGATAGGAGCTTTTCAACACAATTATATTGCAAAACCTCAATTTCTATACTTTTTACTCAGTTAAAATTCCAACGGGTCCATTGAAAGGCCCATTTAGACCTGCTCGTCCGAAACCTCTACAAAAAGGACCGCAAAACAAGTTTTAATCAAATTTTAGGAGATCAAATAATTGTTTAGGAGCTTTTCAACACAATTATATTGCAAAACCTCAATTTCTGTACTTTCTACTCAGTTAAAATTCCAACGGGTCCATTGAAAGGCCCATTTCGACCTGCTCGTTCGAAACCTCGACAAAAATGACCGCAAAACAAGTTTTAATCAAATTTAGGAGTTCAAATAATTGATTAGTAGCTTTTGAACCCGATAATATTGCAAAACCTCATTTTCTGTACTTTTTACTCAGTTAAAGTTCCAACAGGTCCATTGAATGGCCCATTTAGACATGCTCGTCCGAAACCTATACAAAAAGGGGCACAAAACAAGTTTTAATGAAATTTTAGGAGTTCATGTAATTGATTAGGAGATTTTCAACACAATTATATTGCAAAACCTTAATTTCTGTACTTTTTACTCAGTTAAAATTCCAACGGGTCCATTGAAAGGCCCATTTAGACCTACTCGTCCGAAACCTCTACAAAAGGGAACTCAAAACAAGTTTTATTCAATATTTAGGAGTTCAAATAATTGATTATGAGATTTTCAGCACAATTATATTGAAAAACCTCAATTTATATACTTTTTACTCAGTTAAAATTCAAACGGGTCCATTGAAAGGCCCATTTAGACCTGCTCGTCCGAAACCTCGACAAAAAGGACCGCAAAACAAGTTTTAATCAAAATTTAGGTGTTCAAATAATTGATTAGGAGCTTTTCAACACAATTATATTGCAAAACCTCAAGTTCTATACTTTTTACTCTGTTAAAATTCCAACGGGTCTATTGAAAGGCTCATTTAGACCTGCTCGTCCGAAACCTCGACAAAAAGGACCGCAAAACAGGTTTTAATCAAATTTTAGGAGTTCAAATAATTGATTAGGAGCTTTTCAACACAATTATATTGCAAAACCTCAATTTCTGTACTTTTTACTCAGTTAAAATTCCAACGGGTCCTTTGAAAGGCCCATTTAGACCTATCCGTCCGAAACCTCGACACAAAGGACCGCAAAACAAGTTTTAATCAAATTTTAAGAGTTCATGTAATTGATTAGGAGCTTTTCAACATAATTATATTGCAAAACCTCAATTTCTCTTCTTATTACTCAGTTAAAATTCCAACGGGTCCATTGAAAGGCCCATTTAGACCTGTTCATCCGAAACCTCCACAAAAAGGACCACAAAGGAAGTTTTAATCAAATTTTAGGAGTTTAAATAATTGATTAGTAGCTTTTCAACACAATTATATTGCAAAACCTCAATTTATATACTTTTTACTCAGTTAAAATTTCAACGGGTCCATTCAAAGGCCCATTTAAACCTGCTCGTCCGAAAACTCTACAAAAAGTGTTGCAAAACAAGCTTTAATGAAGTTTTAGGAGATCATGTAATTGATTAGAAGATTTTCAACACAATTATATTGTAAAACCTAAATTTCCGTACTTTTTACTCAGTTAAAATTCCAACGGGTCCATTGAAAGACATATTTCGACCCGATAGTCCGAAACCTCTACAAAAGGACCGCAAAACAAGTTTTAATCATATTTTAGGAGTTCAAATAATTGATTCGGAGCTTTTCAACACAATTATATTTCAAAACCTCAATATCTGTACTTTTTACTCAGTTAAAATTCCAACTGGTCCATTGAAAAGCCCATTTCGACCCGCTCGTCCGAAACCTCTACAAAAGGACTGCAAAACAAGTTTTAATCAAATTTTAGGAGTTTATGTAGTTGATTAGGAGATTTTCAACACAATTATATTGCAAAACCTCAATTTCTGTACTTTTTACTCAGTTAAAATTCCAACGGGTCCATTGAAAGGCCCATTTTGACCCGCTCGTCTAAAACCTCTACTACAGGACCGCAAAACAAGTTTTAATTAAAATTTAGGAGTTCAAATAATTGATTAGGAGCTTTTCAACACAATTATATTGCAAAACCTTAATTTCTGTACTTTTTACTAGGTAAAATTCCAACAGGTACATTGAAAGGCCCATTTAGACCTGCTCGTCCGAAACCTCTACAAAAAGGACCGCAAAACAAGTTTTAATCAAATTTTAGGAGTTCAAATAATTGATTAGGAGATTTTCAACACAATTATATTGCAAAACCTCAATTTATGTACTTTTTATTCAGTTAAAATTCCAACGGGTCCATTGAAAGGCCCATTTAGACCTGCTAGTCCGAAACCTCTACAAAAGTCCCGCAAAACAAGTTTTAATCAAATTTTAGGAGATCATGTAATTGATTAGTAGCTTTTCAACACAATAATATTGCAAAACCTCAATTTCTGTACTTTTGACTCAGTTGAAATTCCAACGGGTCCATTAAAAGGCCCATTTCGACCTGCTCGTCCGAAACCTCTACAAAAAGGGTCGCAAAACAAGTTGTAATCAAATTTTAGGAGATCATGTAATTGATTAGGAGATTTTCAACACAATTATATTGCAAAACCTCAATTTCTGTACTTTTTACTGAGTTAAAATTCCAACGGGTCCATTGAAAGGCCCATTTAGACCTGCTCGTCCGAAACCTCTACAAAAAGGACCGCAAAACAAGTTTTAATCAAATTTTAGGAGTTCAAATAATTGATTAGGAGATTTTCAACACAATTATATTGCAAAACCTCAATTTATGTACTTTTTATTCAGTTAAAATTCCAACGGGTCCATTGAAAGGCCCATTTAGACCTGCTAGTCCGAAACCTCTACAAAAGGCCCGCAAAACAAGTTTTAATCAAATTTTAGGAGATCATGTAATTGATTAGTAGCTTTTCAACACAATAATATTGCAAAACCTCAATTTCTGTACTTTTGACTCAGTTGAAATTCCAACGGGTCCATTAAAAGGCCCATTTCGACCTGCTCGCCCGAAACCTCGACAAAAAGGGTCCCAAAACAAGTTTTAATCAAATTTTAGGAGTTCAAATAATTAATTAGTAGCTTTTCAACACAATTATATTGCAAAACCTCAATTTTTGTACTTTTTACTCAGTTGAAATTCCAACGGGTACATTGAAAGGCCCATTTAGACCTGCTCGTCCGAAACCTCTACAAAAAGGGTCGCAAAACAAGTTTTAATCAAATTTTAGGAGATCATGTAATTGATTAGGAGATTTTCAACACAATTATATTGCAAAACCTCAATTTCTGTACTTTTTACTGAGTTAAAATTCCAACGGGTCCATTGAAAGGCCCATTTAGACCTGCTCGTCCGAAACCTCTACAAAATGGACTGCAAAACAAGTTTTAATCAACTTTTAGGAGTTCATTCAATTGACTAGGAGCTTTTCAACACAATTATATTGCAAAACCTCAATCTCTGTACTTTTTACTCAGTTAAAATTCCAACGGGTCCATTGAAAGGCCCATTTAGACCTGCTCGTCCGAAACCTCGACAAAAAGGACCGCAAAACAAGTTTTAATCAAATTTTAGGAGTTCAAATTATTTATTAGGTGCTTTTCAACACAATTATATTGCAAAACCTCAATTTCTTTACTTTTTACTCAGTTAAAATTCCAACGGGTCCATTGAAAGGCTCATTTCGACTCGCTCGTCCGAAACCTCTACAAAAGGACTACAAAACAAGTTTTAATCTAATTTAGGAGTTCGTGTAATTGATTAAGAGCTTTTTAACACAATTATATTGCAAAACCTCAATTTCTGTACTTTTTACTTAGTTAAAATTCCAACGGCTCCATTGAAAGGCCCATTTAGACCTGCTAGTCCGAAACCTCGACAAAAAGGACCACAAAACAAGTTTTAATCAAATTTTAGGAGTTCAGATAATTGATTAGGAGATTTTCAACACAATTATATTGCAAAACCTAAATTTCTGTACTTTTTACTCAGTTAAAATTCCAACGGGTCCATTGAAAGGCCCATTTAAACCTGCTCATCCGAAACCTCTACAAAAAGGACCGCAACAAAGTTTTATTCAAAATTTAAGAGTTCAAATAATTGATTAGGAGCTTTTCAACACAATTATATTGAAAAGCCTCAATTTTATACTTTTTACTCAGTTAAAATTCCAACGGGCCCATTGAAAGGCCCATTTAGACCTGCTCGTCCAAAACCTCTACAAAAAGAACCGCAAAAAAAGTTTTATTCAAATATTAGGAGTTCAAATAATTGATTAGGAGCTTTTCAACACAATTATTTTACAAAACCTCAATTTCTGTACTTTTTACGTAGTTAAAATTCCAACGGGTCCATTGAAAGGCCCATTTCGACCCGCTCGTCCGAAACCTGTAATGCCCCGGGTTTAGGGATCGGATGTTACTCGGGTAAATCGGGTTTGAGTCGTGGGTTCGTTTTAAAATTTAATTAAGCTTTGGTTTTAATTAAAAGGGTTTGGATTTATTAAGGGCAAACTAGTAATTTTAAAATAAAAGGAAATAAGATGAGAGAAAGGGGGGTTTTTAAAATGCTATCCATCTTCTTCTTCCTCACAATTTCACGTTAAACCCTCCCCTTAACCCCTAAACACTATTTCATGAAATTTCTTCATCAATTCAAGGGCTCTCTTCAAGGTAAGCACATTTTTGAATTATCCTCATTATTTCCAACATTTCCATAGCTTTAGTTTTCATAGAAATCCCCTTTCAAAGTTTTTGAGGTTTTCAAGTTTTGAAGTGAAAGTATGAAACTTTAATGGATTTTCGTTTTTTTTTTGACATGTAGAGTTAAGCTATGAGTTTACCTAACCCTAAGATACATTATATCTCAATTTGGTTGGCTTTTATTAAGAATCCCGAAATTGGGTTTTGGGGGTATTTTAAAAGTGTCAAAATTTGTGTTTTTGGTGTGGTTTTGTGAAAGGGAGTTGGGCTGGTGCTATAGTGATGCTAGAAGGGTGTTTTGAAGGTGTTTGGAGGTGTTTTGGGCATTGGATTTATAGTTTTCTGCTGGGTTATTAGGGAGTACGAAAATGAAGAAGTTTTGTTTAGTTCATGGGTTGGAAATGCGGTAAATGGGTCTTGGAATTGTATCTTGATTGTGATAGTGGTTTTGGGGCTGAATGATTTAGTAAATTGTTGTTTTTGATTGGCTAGAATCAATGGAAACCATCAGAGAGGCTTCGAGCACGATTCCGGGGAATTCGGAGACTTGAGATCGGTGTTCAGTTTTCGTTTAGGTTGCATCAGTGAGTGAAAATGTCTTGAACTTGTTTTGATTACAAAGAGGGTTTCTTGGGGGTTTAGGTGGAGCCTTGAGGGCTAACCTAAACCCAAGTGTAAGTTTACTAATCCTACCTTGATGATTAAGTGATGATGTATGAGTAATAGTTGTGATATCATATGCTTTATGGATTGCTTTTATATCCGTTGTTGTTGTGTAGTCATTGTTGGTGTCGAGCCTCACATGATGGTTGTGTAACTACGGTGATGTGTGGTCCCATCGGAAAACTACTAGTCGAACGGTGATGTGTGGTCCCACCGTGCGTTTGGTTGTGCATGTGCAAACCATGTAGTTGTGTTGTTGTGTTGCTTTCGTGCATTCAAATGGTTTATTTATCACTTACGAAATGTGTTTTGAAAACTACATGATTGATGATGTTTTTAGAGCTTCGCTCACTAAGCTATCAAGCTTACGCTCTCCTTTTTTCAACATGCAGATCGTTAGAGTTCGGAAGGCAAATGGGCAAGGGATGAGCTTTTTGGAGTTCTCGAGTAGCTCAAGTATGATTTAAGTAATTGTAATAATGCCTAGACATTGAGGGTATTAGACTTGTATGTAGTTGGAGTTCAAACTCCTTTGTTGGCTTTTGATGTCCTAGCATGTTTGGTTTGTTGATGCCATGTGGTTGTATGAGCATTGTTAGACTCATATAGGTTGGTTTGTTGTTAATGCCTTGTCATGGATTTGTAAACCATGTATGTTGTTGCCTTTATGCTTGTGTTCAAAGGATTATGACCTTGATCCATGAATGCTTATGTTTGTTTTAAAAGCATGTGAAACCTTGCCATGAAATGCCTATTTGTGTGTTTACTGCCTTTGAGGGAATTGGTGAAGTCATGTATGTTTTTATGCATGTTTCCTACCTAAATGCCTATCTTGAGAGGAATGCCATGTTTGTTCGGTTAAGTAGCCTCGCATGTTTAGTCTTGGATGCTAAATGATGTATGAATGTTGGTGTGTTGCTAGACGAGTCGTAAAATGCATCTAGAATTGAGTCTTAGGTTGTCCTTCAGCTAATTTGAGTCTTGCAGTGCAGGGCGTATTGGTACGCCCAAGGGCCGTATCGATACGGTCCTACACTTTGGGGCTCAGATTAAGCCTAGCATACCGGTACACGGGGGTGTATCGATACGCTAAAAGCTCTCTGGAAATTTGAGATATTGACGAGATTTTGGCGTATCGGTACGGGTATAGGGTGTATCGGTACGGTCTTATATCGTTGACTATGAGAAGTTGATCGTTGAGGGCGTATCGGTACGGTCAATCTAGTGTACCGATACGGTCTACCTAGGTTGACTATGGGTTGTTGACCAAGTAAAGGCGTATCGATACAGTCTCCTAGCGTATCGATACGGCCTGTTGAAAAGGCTAAAATGGGCTGTTGATCTACTTGTTTTGAGTGCTTTGCATTGCTTCATTGTCTTTCCGTTGTCGTATCTCACATAGGATGTATGAATGCCTTTAGACAAGATAATGTTTAAAAGGAATTTTCTAGGGTTGCTAACCGAAGGGGAGCTTTAACGGGTTTCACTTCGGTTTTCCCCGTGTAACCTACTCGGACCGGTTAGTCGTCCAGACCGAGACGAGGGGTTTACATTTGGTGGTATCAGAGCCTGAGGTTTCCGAGACCTCTTGTTACATACTGATGTGTAACATTTTCTATGCTATATTATTTTTATTAGTGTGTTTACTATGAATATAGTATGTTTGGTGTGTTTTGAATAAGTTTGATATGCCTTATAATGTTTTTATACTTGTTTAAGTGTTATTGAATAAGTTTACAAAACTTTGATAGAAGTTTCATTGTTTTGTGACAGGTACGTAGGAGGACACTAGCTCAAGTGAGCATATGCAGCTCAACTCCAGCTCAAGTGAATTTGTGCAGCTCATCTCCAGCTCACCAGAGTGTATGCAGCTCGGACCCAGCTCAAGAAAGTGTAACTAGCTCACTTTCAGCTAGTTCGTTTCAGCTCAGCTCATTTTCTGCCAGCCCAACTTAGATTCAGTAGCTCAACTACAGCTGACACGTCCAGTAGCAGCTGAACAAGTGTCCAACAAGGGTGTGGCAGCCAGTGCAACAGGTGTGAACCGAATTGCCGTTGTCTCAAGTATGTGTGTGATTGTGCGAGCCCTTGTTTTGATCATGGAACAACAAGCTGAACCATTGTTTCCACATTTACACATGTGCGTCAATGGCCATTTGATTTTCAAACACGTCATATTTTATATATATGGCCGTTTGCTTTGAATTTCAAATTTCAAACAAACATGCACATTTTGCATGTGCCATTATCACATTGCCGCTCCACTTTGAAAGATTTTGTTTGTGGCTTTGAAATTCAAAAGCCATGCATGCACATTTATCACGTGGCCTTATCCACATTACAACCACCAAATTTCAAATACACGGCCAGAAAGGTGCAGCCGCCCATTGGAGGTTTATATTTGTAATTTTAGTTTTTTTAAAGGCTTAATTAACAACCAGAAATTTCATTCGGTAGTTTCCCTCTTGTCCCTATATATGTACACTGAATTTCACCATGTAAAAGGTTAGACAGTTTATGAATAAAATTTTGTGAGATTATGCTCTCAATTTCGGTTTTTCAATGAGCTTTCTTTGGCATTTCAGACGTTTGTTGTGTCAAATTTACTTGATACTTCAGGTTCCTAGATCGCTATCTAGTGGGTCCAAGTCCTCCGACGTGAAGCATATTCGATTCGGGTTTGCATTGTATATTGTGCAGGTTCTTTCGAGCTTTCCGTCTTTGACGTTAGACAGATTCGATTCGGGTTTGCTCAGTAGATTGTGCAGGTTCTTTCGAGTTTACCGTTACCGAATTTCCACTGAATTTCTAGCAATGTTTCTATCATTTTCTGGACACCAAAACTGCCGTGAACGCATCTTGAAGCATTCGTCTTCTTCGTCGTACAAATCTGTCCAGAAATTCCTACACCCTTTTTCTTTGTTTCTTTTTATATTTTCTTGTTATTTTGATCCTAAAAAATTGTCCATTTTTGTTTTTATTGCAGAGATATGCTTGCTACTATCCTAGATCCGTTACAGACAAGAAACATTGTTTCTCAAGTAACGTACCCCTTTTATCATATGGTATCAGAGCTTAGTCATATTTTAGCACTTTCTACACTACCAGACATCAAAAAAATACAAAATTCAAAAACAAAAAAGAGGAAAATTCGAAGAAAAAAATTATAGAAAAAAGTCAACGTTGACCAAAAAAATTCAAAGTAAACTCAAAATAAAAAAAATTAAAATTCAAAGATTGTGTTTCTTTTCATACATATGTGCTATTTGTTTGTGAAAATGATGAAGGATGCTCAAATTTTCCATAGAATGCTTCAAAATCACCCGAAATGATGTGTTCTTATTTGTTCGGTGATAGGATCGTTGTAAGCATTTCTTTTGTAGTAAGTTGTTTCCTTTCCTTCATTTTATCAGCCTTCATTTATTTTGTTTCATCACCAATTTTCAGTCTTCTTATTTTTTTTCTTTTTCAGCCTTTTTTTATTTCACCTAACAACCCCTATTTTGTCCTCTAACCATTTGTTTGTTTACCTATTATATTATCTTGTAAGTTTGACACGGTTAACAAGTCTGAAAGATCAAGTTAGTTCCTTAAAGAACTAATTGCGAGAGATCGAGTGGAAAAGGCAATTGAGCGTGTGAGAACAGAAGGGGGACAAAAAGAGCCATTCAAGTATTCTCCCGAGTGAAACACGAGCGTTTGAGTGCAATTGTTGAGCGATCTTTCCTTGGAGCGATCTGTGAGATTTTGTTGAGTGTGCAGTGAGGTCCATTTTTTTTATTTTTATCACTAATATATATATATACATATATTATGTTTTTTTGTTTATTGTTTTGGTTTTTCAACATGGCAGGTTCTGATGATAATTCGGGTGAACAACAACCACCGAATCTCCAGATGCAAGCCTTAGAGCGCATGATACAACGAGTGATTGCTAATGCATTGCAACCTATACATTCTCAATTGGATAGATTAGATGGGGGTGGTTTCCATTCTGTCCATAAAGAGATAAATGATGACAATGTGCAGACATTGGCTACCGGTGAAGCACTTGTTGACAAGAGAAGTCTGAATGATCAGCCAGCACAAGATGAATCGCAACGGAACAATCTCTTCCATACGAGATGCAACGTGAACGACAAGGTATGTATTGTGATTATTGATAGTGGTAGTTATGCTAACGTTGCTAGTACTCTCATGGTTGACAAGTTAGGACTGAAGACGACAGCGCATCCCAATCCGTACAAGTTACAATGGTTGAATGATGGTGTTGAAATCAAAGTTACCGAACAAGTTGTTATACCATTTTTCATTGGAAAATACAAGGATGAGGTAACTTGTGATGTTTGTTCTATGGATACTTGTCATTTGTTGTTAGGAAGACCGTGACAGTATGATAAAAGAGTTTTGCACGATTGTTACACCAATCGATACTCTTTTACTCATGAGGGCAAAAAGTTAACTTTGGCACCTATGACTCCAAGTGAAGTATATGAAGACGAAGTTCGTTTGAAAGTGAGTACTGCAACTTGGAAGGCCAACAAAGAGAAGAATGAATATGAAAATAAGAAAGCAAATCCACAAGTATTATATGATTCGACATTTTCTTCTATTTCTTCTTCTAACTTGCAGGTTAATAAGGTGCTGCCATGTGAAGTTCCCAAGGTTGCTACTGTTGGTATGTCTAGTGCATCTATGTTCTTTCTAGAAACTCAGCAACCTTCTTTACCACGTTTTGACGTTCCTTTCCATTGTACTATTGATTTTTTATTTTTATATGTTGATTTCTTTGGTTGTACATTGGATTGTGAACAACCATGTGTTGTGATTCTGGATGATCGTCGAGATTCTTGTTGTTCTTTGGAGTTGCCTTTGTATGTCATTGTTTGTAGGATTACGAATGTGCAATGAGCATTGTCCAACTTTATGTTGTGCATTATTCGGAAAGGTGCAAGAAAGAAGGCATTTCCATTTGTGTTCTTTATAAAAGAACTTGATTCGAGAGGATGGCATATGTGCCGAGCATGAAAGATGAGGAAGTTCCCTGCAATGCGAAAGTTGAAATTGTTCCCTTTTGTAATGAGGGTCGATTTGGGGACAAATCACATTAAAGTAAGGGGGATGATGTGAGCACGTTTATGCCACCCAACGATGCAGCTTCAAACTTTCAGGGAAGTTTGTTTTTTCCTCTTGTTACATACTGATGTGTAACACTTTCTATGCTATATTATTTTTATTAGTGTGTTTACTAGGAATATAGTATGTTTGGTGTGTTTTGAATAAGTTTGATATGCCTTATAATGTTTTTATACTTGTTTAAGTGTTATTGAATAAGTTTACAAAACTTTGATAGAAGTTTCATTGTTTTGTGACAGGTACGTAGGAGGACACTAGCTCAAGTGAGCATATGCAGCTCAACTCCAGCTCAAGTGAGTGTGTGCAGCTCATCTCCAGCTCACCAGAGTGTATGCAGCTCGGACCCAGCTCAAGAGAGTGTAACCAGCTCACTTTCAGCTCATTACACTTTCAGCTAGTTCGTTTCAGCTCAGCTCATTTTCGGTCAGCCCAACTTAGATTCAGTAGCTCAACTACAGCTGACACGTCTAGTAGCAGCTGAACAAGTGTCCATCAAGGGTGTGGTAGCCAGTGCAACAGGTGTGAACCGAATTGTCGTTGTCTCGAGTATGTGTGTGATTGTGCGAGCCCTTGTTTTCATCATGGAACAACAAGCTGAACCATTGTTTCCACATTTACACATGTGCGTCAATGGCCATTTGATTTTCAAACACGACATATTTTATATATATGGTCGTTTGCTTTGAATTTCAAACAAACATGCACATTTTGCATGTGCCATTATCACATAGCCGCTCCACTTTGAAAGTTTTTTTTGTGGCTTTGAAATTCAAAAGCCATGCATGCACATTTATCACGTGGCCTTATCCACATTACAACCACCAAATTTCAAATACACGTCCAGAAAGGTGCAGCCGCCCATTGGAGGTTTATATTTGTAATTTTAGTTTTTTAAAAGGCTTAATTAACAGCCAGAAATTTCATTCGGCAATTTCCCTCTTGTCCCTATATATGTACACTGAATTTCACCATGTAAAAGGTTAGACAGTTTATGAATAAAATTTTGTGAGATTATTCTCTCAATTTCGGTTTTTCACCGAACTTTCTTTGGCATTTTAGACGTTTTTTGTTGTGTCAAATTTACTTGATACTTCGGGTTCCTAGATCGCTATCTAGTGGGTCCAAGTCCTCCGACGTGAAGCATATTCGATTCGGGTTTGCATAGTATATTGTGCAGGTTCTTTCGAGCTTTCCGTCTTTGACGTTAGATAGATCTGATTCGGGTTTGCTCAGTAGATTGTGCAGGTTCTTTCGAGTTTAACGTTACCAAATTTCCGTTGAATTTCCAGCAACGTTTCTGTCATTTTTCAGACACCGAAACAGTTGTGAACGCATCTTGAAGCATTCGTCTTCTTCGTCGTCCAAATCTGCCAGAAATTCCTACACCCTTTTTCTTTGTTTCTTTTTATTTTCTTTTTATATTTTCTTGTTATTTTGATCCTAAAACAATGTCCATTTTTGTTTTTAATGCAGAGATATGCTTGCTACTATCCTAGATCCGTTACAGACAAGGAACGTTGTTTCTCAAGCAACGTACCCCTTTTATCAAAGAGTGTGAAGATGATCTCCCTCACAAGAACTCGTCGAACTTATGTTGAAGAAGACTTCTAAGGCAAAAGTAATCAACACTTGCAAAAGCAAACTCACTAAATATTTCATTAACCAAAAAAAATATGAATAATCTGAATTACAATGGTGGAGGTTTCATCCTTTTATAAGTGAAGGATAGCCAAAGTAATTTAACTTATACTAAAACAAGGAATCCCTAAATTAATTAAAAAATAAAAGAAAAACAACCTTTAAACTCCTTGTGCTTAGGCTGCAAGTGATAAGCTGATAAGAGCTGCTTGGGAGAAGAGTGGCTGGTTCCTAAAGTATATAAAACCCTAAAAACATAATTTAAATGTTAATAATTAAGTTGGGCTAAGTCTAATTTGTACAAAAGTTTTATATTATAGCTTTCAAGATGCGTTGAAAAGGTAACTGAATGATGGTCAATTTGTTAGAAGACAACTCTGCCCAGAAATTCCCGGATCCCATCGGAAAAGTAGTCGCAAGTTGGCTAACTTTCCAGACTTCACAAACAGATTCAGCTTCTTGTCCAATATGCATTGCTTTAGCGCTCCCATGCTTGTATCAATGGCTTTTGGAATAAAATCAATATGATGTTCAATGCCACAAAGAGGGGGCAAACCCTTTGGTGTTTCATCCGAAAACACATCCTCAAATTCCTGCAAAAGAGATGAAATTGAAGCAGACAAATCACTTGGAATCTCAACCAATAAACAACTATCTTTAAACAACAAAATAAACAAAGAATGCTAAGAGGAAAGACATTTCCTGATTTCCTTGCTGCTTGCGTACACATTCATCTTCTTTTTCCCTCGAGCTTCTTCGATATTCTTTCGCTATCTCACTTGGTCTTCTTGCACTTGACTCGGAATCAAAGGTGCCAAGGTGATCCTCTTACCTGCATGCATAAAAGAATACTTGTTCGTAAAGCCATCATGCATCGCCTTTTTGTCATACTGCCATGGGCGTCCCAAAAGTAAATGGCTTGCATCCATTGAGACAACATCGTAAAGTACTTCATCCTTGTACTTTCCAATGGCAAATGACACTAGAACCTGCTTAGTCACTCTGAACTCTCTTCAAACCTAACTTATCAACCATCACAGAACTAGCAACATTAGTGCAACTACCACCATCGATAATTACAACACATACCTTATCATTGATGAGACATGATACGTTCCAACTCTCCAATTGATGTTGTAGAGAGAAGCTTTGATTTCCCGGACCTTTGAATGCAAGCAAGCCTTGTATCACGAATGTTTTCTTGTGAAAATATGTTGAAATGGATGAAAGGAGATAGGTTGCGGAAGGATGGTAGTGTTTGTATGTCAAAAGGGTGTAAGGAAAGGAATATAGATAAGTAGGAAGATGGTTTCGAATGGTGTATGGAAGATGGTGAAGAGAAAGGATGTTGGTAGTATTCAAAGGCTCAAAAAGATGAACATATGCTAAGGAGCATATACCCTAACTTGGATGAGGCCTTGAGGGTAGTAAAAGGACTTAGACTGAGAAACAATGGATGTTTAACAATCTAAAGTATCAAGATGGAAAGAAAAAGGGAGACGCCACAAATCAATAAAGATTTGATAAGTCAAGAAGTTCTAAAAAGAACAAGGATGAGAGAAAACCTCACAAAGTAATTTTTATAATCTGAATTGTGTGTTTACAAATGAAAATGCATTATGTAACGCCCCGGTTTTGGGCTTAGGAGTTTTGGGTGTTGACCGGTTTGGTCAAAGTCCTGTTCGAATCTTAAGAGGTTAAATTAGGAAAGCCTAGTTCGGGTTGCATTAAAAATATGGAAAAATGTTCTAAAATCATCTTTTAATATAATTAGATGAACTGTGAAATCAATTTTGGAAAATGAGTTTTGGAAGGTTGGTATTTTGGCTAGTGACCAAAATGTAATTTTCGCAAGTTTGGTGGCTGTTTTATAAAGAGTTGAAACTTTGAATCTTTAAGGAGCTATTTATCCAAAAGTGTTTTCTCCAGATTTTTCTAAGATATTTTGGATTATAATCTGATTTTAAAACATATTAGAAGTGGAGGGAAATTTATTTGGCATTTTCTCAACTAACTTCTCATTTTCTTTCTCTCTTTTTCTCTCAACCCAAACACTCCATTTCCAGAGTTTTGTTTCTGATTTTCTCACCTAAATCCCTCCATTCAACTCTCATTTGATTGCAAATCATTGTATCTTCAAAACCTCTTCAATTGCTACAAGTTTCATCAAGGATTTTCATTCCAAAAAGTGGAGAAACACAAGTTTGGAGGTAAGAACGCCCTTCTCCTCTAAACTATCAGTTCTTTACTGAAATTCCCAAGTTTTCAACTCTTAATTGATGTTTAATTAAAGGCTTTTGGGTTTGGAATTGGATCTTGGCTTATTATGCAAGATTTTGATGATTTTTGATGATTTTCGTTAGACCTGAGTAATCTGGGTTTTGAGAGGTGTTTTTGATGTTAAATGATCTCTAAATTAATAAGGAAATGAGTTTTGATCAATGCAATCCCGGATAGGTTGAGTTTCCTAAGTTTAGCTTGTGTTTAAGGTAGTTTTTGAGGTGTTTTTGTGGATCTGTTGTTGCTGGAGGTATAAGGATGTTAATAGGTTGTTTTTAGATGTTATATGATGTTAATGGAAGTGAGGTTTTGCTGGTTTATGGCTGGGCTTTGTTTAGAAGTGGTTTAGATGCATTTTCGGTTGTTTTTGGTGGCCGAAAATGGAGGTTGGATGAGAGCAGCGAGTTTAGGTGCTTTCATTGAAGTAATTGATGCATGGTGATGCATTAATTTACTGCTTTGATGTGTTGAAACAGGGGAGGCATCTTTGGATCCAAGTTTGGTTGTTTCGGAAGCTTGATTTCGTGCTTCGGCAAGTGGCGAAGTGGAAATCGGTGAGTGCAATTATGGAAATTGGATTTCAGCTTTATAAACCAAGGTTTGAAGGTTGTGGGAGCTTAGTTTAAGTCTAAACAACTTTGCTAAGCTCAAGTGTAAGTTTTCGGATTTTCTCTCTAGTGGTGGCCATGATCTTGATGTGATGCAAAATGATGATTTGCATGTTTTAATTACTGTTTTGAAAGCATGTTTTAGCATGGTTTTTGCTGATGATGTAAGCCATATGTTGAAGGTAACTCTAGGTAGGAGTTCCTTGATTTTGTACATTGGAATGATGTGGTTTGATGCTTTGAAATGCATGATGAAATGGCTTGATTTAATGCTTTAAAATAGTGGATTGAATGATGGAAATGATGTATATTGGCAAGTGATGTTTTTAAAATGTTAAGGTCACTAAGGTGGTTAAAAGTCCTTGAGTGAGCCTTGTTGCTTATGAACATCAAGGTGGTTAAAAGTCCTTGGATGGTTCATGTTGTGGACACTAAGGTGGTTAAAAGTCCTTAGGTGATCCTTTTCTATGGTGTTTAAAAGTCCATAGGCCAAGGTGTTTAAAAGTCCTTGGGATCAAGGTGTTTAAAAGTCCTTGATGTGATACTTCATGGTGTTTAAAAGTCCATGGCCAAGGTGTTTAAAAGTCCTTGGGAAGTTGTTGAACTTGTTTTATGAAATGGAATTTGTCACTTGAGCCAATATGACATGTTAAGTATGTAAGAAGCATGAGATGCTTGTTTTGATATATAATATGAAGCATGAGATTGCTTGTTTTTAAGTGTGCTTTGAGCATGTGCTAAGGTTGACTTTAAGCATGATTTATAAATGGTTTTAATGGCATTATTGAATTGTTTTTAATGAGCATGCCTCACTAAGCTATTGCTTACGATCTCTACGTTTTCTTAATTCAATAATGCAGAGCATTAGAGTACCTTGAGGGCAGCAAGAAAGGGCAAGCAATCAAGTTCAAGTGAAGCTCAAAGTATGAAGGTTTTATAAGTGCAATTTAGCTTTTGTATGTTTTGGCAATGGGGGACCAATGTGTATGTTTTGGGAGGTGTTTGAGGCTCCCTAAGTATGTTGAATGTTGATGTGTTTGCTGGTTTTCGCATTGGAACCATATATGCTTGTTTTGGAAGTTTGGTGTTGAATAGCTAGCTTGTTAGGAAGCATGCCATTAGAATTTGGGGCTTTTCATTTGTGTTGGTTATATGTTGAATTGGTGCTGCATTTATGGGCCTTGCATGTTGGTAGACTGTGTGGTATGATTTGGTGTTGTATAATTGAAGTTTGAAGCATGTTTGTTGCTGTTTTAAGTCGATTTCTGGCAGGAGTATCGATACTCGGGCTTGCGTATCGATACGCAAGAGCCAAATATGCAGATTTCTGCCCAGGCGTATCGATACGGGTTGGGTATCGATACTCGTCTTAGTTACTGTCATACCCGCGTATCGATACGACTCCAGGCGTATCGATACGTGACCGTTATTTTGGTTGAAAGTATCTTTAAATGTTTTGTTTTGTTTGCATTTTGGTCCTGAAACTTGTTTGTGCAATTGTATGAGTTTGGGAAGTCCTTTTGAGCTGAAATTTCACAGAGAAGCACGAAACCTATTTAATTTCAAGATGGTAACTTCAAATTGGGTTAAGTCCTTATATTTATCAGAAATTACAATTTGGTCCCTAAAGTTGTAATTTATTCAATTGGGTCCCTGTTTGATCTCTGATGTTAGTGATCTTTTGATATGGTGTTTGTGCGATCACAATTAGGTTTAATGTGCATCTAGACAAGATTAAAAAGAAAAAAAAAAGGGTCATTAATCAAGGTTGACTTTCGGGTTGACTTTGGTTTTCCCCGTGTGACTTTCTTAATTCGGGTCAACCGTCTAGGCCGGGTTAAGGGGGTTACATTTGGTGGTATCAGAGCTGAGTTCTCGAGTAATTGGGAATGTTTGTATGCATGATTGAAGTATGTATGCTATGAATGCTTGTTGTTTGAAAGCATGTTCAGTGGCTTGAGGTGTTGATGCAACTGAGTTGTATGTTGTGATGTTGCATGCTGAGGGTACCCATTGCCAAACAAAAGCTAATGAAATGAAATTGATTTTGATTGAAATGGAGCTTGAATACTTGGATTGCTTACCTTGCTGGGCCTGACTTGTTTTATTTTTGCATTGTTGTTGCATGGTAAAAGTATGGCACCACGTAGAGAGTTAAGGAGTAACGTGAGAGCTACGGCTCCTAATAAGAACGAGAATGAGGAAAGTGCGGTTCTACCTCCTCCACCTGGTGGTGGTGGAGCTGAGGGAGGTGGAGCTGAAGCAGCGGCTGATGCTGGAGCTGCAGGACCTGAGGCTGGTCAGGGGCAAGCTATGCCTGACATGACGATGTTGGTTCAAGCTATTGCGGGTGCTTTTCGAGCAGCAGTAGCTGGAGCTCAGGGAGCTGGGCATCAGGGAGATGCTGGAGTCAGATTGCCTTTGGAGCGTCTGCGCAGTCTGGGAGGGACTGAGTTTAGAGGTTTGTCAGCTGAGAGTTCTGAGGCTTGGCTTGAGAGTACCAAGCGTATCTTGGGTCAGATGAGTTGCACGGATGTGCAAAAGCTGGGCTGTGTTGTGTCCTTGCTGCAGGACGATGCTTATACATGGTGGACGACTACCATTTCTGGAATGGCTGAAGCTGATGTTACCTGGACATTCTTTCAGAATGTGTTTAAAAGAAGATATCTGGGAGTGAGATATCTGGATGAGAAAAAGCGTGAATTCATGTCTCTTACCCAAGGGAGCATGAGTGTAGCTGAGTACGAGGTACAGTTTGTACGGCTCAGTCAGTATGCACCGGAGCTGATACCTGATGAGAGGGCTAGGTGCGAGAGGTTTCGTTACGGTCTTGTGACGGATGTTAAGATGTATTTGCTAGCCGCCGAGTATGTTGATTTTGATGTGTTGGTGGGCCGAGCAAGGGATGTTGAGTTGAACCTGAGTTTGTCTGCTAAGGGTGCTGGCAAGCGAGCTGTTGAGTATAGTTCAGGAGGTGGACGGAACAAGAGGGGACGAGATCAGAAGTATCAGTCCTCAGCCAGGAGAGGTGGTGGTGTGCCTGCTAAAGGAGGCAATGCTAGAGCTGATCCCAGTGCTTGTTGGATCTGTGGTTCCCGTGGTCACTTGAAGCGTGACTGTCCTCGTGCTGAGAGGGTGGCACAAGCTCCTGTTGCGGCTGCTGGTAACGGGTGCTGGAATTGTGGTTCTGCAGACCACTTGAGGCGAGATTGTCCGAGGTTGGCGGGTGGCCAAGAGCGAGCTCCTGTTGTTGCTGCACCACAGAGAGGTCGTGGGCGCGGCCGTGGTAATTTCCAGAGGAGAGAGGAAGGTGGCCGAGGGGTAGCTCATGTTGTAGCTATTCAGCCTGAAGGTGGAGGCCAAGCGAGGGTGTATGCTCAGAGAGAGGGCAGGAATGATGCAGATGTGATTGCAGGTACCTTTACTTTGCAGTCCTTGTCATTGCTTTCTTTGATTGATTCTGGATCTACGCATTCATATATTCTTCGTGAGCATGCTGAATTGCTTGGTTTGCCTGTTGAGTCTTTGGATGTTGGTGTTCGGGTCACTAGTTCTTTTGGTGAGACTGTTGTGACTCGAAAGTTGTTTAGAAGGTGCCCTTTGGTTGTTCAAGAGCATGTTTTCCATGTTGATCTTATGGAGTTGCCCTTCTATGGTTTTGATGTGATCCTTGGTATGGATTGGCTTGCTGAGCATCGTGCTGTTGTGGATTGTGAGAATAAGCGTGTTTCACTTAAGCTTACGGATGATTATGAAGTTGTGGTGGTTGGTGAGAATGTGAAGTTTCTTGCCAATGTGGTATCTTCTTTGGAGGCGAGCAGGATGTTGAGGCAAGGTTGCGAAGCTTATCTAGCTTTTGTGATGAATCCTAGCTCTAAGGAGTTGAGGGTGCAAGATATCAGGGTTGTAAAGGAGTTTCCTGGTGTTTTTCCTGAGGAGTTGCCTGGTTTACCTCCTAATCGCGAGGTGGAGTTTGGAATTGAGCTGTATGAGAATACAACTCCTGTGTCCATTACTCCATATAGAATGGCACCTAAGGAGCTGAAGGAGCTGAAGACGCAGTTGCAAGAGCTGCTTGATCATGGTTTTATCCGGCCGAGTGTGTCGCCTTGGGGTGCACCGGTCTTGTTTGTGAAGAAGAAGGATGGCACTATGAGAATGTGCATTGATTACCGTCAGCTGAACAAGTTGACTATCAAGAATCGGTATCCTTTGCCGAGGATTGATGATCTCTTTGATCAATTTCGGGGAGCTGCGGTGTTCTCTAAGATTGACTTGAGGTCAGGGTATTATCAGTTGAAGGTGAAGGATGTGGATGTGCCTAAGACAGCTTTCAGGACAAGGTATGGGCATTATGAGTTCCTTGTGATGCCGTTTGGGTTGACAAATGCTCCTGCTGCTTTCATGGACATGATGAATCGTGTGTTTCATGAATACCTGGACAAGTTTGTTGTGGTGTTCATTGATGATATCCTCGTGTACTCGCGTACTGAGGATGAACATGAAGAGCATCTGAGGATTGTTTTGCAAGCCTTGTTGGAGAATCAGCTTTATGCTAAGCTGAGCAAGTGTGAGTTTTGGTTAAGAGAGGTGGTTTTTCTTGGGCATGTGGTCTCAGCTGAGGGGATTCGTGTTGATCCTCAGAAGGTTGAGGCGGTGATGAGCTGGAAGGTTCCTAAGTCTGTTCAGGAGGTCCGTAGTTTCCTTGGTTTGGCGGGATACTACCGAAGGTTTGTGGATGGTTTTTCCAAGATTGCTGCTCCTTTGACGAAGCTGTTGCAAAAGGATGTTAAGTATGAGTGGACGGAAGCGAGACAGCAGGCTTTTGAGAAACTTAAGGCGGCTTTGACGCAAGCTCCTATCTTGATTCAGCCTGAATCAGGGAAAGAGTTTGTGGTTTACAGTGATGCATCCTATGTTGGTTTGGGATGTGTGCTGATGCAAGAGGGTAAGGTGGTGGCTTATGCATCGCGACAGTTGAAAGTGCATGAGCGCAATTACCCTACGCACGATATTGAGCTGGCTGTAGTGGTTTTTGCTCTGAAGATCTGGAGACATTATCTGTATGGTGAGAAGTGTACTGTGTACACGGATCACAAGAGTTTGAGGTATCTGATGTCTCAGAAGGAGTTGAATCTTAGGCAGCGGCGTTGGTTGGAGCTGCTCAAGGATTATGATCTGACGATTGAGTATCATCCTGGAAAGGCCAATGTTGTTGCGGATGCCTTGAGTAGGAAGGTGGCTGTTGAGCTGAGGGCGATGTTTGCTAGCTTGAGCATATCGCGTGATGGTGGTCTTGTGGCTGAGTTGCTTATGAAGCCGTCTTTGGTTCAGTTGATCAAGGATAAGCAGTTGTTGGATGATTCCTTGGTGTCTCATGTTCAGGATATCGCGGAGGGTAGACCTTCGGATTTCTGTTTCAATGATGATGGTGTGCTGTGTTTTGGGAGTCGAATAGTAGTGCCTGCTGATGCTGAGTTGAGGCGTGCTATACTGACTGAAGGTCATAGTAGTCCTTTTGCTATGCACCCTGGTAGTACTAAGATGTATCGTGATCTTCGTGATGAGTACTATTGGGTTGGTTTGAAGAAGGATGTTGCGGAGTTCGTGAGCAAGTGTTTGGTGTGTCAGCGAGTTAAGGCTGAGCATCAGTTTCCTTCTGGTTTGTTGCAACCGTTGAAAATCCCTGAATGGAAGTGGGAGAGGGTTACCATGGATTTTGTATCTGGTTTACCTTTGTCTCCGTCAAAGAAGAATTCGGTCTGGGTGATTGTGGATCGCCTGACGAAGTGTGCACATTTCTTGCATGTGCATACTACGTTCTCTTTGGATAAGCTGGCAGAGCTGTACATTGCTGAGGTTGTGCGGTTGCATGGTGTGCCTAAGTCGATTGTGTTGGATAGGGATCCGAGGTTCACATCGCGTTTTTGGCAGTGTTTGCATCAGGCTCTGGGTACAAGGTTGCATTTCAGTACATCCTATCATCCTCAGTCGGATGGTCAGTCTGAGCGAGTTATCCAGGTTTTGGAGGATATGTTGAGATGCTGCGTGATCGAGTTCCAAGGTTCTTGGGAGAAGCATCTGCCTTTGGTTGAGTTTGCTTATAACAACAGTTATCAGGCGAGCATTCAGATGGCACCTTATGAGGCTTTGTACGGGAGGAGGTGTAGGACTCCTCTTTGTTGGGCTGAAACTGGTCAAAAGTTGGTTTCGATGCCTGCTTTGTTGAAAGGGACCACCGAGAAGGTGAAGCTCATTTGTGAGCGGTTGAAGGCTGCCTCTGATCGGCAGAAGTCTTACGCGGATTTGAAGCGTAAAGAGATAGAGTATGCGGTGGGTGACCGTGTGTTCTTGAAGGTTTCGCCTTGGAAGAAGGTGATGAGGTTTGGCCGGAAGGGTAAGTTGAGCCCTAGATACATTGGACCATATGAGGTGGTTGAGCGTGTGGGTCCTGTTGCGTATCCGTTGAGGTTACCTCAGGAGCTGGAGAAGATTCATGATGTGTTTCATGTTTCTATGCTCCGAAAGTATAGATCTGATCCTTCGCATGTGATGCCTGTTGAGGATGTGGTTTTGAATCCGGATTTGACCTATGATGAGGAACCGGTGAAGGTTCTGGATTCGGATAGCAAGGTTCTTCGTGGCAAGACCATTGAGTTGGTGAAGGTGCTGTGGAAGCATCGAGGTGTTGAGGAAGCCACGTGGGAGCGGAAGGAAGACATGCTGTAGCAGTTTCCTTATCTCTTTCCTTCAGGTAAATTTCGAGGACGAAATTTCTTAAGGGGGGGGAGAGTTGTAACGCCCCGGTTTTGGGCTTAGGAGTTTTGGGTGTTGACCGGTTTGGTCAAAGTCCTGTTCGAATCTTAAGAGGTTAAATTAGGAAAGCCTAGTTCGGGTTGCATTAAAAATATGGAAAAATGTTCTAAAATCATCTTTTAATATAATTAGATGAACTGTGAAATCAATTTTGGAAAATGAGTTTTGGAAGGTTGGTATTTTGGCTAGTGACCAAAATGTAATTTTCGCAAGTTTGGTGGCTGTTTTATAAAGAGTTGAAACTTTGAATCTTTAAGGAGCTATTTATCCAAAAGTGTTTTCTCCAGATTTTTCTAAGATATTTTGGATTATAATCTGATTTTAAAACATATTAGAAGTGGAGGGAAATTTATTTGGCATTTTCTCAACTAACTTCTCATTTTCTTTCTCTCTTTTTCTCTCAACCCAAACACTCCATTTCCAGATTTTTGTTTCTGATTTTCTCACCTAAATCCCTCCATTCAACTCTCATTTGATTGCAAATCATTGTATCTTCAAAACCTCTTCAATTGCTACAAGTTTCATCAAGGATTTTCATTCCAAAAAGTGGAGAAACACAAGTTTGGAGGTAAGAACGCCCTTCTCCTCTAAACTATCAGTTCTTTACTGAAATTCACAAGTTTTCAACTCTTAATTGATGTTTAATTAAAGGCTTTTGGGTTTGGAATTGGATCTTGGCTTATTATGCAAGATTTTGATGATTTTTGATGATTTTCGTTAGACCTGAGTAATCTGGGTTTTGAGAGGTGTTTTTGATGTTAAATGATCTCTAAATTAATGAGGAAATGAGTTTTGATCAATGCAATCCCGGATAGGTTGAGTTTCCTAAGTTTAGCTTGTGTTTTAAGGTAGTTTTTGAGGTGTTTTTGTGGATCTGTTGTTGCTGGAGGTATAAGGATGTTAATAGGTTGTTTTTAGATGTTATATGATGTTAATGGAAGTGAGGTTTTGCTGGTTTATGGCTGGGCTTTGTTTAGAAGTGGTTTAGATGCATTTTCGGTTGTTTTTGGTGGCCGAAAATGGAGGTTGGATGAGAGCAGCGAGTTTAGGTGCTTTCATTGAAGTAATTGATGCATGGTGATGCATTAATTTACTGCTTTGATGTGTTGAAACAGGGGAGGCATCTTTGGATCCAAGTTTGGTTGTTTCGGAAGCTTGATTTCGTGCTTCGGCAAGTGGCGAAGTGGAAATCGGTGAGTGCAATTATAGAAATTGGATTTCAGCTTTATAAACCAAGGTTTGAAGGTTGTGGGAGCTTAGTTTAAGTCTAAACAACTTTGCTAAGCTCAAGTGTAAGTTTTCGGATTTTCTCTCTAGTGGTGGCCATGATCTTGATGTGATGCAAAATGATGATTTGCATGTTTTAATTACTGTTTTGAAAGCATGTTTTAGCATGGTTTTTGCTGATGATGTAAGTCATATGTTGAAGGTAACTCTAGGTAGGAGTTCCTTGATTTTGTACATTGGAATGATGTGGTTTGATGCTTTGAAATGCATGATGAAATGGCTTGATTTAATGCTTTAAAACAGTGGATTGAATGATGGAAATGATGTATATTGGCAAGTGATGTTTTTAAAATGTTAAGGTCACTAAGGTGGTTAAAAGTCCTTGAGTGAGCCTTGTTGCTTATGAACATCAAGGTGGTTAAAAGTCCTTGGATGGTTCATGTTGTGGACACTAAGGTGGTTAAAAGTCCTTAGGTGATCCTTTTCTATGGTGTTTAAAAGTCCATAGGCCAAGGTGTTTAAAAGTCCTTGGGATCAAGGTGTTTAAAAGTCCTTGATGTGATACTTCATGGTGTTTAAAAGTCCATGGCCAAGGTGTTTAAAAGTCCTTGGGAAGTTGTTGAACTTGTTTTATGAAATGGAATTTGTCACTTGAGCCAATATGACATGTTAAGTATGTAAGAAGCATGAGATGCTTGTTTTGATATATAATATGAAGCATGAGATTGCTTGTTTTTAAGTGTGCTTTGAGCATGTGCTAAGGTTGACTTTAAGCATGATTTATAAATGGTTTTAATGGCATTATTGAATTGTTTTTAATGAGCATGCCTCACTAAGCTATTGCTTACGCTCTCTACGTTTTCTTAATTCAATAATGCAGAGCATTAGAGTACCTTGAGGGCAGCAAGAAAGGGCAAGCAATCAAGTTCAAGTGAAGCTCAAAGTATGAAGGTTTTATAAGTGCAATTTAGCTTTTGTATGTTTTGGCAATGGGGGACCAATGTGTATGTTTTGGGAGGTGTTTGAGGCTCCCTAAGTATGTTGAATGTTGATGTGTTTGCTGGTTTTCGCATTGGAACCATATATGCTTGTTTTGGAAGTTTGGTGTTGAATAGCTAGCTTGTTAGGAAGCATGCCATTAGAATTTGGGGCTTTTCATTTGTGTTGGTTATATGTTGAATTGGTGCTGCATTTATGGGCCTTGCATGTTGGTAGACTGTGTGGTATGATTTGGTGTTGTATAATTGAAGTTTGAAGCATGTTTGTTGCTGTTTTAAGTCGATTTCTGGCAGGAGTATCGATACTCGGGCTTGCGTATCGATACGCAAGAGCCAAATATGCAGATTTCTGCCCAAGCGTATCGATACGGGTTGGGTATCGATACTCGTCTTAGTTACTGTCATACCCGCGTATCGATACGACTCCAGGCGTATCGATACGTGACCGTTATTTTGGTTGAAAGTATCTTTAAATGTTTTGTTTTGTTTGCATTTTGGTCCTGAAACTTGTTTGTGCAATTGTATGAGTTTGGGAAGTCCTTTTGAGCTGAAATTTCACAGAGAAGCACGAAACCTATTTAATTTCAAGATGGTAACTTCAAATTGGGTTAAGTCCTTATATTTATCAGAAATTACAATTTGGTCCCTAAAGTTGTAATTTATTCAATTGGGTCCCTGTTTGATCTCTGATGTTAGTGATCTTTTGATATGGTGTTTGTGCGATCACAATTAGGTTTAATGTGCATCTAGACAAGATTAAAAAGGAAAAAAAAAGGGTCGTTAATCAAGGTTGACTTTCGGGTTGACTTTGGTTTTCCCCGTGTGACTTTCTTAATTCGGGTCAACCGTCTAGGCCGGGTTAAGGGGGTTACACATTATATATTTATAGTAAATGAAAGGGGGTGGCCGAAATGGTGTGTAGGGGAGAGGGAATGATTCGGCAGCTTTGGTGTCTCCATCCTTTGGCCGAATTGGTGTGATAAGGGCTTGAATAGGTGTTGATAACCTATCAAGCACTATTCGGCAGCCTTGCACCTTTCCAAATTGGCGCCAATGTGTGTAGAGGTGCCTAGGTTCCCTCCTTTGCTATTCGGCTAGGTAGGTGCCCTTCCATCACTTAGCTAGGTAGCTAGTGTCACTAGCTGGACCACTGAAGGAGCTGGTAGTAGTCAGAGGAGCTGGAGATGAGCTGGACGAGCTAGGCTTGAGCTGACTTGAGCTGAGCTAGCTAACTGAGTTAGCTAGCTAAAGGTGAGTAGCTGATTTGAGCTGAGCTAGCTAGCTGACTTAGCTAGCTAAAGGTGAGTAGCTGATTTGAGCTACTGGAGTGTTTTGGAGCTGAAACGAATCCTCCTTTGCTCAGAAATCACCCTTTTGCTATTTGAGCTCTTTGAAGCTGTTTTGAGCTGAGTGAGCTGGTCCTTTAGTATCCTTGAGCTCTTTTAAGATTTCATAAGTGTCCTCAAACCATTTGGCAGCTTGTACAGTCTTGAAACGGCCGAACAACGTTTTGAGCTGATTTTGACATTTTGAGCTGGAACCGAGCTGTAGCACACTCCCTTGAGCTGTGTTAATATAACCTATGAAGAAAACAATGAATTATATAAGTAATGTCTCCTTTAAATAGTATAGGGACTATAATGCATAAGTATAAAGTAAAGTTTTAAATGATGCAAACTATAATCTAAAGATGCAAACATTTGCTTAAGTAAAGATGTGGTTTTAAACTTAAGTATGGGTATCACATATAACATGCTAAGGTCATGAAAATAAAGTATGCAAAACATATACAGAGTATGATGTGATAACATGAATCTAAATAACCAGAAATGAGTGTAGAAAAAGTAAGTAATATGAGAGAAGTAAAATAAACTCATGTGTCTTTCATGTTTAAAACACAACATGAAAGTGTGCAAAACTTGCTGGTGAACGTGCACACATCATCCCCTCCTTCTTTTGAGCGATTTGTCCTCAAATTGAAGGTTGCTGGTTTAGGACCGTCTCTTCTATGAATGATAGAACCTTGGTGTGCTTCCTTTCCAAGTTTCTTCTTAGTTTTTTGCAAAGAAAAAGAAAAAGAAACATGTGCTTGATTGGGGTTAGATTAAACTGATTTGATCATAGGGCGTGTCAAAAGACATTCCCTAATCATTTCAATGTTGCCGCTCATTTGGTCATCCTTGGCTTTGAGTTTTGCTTGAGCCTTTTCTTGCTTCCATGCCTCCACACTTTGTTTCATCAGATTCTGATCATGCTGCACTTGTTTAGGAGTCATTGGCATGAGAACAATCTTCTTTCCTCCATGCTTGAATATTAACCGACTTGAGTAGCAATCATGCATGTTTCTTCGATCATATTGCCATGGCCTCCCGAGTAGTATATGGCTAGCGTGCATGGGTACAACATCACACAGAACTTTATCTTTGTAAGAACCAATGGAGAAAGGAATAAGAACCTGTTTGGTAACCTTTAACTCTCCTGAATCGTTCAGCCACTGAAGCTTGTATGGTGCTGGATGTTTGAGGGTTTTAAGGCCCAATTTGTCTACCATAAGTGTGCTGGCCACATTTGTGCAACTTCCCCCGTCGATGATCAGAAAACAAACTTTATCTTGAACATGGCACCGGGTGTGGAAGATGTTTTCTCTTTGTTCTTGTTCTGCTACCATTTGAGCATTTAGGAGTCTCTTGACCACCATTAATTTGCCATCCACAGCAGGGGTGATCTCCTCTTCTTCAGATTCTAATTCTTCTTCTTGGATTTCTTCTTCTTGATTTGATGCAATTTCCCCATTGTCCATTAGAAGCATAGTATTCTTGTTAGGACATTGACTAGCAATATGGCCATGTCCTAAGCACTTGAAACATTTGATTTCTCTGGACCGGGTATGTGGTTCTGATTGCTTCCATCGAGCATTCTCTACAACAGCCTTACTCTTGGAAGATTCGGCTAGTTCCTTGGCCTGAAAAGGAGTGGCCTTCTTCGGTGCATTAGGAGTCCATTTTGGTGCAGAGGTGATGACGCTCCTAGAGGAAGTCCTCCTACGTTGATGCCTCTCAATTTTAATGGCCATGTGCACCATTTCTTCAATTTCAATGTAGTGTTGTAATTCCACCACATTAGCAATGTCTGGATTAAGCCCTGCTAGAAACCTAGCCATGGTAGCCTCTCGATCTTCCTTCACACTTGCACGGATCATGGAAACTTCCATTTCTTTATAATAATCCTCCACACTTCTGTTGCCTTGTTTGAGGTTCTGCAACTTATAATAGAGATCACGGTGATAATGGTTAGGTACAAATCTTTTTCACATTATACCTTTCATTTGTGTCCAAGTGCTGATTGGTCTTTCACCGTTTCTTCTCCTAGAACTCTTCAACTGATCCCACCATATCAAAGCATAATCAATGAATTCCATGGCTGCCAATCGAACCTTTTTCTGTTCAGAATAGTTGTGACATTCGAAAATGTGTTCGACCTTGCTTCCCCATTCTAAATAAGCTTTTGGATCCGTTTTGCCTTGAAAATGAAGTATGTGATGTGAGCACATCAGTTCAGAACAAACAAGCTGATCAGGAGGTCTTACCAACAGGACCCATCACTCGTTCTAAGGCGAAGAAATTCAGGGACACCCTTTTTCTTACTTGTGCTACAATTCCTGATTCATTCGAACATGTTCATGCCTTAGAACATAGGCTTTATAATGTGTTGCATGTTGATATGTGACATACTTATACTATACTACTTATATAGGTGTGTTTGCTATGTATATATTATGTTAAGTGTGTTTTAGATAAGTTTTCCAGCTTATAATATTGTGTGTTAAGCTAGGTTAGCTTGTTGTGTGTTAAAACAATAAGGATGCATTGTTTTGTAGCTTGCTTGAATGTTTTCAATAAGTTTACAATGCTTTGAGTGTGTTTCTTTTGTTTTCATATAGTTACAATAAAAGGGCAACATCTCAAGGGCTTAAACTTAGCTCAGATGAAGCTCACGGGAGTGTACGTAGCTCATCTAGCTCAAAGGAGTATAGGCAGCTCACTTCACTCCCAACTAGCTGAATTCAGCTCGTTCCAGCTCCAGTCAGCTCAACTTCAGCTCCACTAGCTCAATTCCAGCTGACGAGTCCAGAACCAGCTGAAACCTATCCTACATGTGGGAGAGTGTCCTCCAAGTGTGTGGCAACCTTAGTGCACGTGTGCAAGGTGATATGCATGTGCATGCATGCCTAACATGCGTGAAGACCAAGAGCATGGTGTGCCCGCATGCATGCATCCCTTGCTCTTCAATTGGTGCGGCAAAGAGGAGATAAGACCACATGGGTTTTGTTTGAATTTAAAAAAACACATGTTAAATGTGTTTGAATTGGGCGCCACTTTGCTCAAATATGTGGCTGCAGTTTAATGCCGCCCAAAGGAAGTTCTCTTTAGTTTTAATTTTAAAATTAAAATTTAAATTGTAAATTAATTTTCAGCCACATGTTTGGCCGGCCACCCCTCCCCCCTTTGTCCTATATATATGTACAAAATCCTTTTGTAAAAGGGTTAGACAATTTTTATGAAACAAAATTATTGTGAGTTTTTCTCTCAATTTCGGTTCTTCATTGAACTTCTTTGGCATTTTCAGACTTTATTTGATTGTGTCATCCTCCTTGATACTTCGGGTTCCTAGATCGCTATCTAGAGGGTCCAAGTCCTTTGGCGAAGAACGTATTCGATTCGGGTCCGCTCAGTATATTGTTCGGGTTCTTTCGAGTTCAACGTCTTGTTAATTTCCAGCAACTTCAACATCATTTTCTGCCATTTTAGACGTTCCTTTGCTGCCATGAAAGCCCTTTGAAGCATTCATCAACATTTGAATTCCGAAACTGCCAGAAAATTCCTTCTTCTCATTTCTTTCTTTATTTTTGTTTTTTTGTTCTTGTTGTTTTAACATCATTCTAACATCCATAACATTGTGTTTATTGCAGAAACATGCTTGCTACAATCCTAGATCCGTTACAAACAAAGGACCGTTGTTTCTGAAGCAACGTACCCTTTATCATATGGTAATCAGAGCTTTGGTCGGATTATAGCACTTTCTGCACTACAAGAAATCAAAAAAATAATAATAAAAAACTCAAAAAAATTCGAAATTCTGAAGAAAAAAAATCGAAATTCTGAAGAAGAAAAAAGTCAGTCAAAGTTTGACCAGAAAATTCAAAGTAAAAAAATCAAAAAAAAAATTCAAAAAAAATCAGATTCGACAAATTAGTGTTGTTTACATCTTATACTGTTGTTTGAATCAAAAAATGATGAAAAATGTCTTTGTTTACCGTGGAATGCTTCTAAATCACCCGAAACAACCTCTTCTTGTTTGTTCGGTGATAGGGTTGTGGTAAGCATTTCTTTTGCAGTAAGTACTTTGTTTTACTTTCTTTCACTTCATTTTAAGCATTAATTCCAGCCATGTTCTCATTTTGTTTCCAGCCTTTGTTTTTGTTCAATTAAACAGCCCCTAAACTCCGTTTAACCTTTGTTCTATCATTTGTGCATTTATATCTTGGAGTTGACACAGATAACAAGTTTGAAGGGTCAGATTAGTTTCTTAAAGAACTGTTTGCGAGAGAACGAGTGGAAAAGGCATTTGAGCGTTGTGAGAACAGAAGGGGAGACAAAAAAAAGCCATTCAAGAGCATTCTCCCGAGTGAAACACGAGCGCTGAGTGTTATCTTTTGAGTGCACTGTTCTTTTTGAGTGATCCGTGAGAATTTGATTGTGTGTGCAGTGAGGGACTTTAATTTTTGTTTTTACTAACCCATTGTTTTATTTTCTTGTGTTTTGTGTTATAATGACAGGAAGTAATGATCGTAGTCCCGGTGGAGGTAATCCACCAGATTTGCAAATGCAGGCTCTTACTAGAACTTTGCAACAATTGTTAGATCGAGCATTGGAGCCTATTCAGTCTCGTTTGGATAGAATAGATGGGGGTGGTTCCCAATTTTTCCAAAATGAGAATAATGATGAGAATGACGTCGAACATTCACCTAGAGTGAACCATCGTGCAGGAGAAGTTATTGATGACAATTTGACTAACATTAAGGTTGCTATCCCTTCTTTTCAGGGACGGACAGATCCGGATGCATATCTTGCTTGGGAAAGCAAGGTTGAACATGTGTTCGAGTGTTACAATTATTCCGAACAAAAGAAGGTCCGTTTGGCTGCGATGGAATTCACTGATTATGCCTTGATATGGTGGGATCAGTTGCTGATCAGTCGGAGACGTGCCGACGAGGGTCCCGTGGCTTCATGGACTGAAATGAAGTGTATCATGCGTAAGAGGTTTGTTCCTTCCCATTATCATCGTGATTTGTTTCAGAAATTGCAAACTTTGAAACAGGAGAATCGGAGTGTTGAAGATTACTACAAGGAGATGGAGATGGCCATGATGCGAGCCAACATCGTCGAGGATCGTGAGACGATGATGGCACGTTTCCTTGCAGGTTTGAATTCTGAAATTTCTAACGTTGTTGAACTACAGCATTATGTTGAGTTGGATGACATGGTGCACATGGAAATTAAAGTTGAAAGACAACAAAGAAGGAAGTCTTCAAACCGAGGTAATACTCCTTTTAAGCCATTTTCAAATAATTTAAATGCCCCTAACAATTTCAGGAAACAAGCACCACCACCACCGCCACTTCAGAGTCGAGATAAAGCCGAATCTAGCAAACCGAAGGCACCTACTATTGAGGGTAGGGGTGACAAGCAGGTGGAGTCACAGGAGCGTTCGAGAGACATCATGTGCTTCAAGTGTTTAGGACGAGGACACATTGCCAGTCAGTGCCCCAACCAGAGGACCATGTTGATGTTAGAGAATGGCGAGATCGAGTGTGAGTCTGAGGAAGACACCCAGGACCCCCCTATGGAGGTTGCAGATGATGACGACGAGGAAGTGCAGTTGTTTGCCACCGGAGAAGCCCTTGTTGTCAAGAGAAGTCTGCAGACACAACCGATCCAGAACGAGCAGCAGCGAGAGAACATCTTTCACACGAGATGTCTTGTGAATAATAAGGTATGTGTTGTAATTATCGATGGTGGTAGTTGCACTAATGTTGCTAGTACTGTGATGGTTGAAAAGCTAGGTTTACCGACGACAAAGCATCCCAATCCTTACAAGCTTCAGTGGCTGAATGACGGTGGAGAGATTCGAGTGACCAAGCAGGTTTTGGTGCCATTTGTCATTGGGAAGTACAAGGAAGAAGTACTTTGTGACGTAGTTGCAATGGATGCGAGTCATTTGCTGTTGGGTCGTCTGTGGCTGTTTGATAAAAAGACGACTCATGATGGTTTCATGAACATGTATTCTTTTATGCATGCAGGTAAAAAGATAACTTTGGCTCCTTTGACACCGAGTCAAGTTCAGGAGGATCAAGCGAGATTGCGAAAGAATGCTGAAGAAGTTCGTGGAAAAAAAAAGATGAACGTGTATGCAAGCAGCAAAGAAATCAGGAAATGTCTTTCCTCTCAGCAGTTTGTTTATATTTTATTGTTTAAGGATTATTGTTTACTGTCTGAGTTTCCGAGTGATTTGCCTGCTTCTGTGTCATCTCTTTTGCAGGAGTTTAAGGATGTGTTTCCGGATGAAACACCGAAAGGATTGCCACTCCTTCGTGGCATTGAGCACCAGATTGATTTCATTCCAGGTGCTACTATTCCGAACCGGCCAGCTTATCGAACCAAACCCGAAGAGACGAAAGAACTTCAAAGACAGATTACAGAGTTGATGGACAAGGGTTACATTCGAGAGAGCTTGAGTCCGTGTGCTGTTCCGGTACTGTTGGTGCCGAAGAAAGATGGTTCTTGGAGGATGTGCGTAGATTTTCGAGCTGTGGATCAGATCACAATTAAGTATCCCATCCCATTCCAAGACTTGATGATATGTTGGACGAGCTTTGCGGAGCCGTCATCTTCTCCAAAATTGACTTAAGGAGCGGCTATCATCAGATTCGCATGCGAGAAGGCGATGAGTGGAAGACAGCCTTCAAAACGAAGCTAGGTTTGTACGAATGGTTAGTAATGCCTTTTGGGTTAACTAATGCACCTAGTACTTTCATGCGTTTGATGAATCATGTTCTACGACCTTTCATTGGTAGGTTTTGTGTTGTTTACTTCGATGACATTTTGATTTACAGTAAAACTTTACCAGATCATGCAGAGCATTTGAAAGCTGTTTTGCAGGTTTTACGAGAAGAACGTTTGTTTGGTAACCTAGAGAAGTGTGTGTTTTGCACTAACAAACTTACATTTCTTGGTTACATTGTTAGTGAACAGGGTGTGGAAGTCGTTCCTGAGAAAATCCGAGCAATTCAGGAATGGCCACGACCAACATCGATTACTCAGGTCAGATCTTTTCATGGTTTAGCGAGTTTTTACCGTCGGTTTGTCCCTAACTTCAGTTCTATTACCGTCCCCTTAACCGGGATCATTAAGAAGAATTCGAGCATCTTGTGGGGTAAAGAACAAGAAGATGCATTTCTGAAAATTAAGGATTGTTTGACTAGAGCACCAGTGTTAGCCTTGCCTAATTTTGATAAAACTTTTGAGATTGAATGTGATGCATCTGACATAGGTATAGGCGTTGTTTTAATGCAGGAAAAGAGACCTATAGCATACTTTAGTGAGAAACTAAGTGGAGCTACATTGAATTATCCTATTTATGACAAAGAGATGTATGCATTGATTAGGTCTTTAGAGACTTGGCAACATTACTTGTTGCCTAAGGAGTTTGTCATTCACACCGATCATGAGGCTTTGAGATACATAACGAGTCAGCATAAATTGAACAAAAGACATGTAAAATGGATTGAATTTTTAGAGTCTTTTCCTTATGTCATTCGTTACAAGAAAGGGAAAGAAAATGTTGTTGCTGATGCGTTATCACGTAGGTATGCCTTGTTGAGTTATTTAGATTCACATTTGATTGGGTTTGCATATATTATAGAGTTGTATTCTGATGATCCTGATTTTCGTGATAAGTATGTTGCTTGTGAAAAAGGTGCAGATGGAAAATTTTACAGGCATGATGGTTATCTTTTCAAAGAAAACAGGATATGCATTCCACAGGGTTCGATGCGTGACATTCTGATATGCGAGGCACATGAAGGTGGTTTGATGGGTCACTTTGGAGTCACCAAGACATTACATACCTTGAAGGAGCATCTGTTTTGGCCCAAGATACGTTGCGATGTTGAAAGGTACTGTGATCGATGTGTGACTTGCAAGAAAGCAAAGTCGAAGGTTTCACCACACGGTATGTACTTACCTTTACCTATTCCTGAATCCCCTTGGACTGACATTTCTGTGGATTTTGTTTTGGGATTGCCTCGAACTAGGACTGGTAGAGATAGTGTGTTTGTTGTGGTTGATAGATTCTCTAAGATGGCACATTTCATTGCATGCCATAAGACTGATGATGCTGTTAATGTGGCTAACTTGTTCTTTAGAGAGATTGTTCGTTTACATGGTATTCCTAGGTTGATTGTTTCTGACAGGGATGTAAAGTTTTTGAGTCACTTCTGGAGGACTCTTTGGAGCAAACTAGGTACGAAACTTATGTTTTCTACTACTTGCCATCCCTAAACTGATGGAAAAATTGAGGTTGTTAATCGTGTTTTATCTACTTTACTTCGTTCCATCATTAAAAAGAACATTAGGACTTGGGAGGATTGTTTGACACATGTTGAATTTGCATATAATCATGCCATTCATTCTGCTACTAAGATGTCACCATTTGAGGTTGTTTATGGTTTTAACCCCATTACACCTCTAGATTTGTTACCTTTGCCACAGGAACAAGTGACGAACAGGGACAGTCAAGAGAAAGTAGAATATGTCAAGAAGTTGCATCAGCAAGTGAAGGAGAATCTTGAGCGAAGGACTCAGCAATATGAAAAGCAAGCAAACAAGGGAAGAAAGCGAGTCACCTTCGAAGTTGGAGACTGGGTTTGGGTTCATTTCCGAAAGGAAAGATTTCCAGCACAAAGGCGGTCCAAGCTGTTACCGCGCAGAGATGGTCCTTTCTAGGTGTTGGCGAAAGTGAACGACAATGCCTACAAGATAGACTTACCGGGAGATTACAATGTAAGTGCCACATTTAATGTTTCTGATTTAACCCCTTATGGTGATTCTGCAGATTTGAGGTCAAATCCTTTTCAAGAAGGGGGGATGATGTGAGCACATCAGTTCAGAACATGTTTATGCCCTAGAACATAGGCTTTATAATGTGTTGCATGCTGATATGTGACATACTTATACTATACTACTTATATAGGTGTGTTTGCTATGTATATATTATGTTAAGTGTGTTTTAGATAAGTTTTCCAGCTTATAATATTGTGTGTTAAGCTAGGTTAGCTTGTTTTGTGTTAAAACAATAAGGTTGCATTGTTTTGTAGCTTGCTTGAATGTTTTCAATAAGTTTACAATGCTCTGAGTGTGCTTCTTTTGTTTTCATATAGTTACAATAAAAGGGCAGCAGCTCAAGGGCTTAAACTTAGCTCGGATGAAGCTCACGGTAGTGTACGTAGCTCATCTTCAGCTCAAAGGAGTATAGGCAGCTCACTTCACTCCCAGCTAGCTGAATTCAGCTCGTTCCAGCTCCAGTCAGCTCAACTTCAGCTCCACTAGCTCAATTCCAGCTGACGAGTCCAGAACCAGCTGAAACCTATCCTACATGTGGGAGAGTGTCCTCCAAGTGTGTGGCAACCTTGGTGCACGTGTGCAAGGTGATATGCATGTGCATGCATGCCTAACATGCGTGAAGACCAAGAGCATGGTGTGCCCGCATGCATGCATCCCTTGCTCTTCAATTGGTGCGGCAAAGAGGAGATAAGACCACATTGGTTTTTTTTGAATTAAAAAAAACACATGTTAAATGTGTTTGAATTGGGCGCCACTTTGCTCAAATATGTGGCTGCAGTTTAATGCCGCCCAAAGGAAGTTCTCTTTAGTTTTAATTTTAAAATTTAAATTTAAATTGTGAATTAATTTTCAGCCACATGTTTGGCCGACCACCCCTCCCCCCTTTGTCCTATATATATGTACGAAGTCCTTTTGTAAAAGGGTTAGACAATTTTTATGAAACAAAATTATTGTGAGTTTTTCTCTCAATTTCGGTTCTTCATTGAACTTCTTTGGCATTTTTAGACTTTGTTTGATTGTGTCATCCTCCTTGATACTTCGAGTTCCTAGATCGCTATCTAGAGGGTCCAAGTCCGTTGGCGAAGAACGTATTCGATTCTGGTTCGCTCAGTATATTGTTCGGGTTCTTTCGAGTTCAACATCTTGTTAATTTCCAGCAACTTCAACACCATTTTCTGCCATTTTAGACGTTCATTTACTTCCATGAAAGCCCTTTGAAGCATTCATCAACATTTGAATTCTGAAACTGCCAGAAAATTCCTTCTTCTCATTTCTTTCTTTATTTTCGTTTTTTTGTTCTTGTTGTGTTAACATCATTCTAACATCCATAACATTGTGTTTATTGCAGAAATATGCTTGCTACAATCCTAGATCCGTTACAAACAAAGGACCGTTATTTCTGAAGCAAAGTACCCTTTATCAGTATGTTAACCCGAATGCTTCCCAAATCGTCATCAACCTGGCCTCGGTCTCTTGCATGACTTCTGATGGATACGACATCCTCTGCATCACTTTCTTCAACAATCTCATGCTTAAAGATATTTCTAGGCCGGTTTTGCCTCTCATGTCCCCTATTGCTTTGGTTATCTCCTTGGGAACCTTCAAGCCGATCCATCCTCTCATGAATAGGCTCTAATTCTACACGTAGAAGCCTTCTCATCTCCTGAATTAGTGCTTGAGTCTGGAGGTTTTGAGTAGGGTGTTCTTCTTCATTGTTACCTGCATGCTGAGACATTTTAAATTGAAAATATGATAGGAATTTAAGACCTCACCAGTTTATACACACAAAATCCTCACGTTCACTCCAAGGAAAGTAAGATGTCGCTCAATTCACTCGTGTTTGCACTCTAGGACTTATTTGGCTTTTACTTGTCCTCTTCTGCTCTCACAAACTCTCTGTGCCTTTTCCCACTCAAATTCTCTCAAAACGAGTTCTTAAGAGAACTAACTCGAACCTGTCAAAACTTTTATTGATAATATGGCATTTTGGCTGCAAAACAATGGTTAGGGTTGGAAATAGAAAGAAAGAAAGAGTTTAAAATGAAATGGAAAAAGTTTAGGGACTGAAATGTAAGAAAAGGTAAAAATAAGGATACAAATGAAAGAAATGAAGAAAACAGAACGTTACCACAAAACTTGACTTACAAACTGGTTATGAGCAATCAAACTTTAGGAACTTCTCGGAGTTGGTTGCTTGGACGTTTGTACTTCAATATTCACCCTTTTGAAATTCTGATTTTCTTTTCTTTTTTTTGATCTACTTCAGATTCCTTGTGTTTGGAACAATCTGAATTTTCTCTTTTTTTGTTTTTTTATTATCAGAATTGAAATAAGAAGATACAAGGCTTACTTGATTCTTCCTTTTTGCTCTGATACCACATGATACGCTCCAACTCTTCAATTGATGTTGTAGAGAGAAGCTTTGATTGCCCAGACCTTTGAATGCAAGCAAGCTGATACATGCATGGGAGGGCTAAAGCGATGCATATTGGACAAGAAGTTGAATCTGTTTGTGAAGTCTGAAAAGTCAGCCAACTTGAGACAACATTTCGGGTGGGATCCTGACATTTCTAGGCAAAGTTGTCTTCTAACAATTTGACCGGCATTCAGTTACCTTTCCAACGCATCTTGAAACACATCAATCGGACATCGGGAACTCAAGATACATTCATTTTACTGAAGACTGCGCATGCAGAAAACTGGATACGGGATTATTACGAGAATTTGTAAAATTCAGCCCAAAAGCTATTATATAAGGCTTTTGGACGAATTAGACTTAGCCCAACTTAATTATTAACATTTAAATTATGTTTTTAGGGTTTTATATACTTTAGGAACCAGCCACCCTTCTCCCAAGCAACTCTTATCAACTTATCAGCTTATCACTTGCAGCCCAAGCACAAGGAGTTTAAAGGCTGTTTTTCTTTTATTTTTTTAATTAAATTAGGGTTTCCTAGTTTTAGTAGAAGTTAGATTACTTTTGCTATCCTTCACCTATAAAAGGATGAAACCTCCACCATTGTAATACATATTATTGAGATTTTCTTTGATTAATGAAATATTTAGTGAGTTTGTTTTTGCAAGTACTGATTACTTGTGCCTTAGAAGTCTTCTTCAACATAAGTTCGACGAGTTCTTGTGAGGGAGATCATCTTCACACTCTTGCTTGCCTAGGTAATTGCGTCTAGGAGGGTGGGTTAGAGCCGCTTGAGGTTGCTTGCTTAGATAATTGCGTCTAAGAGGGTGCCGAGGACGAAACAACAACAACAAATTGCAAGCCATCTTCATCTTCAATCTTCACACCATCTCTCATAATTCCATAAACAAAGCTGGAAATTTCAGATTTGTTTTACTTATCCTTATCTTCATCTTTTTTAATCTTTTTGTTATATTCTTATTGTTCATCTACTAATCTTCTTTATCGTCTTCTTTTCTTTAAATTTCTAGCCTTGAATCTGAAATTTTCAAGAAAAGCCCTTCTCGTTTCTATTGAATTTTCAGATCTACCCATAGCTTTCTTGATTGAGTCTAGAGCTCCTAGTTCTTGTAACAACTTGATTGAAGGCTTCCAAATCCACAATTGTGCTACTCTATCATTTGGTATCAGATTTGGGACGATTCTTGGCAAGAATTTTGGCGTTTTGGGTGAAAATTCGAACAAAAGGAGAAAATTCGCAAAATTCAAACGAACGAATTTTGAGCTGAAAATTTCCAGATCAGATCTACACTATTGTAGGAGTCACCAAAAAAATTTTCAGAATTTTTTGACTTCGGGAACACCTCGAACAAAGTGGATCAAGTTGCTGCATATTTCAGGGTTTTTTCGGGTTTTCTGATCTTCTTTCATTCTTAACTATTTGTTTTCATTTGTTTTACCTTTTTATTGTCTTCTATACATTATCTAACACTTTTTTGCTTCTTGTGTTAGTAGGAAATTAAAAGTTGCATACCTTTCTTTCTTCTTGCAACTAGAATTCAATTGGTGTCATACCTTTCATTGGACTCCTAGTACAAATAGGACTCATTGTTAGGATTAAACTCCGATTATAACTTGTTAACTTGTGGCAGGAAGGTCTTTAAAGAGTACAAGATCGGCTTACTTGCCTCGCTAAGTATTTCTTTCTTGGAGTGTTTAGTGAGATTCCTAGTTTTCTTTCTTTTGTTTTTCACCTTTGTAAATTTGAGTGTTCTAGGATGTTTCACAGAGACAAGCCTCGTGCAAAACAACATGATACTTTGGGTTCTACTTATCGAGGAAAGCCTTCCTTGACCAAACCGAGGCATTCGTTCCATTTTTGTGAAGAAAGGCGAACTGAACCAAGGCGAACCGCACACACTTTGGCCATCCCAATATTCAGAATACCTTCTTTTCAAGGAAGGTATGATCCTGATGGTTATTGTGATTGGGAAAATAGGGTTGATTTCCTATTTGGTTGTTACGGATATCCCGAGGAAGATCAAGCTTCATTAGTGGCCCTAAAGTTCGAGGAATATACAGTACTATGGTGGCGTTTATTACAACGAGATAAGCATCTCAATGGTGAAGCCAAAATAAGAACATGGGCTGAACTTAAAAAGGTCATGAGAGAGCGATTCGTTCCCAAACATTACCAACGACAAGAATCCAAGACTTGTCATAAGAAATACTCCTCTTTTGGTAAAGGTACATCTCAACCTTCATCTTTTAACAGCCCTACTAATGCACTATTCGTCTCTAGTAGTACGACGCTGAAGGAAGAAGAATCATTGCTAGCCCAAAAGGATAATGAACAACCATCGGCGAGTCATGTCGAAGAAGACCAAGGAAAACAAGATGACGAAGAAATTTGTTATCCTCGAGAACATGCGGAAGATGTCACTACTGAGAGTTTAACCTTACCCAATAATGAGCAAATACTTTCAGAAGATGACGTTTCGGAAGAAGAAACACTTGAACCCATAAATCAAGACAATCTTTCATGCTTAGTAGTGAGTTCTCTTGATTCATCAACAACCTCCCAAGAAAGTAAGTGTGATTCTATCCTTTTATTTGATTCTCGTCCTATCATTTTGTTAGAAACACTTCATCCTCTACATAAATTGTATTTCGATGATATTTTTTGTGAGAGGAATTGGGTACGTGAGTTATCTTATTTGAAAAAGACCGAGAGTCAAGAGGCCGAGAGCAATAAAAGTCAAATTAATGGCCCAATTTTGGTGAGTGAAAAGAAACATGAGGTAAAAGTCGAAAAATGTCCAAATGAAAAAGGCGATAAAAAGATAAAGCGAGATTTTTTTCGACCTAACCATAACATCATTGTTTCGATTGGCTTTGAGATCTTTTTTCAGGATTTTGTTGAACCATTAAGAGGAGCTCAATTGGATCACTCCACCAATGACAAAGATTCCGTTTCGATTGCCATTGTTAAACGTCATTCTTTTACTGTTTTTGATTCGAGGACGAATCCTTTTGAGGAGAGGGGGAATGATACATGCATGGGGGGGGGCTAAAGCAATGCATATTGGACAAGAAGTTGAATCTGTTTGTGAAGTCTGAAAAGTCAGCCAACTTGAGACGACATTTCGGATGGGATCCTGGCATTTCTAGGCAGAGTTGTCTTCTAACAATTTGACCGGCATTCAGTTACCTTTCCAACACATCTTGAAACGCATCAATCGGACATCGGGAACTCAAGATACGTTCATTTTACTGAAGACTGCTCATGCAGAAAACTGGATACGGGATTATTACGGGAATTTGTAAAATTCAGCCCAAAAGCTATTATATAAGGCTTTTGGACGAATTAGACTTAGCCCAACTTAATTATTAATATTTAAATTATTTTTTTAGGGTTTTATATACTTTAGGAACCAGCCACCCTTCTCCCAAGCAACTCTTATCAACTTATCACCTGCACTTATCAGCTTATCACTTGCAGCCCAAGCACAAGGAGTTTAAAGGCTGTTTTTTTTTTGTTTTTTTTTAATTAAATTAGGGTTTCCTAGTTTTAGTAGAAGTTAGATTACTTTTGCTATCCTTCACCTATAAAAGGATGAAGCCTCCACCATTGTAATACAGGTTATTGAGATTTTCTTTGATTAATGAAATATTTAGTGAGTTTGTTTTTGCAAGTACTGATTACTTGTGCCTTAGAAGTCTTCTTCAACATAAGTTCGACGAGTTCTTGTGAGGGAGATCATCTTCACACTCTTGCTTGCCTAGGTAATTGCGTCTAGGAGGGTGGGTTAGAGCCGCTTGAGGTTGCTTGCTTAGATAATTGCGTCTAAGAGGGTGCCGAGGACGAAACAACAACAACAAATCGCAAGCCATCTTCATCTTCAATCTTCACACCATCTCTCATAATTCCATAAACAAAGCTGGAAATTTCAGATTTGTTTTACCTATCCTTATCTTCATCTTTTTTAATCTTTTTTGTTATATTCTTATTGTTCATCTACTAATCTTCTTTATCGTCTTCTTTTCTTTAAATTTCTAGCCTTGAATCTGAAATTTTCAAGAAAAGCCCTTCTCGTTTCTATTGAATTTTCAGATCTGCCCATAGCTTTCTTGATTGAGTCTAGAGCTCCTAGTTCTTGTAACAACTTGATTGAAGGCTTCCAAATCCACAATTGCGCTACTCTATCACAAGCCTTGTATCACGAATGTTTTCTTGTGAAAATATGTTGAAATGGATGAAAGGAGATAGGTTGCGGAAGGATGGTAGTGTTTGTATGTCAAAAGGGTGTAAGGAAAGGAAGATAGATAAGTAGGAAGATGGTTTCGGATGGTGTATGGAAGATGGTGAAGAGAAAGGATGTTGGTAGTATTCAAAGGCTAAAAAAGATGAACATATGCTAAGGAGCATATACCCTAACTTGGATGAGGCCTTAAGGGTGGTAAAAGGACTTAGATTGAGAAACAATGGATGTTTAACAATCTAAAGTATCAAGATGGAAAGAAAAGGGAGACGCCACAAATCAATAAAGATTTGATAAGTCAAGAAGTTCTAAAAAGAACAAGGATGAGAGAAAACCTCACAAAGTAATTTTTATAATCTGAATTGTGTGTTTACAAATGAAAATGCATTACATATTTATAGTAAATGAAAGGGGGTGGCCGAAATGGTGTGTAGGGGAGAGGGAATGATTCGGCAGCCTTGGTGTCTCCCTCCTTTGGTCGAATTGGTGTGATAAGGGCTTGAATAGGTGTTGATAACCTATCAAGCACTATTCGGCAGCCTTGCACCTTTCCAAATTGGCGCCAAGGTGTGTAGAGGTGCCTAGGTTCCCTCCTTTGCTATTCGGATAGGTAGGTGCCCTTCCATCACTTAGCTAGGTAGCTAGTGTCACTAGCTGGACCACTGAAGGAGCTGGTAGTAGTTAGAGGAGCTGGAGATGAGCTGGACGAGCTAGGCTTGAGCTGACTTGAGCTGAGCTAGCTAGCTAAAGGTGAGTAGCTGATTTGAGCTGATCCGAGCTTTCTTTAGCTGAGTGAGCTAGTCTTGAAGTGCCTTTAAGTTGTCTTCTAGCTACTGGAGTGTTTTAGAGCTGAAACGAATCCTCCTTTGCTCAGAAATCACTCTTTTGCTATTTGAGCTCTTTGAAGCAGTTTTGAGCTGAGTGAGCTGGTCCTTTAGTATCATTGAGCTCTTTTAAGACTCCATAAGTGTCCTCGAACCATTTGGCAGCTTGTAGAGTTGAAACATCCAAACAATGTTTTGAGCTGATTTTGACATTTTGAGCTGGAACCGAGCTGTAGCACACTCCCTTGAGCTGTGTTAATATAACCTATGAAGAAAACAATGAATTATACAAGTAATGTCTCCTTTAAATAGTATAGGGACTATAATGCATAAGTATAAAGTAAAGTTTTAAATGATGCAAACTATAATCTAAAGATGCAAACATTTGCTTAAGTAAAGATGTGGTTTTAAACTTAAGTATGGGTATCACATATAACATGCTAAGGTCATGAAAATAAAGTATGCAAAACATATACATAGTATGATGTGATAACATGAATCTAAATAACCAGAAATGAGTGTAGAAAAAGTAAGTAATATGAGAGAAGTAAAGAAAACTCATGTGTCTTTCATGTTTAAAACACAACATGAAAGTGTGCAAAACTTGTTGGTGAACGTGCACACATCAAGGCATCTTGTATGAAAGATGTTGATGTTAGCACATCCATGCATGCAAAGGAGGCTGATCCGGAGGTCTTGCCAATAGGACCTATCACTCATTCTAAGGCAAAGAAATTCAGGGAAGTTCTTTCCCTCACTTGTGCTAAAGTTTCTGAATCTTTTGATAGTGATTGTGCCTTAGAAAATAGGCTTTATAATGTGTTTCAAGCTGATATGTGACATATCTATGCTTATACTATGTATCTAAGCGTGTTTACTATGTATCTATTATGTTTGGTGTGTTTTATAATGTATTTGACATGACTTATAACGTTTTTGTATTTGTTTGTGTGTTGTTGAATAAGATTACAAAGCTTTGATAAGTGTTCTATTGTTTTGTAACATGTACATGAAAGGACAACAGCTCAGGAGAGTTATCTTCAGCTCGGAGGAAGCTCAAGTGAGTGTATGCAGCTCATCACCAGCTCAAGAGAGTGTATGCAGCTCAGCTCCAGCTCAGGAGAGTGTAACCAGCTCACCTTCACCTCAAGATAGCTGGAAGCCTTTGATCCCAGCTCACCTCATCTCACTTCACTTGTAGCTAGCTCATTCTAGCTCAGCTCAGTTCCAGTCAGCTCAACTTCAGCTCCACTAGCTCAACTTCAGCTGACAAGTCTAGAAGTAGATGAAAAGTGTCCTACATGTCGGGGAGTGTACCGGTGCACATGTGGCAGCCTAGGTGGCATCTAGTCATGCGAAGCATCCACGTGGCAGCTTTGATGATGTGTGTGCATGTGTGGCCGAACCAAACAGCCCTACCTTCTCAATGTGCAGCAAACTTAATGGATAAGACCAAGAAGTTTTACGTTTGAATTTCAAACATTTATCACATGTTAAATGTGATTCATGTGGCGCCTAAAGGTTCAAATGAGTGGCTGATTTTTGTAGCCGCCCAAAGGAGGTTTTCATTAGTTACAAATTTAAAGTTGAATTTTAAATTGTAATTTAATTTCAACAGCATGTTATGGACGGCCACCCCTCCCTCTTCTCCTATATATATATATATATATTCCAAACAATGTAAAAGGGTTACTTTTTTGAATGAAAAATTTATTTGTAAGTTTTCTCTCAAATTCGGTTCTTTTTAAAGACCGTGCAAGCTATGTTTCAGCTCCAAAACACTCATATGGTTCAAGGGCAGCTCAAAGACACTAAAGAACCAGCTCACTTAGCTAGATGAAGCTCTGTTTAGCTCAAAACATCACTTAACTTTAGCTAGCTAGCTCAGCTCGAACCAACTCAACCTCATCACAATCAGCTCATCTCAGCTTACCCTACAACTACCAGCTCGAGAGTGTGGACACCCCAAGGGTCACCTACCAGCTGAAACACCATGGAAGCTTCCATGCACCCATTCGACCAAGGGAGGGAAAGCTTGGAGCCATTCCCATGCTTGGCGCCATCGTGGAGAGACACCAAGGGGCCGAATCATTTCTTATAACTTATCAAGCCTTTTCGGCCATTGTGAAGGGGTACAAGCCCTAGCCGAAACATTCCTTGCCTTTGTACATGCCTATTCGGCCACCTTCTTCCCCTACTATAAATATGTAAGCCATTTTGGCATTTGGACACACACTTTGATCAATACAAATTATATTTTCTGAGTTTATCTCTCATTCTTGTTCTTTTAAGAACTTCTTTAACTTATCAAATCATTTTATTGATTTGTGGCGTCTCTTATTCCATCTTTTGGTACTTTAGGTTGTTGAATATTTATTATTCATCAATCTAAGTCCTTCCTACCACCCTCAAAGCCTTATTCAAGTTCGGGTTTATGCTTCTTAGCATAAGTTCATCTTTTTGAGACTTTGAATACTATCCTTCTTATTTCTTTAATCTTCTTTTGTTTCACTATCTGAAACCATCACCTTCCATCTTCATTCCCTTCATCCATTTTACCTTACAAACACTACCATCCTTCCGCCACCTATCTTCTTTCATCCATTTCAACATATTCCCACAAGAAGACGATCGTGCAACAAGGCTTACTTGCATTCTAAGGTCCGGACAATCAAAGCTTCTCTCAACAATGCCAATTAGAGAGTTGGAGCGTATCATGTGGTAATCAGAGCAAAGGAAGAATCAAGCAAGCCCTATATTTTTTTCATTTCTTATTTCTGATTTAAAAAAAGAGCAAAAAAAAAACAAAAAGAAAAGAAAAAGAAATTCAGATTGTTCCTTACTACAAATACAAGGAATCTGAATTAGATAAAAAAAATAAGAGGAAAGAAATCAGAATTTCAAAAGGGTGAAGATTGAAGTACAAACGTCCAAGCAACCAACTCGGAGAAGTTCCTCAAGTTTGATTGCTCGCGACCAGTTTGTAAGTCAAGTTTTGTGGTAACGATTCTGTTTTCTTCATTTCTTTCTTTCAATTTATCTTTTCTTACATTTTAGTCCCTAAACTTTTCTTTCTTCTTTTAAACTCCTTCGTTCTTTCAATTTCCCAAACTTAACCCTTGTTTTGCAGCCCAAACGTCATAATATCATAAAATATTTGACAGGTTTTAGTTAGTTCTTTCAAGAACTTGATTTGTGAGATTCGAGAGGTAAAAGGCAAGAGAGTGGTGAGCACAGAAGGGGAAGTAAAAGCCAGAATTCCCAGAGTGTAAACACGAGTGAAATTGAGTGACATCTTCTCTTTTCTTTGGAGTGACCGTGAGGTTTTTGTGTATGTGTGTTTGGTGAGGTCCTTTTATACATTTCTTTCATCTTTCTTTTACTAACCATGTCACATGATTCCTTCAACAATCCATCAACCCAAGACGTGCCGAATGATCTACAATGTTCAAACATCTTTCAGACACATTGCCATGTTCAAGGAAAAGTGTGCTCCATTGTCATAGATGGTGGAAGTTGTACAAATATTGCTAGCACTTTGATGGTCAAGAAACTTGGTTTGACAACAACGAAGCATCCAAGTCCATAAAAGATTCAGTGGTTTAATGATGATGATGCGATCGAAATCACCGAGCAAGTTATCATTCCATTTTCCATTAGAAGATACAAGTATGAAGCAATTTGTGATGTGACACTCATGCATACCAGCCATCGACTTCTTGGACGATCGTGGCAATACGATAGACGAGCAATTCATGATGGATTCGCCAACCGATATTCCTTTTCTTTTCAAGGCAAAAAGATTATGATGTGAGCACGTTTATGCCACCCAACGATGCAGCTTCAAACTTTCAGGGAGTTTACTTTTTCACTTGTTACATACTGATGTGTAACATTTTTTATGCTATATTATTTATATTAGTGTGTTTACTATGCATATAGTATGTTTGGTGTGTTTTAACTTAGTTTGATATTACTTATGGTGTGTTTACGACTTGTATTATTGTTTCCATTATGTTTATATTGCTTTGATGGAAGTTTGTTGCCTTTTGACGTAGGTACGTAGGAGGACACTCACTCAAGTGAGCATATGCAGCTCAACTCCAGCTCAAGTGAGCATATGCAGCTCAACTCCAACTCAAGTGAGCATATGCAGCTCAACTCCAGCTCAAGTGAATGTGTGCAGCTCATCCCCAGCTCACCAGAGTATATGCAGCTCAGTCCCAGCTTAGGAGAGTGTAACCAGCTCACTTTCAGCTAGTTCGTTTCAGCTCAGCTAGATTTCTGTCAGCTCAACTTCAGCTCCACTAGCTCAACTACAGCTGACAAGTCCCATAGCAGCTGAACAAGTGTCCTACAAGAGTGTGGCAGCCAGTACAACAAATGTGAGCCGAATTGACAGTACCATATGTTCGTGTGAGCATGTACCGTGCATATCCCACATCAATTGCTTGGTGCAGCTAGGTGCAGCCGAGAGGCTTCCTTGTTCATTCATCACATGTGCGGGCAAATGGAATTACATATGTGTGACATTTGACCATGCGCGGCATTTTTTCATTTCCAGTGTGGAATTCCATTTAAAGAGCACATGGGTTTATTACCTTTGATGGAAGCACATGCAGAATGACCTTTGTTTTCACTCTCACACGTCTTGCAAGTGGGGTTTGAAAATTGCTTCAGCACATAATTACATGTGCAGCAATCTGTATGAGAACAAATGCATAATTCTTTGAAATTCAAAGATGACGGGTGATTGCATGTGATTTAATTCACATTGCCGCCCACATGCCATACACGGCCAGAAATGGATAAGCATATACAGCTTTGTGGGTTTGAAATTCAAACCATGCACATTTTACATGTGCTTAAAATATTTGGCGCACCAAACTGAATTCATGTCTGAAAAGCACATGCCGCCCTTAGTTAGTTTTCCACTTTGAATTTAATTTTAAAATGGCCGAAGGACAGCCACAAATTGAATTGGGCAACCCCCTCCCTTGTATTATATATTGTAGCCGAACATATTTTTAAAATGTTGGATCATTTTATAATAAAATTTTTGTGAGATTATTCTCTCAATTTCGGTTTTTCACCAAACTTTCTTTGGTATTTCAGGCGTTTTTTGTTGTGTCAAAATTTTACTTGATACTTCGTGTTCCTAGATTGCTATCTAGTGGGTCCAAGTCCTATTGACGCGGAGCAGATTCGATTCGGGTTTGCATAGTAGATTATGTAGGTTCTTTCGAGCTTTTCGTCACCAAATTTCAGCTGAATTTCCAGCAACATTTCTGTCATATTTCGGACACCGAAACAGCCATGAACGCCCTTTGAAGCATTCGTCTTCTTTGTCATCCAAATCTGTCCAGAAATTCCTACACCCTTTTTCTATGTTTCTTTTTATTTTGATCCTAAAACAATGTACATATTTGTTTTTATTGTTGAGATATGCTTGCTACTATTCTAGATCCGTTACAGACAAGGAACATTGTTTCGACAAACAATGCCCTTATCAGCTCAAAAGAAGGAGGGGATGTTGTATGCACGTTTCTACTCACATTCACTATGCTTTCATCTTGTTAATCAAGCATGAAAGAAGAGGGAGTTCTTCCTTACTTCATTATCTATTTACTTATTTATGCATTATATAATATGCTTGGATTATCATATGTTATCATTCATTTGTAAATCATATGATATTCATGCATTACATAAACCACATCTTTACTTAGTATTTCAGCTTATTTCCAGCTCAATTATATCATAGGTAGTCAGCTATATATATTTAATCGTATTCACTTATATTTTTATGTGTTTTCTTTGTCGGACATGATAAATACAGCTCAAGGGACTAGTGGCCAGCTCCATTTCAGCTCAAAGACTTTCTTTGAGCTCAAAATAGCTCATTGATGATTCGAGACCGTGCAAGCTATGTTTCAGCTTCAAAACACTCCTATGGTTCAAGGGCAGCTCAAGGACACTAAAGGACCAGCTCACTTAGCTAGAGAAAGCTCCGTTTAGCTCAAAACATCACTCAACTTTAGCTAGCTAAATCAGCTAGCTAGGTCAGCTCGAACAAGCTCAACCTCAGTTCAATCAGCTCATCTCAGCTCACCCTACAACTACCAGCTCGAGAGTGTGGACACCCCAAGGGTCACCTACCAACCGAAACACCATGGAAGCTTCCATGCACCCATTCGGCCAAGGGAGGGAAAGCTTGGTGCCATCGTGGGGAGACACCAAGGGGCCGGATCATTGCTTATAACTTATCAAGGCCTATTCATGCACTTATCAAGCCTTTTCGGCCATTGTGAAGCGGTACAAGCTCTAGCCGAAACATTCCTTGCCTTTGTACATGCCTGTTCGGCCACTCCCTTCCCCTACTATAAATATGTAAGCCATTTTGGCATTTGGACACACACTTTGATCAATACAAAATTTATTTTGTGAGTTTATATATCTTTCTTGTTCTTTTAAGAGCTTCTTTGACTTATCAAATCATTTTATTGATTTGTGGTGTCTCCTATTCCATCTTTTGATACTCTAGGTTGTTGAATATTTATTACTCACTAGTCTAAGTCCTTCCTACCACCCTCAAAGCCTTATTCAAGTTCGGGTTTATGCTTCTTAGCATAAGTTCATCGTTTTGAGACTTTGAATACTATCCATCTTATTTCTTTCATCCTCCTTTCTTTCACTATTTGAAACAATCACCTTTCACCTTCCATCTTCATTTCTTTCATCCCTTTTCCCTTACAAACACTACCATCCTTCTGCCACCTATCTTCTTTCATCCATTTCAACATATTCCCACATGAAGACGAACGTGCAACAAGGCTTACTTGCATTCTAAGGTCCGAGCAATTAAAAGCTTCTCTCAACAATGCCAATTAGAGAGTTGGAGCATATCAGTTTTAGTGTGCACGTGTTTTCTATTATGTTGTTTATGGTTTATTTTAGTAGCACTAGAGTTTGTTGAATCATATAACACATATTTATTATATTTAGCATGCATCATATTATCTTGTTTCATTTCTTGTATCTACCGATGTTATGCAAGGACAATGAATAGACACGTCGCTAGGGTGATTCAGAGAATTGTTACTATTGGAGAGGTGCTTGCTTGAGGTGCTTTCTTACATTCATATGGAAATTGACATGCTTGCTTACATTCACGATGGACGACAATTCTAGAGAGGTGCTTGCTTGAGGTGCTTGCTTACAATCACATGGAAATTGACATGTTTGCTTACATTCCCAATGGACGGCAACCTTAGAGAGGTGCTTGCTTACATCCACTTGCAAATTGACATGCTTGCTTACATCCACTTGCGAATTGACATGCTTGCTTCTGATACATACACTTGCGAATTGACTTGCTTGCTTCTGATTACATTGGGTGGCAAAGGCACACATTTCAATGTTTTTAATTTTTAATTCATTATCCTTTCACACCTCCCTAGGAATGATGGCTGGTCACTTCAGTTTGTAAAGCCTATAAATAGAGGTTGGTTTTTTCAACTGTAAGACACAACTTTGATTAATGAAATTTGAGAGTTTATCTCTTTTGTTCTTTTGAGAACTTTATCGATCCTTCAAGTTATGCTTATTGAATTAAAATTTGATATCTTTGATTTCTAGTTCTACATAACTAGAGGGTCAATATCCTTATTTCGTTTAGAGACTGTTATAGGGTTTAGGCCAAACTTTTTAGTGTTCTTCAATTCTCAAGTCCTAAACTACATTCCATCTTCCATCATCCAATTCTACCACCACCATCAAACACACCATCACCCTTTTAAACCATCTGAAATTGTTGCAAGTCTTACAACACAAAGTTACTTCATTTACGATTGGGCAAATCAAGCATCTCAGTAAATTCCAAGACGAGATCGCATCAGATGGTAATCAGAGCTTAGGCTAAATCAAGTAAGCCTTTGTGTTTTGTTGTTAAAAAACAAAGAGAAAAGAAAGGAATTTTTGTGAAAAAAAGAAAGAAAAAAGAGATAAAAAAGAAAAAAATCGACAGCAAGGTTCGAGATATTTTTTCCTTATTTTAGATCATTAGTTGTTTGTTTCAATATTCTAACTTTGACCATAAGCCTTTTCATCTAAGCCTACCTTATACACCATTTCTTTCCAAACCTTAACATCTATTTTGCAGCCGAGAGATTGAGTACATTAGAGGGTAAAAGCCGAAGAGAGCGACTGAATTTTTATTTTTTTGCTATTTTTCTTTCTTTTTGAGTGAACATGGAGCCGTGAATGCTTATAAGAATATAGGGGAGTCTAATGAAAGACAAATAAGAGGAATCCCGAGGCTACAGTTTCAAGCACTGGTTCGAGAATTGGGACAACTTATGGACCAGAAACTCAAGTCAATACATGAGTGGATTGATGGCCTAGAAGAGAGATCCATGGGAGCCACACCCGTTCTAGCACAGGGTAACCCAGGACAAGGCGTCCAAGAAGGGGAGATTGAGCAGATTGTGGATGACAATGAACAGCCCATTGTTGTGCAAAATCAACGCCCACATCGGAGGAATCAAGAAAGGATTGATGATAACCTTGCAAATATGAAGATGAACATTCTGCCATTTCAAGGGAAAACAGATCCGAAGGCTTATCTTGAGTGGGAGCAAATGATCGAACACATCTTCGACTGTCACAATTACTCCAAGCAAAAGAAGGTAGAAATAGAATCCATTAAATTCACTAATTATGCAATAGTTTGGTGGAACCAGTTAACCATGAACAGACAAAGAAATAGAGAACGTTCGGTGTCCACGTGGGAGGAAATGAAAAGCATAATGAGAAAGAGGCTTATACAAGCTTACTATCATCGAGAATTAATGCGGAAACTCCAGAACTTCAAACAAGGTAACATGAGTGTGGAAATTATTTTAAAGAGATGGAGATGACAATGATACGAGCAAATGTGGAGGAAGATGCTGAATCTACTATGGCAAGGTTCATTTCAGGTCTAAATCAAGACATAGCCGACACCGTGGATTTGTAATACTATGTGGACTTAGAAGAACTAGTTCACTTGGCTATGAAGGTGGAACAACAATTTAAACGTAAAGGTACGTTATGAAACAATCCTTCTACTTCTAAGTGGAGTCAGAATTCTAAATTGGGACAGATTACTCCCAAAGTGCCATACAAGCCAAATCAGTTTAAAGAAAACGTTGGGACAACAAAACCCAACAAGACTGTTGATGTGAACAAAGGAAAGCCACAAGCTACATCAAATTGATCCAAGGATATTGATACATGCACGGGAGGGCTAAAGCAATGCATATTGGACAAGAAGCTGAATCTGTTTATGAAATCTGGAATGTCAGCCAACTTGCGACGACTTTTCGGATGGGATCCTGGCATTTCTGGGCAGAGTTGTCTTCTAAAAATTTGACCGGCATTCAGTTACCTTTCCAACGCATCTTGAAACACATCAATCGGACATCGGGAACTCAAGATACGTTCATTTTACTGAAGACTGCACATGCAGAAAACTAGATACGAGATTATTATGAGATTTTGTAAAATTCAGCCCAAAGGCTATTATATAAAGCTTTTGGACGAATTAGACTTAGCCCAACTTAATTATTAATATTTAAATTATGTTTTTAGGGTTTTATATACTTTAGGAACCAGCCACCTTCTCCCAAGCAACTCTTATCAGCTTATCACTTGCACTTATCAGCTTATCATTTGCAGCCCAAGCACAAGGAGTTTAAAGGCTGATTTTATTTTATTTTTTAAATTAAATTAGGATTTCCTTGTTTTAGTAGAAGTTAGATTACTTTGGCTATCCTTCACCTATAAAATGATGAAGCCTCCACCATTGTAATTCAGATTATTCATATTTTCTTTGGTTAATGAAATATTTAGTGAGTTTGTTTTTGCAAGTGTTGATTACTTGTGCCTTAGAAGTCTTCTTCAACATAAGTTCGACGAGTTCTTGTGAGGGAGATCACCTTCACACTCTTGCTTGCCTAGGTAACTGCGTCTAGGAGGGTGGGTTAGAGCCGCTTGAGGTTGCTTGCTTGGTTAATTGCGATCAAGAGGGTGCTGAGGACAATTTATCCATCTATCTTCTATCTACATCATCATCGCCTATCTTCAGCCATCTTTTCACTGATCCAGCATTCTCCATCAACATTCGCGCCAACATCCTTATCTGCTTCCGCAACGGGGCTGCGTTCGTATCAGATATTCAATGCTTCTAATGTCTTAGAAGGGAACATATAGCTAGTCAATGCCCAAATAGGCATACTATGGTGATTCGAGGAAGTGTCGAGATAGAATCCAAATCAGAAAAAGAAGAAGTTGATGCCATAAGTGAAGATGATGAAGACATAGACCCTCCCGTTGAAGGAGAAGTGCTCGTTGTGAAGAGGAGTCTAAATACACAAATTGCACAAGGTGACCAACAATGAGAGAATATCTTTCATACACGCTGCCATATCAATAGAAAGGTATGTTTTTTTATCATTTATGGAGGAAGTTTTACTAATGTTGCTAGCATGTTAATGGTGGACAGACTTGGATTGGTGGCAACAAAACACCCACACCCGTACAAGCTTCAATGGCTTAATTATGGTGGGGAATTGAAGGTGACCAATAGGTACTCGTACCATTTTCCATCAGTAGATACAAGGACGAGGTCCTATGTGATGTTGTATCCATGCACGCCAGCCACTTACATTTGGGGAGGCCTTGGCAGTTCAATCAAAGAGTGAATCATGATGGATATAGCAATCGATACTCATTCACTTTTGAAGGAAGGAAGCACACGCTAACCCTTTTATCACCACAACAAGTACAAGATGATCAATTACACTTGAAAAAGAGTTTCCAAGGATTAAAAGAAAAAGAAACTAAAAATGAGAGGAAAAATGAGCGAGAGAATGAGAGAAAAATAGTAAGTATTAGTAAAAGTGGGAAGGGAAAGAGTGAAATTGAAAGAGGGGGGAGAAGCTTAAAATGAGCGTATATGCTAGGGGTAGTGAAATTAGAAAATGTGTTTTTGGCAAGGCAAACACTTCTTGTGCTTTTTTACAAGGAGAATTTTCTGAACACTAACGAACTCGATGCAACATTACCTTCTTCTATTGTTTCTCTTTTGCAGGATTTTGAAGATGTTTTACCCGACGTGATTCCAGGAGGTTTACCACCTATCCGTGGCATAGAGCATCAAATTGAATTTGTGCCTAGTTGATACGAGGATGCATGTCGAAACAGACTTCCTTCGATCGTAACGGATCTAGAATTGCGGTAAGCCCGTTCATGCAAAGAAAACATAACAAAAACTAGAATTCAAAGACATATTTAAGTATTGGAAATGAACAAAGAAAAGAAAGAAGAAAGGAAAAGAAAGCTTCGAATTATGAAAGTTTTTGAGGTTGAAGATGTGCTTCAGGTGTGCATCAATGGCAACAACTTCAAGCATTCAACAATGACAGAAACTTCATGAAAACGAACAAAATCCAAGGAAGAACTCGAACAATATACTGAACGAACCCGAACCTTATAACGATCTTGTTCAAATGGACCCGGACCCTTCGATTATACAACAACCGAGAACCCAAAGTATCAAAAGGATTGTCACAACAAACTAAGTCTGAAATGTCAAAAGAAAGTTCTAAAAAGAACCGAATTGGAGAGAACTCTCACGAAGTAAGTTTTCATTCAAAGTGTGTAACACTTGTTCATACAAATTCAACAAATATATAGCCATCATGAAGGGAGAAGGAGCCCAAACTTGTGGCTGAAATTTGAAGTACAAAATGCTTTAAATTTCAAACTAAATCCGCCAGAAACTACCCCAAAAATGGCGCCCAAATGTATGGCTGATATTTGAACGAATTAAACACATGTTTAATGTGTTAGATTCATTTGAATTTCAATTGAAATTAGCCAAAAACTTCCGCACATGTGCTTTGTGCACACATGCTCAAATCTGCCCGCACATGCACATGCCAAGGCTACCACATGTCGTGCACATACATGGAGGAAGGGTAGGGCGCCTATATGCAAGGCACATGCCTCTCGGACACTCTCACATACGTAGGACAGGTTTCAGCTGCTTCTGGACTCGTCAGCTGGAGTTGAGCTAGTTGAGCTGAACGAAGCTGAAGTGAGCTGAATTCAGCTAACTGAGAGTATAGTGAGCTGAGATGAGCTGCATACACTCCTTTGAGCTGCAACCGAGCTAAGATTAAGTCCTTAAGCTACTGTCCTTCAATATACCTACAAGGAAACAATTCAAACACATATAAAAAGCTTTTTCAAACTTAATGTAAACTTATAATAAGCTGAAATAACAATCCAAGCTTATTCTAAATTACACAACAAGCTGGCATAACTTAGTAAACATATTTATAAACTAGATAAGTTATTGAAAACATATCAAACGGGCAACAAAGCTTGTGCAAACTTATTTATAAACAACATATACTTAGCAAACCAAACCCAAAACACACAATACGTAGTATATACAAATGCAAACATCTATAAATACTAAGTATAACTACAAGGGGTTATGCATCAGTACGTAACACATTATAAACTCTATTTTCTAAGGCACAAACATTATCAAACGATTCTAAAACTTTAGCACAAGTGAGAGAAAGAACTTCCCTGAATTGTTTTGCCTTAGAGCGAGTGATGGGTCTTGTTGGAAGGACTTCCGGATCAGCATCCTTTGTTGGCATATATGTGCTCACATCATCCCCCTTCTTGAAAAGGATTTGTTCTCAAATCTGCAGAATCATCATAAGGGGATAAATCAGAAACATTAAATGTAGCACTTACATTGTATTCACCCGGTAAGTCTAGCTTGTAGGCGTTGTCATTCACTTTCTCCAACACCTGAAAAGGACCATCTCCTATCGGTAACAGCTCTGAACACCGTTGGGTTGGAAAATGTTCCCTTCGGAAGTGAACCCAAACCCAATCACCAACTTCAAAGGTAACTCACTTTCTACCCTTGTTTGCTTGCATTTCGTACTCATGAGTCCTTCGTTCTAGGTTCTCCTTAACCCGTTGATGCAACTTCTTCACATATTTTGCTTTAGTTGTACCGTCCATGATCATCATCTGTTCATGTGGTAAAGGCAACATATCTAGAGGAGTGATAGGATTAAATCCATAAACAACCTCAAATGGTGACATTTTAGTATCAGAATGAACAACATGATTATAGGCAAACTCAACATGTGGCAAACAATCTTCCCAATTCTTAATGTTCTTTTTAATGATGGAGCGAAGTAAAGTAGATAAAACTCTATTAACAACCTCAGTTTGTCCATCAGTTTGAGGATGACATGTAGCAGAAAACATAAGTTTTGTACCTAATTTGCACCAAAGAGTCCTCCAGAAATGACTCAAAAACTTTACATCCCTTTCAGAAATAATTGACCTAGGTGTACCATGCAAACATACCATGTGGTGAAACCTTCAATTTTGCTTTCTTACATGTCACACAACGGTCACAGTACCTTTCAACATCTCTACGCATCTTAGGCCAAAACAAATGCTCCTTCAATGTCTGTAACGTTTTGGTGACTCCAAAGTGACCCATTAATCCACCTTCATGTGCTTTACGGATCAGAATTTCACGCATAGAACCTTGTGGAATGCATATCCTATTTTCTTTAAAAAGATAGCCATCATGCCTATAAAACTTGCCATCTGCACCCATTTCACAAGAACTAAACTTATCTCTAAAATCAGGATCATCAACATACAACTCACGAATATATGCAAATCCAATCAAGTGAGAATCAATGTAATTTAAAAGCACATATATTCATGATAAAGCATCAACAACGACATTGTGATAGAGTAGCGCAATTATGGATTTGGAAGCCTTCAATCAAGTTGTTGCAAGAACTAGGGGCTCTGGACTCAATCAAGAAGATTAGGAGCAGATCTGGAAATTCAAGAGAAAAGAGAAGGACTTTTCTTAAAAAATTCAGATCCAAAACTGAAAAATCAAAGAATCAAAGGTAAGAAGGAAGATTAGGGGATAAATAATAAGTATTAAAACAAAAAGATTAAAAGAAGGATAGTGATGTGAGCACGTTTATGCCACCCAACTATGCAACTTCAAACTTTTAGGGAAGTTTGCTTTTTCACTTCTTACATACTGATGTGTAACATTTTTTATGATATCTTATTTATATTAGTGTGTTTACTATGTATATAGTATGTTTGGTGTATTTTGAATAAGTTTGATATAACTTATGTTGTGTTTATATTTATTTGTGTGTTAACAAATAAGTGTGCACTTGTCTACAACTTGTATTATTGTTTCCATTAAGTTTACAATACTTTGATGGAAGTTTGTTTCCTTTTGACGTAGGTACGTGTGAGGACACTAGCTCAAGTGAGCATATGTAGCTCAACTCCAGCTCAAGTGAGTGTATGCAGCTCGGTCCCAGCTCAGGAGAGTGTAACCAGCTCACTTTCAGCTTATCACACTTACATCTAGTTCGTTTCAGCTCAGCTCATTTCCAGTCATCTCAATTTTAGCTCCACTAGCTCAACTTCAGCTAACAAGTCCAGAAGTAGCTGAATTGCGTCCTACAAGTCGGGGAGTGTACCAGTGCACGCGTGGCAGCCTAGGTGGAATTCGAGCATGTGACCAACGTCTATTTGCATGTACCATGCAAGAATCGGCCTAAGGAAACACATGTGCCGCCAAGTATACGTGACCAGCTTTTCTTGAGAAAGGGGTGCAGCATTTCCTTTGAAATTCAAATATATATATATAACACAACAACAAAGGAAGCAGTCGTGCGCCACTTTTAATTCCCCTCCACGCACAACACGTGGAAATTCATTTTCTTTCACAAATAAAATCACATGCAGCCGCTCCACTTTGAAAATTACATGCAACCGAGATATGCTTTTATTCACATGTACATGCAGAATTCAATTTCAAGCAAAAAATGAAGTACACGCGCACCATTTCGGTTTTGTGGCTTTGAAATTCAAAGCCATGCATATATTATCACGTGTTTTATCCACACAAGCAGCCGACCATTCTAGTTTGAGCGGCATAAGGGATAAGAAGAAGTGGTTCACTTTGAAATGCAAAATAGTTGCACATTAAACATGTGTTCTTTCAAGTTGGCGCACATCATTTTAAAATGCATGGCTGAAATGCATTTCCACCAAGAAGAGAAGTTTTTATTTCAAATTCAAACTTGTATCTTTAATTTTCAGCCATACATTTAATTTCGGTAGCCCCTCTCTTGTATGCTACACATATGTAATCTGAATTCCTTTGTAAGGGTAGACAGTTTATGAATAAAAAATTTTGTGAGATTATTCTCTCAATTTCGGTTTTTCACCGAACTTTCTTTGGCATTTCAGACGTTGTTTGTTGTGTCAAAATTTTACTTGATACTTCGGGTTCCTAGATCGCTATCTAGTGGGTCCAAGTCCTTTGACGTTAGACAAATTCGATTCGGGTTTGCTCAGTAGATTGTGCAGGTTCTTTCGAGTTTAACGTTGTCGAATTTCCGCTGAATTTCCAGCAACATTTCTACCATTTTTGGGGCACCGAAACAGCCATGAACGCCCTTTGAAGCATTCGTCTTCTTCGTCGTCCAAATCTGTCCAGAAATTTCTACACCCTTTTTCTTTGTTTCTTTTTATTTTTCTTGTTATTTTGATCCTAAAACAATGTCCACATTTGTTTTTATTCCAGAGATATGCTTGCTACTATCCTAGATCCGTTACAAAAAAGGAACTTAGTTTCGACAAGCAACACCCTTATCATATGGTAATCAAAGCCTAGTCGGATTTTAGCAAGTTCTGTACTAGAAAACAAAAATAATTAAATAAATAAAAATTCAAATTTCTGAAGAAAAAAAAGTCAAAGTTTGATCAGAAAAGTCAAAGTCAAAAAAATTCAACAAAAAAAATTTAGATTCGAATATTTGGTGTATTTTACATATATAAAGTGTTGTTTGTTCATAAAAATGATGAAGGATGTTCAAGAATGCCATGGAATGCTTTGAAATCACCCGAAACAACTTGTTCTTGTTTGTTCGGTGATAGGATCGTTGTAAGCATTTCTTTTGCAGTAAGTTGTTTCTTTTCCTTCATTTTATCAGCCTTCATTTCTTTTGTTTCATCACCAATTTCCAGCCTTCTTGTTGCTTTTCTTTTTCAGCCTTTTTATTTTATTTCACCTAACAGCCCCTATTTGTCCTTTAACCATTTGTTTGTTTACCTATTATATTATCTTGTAAGTTTGACACAATTAACAAGTCCGAAAAATCGAATTAGTTCCTTAAAGAACTATTGCAAGAGATCGAGTGGAAAAGGCAATTGAGCGTGTGAGAACAAAAGGGGAGACAAAAAGAGCCATTCAAGTATTCTCCCGAGTGAAACACGAGCGATTGAGTGCAATTGTTGAGCGATCTTTCCTTGGAGCGATCTGTGAGATTTTGTTGAGTGTGCAGTGAGGTCCATTTCTTTATTTTTATTACTAACATATATATATATATATATATATATATATATATATATATATTGTGTTGTTTTTTTGTTGTTTTGTCATTTAAATTGGCAGGTTCTGATGATAATTCAGGTGAACAACAACCACCGAATCTCCAGATGCAAGCCTTAGAGCGCATGATGCAACGAGTGATTGCTAATGCATTGCAACCTATACATTCTCAATTGGATAGATTAGATGGGGGTAGTTCCCATTCTGTCCATAAAAAGATAAATGATGACAATGTGCAGACATTTGCTATTGGTGAAGCACTTGTTGACAAGAGAAATCTGAATGATCAGCCAGCACAAGATGAACCGCAACGAAACAACCTCTTCCATACGCGATGCAACGTGAATGATAAGGTATGTGTTGTGATTATTGATAGTGGTAGTTGTGCTAACGTTGCTAGTACTCTCATGGTTGACAAGTTAAAATTGAAGACGACAAAGCATCCCAATCCGTTATGTGAGCACATCAATTCAGAACAAACAAGCTGATCCGGAGGTCTTACCAACAGGACCCATCACTCGTTCTAAGGCAAAGAAATTCAGGGAAGCCCTTTTCCTTACTTGTGCTAACATTCCAGAATCATTTGATAATGTTCATGCCTTAGAATATAGAGTTTATAATGTGTTACATACTGATATGTGACATACTTAGTATATATATACTTATAGTTGTGTTTACATATGTATATATATTGTTCAGTACGTTTACATTATGTTTTAAGTATGCTTATGTGTTTAAATAAGACTACAAGGCTGTTTATGTGTGTTTGCTTTGTTTTCATGTAGGTACTTAGGAGGACATTAGCTCAGGAGTGTGTAGCTAGCTCAACTCTAGCTCAAGTGAGTGTAGGCAGCTCAATTCCAGCTCACCAGAGTGTATGCAGCTCATCTTCAGTTCAGGAGAGTGTAATCAGCTCATCTCCAGCTCAAGGCAGCTCAGTTCAGCTCCTGACACTTTCAGTTAACTCATTTCAGCTCAACTTTAGCTCCACTAGCTCAACTCCAGCTAACAAGTCCAGAAGTAGCTGAAAAGCGTCTTGCATATCGGGGAGTGTGCTAGTGCACATGTGGCAGCCTAGGTGGCATCCGGTCATCTCCAGCACCCACGTAGCAACTTGACACATGTGTGTGAATGTGCAGCCGAATCAGCCCGTTTTCTCCTTCATTATGCACCATTTGCAAGAAAGGATAAGCCCGAGTGGTTATGTTTGAATTTCAAACATAAAAATCACATGTTAAATGTGATTTTCATGTGTTTTGGGCGCCTAAACTTGTGGCTGCCAATTGAGTCCGCCCAAAAGGAGTTATTTTCACTCAAATTCAATTTTTAAACTCCTTTTAATATCAGCCACACAACTTAAACGAATTTGGCAGCCCTTGTACCTATATATATGTGTTTAAACAATGTAATTTGGTTAGACAATTTTTATGAAACAAAATTATTGTGAGTTTTTCTCTCAATTTCAGTTCTTCATTGAACTTCTTTGGCATTTTCAGACTTTGTTTGATTGTGTCATCCTCCTTGATACTTCGGGTTCCTAGATCGCTGTCTAGAGGGTCCAAGTCTGTTGGCGAAGAACGTATTCGATTCGGGTCCGCTCAGTTTATTGTTCGGGTTCTTTCGAGTTCAACGTCTTGTTAATTTCCAGCAACTTCAACACCAATTTTCTGCCATTTTAGTCGTTCATTTGCTGCCATGAAAGCCCTTTGAAGCATTCATCAACATTTGAATTCCGAAACTGCCAGAAAATTCCTTCTTCTCATTTCCTTCTTTATTTTCGTTTTTTTGTTCTTGTTGTTTTAACATCATTCTAACGTCCATAACATTGTGTTATTGCAGAAACATGCTTGCTACAATCCTAGATCCGTTACAAACAAAAGACCGTTGTTTCTGAAGCAACGTACCCTTTATCATATGGTAATCAGAGCTTTGGTCGGATTATAGCACTTTCTGCACTACAAGAAATCAAAAAATAATAATACAAAAATAAAAAAATCGAAATTCTGAAGAAAAAAATTTCAAAATTCTGAAAAAAACAGTCAAAGTCAAAGTTTGACCAGAAAAGTCAAAGTAAAAAAAATCGAAAAAAAAATCGAAAAAAATCAGATTCGACAAATTAGTGTTGTTTACATCTTATACTGTTGTTTGAATCAAAAAATGATGAAAAATGTCTTTGTTTACCGTGGAATGCTTCAAAATCACCCGAAACAACCTGTTCTTGTTTGTTCGGTGATAGGGTTGTGGTAAGCATTTCTTTTGCAGTAAGTACTTTGTTTTTCCTTTCTTTCACTTCATTTTAAGCTTTAATTCCAGCCATGTTCTTTTTTGTTTCCAGCCTTTGTTTTTTTGTTCAATTAAACAGCCCCTAAACTTCGTTTAACCTTTGTTCTATCATTTGTGCATTTATATCTTGGAGTTGACACAAATAACAAGTTTGAAGGGTCAGATTAGTTTCTTAAAGAACTGTTTGCGAGAGAACGAGTGGAAAAGGCATTTGAGCGTTGTGAGAACAGAAGGGGAGACAAAAAAAGCCATTCAAGAGCATTCTCCCGAGTGAAACACGAGCACTGAGTGTTATCTTTTGAGTGCACTGTTCTTTTGAGTGATCCGTGAGAATTTGATTGTGTGTGTAGTGAGGGACTTTAATTTTCGTTTTTACTAACCTATTATTTTATTTTCTTGTGTTTTGTGTTATAATGACAGGAAGTGATGATCGTAGTCCCGGTGGAGGTAATCCACCAGATTTGAAAATGTAGGCTCTTACTAGAACTTTGCAACAATTGTTAGATCGAGCATTGGAGCCTATTCAGTCTCGTTTGGATAGAATAGATGGGGGTGGTTCCCAATCTGTCCAAAATGAGAATAATTATGAGAATGATGTCGAACATTCACCTAGAGTGAACCATCGTGCAAGATAAGTTATTGATGACAATTTGACTAACATTAAGGTTGATATCCCTTCTTTTCAGGGACGGACAGATCTGGATGCATATCTTGCTTGGGAAAGCAAGGTTGAACATGTGTTCAAGTGTTACAATTATTCCGAACAAAAGAAGGTCTGTTTGGCTGCGATGGAATTCACTGATTATGCCTTGATATGGTGGGATCAGTTGCTGATCAGTCGGAGACGTGCCGACGAGGGTCACGTGGCTTCATGGACTGAAATGAAGCGTATCATGCGTAAGAGGTTTGTTCCTTCCCATTATCATCGTGATTTGTTTCAGAAATTGCAAACTTTGAAACATGGGAATCGGAGTGTTGAAGATTACTACAAGGAGATGGAGATGGCCATGATGCGAGCCAACATCGTCGAGGATCGTGAGGCGACGATGGCACGTTTCCTTGCAGGTTTGAATTCTGAAATTTCTAACGTTGTTGAATTACAACATTATGTTGAGTTGGATGACATGGTGCACATGGCAATTAAAGTTGAAAGACAACAACGAAGAAAGTCTTCAAACCGAGGTAATACTCCTTTTAAGTCATTTTCAAATAATTTAAATGCCCCTAACAATTTCAGGAAAAAAGCACCACCACCACCACCACCACTTCAGAGTCGTGATAAAGCCGAATCTAGCAAACCGAAGGCACCTACTACTGAGGGTAGGCGTGACAAGCAGGTGGTGTCACAGGAGCGTTCGAGAGACATCATGTGCTTCAAGTGTTTAGGACGAGGACACATTGCCAGTTAGTGCCCCAACCGGAGGACCATGTTGATGTTAGAGAATGGCGAGATCGAGTCCGAGTCTGAGGAAGACACCCAGGACCCCTATGGAGGTTGTAGATGATGATGACGAGGAGGTGCGGTTGTTTGCCACCGGAGAAGCACTTGTTGTCAAGAGAAGTCTGCAGACACAACTGATCCAGAACGAGCAGCAGCGAGAGAACATCTTTCACACGAGATGTCTTGTGAATAATAAGGTATGTGTTGTAATTATCGATGGTGGTAGTTGCACTAATGTTGCTAGTACTGTGATGGTTGAAAAGCTAGGTTTACCGACGACAAAGCATCCCAATCCTTACAAGCTTCAGTGGCTGAATGATGGTGGAGAGATTCGAGTGACCAAGCAGGTTTTGATGCCATTTGCCATTGGGAAGTACAAGGACGAAGTACTTTGTGACGTAGTTGCAATGGATGCGAGTCATTTGTTGTTGGGTCATCCGTGGCAGTTTGATAAAAAGACGACTCATGATGGTTTCACGAACAAGTATTCTTTTATGCATGCAGGTAAAAAGATAACTTTGGCTCCTTTGACACCGAGTCAAGTTCAGGAGGATCAAGCGAGATTGCGAAAGAATGCTGAAGAAGTTCATGGGAAAAAGAAGATGAACGTGTATGCAAGCAGTAAAGAAATCAGGAAATGTCTTTCCTCTCAGTAGTTTGTTTATATTTTATTGTTTAAGGATTATTGTTTACTGTCTGAGTTTCCGAGTGATTTGCATGTTTCTGTGTCATCTTGCAGGAATTTAAGGATGTGTTTCCGGATGAAACACCAAAAGGATTGCCACCCCATCGTGGCATTGAGCACCAGATTGATTTCATTCCAGGTGATACTTTTCTAAACCGGCCAGCTTATCGAACCAACCCCGAAGAGACGAAAAAACTTCAAAGACAGATTACAGAGTTGATGGACAAGGGTTACATTCGAGAGAGCTTGAGTCCGTGTGATGTTCCGGTACTGTTGGTGCTGAAGAAAGATGGTTCTTGGAGGATGTGCGTAGATTGTCGAGCTGTGAATCAGATCACAATTAAGTATCGGCATCCCATTCCAAGACTTGATGATATGTTGGACGAGCTTTGCGGAGCCGTCATCTTCTCCAAAATTGACTTAAGGAGCGGCTATCATCAGATTCGCATGCGAGAAGGCAATGAGTGGAAGACAGCCTTCAAAACGAAGCTAGGTTTGTACGAATGGTTAGTAATGCCTTTTGGGTTAACTAATGCACCTAGTACTTTCATGCGTTTGATGAATCATGTTCTACGACCTTTCATTGGTAGGTTTTGTGTTGTTTACTTCGATGACATTTTGATTTACAGTAAAACTTTACCAGATCATGCAGAGCATTTGAAAGCTGTTTTGCAGGTCTTACGAGAAGAACGTTTGTTTGGTAACCTAGAGAAGTGTGTGTTTTGCACTAACAAACTTACATTTCTTGGTTACATTGTTAGTGAATAGGGTGTGGAAGTCGATCCTGAGAAAATCCGAGCAATTCAGGAATGGCCACGACTGACATCGATTACTCATGTCAGATTTTTTCATGGTTTAGCGAGTTTTTACCGTCGGTTTGTCCCTAACTTCAGTTCTATTACCTCCCCCTTAACCGGGATCATTAAGAACAATTCGAGCTTCTTGTGGGGTAAAGAACAGGAAGATGCGTTTCTGAAAATTAAGGATTGTTTGACTAGAGCACCAGTGTTAGCCTTGCCTAATTGTGATAAAACTTTTGAGATTGAATGTGATGCATCTGGCATAGGTATAGACACTGTTTTAATGCAGGAAAAGAGACCTATAGCATACTTTAGTGAGAAACTAAGTGGAGCTACATTGAATTATCCTATTTATGACAAAGAGATGTATGCATTGATTAGGTCTTTAGAGACTTGGCAGCATTACTTGTTGCCTAAGGAGTTTGTCATTCACACCGATCATGAGGCTTTGAGATACATAACGAGTCAGCATAAATTGAACAAAAGACATGCAAAATGGATTGAATTTTTAGAGTCTTTTCCTTATGTCATTCGTTACAAGAAAGGGAAAGAAAATGTTGTTGCTGATGCGTTATCACGTAGGTATGCCATGTTGAGTTATTTAGATTCACATTTGATTGGGTTTGCATATATTAGAGAGTTATATTCTGATGATCCTGATTTTTGTGATAAGTATGTTGCTTGTGAAAAAGGTGCAGATGGAAAATTTTACAGGCATGATGGTTATCTTTTCAAAGAAAACAGGATATGCATTCCATAAGGTTCGATGCGTGACATTCTGATATGCGAGGCACATGAAGGTGGTTTGATGGGTCACTTTGGAGTCACCAAGACATTACATACCTTGAAAGAGCATCTGTTTTGGCCCAAGATGCGTCACGATGTTGAAAGGTACTGTGATCGTTGTGTGACTTGCAAGAAAGCAAAGTCGAAGGTTTCACCACACGGTATGTACTTACCTTTACCTATTCCTGAATCCCCTTGGACTGACATTTCTATGGATTTTGTTTTGGGATTGCCTCGAACTAGGACTGGTAGAGATAGTGTGTTTGTTGTGGTTGATAGATTCTCTAAGATGGCACATTTCATTGCATGCCATAAGACTGATGATGCTGTTAATGTGGCTAACTTGTTCTTTAGAGAGATTGTTCGTTTACATGGTATTCCTAGGTTGATTGTTTCTAACAGGGATGTAAAGTTTTTGAGTCACTTCTGGAGGACTCTTTGGAGCAAACTAGGTACGAAACTTATGTTTTCTACTACTTGCCATCCCCAAACTGATGGACAAACTGAGGTTGTTAATCGTGTTTTATCTACTTTACTTCGTTCCATCATTAAAAAGAACATTAGGACTTGGGAGGATTGTTTGCCACATGTTGAATTTGCATATAAGCATGCCATTCATTCTGCTACTAAGATGTCACAATTTGAGGTTGTTTATGGTTTTAACCCCATTATGCCTCTAGATTTGTTACCTCTGCCACAGGAACAAGTGACGAACAGGGACGGTCAAGCGAAAACAGAATATGTCAAGAAGTTGCATCAGCAAGTGAAGGAGAATCTTGAGCGAAGGACTCAGCAATATGAAAAGCAAGCAAACAAGGGAAGAAAGCGAGTCACCTTCGAAGTTGGAGGTTGGGTTTGGGTTCATTTTCGAAAGGAAAGATTTCAAGCCCAAAGGCGGTCCAAGTTGTTACCGCGCGGAGATGGTCCTTTCCAGGTGTTGGCGAAAGTGAACGACAATGCCTACAAGATAGACTTACCGGGAGATTACCATGTAAGTGCCACATTTAATGTTTCTGATTTAACCCCTTATGGTGATTCTGTAGATTTGAGGTCAAATCCTTTTCAAGAAGGGGGATGATGTGAGCACATCAGTTCAGATCAAACAAGCTGATCCGGAGGTCTTACCAACAGGACCCATCACTCGTTCTAAGGCGAAGAAATTCAGGGAAGCCCTTTTTCTTACTTGTGCTACAATTCCTGATTCATTCGAACATGTTCATTCCTTAGAACATAGGCTTTATAATGTGTTGCATGCTGATATGTGACATACTTATATTATACTACTTATATAGTTGTGTTTACATATGTATATATATTGTTCAGTACGTTTACATTATGTTTTAAGTATGCTTATGTGTTTAAATAAGACTACAAGGCTGTTTATGTGTGTTTGCTTTGTTTTCATGTAGGTACTTAGGAGGACATTAGCTCAGGAGTGTGTAGCTAGCTCAACTCTAGCTCAAGTGAGTGTAGGCAGCTCAATTCCAGCTCACCAGAGTGTATGCAGCTCATCTTCAGTTCAGGAGAGTGTAACCAGCTCATCTCCAGCTTAAGGCAGCTCAGTTCAGCTCCTGACACTTTCAGTTAACTCATTTCAGCTCAACTTTAGCTCCACTAGCTCAACTTCAGCTAACAAGTCCAGAAGTAGCTGAAAAGCGTCTTGCATATCGGGGAGTGTGCTAGTGCACATGTGGCAGCCTAGGTGGCATCCGGTCATCTCCAGCACCCACGTGGCAGCTTGACACGTGTGTGAATGTGCAGTGGAATCAGCCCGTTTTCTCCTTCATTATGCGCCATTTGCAAGAAAGGATAAGCCCGAGTGGTTATGTTTGAATTTCAAACATAAAAATCACATGTTAAATGTGATTTTCATGTGTTTTGGGCGCCTAAACTTGTGGCTGCCAATTGAGTCCGCCCAAAAGGAGTTATTTTCACTCAAATTCAATTTTTAAACTCCTTTTAATATCAGCCACACAACTTAAACGAATTTGGAAGCCCTTGTACCTATATATATGTGTTTAAACAATGTAATTTGGTTAGACAATTTTTATGAAACAAAATTATTGTGAGTTTTTCTCTCAATTTCAGTTCTTCATTGAACTTCTTTGGCATTTTCAGACTTTGTTTGATTGTGTCATCCTCCTTGATACTTCGGGTTCCTAGATCGCTATCTAGAGGGTCCAAGTCCGTTGGCGAAGAACGTATTTGATTCGGGTCCGCTCAGTATATTGTTCGGGTTCTTTCGAGTTCAACGTCTTGTTAATTTCCAGCAACTTCAACACCATTTTCTGCCATTTTAGTCGTTCATTTGCTGCCATGAAAGTCCTTTGAAGCATTCACCAACATTTGAATTCCGAAACTGCCAGAAAATTCCTTCCTCTCATTTCTTTTTTTTTAAACTCACAATAATTTTGTTTCATAAAAATTGTCTAACCAAATTGCATTGTTTAAACACATATATATAGGTACAAGGGTTGCCAAATTCGTTTAAGTTGTGTGGCTGATATTAAAAGGAGTTTAAAAATTGAATTTGAGTGAAAATAACTCCTTTTGGGCGGACTCAATTGGCAGCCACAAGTTTAGGCGCCCAAAACACATGAAAATCACATTTAACATGTGATTTTTATGTTTGAAATTCAAACATAACCACTCGGGCTTATCCTTTCTTGCAAATGGCGCATAATGAAGGAGAAAACGGGCTGATTCGGCTGCACATTCACACACATGTGTCAAGCTGCCACGTGGGTGCTGGAGATGACCGGATGCCACCTAGGCTGCCACATGTGCACTAGCACACTCCCTGATATGCAAGACGCTTTTCAGCTACTTCTGGACTTGTTAGCTGAAGTTGAGCTAGTGGAGCTAAAGTTGAGCTGAAATGAGTTAACTGAAAGTGTCAGGAGCTGCCTTGAGCTGGAGATGAGCTGGTTACACTCTCCTGAACTGAAGATGAGCTGCATACACTCTGGTGAGCTGGAATTGAGCTGCCTACACACACTTGAGCTAGAGTTGAGCTAGCTACACACTCCTGAGCTAATGTCCTCCTAAGTACCTACATGAAAACAAAGCAAACACACATAAACAGTCTTGTAGTCTTATTTAAACACATGAGCATACTTAAAACATAATGTAAACGTACTGAACAATATATATACATATGTAAACACAACTATATAAGTAGTATAATATAAGTATGTCACATATCAGCATGCAACATATTATAAAGCCTATGTTCTAAGGCATGAACATGTTCGAATGAATCAGGAATTGTAGCACAAGTAAGAAAAAAGGCTTCCCCGAATTTCTTCGCCTTAGAACGAGTGATGGGTCCTGTTGGTAAGACCCCCGGATCAGCTTGTTTGATCTGAACTGATGTGCTCACATCAGTATGTGTTGTGATTATTGATAGTGGTAGTTGTGCTAATGTTGCTAGTACTCTCATGGTTGACAAGTTAAAATTGAAGACGACAAAGCATCCCAATCCGTACAAGTTACAATGATTGAATAATGGTGGTGAAATCAAAGTTACCGAACAAGTTATTATACCATTTTTCATTGGTAAATACAAGGATGAGGTAACTTGTGATGTTTTTTCTTTGGATACTTGTCATTTGTTGTTAGAAAGACCGTGACAGTATGATAAGAGAGTTTTGCACGATTGTTACACCAATCAATACTCTTTTAGTCATGAGGGCAAAAAGGTAACTTTGGCACCTATGACTCCAAGTAAAGTATATGAAGACGAAGTTCGTTTGAAAGCGAGTATTGCGGTCTGGAAAGCCAGCAAAGAGAAGAATGACAAGTGACAAAGAAGAAGTGAACTCAAAGGTTTTATCTGATTATACGTTTTTCTTCTATTTCTTCTTCTAACTTGCAGGTTAATAAGGTGATGCCATGTGAAGTTCCCAAGGTTACTACTGCTGGTATGTCTAGTGCATTTAAATTCTTTCCAGAAATTCAGCAACCTTATATACCACGGTTTGACGTTCCTTTCCATTGTGCTATTGATTTTTCATTTTTATATGCTGATTTCTTTGGTTGTACATTGGATTGTGAACAACCTTGTGTTGTGATTCTGGATGATCGTCGAGATTCTTGTTGTTCTTTGGAGTTGCCTTTATATGTCATTGTTTGCAGGATTACGAATGTGAAACGAGCATTGTCTAACTTAATGTTGTGCATTATTCAGAATGGTACAAGAAAGAAGACATTTCCATTTGTGTTCTTTGTAAAAGAACTTGGTTTTAGAGGATGGCATATGTGCCGAGCAAGAGGGCTGAAGAAGTTCCCTGCCAAGCGAAAGTTGAAATTGTTCCCTTTTGTAATGAGGCTTGATTTGGGGACAAATCGCATTAAAGAAGGGGGGATGATGTGAGCACGTTTATGCCACCCAACTATGCAACTTCAAACTTTTAGGGAAGTTTTCTTTTTCACTTGTTACGTACTAATGTGTAACATTTTTTATGATATCTTATTTATATTAGTGTGTTTACGATGTATATAGTATGTTTGGTGTATTTCGAATAAGTTTGATATAACTTATGCTGTGTTTATATTTATTTGTATGTTAACAAATAAGTGTGCACTTGTCTACAACTTGTATTATTGTTTCCATTAAGTTTACAATACTTGGATAGAAGTTTGTTGCCTTTTGACGTAGGTACGTAGGAGGACACTAGCTCAAGTGAGCATATGTAGCTCAACTCCAGCTCAAGTGAGTGTATGCAGCTCGGTCCCAGCTCATGAGAGTGTAACCAGCTCACTTTCAGCTCATCACACTTACAGCTAGTTCGTTTCAGCTCAGCTCAATTTTAGCTCCACTAGCTCAACTTCAGCTAACAAGTCCAGAAGTAGCTTAATTGCGTCCTACAAGTCGGGGAGTGTTCCAGTGCACGCGTGGTAGCCTAGGTGGCCTTCGAGCATGTGACCAGCGTCTATTTGCATGTACTATACAAGAATCAGCCTAAGGAAACACATGTGCCGCCAAGTATACGTGACCCGCTTTTCTTTTAATTCCCCTCCATGCACGGTACGTGGAAATTCATTTGCTTTCACAAATAAAACCACATGCAGCCGCTCCACTTTGAAAATTACATGCAGCCAAGATATGCTTTTATTCACATGTGCGGACAGAATTCAATTTCAAGCAAAAAAATGAAGCACATGCGCACCATTTCGGTTTTGTGGCTTTGAAATTCAAAGCCATGCATATATTATCACGTGTTTTATCCACACAAGCAGCCGACCATTCTAGTTTGAGCGGCAGAAGGGATAAGAAGAAGTGGTTCACTTTGAAATTCAAAATAGTTGCGCATTAAACATGTGCTCTTTCAAGTTGGCGCACATCATTTGAAATTGCATGGCTGAAATGCATTTCCGCCAAGAAGAGAAGTTTTTATTTCAAATTCAAAATTGTTTCTTTAATTTTGAGCCATATATTTAATTTCGGCAGCCCCTCTCTTGTATGCTATACATATGTAATCTTAATTCATTTGTAAGGGTAGATAGTTTATGAATAAAATTTTTTGTGAGATTATTCTCTCAATTTCGGTTTTTCACCGAACTTTCTTTGGCATTTCAGACGTTGTTTGTTGTGTCAAAATTTTACTTGATACTTCGGGTTCCTAGATCGCTATCTAGTGGGTCCAAGTCCTTTGACGTTAGACAGATTCAATTCGGGTTTGCTCAGTAGATTGTGCAGGTTCTTTCGAGTTTAACGTTGCCGAATTTCCGCTAAATTTCCAGCAACATTTCTGCCATTTTTGGGGCACCGAAACAGCCATGAACTCCCTTTGAAGGATTCGTCTTCTTCGTCGTCCAAATATGTCCATAAATTTATACACCTTTTTTCTTTGTTTCTTTTTATTTTTCTTGTTATTTTGATCCTAAAACAATGTCCATATTTGTTTTTATTGCAGAGATATGCTTGCTACTATCCTAGATAAGTTACAGACAAGGAACGTTGTTAAACTAATCTGGAAATTCAGTTTTGTTTATGGATGATGGAGATGGCGTGAAGTTGAAGATGGAGATGGCTTGATGGTGTTGTCCTCAGCTTCCTCTTAGACGAAATTACCTAAGCAAGAAACCTCAAGCAACTCTAACCCACCCTCATAGACGCAATTACATAAGCAAGCAGGAGTGTGAAGATGATCTCCCTCACAAGAACTCGTCGAACTTATGTTGAAGAAGACTTCTAAGGCACAAGTAATCAGCACTTGCAAAAATAAACTCACTAAATATTTCATTAATCAAAGAAAATCTGAATAATCTGCTTTACAATGATGAAGGCTTCATGCTTTTATAGGTGAAGGATAGCCAAAGTAACTTCTACCAAAACTAGGAAACCCTAATTTAATTAAAAAAATAAAAACAGCCTTTAAACTCCTTGTGCTTGGGCTGCAAGTGATAAGCTGATAAGAGCTGCTTGGGAGAAGGGTGGCTGGTTCCTAAAGTATATAAAACCCTAAAAACATAATTTAGATGTTAATAATTAAGTTGGGCTAAGTCTAATTCGTCCAAAAGCTTTATATTATAGCTTTTGGGCTGAATTTTACAAAATCCAGCATCTAGTTTTCTGCATGCGCAGTCTTTAGTAAAATCAGCATATCTTGAGTTCCTGATGTCTGATTGATGTGTTTCAAGATGCGTTGGAAAGGCAACTGAATGACGGTCAAACTTTTAGAAGACAACCCTGCCTAGAAATTCCTGGATCCCATTCAAAATGTCGTCTCAAGTTGGCTGACTTTCCAGACTTCACAAACAGATTCTGTTTCTTGTCCAATATGCATTGTTGTAGCCCTCCCATGCATATTCCCCCTCTCCTCAAAGGGATTCATCCTCGAATCAGAAATAGTAAAAGAAGGATGTTTAACAATGGCAATCGAAAAGGAATCTTTGTCATAGGTGGAGTGATCCAATTGAGCTCCTCTCAATGGTTCAACAAAATCCTGGAAAAAAATTCAAAGCAACTTGAAACAATGAAGTTATGGTTAGGTCGAAAAAATCTCTCTTTATCTTTTTCTCGCCTTTTTCATTTGGACATTGTTCGACTTTTACCTCATGTTTCTTTTCTCTCAACAAAATTGGGCCATTAATTTGACTTTTATTGCTCTCGGCCTCTTGACTCTCGGTCTTTTTCAAATAAGATAACTCACATACCCAATTCCTCTCACAAAAAATATCATCGAAATACAATTTCTGAAGAGGATGAAGTGTTTCTAACATAATGATAGGACGAAAATCAAATAAAGGGTTAGAATCACACTTACTTTCTTGGGAGGTTGTTGGTGAATCAAGAGAACTCACTACTAAGCATGAAAGATTGTCTTGATTTATGGGTTCAAGTGTTTCTTCTTTCGAAACATCATCTTCTAAAAGTATTTGCTCATTATTGGGTAAGGTTAAACTCTCAGTAGTGACATCTTCCGTATGTTCTAGAGGATAAAAAATTTGCTCGTCATCATATTTTCCTTGGTCTTTTTCGACATGACTCACCGATTGATGTTCATTATCCTGTTGAACTAGTGACGATTCTTCTTCCTTCAGCGTCGTACTACTAGAGTCGAATAGTGCATTAGTAGGGCTGTGAAAAGATGAAGGTTGAGATGCACCTTTATCAAAAGAGGAGCATTTCTTATGACAAGTCTTGGATTCTTGTCGTTGGTAATGTTTGGGAACGAATCGCTCTCTCATGAACTTTTTAAGTTCAGCCCATGTTCTTATTTTGGCTTCACCATTGAGATGCCTATATCGTTGTAATAAGCACCACCATAGTACTGCATATTCCTCGAACTTTACGGCCACTAATGGAGCTTGATCTTCCTCGAGATATATGTAACAATCAAACAGGAAATCAACCCTAATTTCCCAATCACAATAACCATCAGGATCATACCTTCCTTGAAAATAAGGTATTTTGAATTTTGGGATTGCCAAAGTGTGTGCAGTTCGCCTTGGTTCAGTTCGCCTTTCATCACAAAAATTGAACGAATGCCTCAGTTTGGTCAAGGAAGGCTTTCCTCGATAAGTAGAACTCAAAGTACATGTTGTTTTGCACGAGGCTTGTCTCTGTGAAACATCTTGGAACACTCAAATTTACAAAGGTGGAAAACAAAAGAAAGAAAACTATGAATCTCACTAAACACTCCAAGAAAGAAATACTAAGCGAGGCAAGTAAGTCGATCTTGTACTCTTTAAAGACCTTCCTGCCACAAGTCAACAGGTTATAATCGGAGTTTAATCCTAACAATGAGTCTTATTTGTACTAGGAGTCTAATGAAAGGTATGACACCAATTGAATTCTAGCTGTAAGGAGAAAGAAATGTGTGCAACTTTTAATTTCTTACTAACACAAGAATCAAGAAAGTGTTAGATAATGTATAGAAGAAAATAAAAAGGTAAAACAAATGAAAACAAGTAGTTAAGAATGAAAGAAGATCAGAAAACCCAAAAAAACCATGAAATATGCAGCAACTTGATCCACTTTGTTCGAGGTGTTCCTGAAGTCAAAAAATTATGAAATTTTTTGTGGTGACTCCTACAATAGTTTAGATTTGATCTAGAAATTTTCAGCTCAAATTTCGTTTGTTTGATTTTTGCGAATTTTCCCCTTTTATTCGAATTTTTCACCCAAAATGCCAAAATTCTTGCCAAGAATCGTCCCAAATCTGATACCAAATGATAGAGTAGTGCAATTATGGATTTGGAAGTCTTCAATCAAGTTGTTGCAAGAACTAAGGGCTCTAGACTCAATCAAGAAGATTAGGAGCAGATATGAAAATTCAAGATAAAAAGAATGGCTTTTCTTGAAAATTTCAGATCCAAGACTGAAAACTCAAAGAATCGAAGGTAAGAAGAAAGATTAGGGGATAAATAATAAGTATTAAAACAAAAGGATTAAAAGGAGGATAGATAAAACAAATCTGGAAATTTGGTTTTGTTTATGGATGATGGAGATGGCGTGAAGTTGAAGATGGAGATGGCTTGATGGATTTGTGATGGTTTTGTCCTCGGTACCCTCTTAGACCCAATTACCTAACCAAGCAACCTCAAGCGGCTCTAACCCACCCTCCTAGACGTAATTACCTAGGCAAGCAAGAGTGCGAAGATGATCTCCCTCACAAGAACTCGTCGAACTTATGTTGAAGAAGACTTCTAAGGCACAAGTAATCAGCACTTCCAAAAACAAACTCACTAAATATTTCAGTAATCATAGAAAATCTGAATAATCTACTTTACAATGATGGAGGCTTCATCCTTTTATTGATGGAGGCTTCCCTTTTATAGGTGAAGGATAGCCAAAGTAATTTAATTTCTACTAAAACTAGGAAACCCTAATTTAATTAAAAAATAAAATAAAAACAGCCTTTAAACTCCTTGTGCTTGGGCTGCAAGTGATAAGCTGATAAGTGCAGGTGATAAGTTGATAAGAGTTGCTTGAGAGAAGGGTGACTGGTTCTTAAAGTATATAAAACCCTAAAAACATAATTTAAATGTTAATAATTAAGTTGGGCTAAGTCTAATTCGTCCAAAAGCCTTTTATAATAGCTTTTGGGCTGAATTTTACAAAATCCCGTAATAATCCCGTATCCAGTTTTCTGCATGCGCAGTCTTTAGTAAAATGGATGTATCTTGAGTTCCCAACGTCCGATTGATGCGTTTTAAGTCGCGTTGGAAAGGTAACTGAATGGCAGTCAATTTGTTTGAAGACAACTCTGCCTAGAAATGCCCGGATCCCATCCGAAATGTCGTCTCAAGTTGGCTGACTTTCAAGACTTCACAAATAGATTTAGTTTCTTGTCCAATATGCATTGCTTTAGCCCTCCCATGCATGTATCACGTTGTCTTTACACTTTTTGTAACGAATAACATAAGGAAAAGACTCAAGAAATTCAACCCACTTAGCATGTCGTTTATTCAGTTTATGCTGACATGTAATGTGTCGCAAAGCCTCATAATCAGTATGAATCACGAACTCCTTAGGCAACAAATAATGCTGCCAAGTCTCCAATGCCCAAATCAGTGCATACATCTCTTTGTCGTAGACTAGATAGTTCGACGTTGCTCCACTAAGTTTCTCACTAAAATATGCAACGAGCCTCTTTTCCTATGACAAAACGGCACCTATACCCACTTTAGAAGCATCACATTCAATTTCAAACATTTTATCAAAATCAGGTAATGCTAAAACAGGCGCTTTTGTCAAACAGTCTTTAATTTTCAGAAAGGCATCCTCTTGTTCTTTACCCCATGAGAAGACTGAATTCTTCTTTATAATCTTGGTTAAGGGAGTAGTAATAGAACTAAAATGGGGGAACAAACCGACGGTAGAAACTAGTTAAACAATGAAACGATCTAACCTGACTAATTGATGTCGGTCGTGGCCATTCTTGAATCGCCTTAATCTTCTCAGGATTGACCTCTACTCCCTGTGCACTTACATAAAATCCAAGAAAGGTAACTTTATCAGTACAAAACACACATTTCTTCAGATTACCATACAACCTTTCTTGTCTCAATGTACCAAGAACATTTCTCAAATGTTCCTCATGCTCCTGCAAAGATCAACTATATATAAGGATATCATCAAAGTAAACAACACAAAATTTACCAATTTAAGGTTGCAACACATGATTCATCAGCCTCATAAAAGTACTTGATGCATTAGTTAAACCAAAAAGCATCACTAACCATTCATATAAACCAAGTTTCGTTTTGAAGGTCGTCTTCCACTCGTCACCTTCTCGCATGCGAATCTGATGATATCCACTCTTTAAGTCTATCTTAGAGAAGATACACACACCACATAACTCGTCCAGCATGTCATCGAGGCGAGGAATGGGATGTCGGTATTTGATGGTGATTTGATTCACTGCTCGGCAATCAACACACATCCTCCAAGAACCGTTTTTCTTTGGCACTAATAGCACTGGTACAACACACGGACTCAAACTTCTTTGAATGTACCCCTTTTCCATCAATTTAGTTATCTGCCTTTGAAGTTCTTTCATTTCTTCAGGGTTACTTTGATAAGCTGGTCGATTAAGAATAGTAGCTCCTGGAATGAAATCGATTTGATGTTCTATACCTCGAAGAGGAGGTAAATCGCTTGGTGTTTCTTCAGGAAAAACATCCTCGAATTTCTGCAAAAGAGATGAAATCGTAGTAGGCAAATCAGTAGACAAATCTGTCAACAAACAATTTTCTTTAAGCAGTAATAGAATCACAATTTGTTGAGAGGAAAGACATTTCCTGATTTCTTTGCTACTTTTATACACGTCCATCTTCTTCTTTCCTTTGGCTTCTTCGACATTCTTTCTCAAACGAACCTGATCTTCTTACACTAGCTTTGGTGTCAAAGGTGCTAAGGTGATCTTATTGCATGCATGCATAAAAGAATATCGATTTGTAATACCATCATGTAATTTACCTTTATCGTACTGCCATGGACGTCCCAAAAGTATGTGACATGCATCCATTGAAACAACATCGCAAAGGACTTCATCCTTGTACTTCCCAATGGTAAATGGTACCAAAACATGCTTTGTGACTCGTACCTCTCCCTCGCGTTAGTACAACTACCACCATCAATAATGACAACACATACCTTATCGTTGACAAGACATCTTGTATGAAAGATGTTCTCTCTTTGTTGGTTGTCTTGTGTAGGTTTGCCATTCAAACTTCTCTTGATGACAAGTGCCTCTCCTATCATGAATGTCTGTAAATCTTCATCACAATCATACATCCACTGGTAAAGGATCATGTTCTTCGTCTTCAAAGTCAGACTCAATCTCTCCATTCTCACACATCAGCATGGTTCTCCTATTAGGATATTGCTCGCAACATGCTCTCTGCCAAGGCACTTGAAGCATTGGATGTCCCTTGTTCGTTCCTGCATCACCACTTACTTATTGCGCCCATTATCAGTAATGGGTGGCTTCGATTTACTCGATTCTGCCTTCCCTTTAATCTGAAGTGATGCTTGCGGTGCTTGCTTCCTGGAAGTGTTAGGAGTATATGATGGATGAGAAAAGACTTAAAAGGTATATTACCTCGGTTAGAAGACTTTCTACATTGTTGTCGCTCAATCTTTATCGCCATGTGCACCATGTCATCCACCTCGACATAATGCTGCAACTCAACAACGTTAGCAATTTCAGCATTCAAACCTGCAAGAAAATGTGCCATGGTTGCTTCTCGATCTTCCTTGATGTATGCACGCATCATGGCCATCTTCATCTCCTTAAAGTAATCTTCAACACTTCGATTACCCTATTTCAAACCTTGTAATTTCTTATATAAATCACGATGGTAATGAGATGGAACAAACCATTTTCGCATTATTCGTTTCATTTCGTCCCATGTAGTCACTGGACCTTCACCTGTACGTCTCCGGCTAAGCAGTAACTGATCCCACCATATAAAGACATAGTCGACAAACTCCATTGCTGCTAAACGAACCTTCTTTTGTTCTGAGTAATTGTAACACTCGAAAATGTGTTCAACTTTGCTTTCCCAAGCTAAGTACGCATCAGGATCTGCACGTCCCTGAAAAGAAGGAATAGCAACCTTTATGTTAGTCAAATTGTCGTCGACCTGTTGCACACGTCCTTGCCTAGGAGTATGCTGTCTCGGTGACTGATTGACTTCATTATCGTTTAGTCCTTCATGGGTAGAATTGGATCATCCATCAATTTTATCCATTCTAGACTGTAATGGCTCCAATGCAATAGTCACCCCTCGTTGCATCATGCGTTCCAAGGCTTGCATCTGGAGATTCGGTGGCTACTGTCCACCCGAATTATCATCAGAACCTATCATTTTAAATAACAAAACAAACAGCAAACAATAATAAAATAAAGTGAGTAAAATGGACCTCACTACACACAACAAAAGCCTCACAATGATGCTCCAAGGGAAAGGAAAGATTTTCACTCAAAGACACTTGTGTTTCACTCGAGATAATACTTTAAATGGCTCTTTTTGTCTATCCTTCTATTCTCACACCACACAATTGCCTTTTTCCCACTCAATCCCTCGTAATAAGTTCTTTACTGAACTAAATTTGATCTTTCAGAACCTGTTTAATTGTGTCGGCTTTAAGGAAACAATGGTAACACAAGGAAGAAAACAAAGGCTGGAAATCAAACAAAAAGCTGAAAATTAAAAGAAAAGATGAAAAATAGAGAAAATGCGAAGAAAAGATCAACAACTGCTGCAAAGAAAGGCTTACAACAACTCTATCACATAACAATCAAAGAAAGTGTCGTTTTGGGTGATTTCAAGCATCTCATTGTTGCAGAACACAAGGGATTGCATTTTCTTCAACGTTTACACAAATCAAACACATTGCTTGCATATTTTGTCCTTTTTGAATATTCTTATTTTTTTCGAATTTTGACTTTTGAAAAGTCAAACTTTGACTCTTGAAAAGTCAAACTTTGACTTTGACTTGTTGGCATTTCGAATTTGATTTTTTTTTGAATTTTCGTTTTTTTGTTTTCTCTTTTTTTGTGCTTTTGAGTTTTGCAGAAACTAATGAATTCAACCTAGGCTTTGATCCCAGCTCACCTCAGCTCACTTCACTTGTAGCTAGCTCATTCTAGCTCAGCTCAATTCCAGTCAGCTCAATTTCAGATGATAAGTCCAGAAGTAGCTGAAAAGTGTCCTACATGTCGGGGAGTGTACCAGTGCACATGTGGTAGCCTAGGTGGCATCCAGTCATACGAAGCATCCACGTGGAAGCTTGACACATGTGTGTGCATGTGTGGCCGAACCAAACAGCCCCCTCTCTCCTATTGTGCGGAAAATTGCAAGATAAGGGCAAGAAGTTATTTGTTTGAATTTCAAACAAAAATGCAAATGTTAAATGTGCAAAGCATGCTGCCAATGTTCAAATTGCATGGCTCTCATGCAATGCCGCCCAAAAGAGGTTTTAGTTGGTTGAATTTTTTAATTTGAATTTTTAATTTGTAATTCAAATTCAACCACACAAGTAGCCGGCCTCCCTCCCTCTTTTCTTCTATATATATGTACAAAAACAATGCAAGAAAGGTTAGACTTTTTGAATGAAAAATTTATTTGTGAGTTTTCTCTCAAATTTGGTTCTTTTTAGAACTTCTTTGACATTTCAGACTTAGTTTTGTTGTGTCAAATTTCCTTGATACTTCGGGTTCCTAGATTGCTATCTAGAGGGTCCAAGTCCGTTGACGTTGAACAAATTTCCTTGTTCAAGTTTCCAGCAAGTTTTTGCCATTTTTGAGCACTTAAGATGGCCATGGATGAACGTCGAAGCATTCATCTTCCTCGTCCTTCAAATATGCCCAAAAATTCCAGCAACATTCTCACTTATTTCCTTTTGTTTTCTTTCTTCACTTCGTGTCATTTCAAAGTCTAAATCAACCTTCTTGTTTTGTTTCACTTGTAGGGAAATGCTTGCTTCAATCATAGATCCGTATCACTCAAGGAACGTTGTTTCGACAAGCAACGCCCTTATCATATGGTATCAGAGCGGGTTGGATTTTAGCATGTTCTGTATTCAAAAAATCATGGAAACAAGACAAAGGACAAAAAATGAGTTCGAAAATTACAGAAGTCAAAGTCAAAGTTTGGAAAAACAAAATCTAGATTCGAAATTTTCAAAAGAAAGTGAAAACGAAAGTGTGCTGGTTCGTTGAAATGATGAAGGATGCTCAAGTTATGCCATGAAATGCTTGGAAATCAACCGAAACAAACTTATTCTTGTTTGTTCGGTGATAGGATCGTCGTAAGCATTTCTTTTGCAGTAAGTTGTTGAATTTTCTGTTGCATTGTCATTCTAATTCCTTCATTTCACGTGTTTTTAATTTTCCAGCCTTGTTATTTCATTTTCCAGCCCTAACTTTGTTTTAACCGTTTGTTTCTTTGACCTTATTACTTTCTTTGAAAGTTGACACAGTTAACAAGTCTGAAAGATCGAGTTAGTTCCTTAAAGAACTGATTGCGAGAGATCGAGTGGAAAAAGGCAATTGTGTGTGGTGAGAATAGAAGGGGAGACAAAAAGAGCCATTCAAGTTTTCTCCCGAGTGAAACACGAGTGTTGAGTGCAATTATTGAGTGATTTTCTTTGGAGCGATTTGCGAGACTTTGTTATGTGTGCAGTGAGGTCCATTTCTTTATTTTTCACTAACCTATATATATTGTGTTGTTTTGTTTGTTGTTTTTGTTATTTAAAATGAGAGGTTCTGATGATAATTCGGGTGGACAACAACCACCGAATCTCCAGATGCAAGCCTTGGAACGTATGATGCAATGCGTGGTGACTATTGCATTGGAGCCATTACAGTGTAGAATGGATAGAATTGATGGAGGATCCAATTCTGCCCATGAATGACTAAATGACAACGAAGTCAATCAATTACCGAGACAGCATACTCTTAGGCAAGGACTAAACCACCGTGTGATGTACCAGTGATGTTGGTACTAAAGAAAGACGGAACTTGGAGGATGTGTGTTGATTGTCGAGCAGTGAACCAGATTACAATCAAGTAATGACATCCCATTCCTCGACTCGATGACATGCTGGACAAGTTATGCGGAGCGACTATCTTCTCCGAAAATGATTTGAAGAGTGGATATCATCAGATTCGCATGAGAGAAGGCGACGAGTGGAAGTCAGCCTTCAAGAGGAAGCTAGGTTTGTATGAATGGTTAGTGATGCCTTTTTGTTTAACTAATGCACCTAGTACTTTTATGTGTTTGATGAATCATGCTATGTGATCTTTTATTGGCAAGTTTTGTGTTGTGTATTTTGATGATATTTTGATCTATAGCAAGACTTTGCAGGATCATGTAGAACATTTGAGAATTGTTTTGCAGACTTTGCGAGAAGAGAGATTGTTTGGTAACATGGAGAAATGTGTGTTTTGTACCGACAAACTTACATTTCTTGGTTACATTGTTAGTTCTCAAGGAGTTGAAGTCGATCTTGAGAAGATTAAGGCGATTCAAGAATGGCCACGACCGACATCGATTAGTCAGGTTAGATTGTTTCATGGTTTAGCTAGTTTCTACCGTCGATTTGTTCCTAATTTTAGTTCTATTACCGCCCCTTAACCGGGATTGTAAAGAAGAATTCAGTCTTCTCATGGGGTATAGAATAAGAGGACACCTTTCTGAAAATAATAGATTGTTTGACAAAAGCGCATGTTTTAGCATTACCTAATTTTGATAACATGTTTGAAGTTGAATGTGATGCTTCTGGAGTTGGTATAGGTGTTGTTTTGTCATAGGAAAAGAGGACTGTTGCACATTTCAGTGAGAAACTTAGTGGAGCAACATTGCTGTCTATGACAAGGAGATGTATGCACTGATTTGGGCATTGGAGACTTGGCAGCATTATTTGTTGCCTAAGGAGTTTGTGATTCACACTGATCATGAGGCTTTACGCTACCTTACAAGTCAGCATAAATTGAATAAACGACATGCCAAATGAGTTGAATTTCTTGAGTATTTTCCTTATGTCATTCGTTACAAAAAGGGTAAAGGCAATGTCGTTGCTGATGCTTTATCACGTAGATATGCACTTCTGAAAGGAACAATTTCCAACCCAAAGACTAAGTTGTTACCACGAGGAGATGGTTCTTTCCAGGTGTTGGAGAAAGTGAATGACAATGCCTACAAGTTGGACTTACCGGGTGAATACAATGTAAGTGCCACATTTAATGTTTCTGATTTAACCCCTTTTGACGATTCTGCAGATTTGAGGACAAATCCTTTTCAAGAAGGGGGGATGATGTGAGCACATCCATGCCAGCAAAGGAGGCTGATCCAGAGGTCTTACCCATAGGATCTGTTACTCGTTCTATGGCAAAGAAATTCACGGAAGTTCTCTCCCTCACTTGTGCTAAAGTTTCTAAATCTTTTGATAGTGATTGTGCCGTAGAAAATAGGCTTTATAATGTGCTTCATGCTGATATGTGACATATCTATGATTATACTATGTATCTAAGTGTGTTTATTGTGTATATATTATGTTTGGTGTGTTTTGGATTTGTTTGATATGACTTATAATGTTTTTGTATTTGTTTGTGTGTTGTTGAATAAGATTACAAAGCTTTGATAAGTGTTTCATTGTTTTGTAACATGTACATGAAAGGACAATAGCTCAAGAGAGTTATATTCAACTCGGAGGAAGCTCAAGTGTGTGTATGCAGCTCAACTCCAGCTCACCTTCAGCTCAAGATAGCTGGAAGGCTTTGATCCCAGCTCACCTCAGCTCACTTCACTTGTAGCTAGCTCATTCTAGCTCAGCTCAGTTCCAGTCAGCTCAACTTCAGCTAACAAGTCCAGAAGTAGCTGAAAAGTGTCCTACATGTCGGGGAGTCTACCAGTGCACATGTGGCAGCCTAGGTGGCATCCAGTCATACGAAGCATCCACGTGGCAGCTTGACACATGTGTGTGCATGTGTGGCCTAACCAAACAGCCCCTTCTCTCCTTTTGTGCGACAAATTACAAGATAAGGACAAGAAGTTATTTGTTTGAATTTCAAACAAAAATGCACATGTTAAATGTGCAAAGCATGTTGCCAATGTTCAAATTACATGGCTCTCATGCAATGCCGCCCAAAAGAGGTTTTAGTTGGTTGAATTTTTGAGTTTGAGTTTTTAATTTGTAATTCAAATTCAACCACACAAGTGGCCGGCCTCCCTCCCTCTTTTCTTCTATATATATGTACAAAAACAATGAAAGAAAGGTTAGACTTTTTGAATGAAAATTTTATTTTTGAGTTTTCTCTCAAATTCGGTTCTTTTTAGAACTTCTTTGACATTTCAGACTTAGTTTTGTTGTGTCAAATTTCCTTGATACTTTGGGTTCCTAGATTGCTATCTAGAGGGTCCAAGTCCGTTGACGTTGAACGTATTCGATTCGGGTTTGCATAACAAATTGTGTGAGTTCTTTGTTGTTCAAGTTTCCAGCAAATTTCCAGAAAGTTTCTACCATTTTTAAGCACTCAAGACGGCCATGGATGAATGTTGAAGCATTCTTCTTCCTCCTTCTTCAAATCTGCCCAAAAATTCCAGCAACTTTCTCCCTCATTTCCTTTTGTTTCTTTTCTTCATTTCGTGTCATTTCAGAGTCTAAATCAGCCTTCTTGTTTTGTTTCACTTGCAGGGAAATACTTGCTTCAATCCTAGATCCGTATCACTCAAGGAACGTTGTTTCGACAAGCAACACCCTTAACAAGAATGAACCTAAACCTTATAATGATCTTGTTCACACGGACCCGGACCCTTCGATTATACAACAACCGAGAACCCAAAGTATCAAAAGGATTGACACATCAAACTAAGTCTGAAATGTCAAAAGAAAGTTCTAAAAGAACTGAAATGGAGAGAACTCTCACAAAGTAATTTTTCATTCAAAGTGTGCAACCCTTGTTCATACAAATGCAACAAATATATAGCCAACATGAAGGGAGAGGGCGCCCAAACTTGTGGCTGAAATTTGAAGTACAAAATGCTTTAAATTTCAAACTAAATCTGCCAAAAACTACCCCCCAAATGGCACCCAAATGTATGGCTAATATTTGAACGAATTAAACACATGTTTAATGTGTTAGATTCGTTTGAATTTCAATTGAAATCAGCCAAAAACTTCCGCACATGTACTTTGTGCACACATGCTCAAATCTACCCGCACATGCATATGCACATGCCAAGGCTACCACATGACGTGCACATGCATGGAGGAAGGGTAGGACGCCCATATGCAAGGCACATGCCTCTCGGACACTCTCCCACACGTAGGACATGTTTCAGCTGCTCCTGGACTCGTCAGCTAGAGTTGAGCTAGTGGAGCTGAACGGAGCTGAAGTGAGCTAAATTCAGCTAACTGAGAGTGTAGTGAGCTGAGTTGAGCTGAGATGAGTTGCATACACTCCTTTGAGCTGCAACCGAGCTAAGATTAAGTCCTTAAGCTGTTGTCCTTCAATGTACCTGCAAGGAAAAGAATCAAACACATATAAAAGCTTTGCAAACTTAATGTAATCTTATAATAAGCTGAAATAACAATCCAAGCTTATTCTAAATTACACAATAAGCTGGCAAAATTTAGTAAACATATTTATAAACTAGATAAGTTATTGAAAACATATCAAACGGGCAACAAAGCTTGTGCAAACTTATTTATAAACAACATATACTTAGCAAACCAAACCCAAAACACACAATACGTAGTATATACAATGAAAACATCTATAAATACTAAGTATAAATACAAGGGGTTAGGCATCAGTACATAACACATTATAAACTCTATTTTCTAAGGCACAAACATTATCAAACGATTCTGAAACTTTAGCACAAGTGAGAGAAAGAACTTCCATGAATTGTTTTGCCTTAGAGCAAGTGGTGGATCCTGTTGGAAGGACTTCCGGATCAGCATCCTTTGTTGGCATAGATGGGCTCAAATCATTGTTGCAACATTACCCAATCGACCAGCATATAGGAGTAACCCCGAGGAAACAAAAGAAATACAACGAAAAGTAAAAGAATTGATGGAGAAAGGCTATATTCGAGAGAGATTAAGCTCGTGTGTAATTCAAGTACTGTTGGTACCCAAGAAAGATGGGTCATGGTGCATGTGTGTGGATTTTCGTGCAATCAATCAGATCACAATCAAATATCGACATCCTATACCACGCCTAGATGATTTGTTGGATGATTTGAGTGTTTCTAGTGTGTTTTGAAAGATCATTCTTAAAAGCGGATATGATAAGGGTGTTGCTTGTAGAGACAACGTTCCTTGAGTGAAACAGATCTAGGATTGAAGCCCTTAAGCTGCTGCCCTTTTATTATACCTATATGAAAACAAAAGAAACACATTCAGAGCATTGTAAACTTATTGAAAACATTCAAGTAAACTATAAAACAATGCAACCTTATTGTTTAAACATACAACAAGCTGACATAGCTTAACACACAACATTATAAGCTGGCAAACTAATCTAAAAACACACTTATCAAAATATATACATAGCAAACACTTATAAAACTCGTAATATAAGTAAAGAAATGTTACACATCAGTATGTAACAAGTGAAAGAGCAAACTTCCCTGAAAGTTTGAAGTTGCACTGTTGGGTGGCATAAACGTGCTCACATCATCCCCCCTCTTTAATGCTATTTGTCCCCAAATCGACGATCAGGACTAAAGGGAACAACTTCGATTTCTGTTTGGCGGGGAACTTCTTTAACCTCTGTGCTTGGCACAAATGCCAGCCACCTGGCACAAATTCTTTTGCAAAGAACACAAATGTTGAAGGTGCAAGATGTGCCTTCATTTTTGCACAAACCTCGATGCACATTCTTGATCCTGCAAACACGTATACATAAATACAACTCCAAAGAACAATGCAAATCTCGACTATCATCCAGAATCCCAAACGTAGATCCACAAATCCAAGTACAACCAAAGAACTCATAATCCAAAGATGAAAAATCAATAGCACTATGGAAAGGAATGTCAAACCGTGTTAAAGGAGGTTGTTGAATTTCTGAAAAGAACATAAATACGCTAGTCATACCAACGTTTGCAACCTTTGGTACCTCATATGGCATCACTTTATCAATTTGCAAATTAGAAGAAGTAGAAGAAAATGTAGAATAAGATAATACCTTTGAATCCTCTTTCTCCTTTTCACATTCATTCTCCACTTTGCTTGCCTTCCAAGCTGCAATACTCGCTTTCAAACGAATTTGGTCTTCATATACTTCACTTGGAGTCAAACGTACCAAAATTACCTTTTTGCTCTCATGAGTAAAAGAGTATCGATTGGTGTAACAACCATGCAAAACTCTCTTATCATACTGCCACGATCTTCCTAACAACAAATGACTTGCATCCATTGAGAAAATATCGCAAAGTACTTCATCCTTGTACTTTCCAATGACAAACGACACTAGAACCTGTTTAGTCACTTTGATCTCTCCTCCGTCATTCAACCACTACAACTTGTACGGATTGGGATGCTTTGTCGTCTTCAATCCAAACTTTTCAACCATAACAGAACTAGCAACATTAGTGCAACTACCACCATCGATAATTACAACACATACCTTATCATTTATGAGACATCTTGTATGAAAGATGTTCTCTCGCTGCTGTTTATCATGGATTGGTTGCATTTTCAAACTTCTCTTGACAACAAGTGCTTCACCTGTAGCAAATGTCTGCACGTTGTCATCATCTTCTTCAATGTCCACTGTAGGGGGCTCTTGCTCATCTTCCTTAGAATCAGACTCGATCTCGCCAATCTCTAACAACATCACGGTCCTTCGATTTAGGCACTGACTGGCAATGTGTCCTCGTCCTAAGCACTTGAAACACAAAATGTCTCTCGAACGTTCTTGTGTCACCACCTGCTTAAATCGCCTATTTTTAGTAATAGGTGTCTTTAGCTTGCTTGGTTCTGCTTTCTCGCGTATCTGAAGTGGTGCTTATGGTGCTTGTTTCCTTAAATTGTTAGGAGCATTCAATGGATTTGAAAATGATCTAAATGGAGTATTACCTCGATTTGAATATTTTCTACGTTGTTGTCTTTCAACTTTTATCACCATATGCACCATGTTATCCAACTCGACTTAATGCTGCAACTCAACAACGTTAGCAATTTTAGGGTTCAAACCTGCAAGAAAACGTGTCATGGTTGCTTCTCGATCTTCCTCGATGTTTGCACGCATCATGGCCATCTCCATCTCCTTGAAATAGTATTCAACGCTCCGATTACCCTATTTCAAACTTTGTAATTTCTGATATAAATCAGGATAGTAATGAGATGGAACAAACCATTTTCGCATTATTCGTATCATTTAGTCCCATGTAGTCACTGGACCTTCACATGTACGTCTCCGGCTAAGAAGTAACTGATCCCAACATATCAGGGCATAGTCGACAAATTTCGTTGCTGCTAAACAAACCTTCTTTTGTTCTGAGTAGTTGTAACACTTGAAAACGTGTTCAACTTTGCTTTCCTAAGTTAGGTATGCATCAGGATCTGTATGTCCCTAAAAAGAAGGAATAGCAACCTTAATGTTAGTCAAATTGTCATATACCTGTTGCACACGTCCTTGTCTAGGAGTATGATGTCTCGGTGACTGTTCGACTTCATTGTCGTTTATTCCTTCATGGACAGAATTGGATCCTCCATCAATTCTATCCATTCTAGTTTGTAATGGCTCCAATGCATTAGCCACCACAAGTTGCATCATGCGTTCCACCGCTTGCATCTAAAGATCTGGTGGCTGGTTTAATCCCAAATTTTCTTCAGAACCTGCCATTTTAAATAAAAAAACAACAAACAAAACAACACAATATATATATGTTAGTGAAAAATAAAGAAATGGACATCACTGCACACACAACAAATTCTCACAGATCACTCCAAGGAAACATCACTCCACAATTGCACTCAACACTCGGGTTTCACTCAGGAGAATACTTGAATGGCTCTTTTTGTCTCCCCTTCTGTTCTCATCACGCACAATTGTCGTTTTCCACTCGATCTCTCGCAATCAGTTCTTTAAAGAAACTAATTTCGATCTTTCAGAATCTGTTTACTGTGTCAACTTACAAGGAACAACAAAGGATAAAGAAACAAAGGGTTAAAACGAAAATAAGGGCTGAAAATTGAAAGATAAAGGCTAGAAAATTAAAACACGTGAAATGAAGGAATTAGGATGAAAATGCAACAGAAAATTCAACCACTTACTGCAAAAGAAATGCTTACGATGATCCTATCACCGAACAAACAAGAATAAGTTGTTTCGGTTGATTTCCAAGCATTTCATGGCATAACTCAAGCATCCTTCATCATTGCAACGAACCAGCACACTATTATATTTTTTTCACTTTCTTTTGTAATTTTCAAAACTGAATTTTTTATTTCTAATTTAGAAAGTCAAATTTTGACTTTGACTTTTGCATTTTCAGATTTCTTTTTTTTGTTTTCTTGATTTTTTTAATGCAGAACATGTTAAAATCCAACCGAGGCTCTGATTACCAAATGATAAGGGTGTTTCTTGTTGAAACAACATTCCTTGAGTGAAACGGATCTAGGATTGAAGCAAGCATTTCCCTACAAGTGAAACAAACAAAAAAGGCTGATTTTGGCTATGAAATGACACGAAAAGAAGAGAAGAAAACAAAAAGAAACAAGGGGGAAAGTTGCTGGAAATTCCGGAAATTTGAAGATGTTGAAGATGAGTGCTTCAAATGTTCAACAATGGCAACAACTTGAAGAAGAAAATTCAAACAAAAACTCCAAGGAAGAACTCGAACAATAGACTGAGCGAACCCGAACCTCATACTGATTTTTGTTCAACACGTACTTGGACCCATTGATTATATCGAATCAAGAACCCAAAGTATCCAAAATATTGACACAACAAACGAATCTGAAATGTCAATGAAAGTTCAATAAAGAACCGAATTTTAGAGAAATTCTCACAAATAAAATTTTCATTCAAAGTGTCTAACCTTCTTTCATTGTTTTAAGCACATATATAGGAAAATAAAGGGTATAGCCGAATTCAATGTGTGGCTGAAAACTAAAAGAGAAAAAATTAAAATTTAAACATAATAACTCCTTTTGGGTGGCATTGCATGAGAACCATGCATTTTGAACACTTAGGCGCCACACTTATCACATTTAACATGTGATTTTTGTTTGAAATTCAAACAAATAACCTCTCCTTCTTATCTTCACTTTGCCGCAAATTTGAGAGAGATAGGGGTTGTTTTCGGCCACACATGCACACACATGTGTCAAGGCTGCCATGTGTCTGCCTCACATGCTTGGAAGAAACCTAAGCTGCCACATGTGCATGGTACACTCCCCGACACGTAGGACACCTTTCAGATACTTCTGGACTTGTCAGCTGAAGTTGAGCTGGTGGAGCTGGAGTTGAGCTGAAACGAGCTAGCTGAGAGTGTTAGGAGCTGAATTGAGCTGGGAGCTAAGCCACTGAGCTGCCCTGAGCTTAGGTGAGCTGCGTACACTCCTTTGACCTTCATCCGAGCTAAGATTAAGCCCTTAAGCTGCTGTCCTTTTATTGTACCTATATAAAAACAAAAGAAACACATTCAGAACATTGCAAACTTATTGAAAACATTCAAGTAAGCTATAAAATAATGCAACCTTATTTTTTAAACACACAACAAACTGACATAGCTTAACACACAACATTATAAGCTAGAAAACTAGTCTAAAAACACACTTATCATAATATATACATAGCAAACACTTATAAAACTCGTAATATAAGTAAAGAAATGTTACACATTTGTAACAAGTGAAAGAGCAAACTTCCCTGAAAGTTTGAAGTTGCACCGTTGGGTGGCATAAACGTGCTCACATCATCCCCCTTCTTTAATGCGATTTTTCCCCAAATCGACGATCAGGACAAAAGGGAACAACTTCGATTTCCGTTTGGTGGGGAACTTCTTTAACCTCCATGCTTGGCAAAATGCCAGCCATCTAGCAGAACATTAATGTTGAAGGTGCAAGATGTGCCTTCATTTTTGCACCCTTCCGAATAATGCACAACATAGATGCAGACAAAGCTCGCTGCACATTCTTTATCCTGCAAACGCGTATACACAAATACAACTCCAAAGAACAATGCAAATCTCGACTATCATCCAGAATCACAAACGTAGATCCACAAATCCAAGTACAACCAAAGAACTCATAATCCAAAGATGAAAAATCAATAGCACTATGGAAAGGAATGTCAAACCGTGTTAAATGGGGTTGCTGAATTTCTAAAAAGAACATAAATGCGCTAGTCATACCAACGTTTACAACCTTTGGGACTTCATATGGCATCACTTTATCAATTTGCAAATTAGAAGAAGAAGTAGAAGAAAATGTAGAATCAGATAATACCTTTGAATTCTCTTTCTCTTTTTCACATTCATTCTCCTTTTTGCTTGCCTTCCAAGCTGCAATACTCGCTTTCAAACAAATTTGATCTTCATATACTTCACTTGGAGTCAAAGGTGCCAAAATTATCCTTTTGCCTTCATGAGTAAAAGAGTATCGATTGGTGTAACAATCATGCAAAACTCTCTTATCATACTGCCACGGTCTTCCTAACAACAAATGACTTACATCCATTGAGACAACATCGCAAAGTACTTCATCCTTGTACTTTCCAATGACAAACGACACTAGAACCTACTTAGTCACTTTGATCTCTCCTCCGTCATTCAGCCACTGCAACTTGTACGGATTGGGATGCTTTTTCATCTTCAATCCAAACTTTTGAACCATAACAGAACTAGCAACATTAGTGCAACTACCACCATCGATAATTACAACACATACCTTGTCATTTATGAGACATCTTGTATGGAAGATGTTCTCTCGCTGCTGTTCATCATGGATCGATTGCGTGTTCAAACTTCTCTTGACAACAAGTGCTTCACCGGTAGCAAATGTCTGCACGTTGTCATCATCTTCTTCAATGTCCACTGTAGGGGGCTCTTGCTCGTCTTCCTCAGACTTAGACTCGATCTCGCCACTCTTTAACAGCATCATGGTCCTTCGATTTGGGCACTAACTGGCAACGTGTCCTCGTCCTAAGCACTTGAAACATAAAATGTCTCTCGAACGTTCTTGTATCACAACCTTCTTATCACGCCTATTTTCTGTAATAGGAGTCTTTAGCTTGCTTGGTTCTACTTTCTCGCGTATCTGAAGTGGTGCTTGTGGTGCTTGTATTCTTAAATATTAGGACCATTCAATGGATTTGAAAATGATTTAAATGGAGTTTTACCTCGATTTGAAGACTTTCTATGTTCTTGTCTTTCAACTTTTATCGCCATATGCACCATGTCATCCAACTCGATATAATGCCGCAACTCAACAACATTAGCAATTTTACTGTTCAAACCATCAAGAAAACATGCCACGGTTGCTTCTCGATCTTCCTTGATGTTTGCCCGCATCATGGCCATCTCCATCTCCTTAAGATAGTCTTCAACGCTCATATTACCCAGTTTCAAACTTTGTAATTTCGAATATAAATCACGATGATAATGAGATGGAACAAACCGTTTTCGCATTATTCGTTTCATTTCGTCCCATGACCTTCACATGTACGTCTCCGGCTAAGTAGTAACTGATCCCACCATATCAGGGCATAGTCGACAAACTCCATTGCTGCTAAACGAACCTTCTTTTGTTCTGAATAGTTGTAACACTCGAAAACGTATTCAACTTCACTTTCTCAAGCTAAGTGCGCATCAGGATCTGTATGTCCCTGAAAAGAAGGAATAACAACCTTAATGTTAGTTAAATTGTCATCTACGTGTTGCACACGTCCTTGTCTAGGAGTATGATGTCTCGGTGACTGTTCGACTTCATTTTCGTTTATTCCTTCATGGACAGAATTGGATCCTCCATCAATTCTATCCATTCTAGACTGTAATGTCTCCAATGCATTAGCCACCACTCGTTGCATCATGCGTTCCAAGGCTTGCATCTGAAGATCTGGTGGCTGTTGTCCACCCGAATTATCATCAAAACCTACCATTTTAAATAACAAAAACAACAAACAAAGCAACACAATATATATAAATATAAATATATATATATATATATGTGTGTGTGTGTGTGTGTGTGTGTGTGTGTGTTAGTGAAAAATAAAGAAATGGACCTCACTGCACACACAACAAATTCTCACAGATCACTCCAAGGAAAGATCACTCCACAATAGCACTCAACACTCGTGTTTCATTCGGGAGAATACTTGAATGGCTCTTTTTGTCTCCCCTTATGTTCTCACCACGCACAATTGCCTTTTTCCACTCGATCTCTCGCAATCAGTTCTTTAAAGGAACTAATTTCTATCATTCAGAATCTGTTTACTGTGTCAACTTACAAGGAACAACAAAGGATAAAGAAATAAAGGTGATGTGAGCACATCTTTGCAACCAAAGGACTCTGACCCGGAGGTTCTTCCAAAAAGACCCATCACACAGTCTAAGGCTAAACAATTCAAGGAAGCTTTATCCCTAACTTTTTCTAACAATCCAGATTCATTAGATCATGTTTATGCCTTAGATAATAGGACTTTTAATGTGTTGCATGCTGATATGTGACATATTTATGTTATACTATTTATTAGGTGTGTTTAAGTATGTATATAATATGTTAAGTGTGTTTTGAATAAGTTTGATATAACTTATAAAGTGTTTATATTTATTTCTGAGTTAATGAATAAGACCACAAGTGTTTACAACTTGTTTTAGTGTTTCCATTAAGTTTATATTACTTTGATGGAAGTTTGTTATGTTTTGGCATTGATACGTAGGAGGAAACTAGCTCAAGTGAGCATATGCAGCTCAACTCCAGCTCAAGTGAGCATATGCAGCTCAACTCCAGCTCAAGTGAGCATATACATCTCAACTCCAGCTCAAGTGAGCATATGCAATTCAACTCCAGCTCAATAGAGTATATGTAGCTCGGTCCCAGCTCAGGAGTGTAACCAGCTCACTTTCAACTCAACACACTTTCAGCTAGTTCGTGAGCTGGTTACACTCCTGAGCTGGGACCGAGCTACATATACTCTGATACAAGCATGGGAGGGCTAAAGCAATACATATTGGACAAAAAGTTGAATCTGTTTGTGAAGTCTAGAAAGTCAGCCAACTTGCGACGACTTTTCGGATGAGATCCAGGCATTTCTGGGCCGAAATGTCTTCTAACAAATTGACCGTCATTCAGTTATCTTTTCAACGCATCTTGAAACGCATCAATCGGACATCGGGAACTCAAGATACGCTCATTTTACTGAAGACTGCGCATGCAGAAAACTGGATACGGGATTACTACGGGAATTTGTAAAATTCAGCCCAAAAGCTATTATATAAGGCTTTTGGACGAATTAGACTTAGCCCAACTTAATTATTAACATTTAAATTATGTTTTTAGGGTTTTATATACTTTAGGAACCAGCCACCCTTCTCCCAAACAACTCTTATCAACTTATCACATGCACTTATCAGCTTATCACTTGCAGCCCAAGCACAAGGAGTTTAAAGGTTGTTTTTCTTTTATTTTTTTAATTAAATTAGGGTTTCCTTGTTTTAGTAGAAGTTAGATTACTTTGGCTATCCTTCACTTATAAAAGGATGAAGCCTCCACCATTGTAATTCAGATTATTGAGATTTTCTTGGATTAATAAAATTTTAGTGAGTTTGTTTTTACAAGTGCTGATTACTTGTGCCTTCGAAGTCTTCTTCAACATAAGTCCGACGAGTTCTTGTGAGGGAGATCATCTTCACACTCCTGCTTGCCTAGGTAATCACGTCTAGGAGGGTGGGTTAGAGCCGCTTGAGGTTGCTTGCTTAGGTAATTGCGTCTAAGAGGGTGCCGAGGACAAAACCATCACAAATCCATCAAGCCATCTCCATCTTCAACTTCATGCCATCTCCATAGCCATAAACAAAGCTGAATTTTCAGATTTGTTTTATCTACTTCTCGTTCAATCTTTTTCAATCTTTTTGTTTTAATTCTTGTTATTTAATTCTTAATATTCTTTCTTATCTTCGTTTCTTTATTTTCCAGCCTAGAATCTGAATTTTTCAAGAAAAGCCCTTCTATTTTCTCTTGAATTTTCAGATTTGCTCCTAATCTTCTTGATTGAGTCTAGAGCCCCTAGTTCTTGCAACAACTTGATTGAAGGCTTCCAAACCCAAGTTTGCGCTACTCTATCATACTCTGGTGAGCTGGTTACACTTTCAACTCAACCACTAGCTCAACTACAGCTGACAAGTCCAATAGCAGCCGAACAAGTGTCCTGATACAGGGGTGTTGTTGAAGAAAACAACATTCCTCGTTCATTCACGGATCTAGGATAATAGCAAGTATTTCTCTGCAACAGAAACAAACATGGTTTTGTATTTAGATGTCAAAAATAAATTAAAAAAAGAAAAATAAAAAAAATGAAAAAAAATCAGAAATGGGAAAAGAAGAAAGTTGCCGAAATAATTTAAGGACTAGGTGAAAGGTTGAAGATGATATCTTCAAGCATTCAACAATGGCAGCAACGTTCTTGGGACTTGACACGATGAACTCGAAAGAACCTGCATAATCTGTTATGCAATCCCGAATCGAAACTGTTCTTCGTAGTCGGAAAAGATGAACAAACTCCAAGGAAGAACTCGAACAATCTGTTGAACGAACCCGAACCTTATCTTGAATTTGTTCGAATACGGACTTGGACCCTTCAATTATCGAACAATTGAGAACCCAAAGTATCAAAGAAAAAGTTCTAAAAAGAACTAAAATTGAGAGAACAATCTCACAAAAATTTTATTCACCAAATGTCTTACCAAATTACATTATTTAAACACATATATATAGGTACAAGGGCTGCCAAATTCGTTTAAGTTGTGTGGCTGATATTAAAAGGAGTTTAAAAATTGAATTTGAGTGAAAATAACTCCTTTTGGGCGGACTCAATTGGCAGCCACAAGTTTAGGCGCCCAAAACACATGAAAATCACATTTAACATGTGATTTTTATGTTTGAAATTCAAACATAACCACTCGGGCTTATCCTTTCTTGCAAATGGCGCATAATGAAGGAGAAAACGGGCTGATTCCGCTGCACATTCACACACATGTGTCAAGCTGCCACGTGGGTGCTGGAGATGACCGGATGCCACCTAGGCTGCCACATGTGCACTAGCACACTCCCCGATATGCAAGATGCTTTTCAGCTACTTCTGGACTTGTCAGCTAAAGTTGAGCTAGTGGAGCTAAAGTTGAGCTGACTGGAAATGAGCTGAGCTGAAACAAACTAGCTGAAAGTGTGATGAGCTGAAAATGAGCTGGTTGCACTCTCTTGAGCTGGATTTGAGCTGCATATGCTCACTTGAGCTGGAGTGGAGCTGCATATACTCTCTTGAGCTAGTGTCCTCCTACGTACCTATGTCAAAAGGTAACAAACTTCCATTAAAGCATTGTAAACTTAATGGAAACAATGATACAAATCGTAAACAAGTGCACAATTATTTATTAACACACAAACAAATATAAACACACCATAAGTTATATCAAACTTATTCAAAACACACCAAACATACTATATACATAGTAAACACACTGATATAAATAATATAAGTATAAGAAATGTTACACATCAGTATGTAACAAATAAAAAAGCAAACTTCCCTGAAAGTTTGAAGTTGCATCGTTGGGTGGCATAAACGTGCTCACATAATCCCCCCTTCTTTAATGCGATTTGTCCCCAAATCGACCCTCATTACAAAAGGGAACAATTTCGACTTTCGCTTGGCAGGGAACTTCTTCAGTCGTCTTGCTCGGCACATATGCCATCCTTTCGATCCAAGTTCTTTTACAAAGAACACAAATGTGAATGCCTTCTTTCTCGTACCTTTCCGAATAATGCACAACATAAAGTCAGACAATGCTCGTTGCACATTCGTAATCCTGCAAACAATGACATACAAAGACAACTCCAAAGAACAACAAGAATCTCGACGATCATCCAAAATCACAACATAAGGTTGTTCACAATCCAATGTACAACCAAAGAAATCAGCATATAAAAAGGAAAAATCAATAGCACAATGGAAAGGAACGTCAAACCGTGGTAAAGAAGATTGCTGAATTTCTGGAAAGAATTTAAATGCACTAGACTTACCAACAGTAGCAACCTTGGGAACCTCACATGGCATCACCTTATTAACCTGCAAGTCAGAAGAAGAAATAGAAGAAAATGTCGAATCAGATAATACCTGTGAATTTGCTTTCTTCTTTTCGCATTCATTCTTCTCTTTGTTGGCCTTCCAAGCTGCAGTACTTGCTTTCAAACAAACTTCGTCTTCATATACTTCACTTGGAGTCATAGGTGCCAAAGTTACCTTTTTTCCCTCATGAGTAAAAGAGTATCGATTGGTGTAACAATCATGCAAAACTCTCTTACAATACTGCAACGGTCTTCCTAACAACAAATGACAAGTATCCATAGAACAAACATCACAAGTTACCTCATCCTTATATTTACCAATGAAAAATGGTATAATAACTTGTTCGGTAACTTTGATTTCAACACCATCATTCAACCATTGTAACTTGTACGGATTGGGATGTGTGGTCGTCTTCAGTCCTAACTTGTCAACCATGAGAGTACTAGCAACGTTAGCACAACTACCACTATCAATAATCACAATACATACCTTGTCGTTCACGTTGCATCTCGTATGGAAGAGGTTGTTTCGTTGCGGTTCATCCTGTGATGGTTGATCATTCAGACTTCTCTTGTCAACAAGTGTTTCATTGGTAGCCAATGTCTGTACATTGTCATCATTTATCTCTTCATGGACAGAATGGGAACCACCCCCATCAAGTCTATCCATTCGAGTATGTATAGGCTTCAATGCATTAGCAATCACTCGTTGCATCATGTGCTGTAAGGCTTGCATCTGAAGATTCGGTGGTTTTTGTTCATCAAAACCTATCATTTTCACACAAAGAAAACAAAAACAAACAAACTGATTAAGGTTAGTAGAAAAAAAAGTAGTCCTCACCAATCACACAGCAAGATCCTCACTAGTCACTCCAAAGAATATGCACTCAAGAAAAGAGGAATCACTCAGCACTCGTGTTTCACTCGGGAGAATACTTGAATGGCTCTTTTTGTCTCCCCTTCTGTTCTCACATGCTCTGTTTGCCTTTTCCCTCAATCTCTCGTACTTAGTTCTTTAAAGGAACTGATTCCGATGTTCAGATTCTGCAAATGTTGTCAAATTGAAAGAAAACAACAAGTGACGGGTGAAATGTACCATTTTCAATTGGAAACTACAAGGACGAGGTGAAATGTTATTAGAAAAAGATAAGGGTTAGGAGAAAAAGGAAAAAAGATGAAAGTTGAGAATTTGGGGCTGAAAAGATGATAAACAAAAAGAAATGAAAGAAAGGATGCTAAAAGGACAAGAAATTAGCAACTTACGCAGTAGAAATGCTTACCACCATCCTATCTCCGGAATAAACAAGAAAGTTGATTTCAGGTGATTTCAAGCCATTTCAAGGTAAGATAAGCACATTTCTCATCATTTCACGTCCAAACAGCATATAAAAACACAAAATACCCCAAATATTCGACACTGATTTTTTTGTATTTTTTTCGAATTTTTTTTGACTTTTGACTTTCTGGTCAAACTTTGACTTTGACTTTTTTTTTTCAGAATTTCGAATTTTCTTTTTTTTGACCTTGTATATTTTGACTTCTTGTAAATGCAGAAAACGCTATAATCCGACCTAAGCTCTGATTACCAGATGATATATGATACAAGGGGGTACGTTGCTTCAGAAACAACGCTCCTTGTTCGTAAACGGATCTAGGATAATAGCAAGTATTTCTCTGCAACAGAAACAAACATGGTTTTGTATTTAGATGTCAAAAATTAAAAAAAAAATGAAAAAAAATCAGAAATGGGAAAAGAAGAAAGTTGCCGAAATAATTTAAAGACTAGGTGAAAGGTTGAAGATGATATCTTCAAGCATTCAACAATGGCAGCAACGTTCTTGGGACTTGACACGGTGAACTCGAAAGAACCTGCATAATCTGTTATGCAAACCCGAATCGAAACTGTTCTTCGTAGTCGGAAAAGATGAACAAACTCCAAGGAAGAACTCGAACAATCTGTTGAACGAACCCGAACCTTATCTTGAATTTGTTCGAATACGGACTTGGACCCTTCAATTATCGAACAATTGAGAACCCAAAGTATCAAAGAAAAAGTTCTAAAAAGAACTAAAATTGAGAGAATAATCTCACAAAAATTTTATTCACCAAATGTCTTACCAAATTACATTATTTAAACACATATATATAGGTACAAGGGCTGCCAAATTCGTTTAAGTTGTGTGGCTGATATTAAAAGGAGTTTAAAAATTGAATTTGAGTGAAAATAACTCCTTTTGGGCGGACTCAATTGGCAGCCACAAGTTTAGGCGCCCAAAAACATGAAAATCACATTTAACATGTGATTTTTATGTTTGAAATTCAAACACAACCACTCGGGCTTATCCTTTCTTGCAAATGGCGCATAATGAAGGAGAAAACGGGCTGATTCCGCTGCACATTCACACACATGTGTCAAGCTGCCACGTGGGTGCTGGAGATGACCAGATGCCACCTAGGCTGCCACATGTGCACTAGCACACTCCCCGATATGCAAGATGCTTTTCAGCTACTTCTGGACTTGTCAGCTAAAGTTGAGCTAGTGGAGCTAAAGTTGAGCTGACTGGAAATGAGCTGAGCTGAAACAAACTAGCTGAAAGTGTGATGAGCTGAAAATGAGCTGGTTGCACTCTCTTGAGCTGGATTTGAGCTGCATATGCTCACTTGAGCTGGAGTGGAGCTGCATATACTCTCTTGAGCTAGTGTCCTCCTACGTACCTATGTCAAAAGGCAACAAACTTCCATTAAAGCATTGTAAACTTAATGGAAACAATAATACAAATCGTAAACAAGTGCACAATTATTTATTAACACACAAACAAATATAAACACACCATAAGTTATATCAAACTTATTCAAAACACACCAAACATACTATATACATAGTAAACACAGTGATATAAATAATATAAGTATAAGAAATGTTACACATCAGTATGTAACAAATGAAAAAGCAAACTTCCCTGAAAGTTTGAAGTTGCATCGTTGGGTGGCATAAACGTGCTCACATCATGTCCTGTGTTCGTGTGAGCATGTACCGTGCATAAATAGGAGGGCGTTGCATGTTCCATGCAAATCGGCTAAGAGATAGTGCAAGGTGCAGCAGAGAAAGTGTTTTTTTCATCCATGCACGTGCAGCAAGCATTGCAGCAAATGGGATTTAAATTTCAATATATATATATATATAATAAACAATCATGTGCGGCAACTTGAATCTCCAAAACACAGCAGCAGAATGAATTTGGCCATTCTCCACGTGATTTCCCCATGTGCAGAATTCCTTACATGTGGTGCAGAAGAAGGATAAGATCAATTGATTCTGCCATTTGAATTTCAAACCAGCACATTTAACATGTGCCTTATCCCTTAGGCGCCCAAAGTTGAATACACGGCTGAAGTATTATACTGCCCATTTGAGTAGTTTTTTAATTCAAATTTAACTTTCAAATGGCTAATTAACAGCCACATATTTGAATTCGGCAACCACCCATTGTATCTATATATTTGGCTGAAATTTACTTGTACATGGTTAGACAAATTGCAATAAAATTTTCATTTGAGAGTATTTCTCTTCTTTGGTTCTTTTTAGAACTTTTATGATACTCAAACTTGTTTAATTGTCAACTTGATACTACGGGTTCCTAGATCGCTATCTAGTGGGTCCAAGTCCTTTAACGTTAGACAGATTCAATTCGGGTTTGCTCAGTAGATTGTGCAGGTTCTTTCGAGTTTAACGTTGTCATCTTCATTCCAGCAACATAATACTCCACTGTTGAATACCCAAGTTGCTGCCATGGATGTTTCTTGAAGCATTCATCTTCTCCGTTCGAGTTTCCTTCAAAAAACGGCCAAAACATCTCATTTTCTTTAATTTTCGTTTTTATTTTAAACACTTATTTTACCATGACCACTTCATTGATTCCTTGCTATTTTCTTGTAGTTTTTATTGCAGGAGTGTGCTTACAACATTCCTAGATCTGTAACATACGAAGAAAGTCCGTTTCGACAGGCTACCTCGTATCATACGGTAATTAGAGCTTAGGTTTGGAATTGTTGTAATTTTTTCTGCACATTTTAACCAAAAAAAAGAAAAACAAATTCGAAAAAAATCGAAATTCTGAAAGTCAAAGTTTTATTAACACAAAAAAGTTAAAATTCGAAAAGAAATAATCAGAAATCAGATTCGAACATTACAAAAAAAGGAGTTGTGTTTCTATTGTGAAATTATGAAGATTGTACAAGTTCACGTACTATGTGATTACGAAGTGCTTGGATATCTACCGAAACGAACTGTTCTTGTTTGTTCGGTGATAGGAACGTTGTAAAGCACTTCTTTGTAGTAAGTTTCTTTTAATTCTTCATATTTCCGTCTTTTTACTTTTTTTCTTTCTTTTTATCATCTTTTAGCCTTTTCTTGAATTTCCAGCCCTTTTCTTCATTTTACCTTTGTTTCCTTTAACCGTTTGTTTCCTTTTAGCCAACACAATTGTAACAGGTTTTGAGACGTTGGATTAGTCCTTTAAAGAACTAAAAAACGAGAAATTGTAAGGGGAAAAGGCATTGAGCGTTGTTAGAACAGAAGGGGAGACAAAAAGAGCCATTCAAGCATTCTCCTAAGTGAAACACGAGCGCTGAGTGTTACTTTTGAGTGCATTGTTCTTTGGAGCAAAAACCGAGAGGTTTTGTGAGTGTGCTATGAGGACTTTTCATTTTGTTTTATTTTACTCATTATCCGTGTTTTCATTGTGTTTTGCCTAAATATGACAGGATCGGAAGATCGTAGTCACGGTGGAGATCAGCCACCAGATTTGTAAATGCATGCTCTCACTCGTACATTGCAACGTCTACTAGACAATGCATTAGAGCCTATACAGTCTCGTTTTGACAAGATCGATGGGGGTGGATCCAATCTGTCCAAAATGAGAACAATGATGAAAACGACATCGAAAAATCAAAAAGGACGAATCAACGACTGATATATGTAGTTGATGATAATATTTCTAACATAAAAGTTGCTATACCTTCCTTTCAGGGACGTTCAGATCCAGATGCTTATTTGACAAGGGAAAGCAAGGTTGAATACGTTTTCGAGTGTTATAATTACTCGAAACAGAAGAAAGTTCGACTAGCAGCTATGGAGTTTGTTAACTGTGCACTGTTATGGTGGGACCAATTAATGATTAGTCGGCGACGTACAAGTGAAGGTCCAATGAGAAAATGGGACGAGATGAAGTGTATCATGCGAAAACGGTTTGTTACTTCTCACTATCATCGAGATTTATTTCAGAAATTACAAACCTTGAAACAGAGCAATAGGAGCGTCGAGGATTATTTCAAGGAGACGGAAATGTCCATAATGCGTGCGAACATAGTTGAGGACCGTGAGGCGACTATGGCTCGGTTTATGGCAGGTTTAAATTCTAAAATAATAAACATTGTTGAGTTGCAGCATTATGTTGAGTTGGATGACATGGTGCATATTGCGATCAAAATTGAGCGACAACAACATAGAAAAGCTTCTACTCGAGGTAATACTCCATTTATATCTTTTTCAAATCCATTATATACTCCTAACAATACTAGGAAACAAGCACCACAAACGCCACTTTGGATTCGAGAGCAAGGTGAATCCAGCACACCAAAGCCTCATGTTGCTGATAATGGGCGTGGCAAACAGCAAGTGGTGGTAAAAGAACGATCGAGAGATATCCAATGCTTTAAGTGCCTTGGTCGAGGACATGTTGCTAGCCAGTGTCCTAATCGGAGAGTTATGTTGATGGGAGAAGATGGAGAGATCGAGTCAGATTCTGAGGAAGATGTACAAGAAACCCCTACTGCAGATGAAGAGAATGACCTAGAAGTTGCCGAAACTGGTTAGGTAATGGAAATCATGGTTGTAAAACGTAGTTTGAATGTGCAACAGGTTCAGGACGAGCAACAACGTGAGAATATCTTTCACACACGATGTAAGGTTCAAGATAAGGTATGTGTTGTGATTATTGATAGCGGTAGTTGTACTAATGTTGCTAGTTCAATGATGGTTGATAGGCTAGGTCTAAAGACGACAAAGCATCTGAATCCGTACAAATTGCAGTGGTTGAATGATGGTGGAGAACTTAAAGTGACGAGACAAGCTGTTGTACCATTTTTTATTGGAAACTACAAGGACGAGGTCCTTTGTGATGTTGTGTCGATGGATGCTACTCACCTTCTTTTGGGACACCCTTGGCAGTATAACAAAAAGGTAATGCATGATGGTTTTACAAACAAATACTCATTTATGCATGCAGGTAAGAAGATTACTTTGGCTACTTTGACGCCGAGTCAAGTAATTGAAGATCAAGCAAGCTTGAAAAAGAGTAAGGAAGCTGCAAAGGAGAAGAAAAAGATGAACATTTATGCAAGCAGTCGAGAAATCAGGAAATGTCTTTCCTCTCACCAATCTTTGTTTATTTTAATGTTTAAAGATTATTGTTTATTGTCTGAGTTTCCTACTGATTTTCCTGCATCGATTGTGTCCCTTTTGCAGGAATTTGAGGATGTGTTTCCGGAAGAAACACCGAAGGGATTGCCACCTTTTCGTGGCATTGAGCACCGGATTGATTTCATTCCAGGTGCTGCCATTCCAAATCGACCAGCTTATCGAACTAACCCTGAAGAGATGAAAGAGCTTCAGAGACAAGTTACAGAGTTGATGGATAATGGTTATATTCAAGAAAGTTTGAGTTCATGTGTTGTTTCGGTGCTGTTAGTGCCGAAGAAAGATGGGTCTTGGAGGATGTGCGTAGATTGTAGAGCTATGAATCAGATTACGATTAACTATCGTCATCCCATTCCTAGACTTGATGACATGTTGGACGAGCTTTGTGGGGCCTTCATCTTCTCCAAAATTGATTTGAAGAGCAGTTATCAGATTCGCATGCGAGAAGGCGACAAGCGGAAGAAAGCCTTCAAAACCAAGCTAGGTTTGTTTGAATGGTTAGTGATGCCTTTTGGTTTAACTAACGCACCGCACCTAGTACTTTCATGCTTTGATGAATCATGTTTTGCGATCCTTTATTGGCAATTTTTGTGTTGTGTACTTTAACGATATTTTGATTTATAGCAAGACTTTGCAGGATCATGCAAAATATTTGAGAGCTGTTTTGCAAACATTGCGAGAAGAGAAGTTGTTCGGTAACATGGAGAAATGTGTGTTTTGTACTGACAAACTTACATTTCTTAGTTACATTGTTAGTGCACAGGGTGTTGAAGTCGATCCTGAGAAGATAAAAGCAATTCAGGAATGGCCACGACCGACATCGATTACTCAGGTTAGATCATTTCATGGTTTAGCTAGTTTTTATCGACGGTTTGTTCCTAACTTTAGTTCTATTACCGCCCCCTTAACCGGGATTATTAAGAAGAATTCCAGCTTCTTGTGGGGTAAAGAACAAGAAGATGCCTTTCTGAAAATTAAGGACTGTTTGACGAAAGCACCAGTGTTAGCCTTACATGACTTTGATAAAACTTTTGAAATTGAATGTGATGCTTCTAGAGTTGGTATAGGCGTAGTTTTAATCAGGAAAAGAGGCCTGATACGGACGCGGCCCCGTATACTCAAACGTTGAGCTTGCGGAAGCGGATAAGGATGTTGGCGCGAATGTTGGATCGGTGAAAAGATGGTTGAAGATAGGCGATGACGATGGAGATGGAAGATAAATGGGTAAATTGTCCTCGGCACCCTCTTGATCGTAATTAACCAAGCAAGCAACCTCAAGCGGCTCTAACCCACCCTCTTAGACGCAGTTACCTAGGCAAGCAGGAGTGTGAAGATCAACAACAAATTCTGACGAACTTGAAGAATCGCTTCTAAAATAAAGAACACAAGTTATACTTCTTGCAAGTCTGAACTCAAAAGAGAACTTTTTTTAATCATTCAAATCTTAATTACAATGTGGTTGAAGCCTCCTTATATAAGCCTTGGAGAAGTTCTAATCCTAGTAAACTTAGGAAATTAAATACAATAAATAAATGTTGAAATCTAATCTCCTAATTACATAAGTAAATTCTAATAATAAATAAATATTAAATATAAAATCCTAATTAAATAAATCTGATCCTAATAGATATTGCAGAATCCTATACTGATTTAAATTACAAATAATTAAATAAAATCATGAAAATTCGTAGTTATCCAAAAATCTCGTATTAATCCCGTATAGGAATTTCTGCATGCACTGTCTTTGCTAAAATAGACATATCTTGAGTTCCAGATGTCTGATTGAGGCTTTTCAAGATCCGTTGGAAAGATAATGGATAGCCGGACAAATTTTAAGAAGACATGTCGACCCAAATATTCCTGGATCCCATCCAAAAAGGGGTCGCAAGTTGACTGACGTTTCTGACTTGCAAAACAGTTTTAACTTATTTTCCAAGATGATTAGTTTCACCCCTCTCATGCATGTATCAAGTCCCGTTGCATATTTCAGTGAGAAACTGAGTGGAGCGACATTGAATTATCCAGTTTACGATAAATAGATGTATGCACTGATTTGGGCATTGGAGACGTGGCAGCATTACTTGTTGCCTAAGGAGTTTGTGATCCACAATGACCACAAGGCTTTGCGATATATCATAGGTCAGCATAAATTAAATAAACGACATGCTAAATGGGTTGAATTCTTAGAGTCTTTTCCTTATGTCATTCGTTACAAAAAGGGTAAAGACAATGTCGTTGTTGATGCTTTATCACGAAGATATGCACTATTGAGTTATCTTGATTCACATTTGATTGTATTTGCATATATTCGTGAGTTATACCCTACTGATCCTGATTTTAGAGATAAGTATAATGCTTGTGAGAATGGTGCAGATGGAAAGTTTTACAGGCATGATGGTTATCTTTTCAAAGAGAATAGGATATGCATTCCACAGGGTTCCATGCGTGATATATTGATCCGTGAAGCTCATGAAGGTGGATTGATGGGTCATTTTGGAGTCACCAAGATGTTACATACCTTGAAGGAGGATCTATTTTAGCCTAAGATGTGCAGGGACGTTGAAAGGTATTGTGAACGTTGTGTTGCTTGTCGGAAAGCCAAATCGATGGTTTCACCACATGGTATGTACTTACCTTTGCCTATTCCTGATTCCCCTTGGACTGATATATCGATGGATTTTGTTTTGGGATTGCCTTGAACTAAGACAGGTAGAGATAGCATATTTGTTGTGGTTGATAGGTTCTTGAAAATGACGCATTTCATTGCATGCCATAAAACTGATGATGTTGTTAATGTGGCTAACTTGTTCTTTAGAGATGTTGTGCGTTTACATGGTATTCCTAGGTCGATTGTTTCTGACAGGGATGTGAAGTTTTTGAGTCACTTTTGGAGGACTCTTTGGAGCAAATTAGGTATGAATCTTGTGTTTTCTACTACTTGCCATCCCAAGACTGATGGACAAACTGAAGTTGTTAATAGAGTTTTATCTACTTTACTTTGATACATCATAAAAAAGAACATAAAAACTTTGGAAGATTGTTTGCAACATGTTGAGTTTGCTTATAACCATGTTGTACATTCTGCTACTAGAATGTCACCATTTGAGGTTGTTTATGGTTTTAACCCTTTTACGCCTCTAGATTTGTTGCCTTTGCCACAGGAACAGGTGACGAATAGGGATGGTCAAAGCAAAGCCGAATATGTGAAGAAGTTGCATCAACAGGTTAAGGAGAACCTGAAACGAAGGACTCAGCAATACGAGAAGCAAGCGAACAAAGGAAGCGAGTCACCTTCGATGTTGGAGATTGGGTTTGGGTTCATTTCCGAAAGAACGATTTCCATCCCAAAGGTGGTACAAGCTGTTATCGCGAGGAGATGGTCCTTTTCAGGTGTTGGAGAAATTGAATGACAACGCCTACAAGTTGGATTTACCAGGTGAAAACATTGTCAGTGCCACATTTAATGTTTCTGATTTAACCCCTTATGACAACTCTACAGATTTGAGGACAAATCCTTTTCAAGAAGGGGGATGATGTGAGCACATCTTTGCCACCAAAGGACTTTGACCTGGAGGTTCTTCCAACAAGACCCATCACACGGTCTACGGCTAAACAATTCAGGGAAGCTCTATCCCTAACTTGTTCTAACATTCAAGATTTATTAGATCATGTTTATGCCTTAGATAATAGGACTTTTAATGTGTTGCATGCTGATATGTGACATATTTATGTTATACTATTTATTAGGTGTGTTTAAGTATGTATATAATATGTTAAGTGTGTTTTGAATAAGCTGCCACGTGGATGCTTCGTGGGATGAGATGCCACGTAGGCTGCCACACGTGCACTGGTACACTCCCCAACATGTAGGAGGCTTTTCAGCTACTTCTGGAGTTGTCAGCTGAAGTTGAGCTAGTGGCACTGAAGTTGAGCTGACGGGAACTGATCTGAGCCAATGAAGAATTATCTTTCAATAGAAGCAGGCAAATCACTAGGAATCTCAGCTAATGAAGAATTATCTTTAAATAACAAAATAAGCAAAGAATGCTGAGAGGAAAGATATTTCATGATTTCCTTGCTGCTTGCGTACACATTCATCTTCTTTTTCCCTCGAGCTTCTTCGATATTCTTTTGCAATCTCACTTGGTCTTTTTGCACTTGACTCGGTGTCAAATGTGCCAAGGTGATCTTATCTACATGCATAAAAGATTACATGTTCGTAAAGCCATCATGCATCGCCCTCTTGTCAAACTGCCACGGGTGTCCCTAAAGAAAATGGCTTGCATCCATCGAAACGACATCGCAAAGTACATCATCCTTGTACTTTCCAATGGAAAACGACACTAGAACCTGCTTAGTCACTGATACATGCATGGGAGGGCTAAAGCAATGCATATTGGACAAGAAGTTGAATCTATTTGTGAAGTCTGGAAAGTCAACCAACTTGAGACGACATTTCTGATGGGATTCTGGCAAATTTGGGTAGAGTTATCTTCTAACAATTTGACTGGCATTCAGTTACCTTTCCAACGCAGCTTGAAACGCATCAATCGGACATCAGAAACTCAAGATATGTCCATTTTACTGAAGACTGCGCATGCAGAAAACTAGGGCTTCCAAACTTGATTGAAGGCTTCCAAGTCCAAGTTTGCGCCACTCTATCATTAATGACTCACCGAAATTGTTAGAAAACAACTGAATGCTGGTAACTGAATGCCATTTTACTGAAGACTGCGCATGTAGAAAACTAGGGGCTTCCAAACTTGATTGAAGGCATTTCAAGATGCGTTGGAATGGTAACTGAATGTCGGTCAAATTGTTAGAAGACAACTCTGCCTAGAAATCCCAGGATCCCATCCGAAATGTCGCCTCAAGTTGGCTGACTTTCCAGACTTCACAAACAGATTCAACTTCTTGTCTAATATGCATTGCTTTAGCCCTCCAATGCATGTATCAGTCACTCTGATCTCTCCTCCGTCGTTCAGCCACTGTAACTTGTAAGGATTTGGATGCTTTGTCATCTTCAAACCTAGCTTATCAACCATCACAGAACTAGCAGCATTAGTGCAACTACCACCATCGATAATTACAACACATACCTTATCATTGACGAGACATCTTGTATGAAAGATGTTCTCTCGTTGTTGTTCATCCTGGATCGGTAGCGTGTTCAAGCTTCTTTTGACAACAAGTGCTTCACCGGTAGCAAATGTCTGTACATTGTCATCATCTTCTTCAACGTCCACTGTAGGGGGCTCCCGCTCGTCTTCCTCAGAGTCAGACTTGATCTCGCCACTCTCTAACATCATCATGTCCTTCGATTTGGGCATTGACTGGCAACATGTCCTCGTCCTAAGCACTTAAAACAAAGAATGTCTCTTGAATGTTCTTGTGTCACCACCGGCTTATCACGCCTATTTTCAGTAATAGGAGTCTTTAGCTTGCTTGGTTCTGCTTTCTCGCGTATCTGAAGTGGTGCATGTGGTGCTTGTTTCATGAAATTTTTAGGAGCATTCAATGGATTTGAAAATGATTTAAATGGAGTATTACCTCGATTTGAAGACTTTCTACGTTGCTATCTTTCAACTTTTATCGCCATATGCACCATGTCATCCAACTCAACATAATGCTACAACTCAACAACGTTAGCAATTTCATAATTCAAACCTGCAAGAAATCGTGCTGATACGCTCCAACTCTCCAATTGATGTTGTAGAGAGAAGCTTTGATTGCCCGGACCTTTGAATGCAAGCAAGCCTTGTATCACGAATGTTTTCTTGTGAAAATATGTTGAAATGGATGAAATAAGATAGGTTGCGGAAGGATGGTAGTGTTTGTATGTCAAAAGGGTGTAAGGAAAGGAAGATAGATAAGTAGGAAGATGGTTTCGGATGGTGTATGGAAGATGGTGAAGAGAAAGGATGTTGGTAGTATTCAAAGGCTCAAAAAGATGAACATATGCTAAGGAACATATACCCTAACTTGGATGAGGCCTTGAGGGTGGTAAAAGGGTTTAGACTGAGAAAGAATGGATGTTTAACAATCTAAAGTATCAAGATGGAAAGAAAAGGGAGAGGCCACAAATCAATAAAGATTTGATAAGTCAAGAAGTTCTAAAAAGAACAAGGATGAGAGAAAACCTCAGAAAGTAATTTTTATAATCTGAATTGTGTATTTACAAATGAAAATGCATTACATATTTATAGTAAATGAAAGGGGGTGGCCAAAATGGTGTGTAGGGGAGAGGGAATGATTCGACAGCCTTGGTGTCTCCCTCCTTTGGCCGAATTGGTGTGATAAGGGCTTGAATAGGTGTTGATAACCTATCAAGCACTATTCGGCAGCCTTGCACCTTTCCAAATTGGCGCCAAGGTGTGTAGAGGTGCCTAGGTTCCCTCCTTTGCTATTCGGCTAGGTAGGTGCCCTTCCATCACTTATCTAGGTAGCTAGTGTCACTAACTGGACCACTGAAGGAGCTGGTAGTAGTCAGAGCAGCTGGAGATGAGCTGGACGAGCTAGGCTTGAGCTGACTTGAGTTGAGCTAGCTAGCTGACTTAACTAGATAAAGATGAGTAGCTGATTTGAGCTTATCCGAGCTTTCTTTAGCTGAGTGAGCTAGTCTTGAAGTGCCTTTAAGTTGTCCTCTAGCTACTAGAGTGTTTTGGAGCTGAAACGAATCCTCTTTTGCTCAAAAATCACCCTTTTGCTATTTGAGCTCTTTGAAGCTGTTTTGAGCTGAGTGAGCTGGTCCTTTAGTATCCTTGAGCTCTTTTAAGACTTCATAAGTGTCCTCGAACCATTTGGCAACTTTTAGAGTCTTGAAACGGCCAAACAATGTTTTGAGCTGATTTTGACACTTTGAGCTGGAACCGAGCTGTAGCACACTCCCTTGAGCTGTGTTAACATAACCTATGAAGTAAACAATGAATTATATAAGTAATGTCTCCTTTAAATAGTATAGGGACTATAATGCATAAGTATAAAGTAAAGTTTTAAATGATGCAAACTATAATCTAAAGATGCAAACATTTGCTTAAGTAAAGATGTGGTTTTAAGCTTAAGTATGGGTATCACATATAACATGCTAAGGTCATGAAAATAAAGTATGCAAAACATATACAGAGTATGATGTGATAATATGAATCTAAATAACCAGAAATTAGTGTAGAAAAAGTAAGTAATATGAGAGAAGTAAAGAAAACTCCTGTGTCTTTCAAGTTTAAAACACAACATGAAAGTGTGCAAAACTTGTTGGTGAACGTGCACACATCACGTGCCATGGTTGCTTCTCGATCATCCTCGATGTTTGCACGCATCATGGCCATCACCATCTCATTGAAATAGACTTCGACGCTCCAAGTACCCTGTTTCAAACTTTGTAATTTCTGATATAAATCATGATGGTAATGAGATGGAACAAACCGTTTTCGCATTATTCGTTTCATTTCGTCGCATGTAGCCACTGGACCTTCGCCTGTACATCTCCGGCTAAGCAGTAATTGATCCCACCATATCAGGGCATAGTTGACAAACTCCATTGCTTCTAAACGAACCTTCTTTTGTTCTGAGTAGTTGTAACACTCGAAAACATGTTCAACTTTGCTTTCTCAAGCAAAGTATGCATCAGGATTTGTACATCCCTAAAAAGAAGGAATAACAACCTTAATGTTAGTCAAATTGTCATCTACGTGTTACACACGTCCTTGTCTAAGAGTATGATGTCTCGGCGACTGTTTGACTTCATTGTCGTTTATTCCTTCATGGACAGAATTGGATCCTCCATCAATTCTATCCATTCTTGACTGTAATGGCTCCAATGCATTAGCCACCACTCGTTGCATCATACGTTCCAAGGCTTGCATCTGGAGATCCGGTGGCTGTTATCCACCCGAATTATCTTCAGAACCTACCATTTTAAATAACAAAACAACAAACAAAACAACACAATATACAGGTTAGTGAAAAATAAAGAAAGGGACCTCACTGTACACTCAACAAATTCTCACAAATCACTCCAAGGAAAGATCACTCCACAATTGCACTCATGTTTCACTCGAGAGAATACTTAAATGGCTCTTTTTGTCTCCCTTTCTATTCTCACCATGCACAAATGCCTTTTCCACTCGATCTCTCGCAAACAGTTCTTTAAGGAACTAGCTTGATCCTTCAAACTTGTTAACTGTGTCAAACTTACAAGATAATGTAACGGTTAAAGAAACAAATGGTTAAAGGATGAAATAGGGGTTGTTAGGTGAATCAAAAGGCTGAAGAAAAAAGAATTATAAGTCTGGAAATTTGACAATGAAATAAGAAAATAAGACTGACAAAATGAAGGAAAGATAACAACTTATCGCAAAGAAATGCTTATAACGATCCTATTACCGAACAAACAAGAACAAGTTGTTTCGGAGATTTCCAAGCATTTCATCGCATAATTTGAGCATCCTTTATCATTTCACACACAATCAGCACACTTTCTTTCATTTTTCTTTGAAAATTTTGATTCAGATTTTTTTTGAATTTTGAATTTCTTTTTTTTACTTTGACTTTTATATACTGGAAATTTCGAAATACTTTTTGTTTTGTTGTGCAGAACGTGCTAAAATACAACCGAGGCTCTAATTACCATATGATAAGGGTGTTGCTTGTCGAAACAATGTTCCTTGAGTGAAATGGATCTAGGATAGTAAGCATCTCTCTGCAATAAAACAAAACAAGAATGCTGTTTTTAGGATTAAAATAACACGAAAGCAAGAAATAAAATAAAAAGAAACAAAGAAGAAAGGTGTAGGAATTTCTAGACAAATTTGAACACTGATGAAGATGAAGACTTCAAAGGGCTTTCATGGCTGCATTTGGTGTCCAAAGATGGCAGAAACGTTGCTGGAAATTAAGCGAAAGTTTGGTGACGAAAAGCTCGAAAGAACCTGCACAATATCCTATGCAAACCTGAATTGAATATGCTCCACGTCGAAGGACTTGGACCCTCTAGATAGCAATCTAAGAACTCGAAGTATCAAGAAAATTGACACAGCAAAACAAAGTCTGATATGCCAAGAGAGTTCGGTGAAGAACCGAAGTTGAGAGAAAATTCTCACAAATATTTTGTTTCATAAAATTGTGTAACCCTTGTACATTGTTTGAAACAAATATATATAGGAGAAGAGGGAGGAATGGTCGGCCATACATGTGGTTGAAATTAAATTACAATTTTAAATTCAATTTTAAATTTGTAACTAAGAAAAACCTCCTTTGGGCGGCAACACAAATCAGCCACTCATTTGAACCTTTAGGTGCCACATGAATCACATTTAACATGTGATAAATGTTTGAAATTCAAACATAAACTTATTGTCCTTATCCAGTAAGTTTGCTGCACAATGAGAAGATAGGGGCTATTTGGTTCGGCCACACATGCACACACATCATCCAAGCTGCCACGTGGATGCTTCGCGGGATGGGATGCCACGTAGGCTGCCACACATGCACTGGTACACTCTCCGACGTGTAGGACACTTTTCAGCTACTTCTGGACTTGTCAGCTGAAGTTGAGCTAGTGACACTTAAGTTGAGCTGAAGGGAACTGAGCTGAGATGAAATGAGCTAGCTAAGAGTGTTAGGAGCTGAACTGAGCTGGAAGCTAAGCCTCTGAGCTGCCTTGAGCTGAGGGTGAGCTGGTCACACTCTCCTGAGCTGCCTTGAGCTGAGGGTGAGCCTGGTCACACTCTCCTGAGCTGAAGATGAGCTGGTTACACTCTCCTGAGCTGGGGCTGAGCTGCATATACTCTTGTGAGCTGAAGATGAGCTGCATACACTAACTTGAGCTAGTGTACTCCTATGTACATGTTACAAAACAATGAAACTCCTATCAAAGCTTTGTAAACTTATTCAACAACACTTAAACAAATATAAAAACATTATAAGTCATATCAAACTAATCCAAAACACACCAAACATACTATATACATAGTAAACACACTAATATAAGTAATATAGCATAAAGATGTTACATATCAGCATGTAGCACGTTGTAAACCCTATCGTCTAAGGCACAAACATTGTTTAATGATTCTAAAATGTTAGAACAAGTTAGGGATAGAACTTCCCTGAATTGTTCAGCCTTAGATCATGTGATGGGTCCTGTTGGAAGAACTTCCGGGTAGGATTCTTTTAGTGGCGAAGATGTGCTCACATCAGATCTGTTCTTCCTTGAAAAGGAGGAATAGAAACTTTGGTGTTAGTTAAATTATCATCTATTGGTGCATGCCCTTGTCTTAAATTTTGTATTGGAGACTGTTCAATTTCATTCTCATCATTATGTTCTCATTAACAGATTGGGATCCACCATCGATTTTGTCCAACCTCGATTCTAAAGGCTTGAGATCAGCCCTTAATAACCTCTGAATTTCACGAGTAATGGCCTGCATTTGCAAATTCGGTTACTTGCCAACCTGATTGTCATCACTTGAACCTGTCATGTTAGTAAAAACAACACAAACAATTGAAAAATAAGGATCTCACTGCACATACACACAAGAAACCTCTCGATTTCACTCCAAGGAAAAAAATTATGGCACTCAACACTCGTGTTTCACTCGGGAACACTTGAATGGCTCTTTTGATTCCCCTTTTGTTCTCACACCCTCAGATTTCCTTTTCCCTCTCCTTCTCTAGTAATCAGTTCTTAAAGAAACTAATTTCGATCTTTCAAGACCTGTAAGTGTGTTGGCTTAAAGGAAAACAATGGTTATTGCAAAAAGGAAAAAGGTAAAGGAAAGGCTTAGAAATTGAAGGGAATTGAAGATAAATGAAGAAAAGAAGAAAATTAGAAGAAAAAAAATTATGGCACTCAACACTCGTGTTTCACTCGGGAACACTTGAATGGCTCTTTTGATTCCCCTTCTGTTCTCACACCCTCAGATTGCCTTTTCCCTCTCTTTCTCTCGTAATCAGTTCTTAAAGAAACTAATTTCGATCTTTCAAGACTTGTAAGTGTGTCGGCTTAAAGGAAAATAATGGTTATTGCAAAAAGGAAATAAGGTAAAGGAAAGGCTTAGAAATTGAAAGGAATTGAAGAGAAATGAAGAAAAGAATAAAATTAGAAGAAAAAAACTTACTGTAAAGAAAGCCTTACAACGATTCTATCACCGAACTATCAAAGAATCTTCATTTTGGATTGATTTCAGGCTTTTCGACGTTGAAGAACACATTGGAATGGTGATTCTTTCCATATTCTCAATTCTGGATTTTTTTTTTGAATTTTTTGATTTTTTTACTTTGACTTTTTGACTTTTTTGGTTGACTTTGACTTTTTTTTGAATTTTCGTTTTTTTTAATTTGCAGATTACTTACTTGAATCCAACATATGCTCTGATTACCATATGATACAAGACAACCTCTTGGAGAAGACTTCCTTTGATTGTTAAAGATCTAGGATTGAAGTAAGGACAACTATGCAGAAAGTGGAAAGAAAAAGAAGATTTCTGATGTAGGTTGCATGGTGCTAGATTGGTAAGAAATGGAGTAATTTTGATGAAGAAAAGAAGAAGAAAGTTGCTGGAAATTTTTAGAAGTTCAAAGGTTGAAGATGAAGCTCATCCGAATGTTCAACAATGGTGGAAAATGCTTGAAATACTGAAAATTCAAGAAAAACAAAGAACAAAGAAGAACTTATACTAAAAAGTATAAACCCAAACCTTATATATTCAATTCTTGCAAGGACTTGGACCCGTTGATTATTGAAATCAAGAACCCGAAGTATCAAAGGAATTGACACAATAAGACAGACTTGAAATGTCAAGAAAAGAGTTCAATGAAGAACTGGAATTGAGAGAAAATTCTCACAAATATATTGATCATAAAAGTGTCTAACCTTTGTACATTATTTGTTTACAAATATATAATGAAAGATGAAGGAAGATGGCGCCCAAATGTGTAGTTGAAATTGAAGTACAAAATGCATTTAAATTCAAACTAAAATCTGCCATAAACTCCGTTAAGTTGTCGTCCACATGTTGAAAAGAAGTGGTTGAAATTTGAACGAAATTAGCATATGTTTAATGTGTGTAATGTGCTTAAAATTAAAATGGAATCTGCCAAAAACTTCCCTTGCACTTGGCGCCCTCTCCTTGTCCACACATTCAAATTTGTGGCTTCATTTGAAAGAGGAATGGAGGGAAACTTGAAAGGAGGCCGGTAACACATGTGCTTTGTGCACATATGCTCAAATCTTCCCGCACATGCACATGCACATGCCAAGGCTGCCACATGCCGTGCACATGCATGGAAGAAGGGTAGGATGCCCATATGCAAGGCACATGCCTCTCGGACATTCTCCCACACTAGGACAGGTTTCAGCTGCTTCTGGACTTGTCAGCTGGACAACTGTGAAGCTGGAGTTGAGCTAGCTGGAGCTGAAACGAGCTGGATTGAGCTAGCTAAGAGTGTAATAAGCTGAGTTGAGCTGGAAAAAATTTCTAGGAGTTGTTTCGAGCTGAGTGGAGCTGCATACACTACGTTGAGCTTCAAACGAGCTAAGGTAAAGCCTTTGAGCTACTGTCCTTTATTGTACCTTATTGTAAATCACACAAGCTGAAAATACAAGGTAAACACACTTACAAACTAGAAACTGTAGTGAAAACATATAATACTTAGTAATGATAATACATACACATATATACTAAGCATAGATAATATGATGTTACACATCAGTATGTAACACATTATAAATCCTATTTTCTAAGGCACAAACATTCTCAAAAGACTTGAAGACATTAACACACTGATACATGCATGAGAGGGTGAAACTAATTATCTTGGAAAAGAAGTTAAAACTGTTTTGCAAGTCAGAAACGTCAGTCAAATTGAGACCCCTTTTTGGATGGGATCCAACCATTTATGTGTCGACATGTCTTCTTAAAACTTGTCCGACTGTCAGTTGTCTTTCCAACGGTTCTTGAAACGCCTCAATCGGACATCTGGAACTCAAGATACGTCTATTTTAGCAAAGACAACGCATGCAGAAATTCCTATACCGGATTATTACGAGATTTTTGGATAATTACGAATTTTCAAGATTTTATTTGATTATCTGTAATTTAAATCAATATAGGATTCTACAATATCTATGAGGATCATATTTATTTAATTAGGATTTTATTTTCAATATTTATTATTAGAAGTTACTTATGTAATTAGGAGATTTGAATGGTAAAAAAAGTTCTCTTTTGAGTTTAGACTTGCAAGAAGTATAACTTGTGTTCTTTATTTTAGAAGTGATTTTTCAAGTTCGTCAGAATTTGTTGTTGATCTTCACACTCTTGCTTGCCTAGGTAACTGCGTCTAGGAGGGTGGGTTAGAGCTGCTTGAGGTTGCTTGCTTGGTTAATTTATATCAAGAGGGTGTCGAGGTCAATTTATCCATCTATCTTCCATCTACATCGTCATCGCCTATCTTCAGCCATCTTTTCACCGATCCAGCATTCTCCATCAACATTCGCGCCAACATACTTATCCGCTTCCGCAAGCTCAACGTTCATGTGTGTATGTGTGCATGTGTGAGGCCGAAACCAGCCTTCTTCATGTGTGTATGTGCGGCAAAGTGAAGATAAGAAGGAGAAGTTAATTGTTTGAATTCCAAACAAATTAACACATGTTAAATGTGTTAAACATGGCGCCATCTTTTCAAATGCATGGCTAGGAATGCATGCCGCCCAAAGGAGGAGTTTATGTGTTTGAATTTAATTTTTTTTAATTAATTTCAGCCAATAATCAAATTCGGCCACCCTCCTCTTTCTCCTATATATATGTGTTCTAAACAACGTATAAGGGTTAGACTTTTTGAATGAAAAATTTATTTGTGAGTTTTCTCTCAAATTCGGTTCTTTTTAGAACTTCTTTGACATTTCAGGCTTAGTTTTGTTGTGTCAAATTTCCTTGATACTTCGGGTTCCTAGATTGCTATCTAGAGGGTCCAAGTCCGTTGACGTTGAACATATTGGATTCGGGTTTGCATAACAAATTGTGCGAGTTCTTTCGAGTTCTTCGTTTTTCTAGTTTCCAGCAAATTTCCAAAAAAAATTTGCCATTTTTGAGCACTCAAGACGGCCATGGATGAACGTCGAAGCATTCATCTTCCTCCTCCTTCAAATCTGCCCAAAGATTGCAGACATTGAAGGAGCATCTATTTTGCCCTAAGATGCACAGGGATGTTGAAAGGCACTGTGAACGTTGTGTGACTTGTAGGAAAGCAAAATCAAAGGTTTCCCCACATGGTATGTACTTACCTTTACCTATTCCTGATTCCTCTTGGGCTGATATTTCGATGGATTTTGTTTTGGGACTGCCTAGAACTAGGACAGGTAGAGATAGTATATTTTTTGTGGTTGATAGGTTCTCGAAGATGGCACATTTTATTGCATGCCATAAGACTGATCATGCTGTGAATGTGGCTAACTTGTTCTTTAGAGATGTTGTCCGTTTGCATGGTATTCCTTGGTCAATTGTTTCTGACAGGGATGTAAAGTTTTTGAGTCATGATGTGTACAGGTTTCTACTCACATTCACTATGCTTTCATCTTGTTTATCAAGCATGAAAGAAGAGGGAGTTCTTCCTTCCTTCATTATCTATTTACTTATTTATGCATTATATAACATGCTTGGATTATCATATGTTATCATTCATTTGTATATCATATGATATTCATGCATTACATAAATCACATCTTTGCTATTAAGTTGCATATTATACCTCATACTTAGTTTGCATTACTAAACAGTCCCTATACTATTTACATATGCTCTAATATTATCATACTTATTATTTTTGGTGTTTTCATTGTAGGATACAATAACCACAGTTCAAGGGAGTAATGGTCAGCTCGGTTTAATCTTAAAGCATCAGAATGAGCTCAAAACAGTGTTTGAATGATTTAAGTCTCTACTAGCATCCCATCAGCTCAAAAACACTCATGAGGCATAAGGAGAGCTCAATGACACTAGGAAACCAGCTCAACCAGCTAGGAGTAGCTCCAAATAGTTCAAATGGCTAAAAGATGGATTCTGAGTGAAGAAGGATTCGTTTCAGCTCCAAAACACTCTAGTAGCTAGAGGACAACTCAAGGACACTTAAGGACCAGCTCACCTAGCTAAAGGCAGCTCCAATCATCTCAAATCAGCTCTTAACATTTAGCTAGCTAAGTCAGCTAGCTAGCTCAGCTCAAGCTCAGCTCGTCCAGCTCAACATTAGCTCCACTAACTACTACCAGCTCCTTCAGTCGGCCAGCTAGTGACACTAGCTACCTAGCTAAGTGTGTGGAGGGACACCACCCAAGCCGAATGGTTATGAACCTTCCTAAGGCCCCTTTCATTTTGGCGCCATCCTTGAAGCATCACCATCAGCCGAATAGTTGTGCATAACTTATCAGCACCTATTCACCACTTATCACACCCATTCGGCCACCAAGAGAAGGCACAAGCCTAGCTGAATAATTGCCTCCCTTGTACAAGCCTTTTTGGCAACCCTTCTCCTACAACTATAAATAGGAGTTCATTTGGCATTTTGTAAACACACTTTGATCAATACAAATTATATTTTCTGAGTTTATCTCGCATTCTTGTTCTTTTAAGAACTTCTTTGACTTATCAAGTCATTTTATTGATTTGTGGTGTCTCTTATTCCATCTTTTGATACTTTCGGTTGTTGAATATTTATTATTCTTCAGTCTAAGTCCTTTTACCACCCTCAAAGCCTTATTCAAGTTCGGGTTTATGCTTCTTAGCATAAGTTCATCCTTTTGAGACTTTGAATACTATCCATCTTATTTCTTTCATCTTCCATTCTTTCACTATCCGAAACCATCACCTTTCACATTCCATCTTCACTTCCACCAACCCTTTTAACATACAAACACTACCATCCTTCCGCCACCTATCTCCTTTCATCCATTTCAATATATTTCCACAAGAAGACGATCATACAAAAAGGCTTACTTGCATTCTAAGGTCCGGGCAATCAAAGATTCTCTCAACAATGCCATTTCAACATGTTGAACTTGCTTATAATCATGTTGTACATTCTGCTACTAATATGTCACCGTTTGAGGTTTTTCATGGATTTAATCCTATCACTCCTCTAGATATGTTTCCTTTACCACAAAAATAGGTGATGAACAGGGATGGTCAAAGCAAAGTAGATTATGTGAAGAAATTGCATCAACATGTTAAGGAGAACCTAGAACGAAGGACTCACCAGTATGAAAAGCAAACAAACAATGGAAGTGATGTGAGCACGTTTATGCCACCCAACGAATGCAACTTCAAAGTTTCAGGAAAGTTTACTTTTTCATTTGTTACATACTGATGTGTAACATTTCTTATACTTATACTACTTATTAGTGTGTTCGAGTATGTATATAATATGCTATGTGTGTTTTAACTTAGTTTGATATTACTTATGGCGTGTTTACGACTTGTATTATTGTTTCCATTATGTTTATAATGCTTTGATGGAAGCTTGTTGCCTTTTGACGTAGGTACGTAGGAGGACACTAGCTCAAGTGAGCATATGCATCTCAAGTGAGCATATGTAGCTCAACTTCCGCTCACCAGAGTATATGTAGCTCGGTCGCAGCTCAAGAGAGTGTAACCAGCTCACTTTCAGCTCAGCTCATTTCAGTCAGCTCAACTTTAGCTCCACTAGCTCAACTCCAGCTGACAAGTTCAGAAATAGGTGAACTGCGTCCTACAAGTCGGGGAGTGTATCAGTGCACGCGTGGCAGCCTAGGTGGCATTCGAGCATGTGACCAGCATCTATTTGCATGTGCCATGCAAGAGTCGGCCTAAGTATACGTGACCTGCTTTGAGAAAGGGGAGCGGCATTTCCTTTGAAATTCAAGGGCCGCCCCAACTTCCATGGAATTTACATTGCGTCATAAACAAGTTCATGTGTGCAGCAGATCATGTGTGGCATTTCTATTTGGAAAGTGGAATTCCAATTTTAAAAGGGCACGTGGTTTCACAAAGGGCAGATTTCATTTTCAAACAAAAATGGAGCACATGCGCAGCATTTGTTTTTTTTTTGTGTGGCTTTGAAATTCAAAATCCATGCATGCACATTTATCACGTGGCCTTATCCACATGACAACCACCAAATTTCAAATACACGGCCAGAAAGGTGCAGCCGCCCATTGGAGGTTTATATTTGAATTTTAATTTTTCAAAGGCTTAATTAACAGCCACAAACTTCATTCGGTAGTTTCCCCCTTGTCCCTATATATGTACACCGAATTTCATCATGTAAGGGTTAGACATTTTGGAAATAAAATTTTTGAGAGAGTTTCTCTTGTTCGGTTCTTTTTTGAACTATCTTTTGACATTTCAAACTGAGTTTTGTTGTGTCAAATTTTACTTGATACTTCGGGTTCCTAGATCGCTATCTAGTGGGTCCAAGTCCTCCGACGTGAAGCATATTCGATTCGGGTTTGCTCAGTAGATTGTGCAGGTTCTTTCGAGCTTTCCGTCTTTGACGTTAGACAGATTCGATTCAGGTTCGTTCAGCAGATTGTTCGAGTTCTTTCGAGTTTAACGTTGCCAAAATTTCGCTGATTTTCCAGCAACGTTTCTGCCATTTTAGGACACCGAAACAGCCATGAACGCTACTTGAAGCATTCGTCCTTTTCGTCATCCAAATCTGTCCAGAAATTCCTACACCTTTATTCTGTCTTTTCTTTTCTTTTCTTTTTTTTCTTTGTTATTTTAACTATCTAAAATCGTCCATTCTTTTGTTTTATTGCAGAGAAATGTTTGCTACGATCCTAGATCCGTTTACGAACAAGGAGCGTTGTTTCTGAAGCAACGTACCCCTTTATCATATGGTAATCAGAGCTTTGGTCGGATTATAGCACTTTCTGCACTACAAGAAATCAAAAAAATACAGAAGTAAAAAAAATCGAAATTCTAAAAAAAAGTCAAAGTCAAAGTTTGACCAAAAAGTCAAAGTTAACAAAAAATTCGAAAAAAATTCAAAAAAATCAGATTCGAATATTTTGTGTATTTTTACGATCATATGTGCTATTGTTTCGTGAAAATGATGAAGGATAATCAAATTTGCCATGGAATGCTTCGAAATCACCCGAAACAACTCCTTCTTGTTTGTTCGGTGATAGGGTCGCTGCAAGCATTCCTATTGCAGTAAGTTCTTTGTTTTCATTCCTTCATTTCACTTTTCAGCCTTGTTCTTCGTTTCATCACCAAATTTCCAGCCACCTTTCTTTTATTTTCTAACCTTTTATTTTTATTTTAACAGCCCCTAAATTATTCCTAACCTTTGTTTTCTTCACCTCTTTAAGTTTTCTTGAAAGTTGACACATTTAACAAGTCTGAAGGATCGAGTTAGTTCCTTAAAGAACTGATTGCGAGAGATCGAGTGGAAAAGGCAATTGAGCGTGTGAGAACAGAAGGGGAGACAAAAAGAGCCATTCAAGTATTCTCCCGAGTGAAACACGAGCGTTTGAGTGCAATTGTTAAGCGATCTTTCCTTGGAGTGATCTGTGAGATTTTGTTGAGTGTGCAGTGAGGTCAATTTTTTTATTATTTTCACTAACATATATATATATATATATATATATTGTGTTTTTGTTTATTGTTTTGGTTTTTCAACATGGCAGGTTCTGTTGATAATTCGGGTGAACAACAATCACTGAATCTCCAGATGCAAGCCATAGAGCGCATGATGCAACGAGTGATTGCTAATGCATTGAAGCCTATACATTCTCGAATGGATAGACTTGATGGGGGTGGTTCCCATTCTGTCCATGAAGAGATAATTGATGACAATGTGCAGACATTGGCTACCGATGAAGCACTTGTTGACAAGAGAAGTCCGAATGATCAACCATCACATGATGAACCGCAATGAAACAACCTCTTCCATACGAGATGCAACGTGAACGGCAAGGTATGTATTGTGATTATTGATAGTGGTAGTTGTGCTAACATTGCTAGTACTCTCATGGTTGACAAGTTAGGACTGAAGACAACCACGCATCCCAATCCGTACAAGTTAGAATGGTTGAATGATGGTGTTGAAATCAAAGTTACCGAACAAGTTGTTATACCATTTTTCATTGGTAAATACAAGGATGAGGTAACTTGTGATGTTTGTTCTATGGATACTTGTCATTTGTTGTTAGGAAGGTCGTTACACCAATAGATACTCTTTTACTCATGAGGGCAAAAAGGTAACTTTGGCACCTATGACTCCAAGTGAAGTATATGAAGATGAAGTTTGTTTGAAAGCGAGTACTACAGCTTGGAAAGCCAGCAAAGAGAAGAATGACTATGACAAAGAAGAAGTAAACTCAAAGGTTTTATCTGATTCTACGTTTTCTTCTATTTCTTCTTCTAACATGCAGGTTAATAAGGTGATGCCATGTGAAGTTCCCAAGGTTGCTACTGTTGGTATGTCTAGTGCATCTATGTCCTTTCCAGAAATTCGGCAACCATCTATACCACGGTTTGACGTTCCTTTCCATTGTGCTATTGATTTTTCCTTTTTATATGCTAATTTCTTTGGTTGTACATTGGATTGTGAACAAACTTGTGTTGTGATTCTGGATGATTGTCGAGATTCTTGTTGTTCTTTGGAGTTGCCTTTGTATGTCATTGTTTGCAGGATTACGAATGTGCAACGAGCATTGTCTGACTTTATGTTGTGCATTATTTGGAAAGGTACAAGAAAGAAGGCATTTCCATTTGTGTTCTTTGTAAAAGAACTTGATTCGAGAGGATGACATATGTGCCGAGCAAGACGACTGAGGAAGTTCCCTGCCAAGCAAAAGTCGAAATTGTTCCCTTTTGTAATGAGGGTCGATTTGGGGACAAATTACATTAAAGAAGGGGGATGATGTGAGCACGTTTATGCCACCCAACGAATGCAACTTCAAAGTTTCAGGGAAGTTTACTTTTTCATTTGTTACATACTGATGTGTAACATTTCTTATACTTATACTACTTATTAGTGTGTTCGAGTATGTATATAATATGCTATGTGTGTTTTAACTTAGTTTGATATTACTTATGGCGTGTTTACGACTTGTATTATTGTTTCCATTATGTTTATAATGCTTTGATGGAAGCTTGTTGCCTTTTGACGTAGGTACGTAGGAGGACACTAGCTCAAGTGAGCATATGCAGCTCAAGTGAGCATATGTAGCTCAACTTCCGCTCACAGAGTATATGTAGCTCGGTCGCAGCTCAAGAGAGTGTAACCAGCTCACTTTCAGCTCATCACACTTTCAGATAGTTCGTTTCAGCTCAGCTCATTTCTAGTCAGCTCAACTTTAGCTCCACTAGCTCAACTCCAGCTGACAAGTTCAGAAATAGGTGAATTGCGTCCTACAAGTCGAGGAGTGTATCAGTGCACGCGTGGCAGCCTAGGTGGCATTCGAGCATGTGACCAGCGTCTATTTGCATGTGCCATGCAAGAGTTAGCCTAAGTATACGTGACCAGCTTTGAGAAAGGGGAGCGGCATTTCCTTTGAAATTCAAGGGCCGCCCAACTTCCATGGAATTTACATTGCGTCATAAACAAGTTCATGTGTGTAGCAGACCATGTGCGGCATTTCTATTTGGAGTGTGGAATTCCAATTTTAAAAGGGCACGTGGTTTCACAAAGGGCAGATTTGAGGACAAATCCTTTTCAAGAAGGGGGGATGATGTGAGCACATCCATGCCAGCAAAAGAGGCTGATCCAGAGGTCTTGCCCATAGGATCTGTTACTCGTTCTATGGCAAAGAAATTCATGGAAGTTCTTTCCCTCACTTGTGCTAAAGTTTCTGAATCTTTTGATAGTAATTGTGCCTTAGAAAATAGGCTTTATAATGTGTTTCATGCTGATATGTGACATATCTATGATTATACTATGTATCTAAGTGTGTTTACTATGTATATATTATGTTTGGTGTGTTTTGGATTTGTTTGATATGACTTATAATGTTTTTGTATTTGTTTGTGTGTTGTTGAATAAGATTACAAAGCTTTGATAAGTGTTTCATTGTTTTGTAATATGTACATGAAAGGACAATAGCTCAAGAGAGTTATATTCAACTCGGAGGAAGCTCAAGTGTGTGTATGCAGCTCATCACCAGCTCAAGAGAGTGTATGCAGCTCAACTCCAGCTCAAGATAGCTGGAAGGCTTTGATCCCAGCTCACCTCAGCTCACTTCACTTGTAGCTAGCTCATTCTAGCTCATCTCAGTTCCAGTCAGCTCAACTTCAGCTAACAAGTCCAGAAGTAGCTGAAAAGTGTCCTACATGTCGAGGAGTCTACCAGTGCACATGTGGCAGCCTAGGTGGCATCCAGTCATACGAAGCATCCACGTGGCAGCTTGACACATGTGTGTGCATGTGTGGCCGAACTAAACAGCCCCTTCTCTCCTTTTGTGCGGCAAATTGCAAGATAAGGATAAGAAGTTATTTGTTTGAATTTCAAACAAAAATGCACATGTTAAATGTGCAAAGCATGTTGCCAATGTTCAAATTACATGGCTCTCATGCAATGCCGCCCAAAAAAGGTTTTAGTTGGTTGAATTTTTGAGTTTGAGTTTTTAATTTGTAATTCAAATTCAACCACACAAGTGGCTGGCCTCCCTCCCTCTTTTCTTTTATATATATGTACAAAAAACAATGAAAGAAAGGTTAGACTTTTTGAATGAAAATTTTATTTGTGAGTTTTCTCTCAAATTCGGTTCTTTTTAGAACTTCTTTGACATTTCAGACTTAGTTTTGTTGTGTCAAATTTCCTTGATACTTTGGGTTCCTAGATTGCTATCTAGAGGGTCCAAGTCCCTTGACGTTGAACGTATTCGATTCGGGTTTGCATAACAAATTGTGTGAGTTCTTTATTGTTCAAGTTCCAGCAAATTTCCAGAAAGTTTCTACCATTTTTGAGCACTCAAGACGGCCATGGATGAATGTTGAAGCATTCATCTTCCTCCTTCTTCAAATCTGCCCAAAAATTCCAGCCTTCTTATTTTGTTTCACTTGCAGGGAAATACTTGCTTCAATCCTAGATCCGTATCACTCAAGGAATGTTGTTTCGACAAGCAACGCCCTTTTCAAGAATGAACCTGAACCTTATAATGATCTTGTTCACATGAACCTTACAAGGAACGTTGTTTTGACAAGCAACGCCCTTTCCAAAGAACAATGCAAATCTTGACTATCATCCAGAATCACAAATGTAGATCCACAAATCCAAGTACAACCAAAGAAATCATAATCCAAAGATGAAAAATCAATAGCACTATGGAAAGGAATGTCAAACCGTGTTAAAGGAGGTTGTTGAATTTCTGAAAAGAACATAAATGCGCTAGTCATACCAACGTTTGCAACCTTTGGTACTTCATATGGCATCACTTTATCAATTTGCAAATTAGAAGAAGTAGAAGAAAATGTAGAATAAGATAATACCTTTGAATCCTCTTTCTCCTTTTCACATTCATTCTCCACTTTGCTTGCCTTCCAAGCTGCAATACTCGCTTTCAAACGAATTTGGTCTTCATATACTTCACTTGGAGTCAAACGTGCCAAAATTACCTTTTTGCTCTCATGAGTAAAAGAGTATCGATTGGTGTAACAACCATGCAAAACTCTCTTATCATACTGCCACAGTCTTCCTAACAACAAATGACTTGCATCCATTGAGAAAACATCGCAAAGTACTTCATCCTTGTACTTTCCAATGACAAACGACACTAGAACCTGCTTAGTCACTTTGATCTCTCCTCCGTCATTCAGCCACTACAACTTGTACGGATTGGGATGCTTTGTCGTCTTCAATCCAAACTTTTCAACCATAACAGAACTAGCAACACTAGTGCAACTACCACCATCGATAATTACAACACATACCTTATCATTTATGAGACATCTTGTATGGAAGATGTTCTCTCGCTGCTGTTTATCCTGGATTGATTACGTTTTCAAACTTCTCTTGACAACAAGTGCTTCACTGGTAGCAAATGTCTGCACGTTGTCATCATCTTCTTCAATGTCCATTGTAGGGGGCTCTTGCTCATATTCCTCAGACTCGGACTTGATCTCGCCAATCTCTAACAACATCACGGTCCTTCGATTTAGGCACTGACTGGAAATGTGTCCTCGTCCTAAGCACTTCAAACACAGAATGTCTCTCGAACGCTCTTGCGTCACCACCTGCTTAAATCACCTATTTTTAGTAATAGGTGTCTTTAGCTTGCTTGGTTCTGCTTTCTCGCGTATCTGAAGTGGTGCTTGTGGTGCTTGTTTCCTTAAATTGTTAGGAGCATTCAATGGATTTGAAAATGATCTAAATGGAGTATTACCTCGATTTGAAGATTTTCTACGTTGTTGTCTTTCAACTTTTATCGCCATATGCACCATGTTATCCAACTCGACTTAATGCTGCAACTCAACAACGTTAGCAATTTTAGGGTTCAAACCTGTAAGAAAACGTGTCATGGTTGCTTCTCGATCTTCCTTGATGTTTGCACGCATCATGGCCATCTCCATCTCCTTGAAATAGTATTCAACGCTCCGATTACCCTATTTCAAACTTTGTAATTTCTGATATAAATCATGATAGTAATGAGATGGAACAAACTGTTTTTGCATTATTCGTATGATTTCGTCCCATTAGTCACTGGACCTTCACCTGTACGTCTCCGGCTAAGCAGTAACTGATCCCAACATATCAGGGCATAGTCGACAAATTTCGTTGCTGCTAAACAAACCTTCTTTTGTTCTAAGTAGTTGTAACACTTGAAAACGTGTTCAACTTTGCTTTCCCAAGCTAAGTATGCATCAGTATCTGTATGTCCCTAAAAAGAAGGAATAGCAACCTTAATGTTAGTCAAATTGTCATCTACTTGTTGCACACATCCTTGTCTAGGAGTATGATGTCTCGATGACTGTTCAACTTCATTGTCATTTATTCCTTCATGGACAGAATTGGATCCTCCATCAATTCTATCCATTCTAGACTGTAATGGCTCCAATGCATTAGCCACCACAAGTTGCATCATGCGTTCAAACGCTTGCATCTAAAGATCTGGTGGCTGTTGTAATCCCAAATTTTCTTCAGAACCTACCATTTTAAATAACAAAAACAACAAACAAAGCAACACAATATATATATATATATATATATATATATATATATATATATATATATATATGTTAGTGAAAAATAAAGAAATGGACATCACTGCACACACAACAAATTCTCACAGATCACTCCAAGGAAACATCACTCCACAATTGCACTCAACACTCGTGTTTCACTCGGGAGAATACTTGAATGGCTCTTTTTGTCTCCCCTTCTGTTCCCACCACGCACAATTGTCGTTTTCCACTCGATCTCTTGCAATCAATTCTTTAAAGAAACTAATTTCGATCTTTCAGAATCTGTTTACTGTGTCAACTTACAAGGAACAACAAAGGATAAAGAAACAAAGGGTTAAAACGAAAATAGGGGCTGAAAATTGAAAGATAAAGGCTGGAAAATTAAAACACGTGAAATGAAGGAATTAGGATGACAATGCAGCAGAAAATTCAACCACTTACTGCAAAAGAAATGCTTACGATGATCCTATCACTGAACAAACAAGAATAAGTTGTTTCGGTTGATTTCCAAGCATTTCATGGCATAACTCGACCATCCTTTCATCATTGCAACGAACCAGCACACTATTATATTTTTTCACTTTCTTTTGTAATTTTCAAAACTGAATTTTTTATTTCTAATTTAGAAAGTCAAATTTTGAGTTTTGATCTTTGACTTTGACTTTTGCATTTTCGGATTTCTTTTTTTAGTTTTCTTGATTTTTTGAATGCAGAACATGTTAAAATCCAACCGAGTCTCTGATTACCATATGATAAGGGTGTTTCTTGTTGAAACAACATTCCTTGAGTGAAACAGATCTAGGATTGAAGCAAGCATTTCCCTACAAGTGAAACAAACAAAAAAGGCTGATTTAGGCTATGAAATGACACGAAAAGAAGAGAAGAAAACAAAAAGAAACAAGGGGGAAAGTTGCTGGAAATTCCGGAAATTTGAAGAGGTTGAAGATGAGTGCTTCAAATGTTCAACAATGGCAACAACTTGAAGAAGAAAATTCAAACAAAAACTCCAAGGAAGAACTCGAACAATAGACTGAGCGAACCCGAACCTTATACTGATTTTTGTTCAACACGTACTCGGACCCATTGATTATATCGAATCAAGAACCCAAAGTATCCAAAATATTGACACAACAAACGAATTTGAAATGTTAATGAAAGTTCAATAAAGAACCGAATTTGAGAGAAATTCTCACAAATAAAATTTTCATCAAAGTGTCTAACCTTCTTACATTGTTTTAAGCACGTATATAGGAAAATAAAGGGTATAGCCGAATTCAATGTGTGGCTGAAAATTAAAAGAGAAAAAATTAAAATTTAAACATAATAACTCCTTTTGGGTGGCATTGCATAAGAACCATGCATTTTGAACACTTAGGCGCCACACTTATCACATTTAACATGTGATTTTTGTTTGAAATCCAAACAAATAACCTCTCCTTCTTATCTTCACTTTGCCGCACATTTGAGAGAGATAGGGGTTGTTTTCGGCCACACATGTGTCAAGGCTGCCATGTGTGTGCCTCACATGCTTGGAAGAAACCTAAGCTGCCACATGTGCATGGTACACTCCCCGACACGTAGGACACCTTTCAGCTACTTCTGGACTTGTCAGCTGAAGTTGAGCTGGTGGAGCTGGAGTTGAGCTAAGTTGAGCTTAAACGAGCTAGCTGAGAGTGTTAGGAGCTGAATTGAGCTGGGAGCTAAGCCACTGAGCTGCCCTGAGCTTAGGTGAGCTGCGTACACTCCTTTGAGCTTCATCCGAGCTAAGATTAAGCCCTTAAGCTGCTGCCCTTTTATTGTACCTATATAAAAACAAAAGAAACATATTCAGAGCATTGCAAACTTATTGAAAACATTCAAGTAAGCTATAAAATAATGCAACCTTATTTTTTAAACACACAACAAACTGACATAGCTTAACACACAACATTATAAGCTAGAAAACTAATCTAAAAACACACTTATCGTAATATATACATAGCAAACACTTATAAAACTCGTAATGTAAGTAAAGAAATGTTACACATTTGTAACAAGTGAAAGAGCAAACTTCCCTGAAAGTTTGAAGTTGCAGCGTTGGGTGGCATAAACGTGCTAACATCATCCCCCCTTCTTTAATGCGATTTATCCCCAAATCGACGATCAGGACAAAAGGGAATAACTTCGATTTCCGTTTGGCGGGGAACTTCTTTAACCTCCATGCTGGGTAAAATGCCAGCCATCTAGCACAAATTCTTTTGCAAAGAACATTAATGCTGAAGGTGCAAGATGTGCCTTCATTTTTGCACCCTTCCGAATAATGCACAGCATAGATGCAGACAAAGCTCGCTGCACATTCTTTTTCCTGCAAACGCGTATACACAAATACAACTCCAAAGAACAATGCAAATCTCGACTATCATCCAGAATCACAAACGTAGATCCACAAATCCAAGTACAACCAAAGAACTCATAATCCAAAGATGAAAAATCAATAGTACTATGGAAAGGAATGTCAAACCGTGTTAAATATGGTTGCTGAATTTCTAAAAAGAACATAAATGCGCTAGTCATACCAACGTTTGCAACCTTTAGGACTTCATATGGCATTACTTTATCAATTTGCAAATTAGAAGAAGAAGTAGAAGAAAATGTAGAATCAGATAATACCTTTGAATTCGCTTTCTCTTTTTCAAATTCATTCTCCTTTTTGCTTGCCTTCCAAGCTGCAATACTCGCTTTCAAACGAATTTGATCTTCATATACTTCACTTGGAGTCAAAGGTGCCAAAATTATCTTTTTGCCTTCATGAGTAAAAGAGTATCGATTGGTGTAACAATCATGCAAAACTCTCTTATCATATTGCCACGGTCTTCCTAACAACAAATGACTTACACCCATTGAGACAACATCGCAAAGTACTTAATCCTTGTACTTTCCAATGACAAATGACACTAAAACCTACTTAGTCACTTTGATCTCTCCTCCGTCATTCAGCCACTGCAACTTGTACGGATTGAGATGCTTTTTCGTCTTCAATCTAAACTTTTGAACCATAACAGAACTAGCAACATTAATGCAACTACCACCATCGATAATTACAACACATATCTTGTCATTTATGAGACATCTTGTATGGAAGATGTCCTCTCGCTGCTGTTCATCCTGGATCGGTTGCGTGTTCAAACTTCTCTTGACAACAAGTGCTTCACCGGTAGCAAATGTCTGCATGTTGTCATCATCTTCTTCAATGTCCACTGTAGGGGGCTCCTGCTCATCTTCCTCAGACTTAGACTCGATCTCGCCACTCTCTAACAACATCATGGTCCTTCGATTTGGGCACTGACTGGCAACGTGTCCTCGTCCTAAGCACTTGAAACACAAAATGTCTCTCGAACGTTCTTGTGTCACAACCTACTTATCACGCCTATTTTCTGTAATAGGAGTCTTTAGCTTGCTTGGTTCTGCTTTCTCGCGTATTTGAAGTGGTGCTTGTAGTGCTTGTTTCCTTAAATTGTTAGGACCATTCAATGGATTTGAAAATGATTTAAATGGAGTATTACCTCGATTTGAAGACTTTCTATGTTGTTGTCTTTCAACTTTTATCGCCATATGCACCATGTCATCCAACTCGATATAATGCTGCAACTCAACAACGTTAGCAATTTTAGGGTTCAAACCTGCAAGAAAACGTGCCACGGTTGCTTCTCGGTCTTCCTCGATGTTTGCATGCATCATGGCCATCTCCATCTCCTTAAGATAGTCTTCAACGCTCATATTACCCAGTTTCAAACTTTGTAATTTCTAATATAAATCACGATGATAATGAGATGGAACAAACCGTTTTCGCATTATTCGTTTCATTTCGTCCCATGTAGTCACTAGACCTTCACATGTACATCTCCGGCTAAGTAGTAACTGATCCCACCATATCAGGGCATAGTCGACAAACTCCATTGCTGCTAAACGAACCTTCTTTAGTTCTGAATAGTTGTAACACTCAAAAAGTATTCAACTTCGCTTTCTCAAGCTAAGTGCACATCAGGATCTGTATGTCCCTGAAAAGAAAGAATAGCAACCTTAATGTTAGTTAAATTGTCATCTACGTGTTGCACACGTCCTTGTCTAGGAGTATGATGTCTCGATGACTGTTCGACCTCATTGTCGTTTATTCCTTCATGGACAGAATTGGATCCTCCATCAATTCTATCCATTCTAGACTGTAATGTCTCCAATGCATCAACCACCACTCGTTGCATCATGTGTTCCAAGGCTTACATCTGAAGATCTGGTGGCTGTTGTCCACCCGGATTATCATCAAAACCTACCATTTTAAATAACAAAAACAACAAACAAAGCAACACAATATATATATATATATATATATATATATGTTAGTGAAAAATAAAAAAATGGACCTCACTGCACACACAACAAATTCTCACAGATCACTCCAAGGAAAGATCACTCCACAATAGCACTCAACACTCGTGTTTCACTCGGGAGAATACTTGAATGACTCTTTTTGTCTCCCCTTATGTTCTCACCACGCACAATTGCCTTTTTCCACTCGATCTCTCACAATCAGTTCTTTAAAGGAACTAATTTTGATCATTCAGAATCTGTTTACTGTGTCAACTTACAAGGAACAACAAAGGATAAAGAAATAAAGGTAATGTGAGCACGTCTTTGCAACCAAAGGACTCTGACCCGGAGGTTCTTCCAGCAAGACCCATCACGCGGTCTAAGGCTAAACAATTCAAGGAAGCTCTATCCCTAACTTGTTCTAACATTCCAGATTCATTAGATCATGTTTATGCCTTAGATAATAGGACTTTTAATGTGTTGCATGCTGATATGTGACATATTTATGTTATACTATTTATTAGTTGTGTTTAAGTATGTATATAATATGTTAAGTGTGTTTTGAATAAGTTTGATATAACTTATGAAGTGTTTATATTTGTTTTTGAGTTAATGAATAAGACCACAAGTGTTTACAACTTGTTTTAGTGTTTCCATTAAGTTTATATTACTTTGATGGAAGTTTGTTATGTTTTGGCATTGTACGTAGGAGGAAACTGGCTCAAGTGAGCATATGCAGCTCAACTCCAGCTCAAGTGAGCATATGCAGCTCAACTCCAGCTCAAGTGAGCATATACAGCTCAACTCCAGCTCAAGTGAGTATATGCAATTCAACTCCAGCTCACCAGAGTATATGTAGCTCGGTCCCAGCTCAGGAGTGTAACCAGCTCACTTTCAACTCAACACACTTTCAGCTAGTTCATTTCAGCTCAGATCATTTCTAGTCAGCTCAGCTTTAGCTCCACTAGCTCAACTACAGTTGACAAGTCCAATAGCAGCCGAACAAGTGTCCTGTGTTCGTGTGAGCATGTACCGTGCATAAATAGGAGGGCATTGCATGTTCCATGCAAATCGGCTAAGAGATAGTGCAAGGTGCAGCCGAGAAATTGTTTTTTCCATCCATGCACGTGCAGCAAGCATTGCAGCAAATGGGATTTAAATTTCAAAATATATATAATAATAAACAATCATGTGCGGCAACTTGAATCTCCAAAACACAGCAGCAGAATGAATTTGGCCATTCTCCACGTGATTTCCCCATGTGCAAAATTCCTTACATGTGGTGCAGAAGAATGTGATAAGATCAATTGATTCTGCCATTTGAATTTCAAACCAGCACATTTAACATGTGTCTTATCCCTTAGGCGCCCAAAGTTGAATACACGGCTGAAGTATTATACTGCCCATTTGAGTAGTTTTTTTAATTCATATTTAACTTTCAAATGGGTAATTAACAGCCACATATTTGAATTCGGCAACCACCCATTGTTTCTATATATTTGGCTGAAATTCACTTGTACATGGTTAGACAATTTGCAATAAAATTTTCATTTGAGAGTATTTCTCTTCTTTGGTTCTTTTTAGAACTTTTATGATACTCAAACTTGTTTAATTGTCAACTTGATACTACAGGTTCCTAGATCGCTATCTAGTGGGTCCAAGTCCTTTAACGTTAGACAGATTCGATTCGGGTTTGCTCAGTAGATTGTGTAGGTTCTTTCGAGTTTAACGTTGTCATCTTCATTCCAGCAACATAATACTCCACTGTTGAATACCCAAGTTGCTGCCATGGATGTTTCTTGAAGCATTCATCTTCTCCGTTCGAATTTCTTTCCAAAAACGGCCAAAACATCTCCTTTTCTTTAATTTTCGTTTTCATTTTAAACACTTATTTTACCATGACCACTTCATTGATTCCTTGCTATTTTCTTGTTGTTTTTATTGCAGGAGTGTGCTTACAACATTCCTAGATCCGTAACATACGAAGAAAGCCCGTTTCGACAGGCTACCTCGTATCATATGGTAATCAGAGCCTAGGTTTGGAATTGTTGTAATTTTTTCTGCACATTTTAGCCAAAAAAAGAAAAACAAATTCGAAAAAATCGAAATTCTGAAAGTCAAAGTTTGATTAACACAAAAAAGTTAAAATTTGAAAAAAAATAATCAGAAATCAGATTCAAACATTACAAAAAAGGAGTTGTGTTTCTATTGTGAAATTATGAAGATTGTACAAGTTTACGTACTATGTGATTACGAAGTGCTTGGATATCTACCGAAACGAACTGTTCTTGTTTGTTCGATAATTCTTCGTATTTCCGTCTTTTTACTTTTCTTTCTTTCTTTTTATCATCTTTTAGCCTTTTCTTGAATTTCCAGCCCTTTTCTTCATTTTACCTTTGTTTCCTTTAACCGTTTGTTTCCTTTTAGCCAACACAATTGTAACAGGTTTTGAGACGTTGGATTAGTCCTTTAAAGAACTAAAAACGAGAAATTGTAAGGGGAAAAGGCATTGAGCGTTGTTAGAACAGAAGGGAGACAAAAAGAGCCATTCAAGCATTCTCCTAAGTGAAACACGAGCGCTGAGTGTTACTTTTGAGTGCACTGTTCTTTGGAGCAAAAACCGAGAGGTTTTGTGAGTGTGCTATTGATAGAGTAGCGCAAACTTGGATTTGGAAGCCTTCAATAAAGTTGTTGCAAGAACTAGGTGCTCTAGACTCAATCAAGAAGATTAGGAGCAAATCTGAAAATTCAAGAGAAAAGAGAAGGGCTTTTCTTGAAAAATTCAGATTCAAGGCTGGAAAATTAAAGAAACGAAGATAAGAAAGAAAATAAGGATTAAACAATAAGAATTAAAACAAAAAGATTGAAAGAGAAGTAGATAAAACAAATCTGAAAATTCAGCTTTGTTTATGGCTATGGAGATGGCATGAAGTTGAAGATGGAGATGGCTTGATGGATTTGTGATGGTTTTGTCCTCGGCACCCTCTTAGACGCAATTACCTAAGCAAGCAACCTCAAGCGGCTCTAACCCACCCTCCTAGACGTAATTACCTAGGCAAGCAGGAGTGTGAAGATGATCTCCCTCACAAGAACTCGTCGAACTTATGTTGAAGAAGACTTATAAGGCACAAGTAATCAGCTCTTGCAAAATCAAACTCACTAAATATTTCATTAATCAAAGAAAATCTCAATAATCTGCATTACAATGGTGGAGGCTTCATCCTTTTATAGGTGAAGGATAGCCAAAGTAATCTAACTTCTACTAAAACTAGGAAACCCTAATTTAATTAAAAAAATAAAAAAAACAACCTTTAAACTCCTTGTGCTTGGGCTGCAAGTGATAAGCTGATAAGTGCAGGTGATAAGTTGATAAGAGTTGCTTGGGAGAAGGGTGGCTAGTTCCTAAAGTATATAAAACCCTAAAAACATAATTTAAATGTTAATAATTAAGTTGGGCCAAGTCTAATTCGTCCAAAAGGCTTATATAATAGCTTTTGGGCTGAATTTTACAAATTCCCGTAATAATCCCGTATCCAGTTTTCTGCATGCGCAGTCTTCAGTAAAATGGACGTATCTTGAGTTCCCGATGTCCGATTGATGCGTTTCAAGATGCGTTAGAAAGGTAACTGAATGCCGGTCAATGTGTTAGAAGACAACTCTGCCCAGAAATTCCAGGATCCCATCCGAAATGTCGTCTCAAGTTGGCTGACTTTCCAGACTTCACAAACAGATTCAACTTCTTGTCCAATATGCATTGCTTTAGCCCTCCCATGCATGTATCAGCTATGAGGACTTTTCATTTTGTTTTATTTTACTCATTATCCGTGTTTTCTTTGTGTTTTGCCTAAATATGACAGGATCGGAAGATCGTAATCACGGTGGAGATCAGCCACCAGATTTGTAAATGCAGGCTCTCACTCGTACATTGCAACGTCTACTAGACAATGCATTAGAGCCTATACAGTCTCGTTTGGACAAGATCGATGGGGTGGATCCAATCTGTCCAAAATGAGAACAATGATGAAAACGACATCGAAAAATCACAAAGGACGAATCAACGACTGATATATGTAGTTGACGATAATATTTCTAACATAAAAGTTGCTATACCTTCCTTTCAGGGACGTTCAGATCCAGATGCTTATTTGACATGGGAAAGCAAGGTTGAATACGTTTTCGAGTGTTATAATTACTTGGAACAGAAGAAAGTTCGACTAGCAGCTATGGAGTTTGTTAACTATGCACTGTTATGGTGGGACCAATTACTGATTAATCGGCGACGTACAGGTGAAGGTCCAATGAGAACATGGGACGAGATGAAGCGTATCATGCGAAAACGGTTTGTTACTTCTCACTATCATCGAGATTTAGTTCAGAAATTACAAACCTTGAAACATGGCAATAGGAGCGTCGAGGATTATTTCAAGGAGACGGAAATGTCCATAATGCGTGCGAACATAGTTGAGGACCGTGAGGCAACTATGGCTCGGTTTATGGCAGGTTTAAATTCTAAAATAGTAAACATTGTTGAGTTGCAGCATTATGTTGAGTTGGATGACATGGTGCATATTGCGATCAAAATTGAGCGACAATAACGTAGAAAAGCTTCTACTCGAGGTAATACTCCATTTAAATCTTTTTCAAATCCTGATAGAGTAGCGCAATTGTGGACTTGGAAGCCTTCAATCAAGTTGTTACAAGAACTAAGAGCTCTAGACTCAATCAAGAAAGCTATGGGCAGATCTGAAAATTCAATAGAAAAGAGAAGGTGATACATGCATGGGAGGGCTAAAGCAATGCATATTGGACAAGAAGTTGAATCTGTTTGTGAAGTCTGGAAAGTCAGCCAACTTGAGACAACATTTCGGATGGGATCCTGGCATTTCTGGGCAGAATAGTCTTCTAACAATTCGACTGGCATTCAGTTACCTTTCCAACGCATCTTGAAACGCATCAATCGGACATTGGGAACTCAAGATACGTTCATTTTACTGAAGACTACGCATGCAGAAAATTGGATACGGGATTATTACGGGATTTTGTAAAATTCAGCCCAAAAGCTATTATATAAGGCTTTTGGACGAATTAGACTTAGCCCAACTTAATTATTAACATTTAAATTATGTTTTTAGGGTTTTATATACTTTAGGAACCAGCCACCCTTCTCCCAAGCAACTCTTATCAACTTATCACTTGCAGCCCAAGCACAAGGAGTTTAAAGGTTGCTTTTCTTTTATTTTTTTTAATTAAATTAGGGTTTCCTTGTTTTAGTAGAAGTTAGATTACTTTGGCTATCATTCGCCTATAAAAGGATGAAGCCTCCACCATTGTAATTCAGATTATTGAGATTTTCTTGGATTAATAAAATATTTAGTGAGTTTATTTTTGCAAGTGCTGATTACTTGTGCCTTCGAAGTCTTCTTCAACATAAGTCCGACGAGTTCTTGTGAGGGAGATCATCTTCACACTCCTGCTTGCCTAGGTAATCGCGTCTAGGAGGGTGGGTTAGAGCCGCTTGAGGTTACTTGCTTAGGTAATTGCGTCTAAGAGGGTGCCGAGGACAAAACCATCACAAATCCATCAAGCCATCTCCATCTTCAACTTCATGCCATCTCCATAGCCATAAACAAAGCTGAATTTTCAGATTTGTTTTATCTACCTCTTCTTCAATCTTTTTCAATCTTTTTGTTTTAATTCTTATTATTCATCCCCTAATCTTCCTTCTTATCTTTGTTTCTTTGATTTTCCAGCCTTGAATCTGAATTTTTCAAGAAAAGCCCTTCTCTTTTCTCTTGAATTTTCAGATCTGCTCCTAATATTCTTGATTGAGTCTAGAGCCCCTAGTTCTTGCAACAACTTGATTGAAGGCTTCCAAATCCAAGTTTGCGCTACTCTATCATTTGGTATCAGATTTGGGACGATTCTTGGCAAGAATTTTGGCGTTTTGGGTGAAAAATTCGAACAAAGGGGGAAAAATCGCAAAAATCAAACGAACGAATTTTGAGCTGAAAATTTCCAGATCAGATCTACACTATTGTAGGAGTCACCACAAAAAAATTCAGAATTTTTTGACTTCGGGAACACCTCGAACATAGTGGATCAAGTTGCTGCAAATTTCAGGGTTTTTCGGGTTTTCTGATCTTCTTTCATTCTCAACTACTTGTTTTCATTTGTTTTACCTTTTTATTGTCTTCTATATATTATCTAACACTTTCTTGCTTCTTGTGTTAGTAGGAAATTAAAAGTTGCATACCTTTCTTTCTCCTTGCAACTAGAATTCAATTGGTGTCATACCTTTCATTGGACTCCTAGTACAAATAGGACTCATTGTTAGGATTAAACTCCGATTATAACTTGTTGACTTGTGGCAGGAAGGTCTTTAAAGAGTACAAGATCGGCTTACTTGCCTCGCTAAGTATTTCTTTCTTGGAGTGTTTAGTGAGATTCCTAGTTTTCTTTCTTTTGTTTTTCACCTTTGTAAATTTGAGTGTTCCAGGATGTTTCACAGAGACAAGCCTCGTGCAAAACAACATGATACTTTGGGTTCTACTTATCGAGGAAAGCCTTCCTTGACCAAACCGAGGCATTCGTTCAATTTTTGTGAAGAAAGGCGAACTGAACCAAGGCAAACCGCACACACTTTGGCCATCCCAAAATTCAGAATACCTTCTTTTCAAGGAAGGTATGATCCTGATGGTTATTGTGATTGGGAAAATAGGGTTGATTTCCTATTTGGTTGTTACGGATATCCCGAGGAAGATCAAGCTTCATTAGTGGCCCTAAAGTTCGAGGAATATGCAGTACTATGGTGGCGTTTATTACAACGAGATAAGCGTCTCAATGGTGAAGCCAAAATAAGAACATGGGCTGAACTTAAAAAGGTCATGAGAGAGCGATTCGTTCCCAAACATTACCAACGACAAGAATCCAAGACTTGTCATAAGAAATACTCCTCTTTTGATAAAGGTACATCTCAACCTTTATCTTTTCACAACCCTACTAATGCACTATTCGACTCTAGTAGTATGGCGCCGAAGGAAGAAGAATCATCGCTATTCCAAAAGGATAATGAACAACCATCGGTGAGTCATGTCGAAGAAGACCAAGGAAAGCAAGATGTCGAAGAAATTTGTTATCCTCGAGAACATGGGGAAGATGTCACTACGGAGAGTTTAACCATACCCAATAATGAGCAAATACTTTCAGAAGATGACGTTTCGGAAGAAGAAAGATTTGAACCCATAAATCAAGACAATCTTTCATGCTTAGTAATGAGTTCTCTTAATTCATCAACAACCTCCCAAGAAAGTAAGCCTAATTCTAACCCTTTATTTAATTCTCGTTCTATCATTCTGTTAGAAACACTTCATCCTCTACAGAAATTGTATTTCGATGATATTTTTTGTGAGAGGAATTGGGTATGTGAGTTATCTTATTTGAAAAAGACCGAGAGTCAAGAGGCCGAGAGCAATAAAAGTCAAATTAATGGCCCAATTTTGGTGAGTGAAAAGAAACATGAGGTAAAAGTCGAACAATGTCCAAATGAAAAAGGCGAGAAAAATATAATGAGAGATTTTTTTCGACCTAACCATAACATCATTGTTTCGAGTGGCTTTGAGTTCTTTTTTCAAGATTTTGTTGAACCATTAAGAGGAGCTCAATTGGATCACTCCACCTATGACAAAGATTTCGTTTCGATTGCCATTGTTAAACGTCCTTCTTTTACTGTTTTTGATTCGAGGACGAATCCTTTTGAGGAGAGGGGGAATGATACATGCATGGGAGGGCTAAAGCAATGCATATTGGACAAGAAGTTGAATCTGTTTGTGAAGTCTGGAAAGTCAGCCAACTTGAGACAACATTTCGGATGGGATCCTGGCATTTCTGGGCAGAATAGTCTTCTAACAATTCGACCGGCATTCAGTTACCTTTCCAACGCATCTTGAAACGCATCAATCGGACATTGGGAACTCAAGATACGTTCATTTTACTGAAGACTACGCATGCAGAAAATTGGATACGGGATTATTACGGGATTTTGTAAAATTCAGCCCAAAAGCTATTATATAAGGCTTTTGGACGAATTAGACTTAGCCCAACTTAATTATTAACATTTAAATTATGTTTTTAGGGTTTTATATACTTTAGGAACCAGCCACCCTTCTCCCAAGCAACTCTTATCAACTTATCACTTGCACTTATCAGCTTATCACTTGCAGCCCAAGCACAAGGAGTTTAAAGGTTGCTTTTCTTTTATTTTTTTAATTAAATTAGGGTTTCCTTGTTTTAGTAGAAGTTAGATTACTTTGGCTATCCTTCACCTATAAAAGGATGAAGCCTCCACCATTGTAATTCAGATTATTGAGATTTTCTTGGATTAATAAAATATTTAGTGAGTTTATTTTTGCAAGTGCTGATTACTTGTGCCTTCGAAGTCTTCTTCAACATAAGTCCGACGAGTTCTTGTGAGGGAGATCATCTTCACACTCCTGCTTGCCTAGGTAATCGCGTCTAGGAGGGTGGGTTAGAGCCGCTTGAGGTTACTTGCTTAGGTAATTGCGTCTAAGAGGGTGCCGAGGACAAAACCATCACAAATCCATCAAGCCATCTCCATCTTCAACTTCATGCCATCTCCATAGCCATAAACAAAGCTGAATTTTCAGATTTGTTTTATCTACCTCTTCTTCAATCTTTTTCAATCTTTTTGTTTTAATTCTTATTATTCATCCCCTAATCTTCCTTCTTATCTTTGTTTCTTTGATTTTTCAGCCTTGAATCTGAATTTTTCAAGAAAAGCCCTTCTCTTTTCTCTTGAATTTTCAGATCTGCTCTTAATATTCTTGATTGAGTCTAGAGCCCCTAGTTCTTGCAACAACTTGATTGAAGGCTTCCAAATCCAAGTTTGCGCTACTCTATCAGAAGGTCTTTTCTTGAAAATTTCATATTCAAGGCTAGAAATTTAAAGAAAAGAAGACAATAAGGAAGATTAGTAGATGAATAATAAGAATATAACAAAAAAGATTAAAAAATATGAAGAGAATAATAGTAAAAACAAATCTGAAATTTCCAGCTTTGTTTATGGAATTATGGGAGATGGCGTGAAGATTGAAGATGAAGATGGCTTGTGATTTGTTGTTGTTGTTTTGTCCTCGGCACCCTCTTAGACGTAATTATCTAAACAAGCAACCTCAAGCGGCTCTAACCCACCCTCCTAGATGCAATTACCTAGGCAAGCAGGAGTGTGAAGATGATCTCCCTCACAAGAACTCGTCGAACTTATGTTGAAGAAAACTTCTAAGGCACAAGTAATCAGCACTTGCAAAAACAAACTCACTAAATATTTCATTAATCAAAGAAAATCTCAATAATCTCCTTACAATGGTTGATGCTTCATCCTTTTATAGGTGAAGGATAGCCAAAGTAATCTAACTTCTACTAAAACAAAGAAACCCTAATTTAATTAAAAAAATAAAAGAAAAACAGCCTTTAAACTCCTTGTGCTTGGGCTGCAAGTGACAAGTGCAGGTGATAAGTTGATAAGAGTTGCTTGGGAGAAGGGTGGCTGGTTCCTGAAGTATATAAAACCCTAAAAACATAATTTAAATGTTAATAATTAAGTTGGGCTAAGTCTAATTCGTCCAAAAGCCTTATATAATAGCTTTTGGGCTGAATTTTACAAAATCCCGTAATAATCCCGTATCCAGTTTTCTGCATGCGCGGTCTTCAGTAAAATGAGCGTATCTTGAGTTCTCGATGTCCGATTGATGCGTTTCAAGATGCATTGGAAAGATAAATGAATGACAGTCAATTTGTTAGAAGACATTTCTGCCCAGAAATGCCTGGATCCCATCCGAAAAGTCGTCGCAAGTTGGATGACTTTCCAGACTTCACAAACAGATTCATCGTTTTGTCCAATATGTATTGCTTTAGCCCTCCCATGCATGTATCATTCCCCCTCTCCTCAAAAGGATTCGTCCTCGAATCAGAAACAACAAAAGAAGGATGTTTAACAATGACAATAAAAAAGGAATCTTTGTCATAGGTGGAGTGATCCAATTGAGCTCCTCTCAATGGTTCAACAAAATCCTGAAAAAAGAACTCAAAGCCACTCGAAACAATGATGTTATGGTTAGGTCGAAAAAAATCTCTCTTTATCTTTTTCTCGCCTTTTTCATTTGGACATTGTTCGACTTTTACCTCATGTTTCTTTTCACTCACCAAAATTGGGCTATTAATTTGACTTTTATTGCTCTCGGCCTCTTGACTCTCGGTCTTTTTCAAATAAGATAACTCACATACCCAATTCCTCTCACAAATAATATTATCGAAATACAATTTCTGTAGAGTATGAAGTGTTTCTAACATAATGATAGGACGATAATCAAATAAAGGGTTAGAATCACACTTACTTTCTTGGGAGGTTGTTGATGAATCAAGAGAACTCACTACTAAGCATGAAAGATTGTCTTGATTTATGGGTTCAAGTGTTTCTTCTTCCGAAACGTCATCTTCCAAAAGTATTTGCTCATTATTAGGTAAGGTTAAAGTCTCAGTAGTGACATCTTTCGCATGTTCTCGAGGATAACAAAATTCTTCGACCTCTTGTTTTCCTTGGTCTTCTTCGACATGACTCACTGATGGTTGTTCATTATCCTGTTGGACTAGCGATGATTCTTCTTCCTTCGTCGCCGTACTACTAGAGTCGAATAGTGCATTAGTAGGGCTGTGAAAAGATGAAGGTTGAGATGTACCTTTATCAAAAAAGGAGTATTTCTTATGAAAAGTCTTGGATTCTTGTCGTTTGTAATGTTTGGAAACGAATTGCTCTCTCATGACCTTTTTAAGTTCAACCCATGTTCTTATTTTGGCTTCACCATTGAGACGTCTATCTCGTTGTAATAAATTCCACCATAGTACTGCATATTCCTCGAACTTTAGGGCCACTAATGAAGCTTGATCTTCCTCGGGATATCCATAACAATCAAACAGGAAATCAACCCTATTTTTCCAATCACAATAACCATCAGGATCATACCTTCCTTGAAAAGAAGGTATTCTGAATTTTGGGATGGCCAAAGTGTATGCGGTTCGCCTTGGTTCAGTTCGCCTTTCTTCACAAAAATTGAATGAATGCCTCGATTTGGTCAATGAAGGCTTTCCTCGATAAGTAGAACCCAAAGTATCATGTTGTTTTGCCCGAGTCTTGTCTCTGTGAAACATCCTGGAACACTCAAATTTACAAAGGTGAAAAACAAAAGAAAGAAAACTAGAAATCTCACTAAACACTCCAAGAAAGAAATACCTAGCGAGGCAAGTAAGCCGATCTTGTACTCTTTAAAGACCTTCCTGCCACAAGTCAACAAGTTATAATAGGAGTTTAATCCTAACAATGAGTCCTATTTGTACTAGGAGTCCAATGAAAGGTGTGACACCAATTGAATTCTAGTTGCAAGGAGAAAGAAAGGTATGCAACTTTTAATTTCATACTAACACAAGAAGCAAAAAAGTGTTAGATAATGTATAGAAGACAATAAAAAGGTAAAACAAATGAAAACAAATAGTTAAGAATGAAAGAAGATCAGAAATCCCGAAAACCCTGAAATATGCATCAACTTGATCCACTTTGTTCGAGGTGTTCCCGAAGTCCAAAAATTCTGAAATTTTTTGGGGTGACTCCTACAATAGTGTAGATCTGATCTGGAAATTTTCAGCTCAAAATTCGTTCGTTTGATTTTTGCGAATTTTCCACTTTTATTCGAAATTTTCACCCAAAACGCCAAAATTCTTGCCAAGAATCGTCCCAAATCTGATACCAAATGATAGAGTAGCGCAATTGTGGACTTTGAAGCCTTCAATCAAGTTGTTACAAGAGCTCGAAGCTCTAGACTCAATCAAGAAAGCTATGGGCAGATCTGAAAATTCAATAGAAAAGAGAAGGTCTTTTCTTGAAAATTTCAGATTCAAGGCTAGAAATTTAAAGAAAAGAAGACAATAAGGAAGATTAGTAGATGAATAATAAGAATATAACAAAAAAAGATTAAAAAAGATGAAGAGAAGAATAGTAAAAACAAATCTGAAATTTCCAGCTTTGTTTATGGAATTATGGGAGATGGCGTGAAGATTGAAGATGAAGATGATTTGCGATTTGTTGTTGTTGTTTTGTCCTCGGCACCCTCTTAGACGTAATTATCTAAGCAAACAACCTCAAGCGGCTCTAACCCACCCTCCTAGACGCAATTACCTAGGCAAGTAGGAGTGTGAAGATGATCTCCCTCACAAGAACTCGTCGAACTTATGTTGAAGAAGACTTCTAAGGCACAAGTAATCAGCACTTGCAAAAACAAACTCACTAAATATTTCATCAATCAAAGAAAATCTCAATAATCTCCTTACAATGGTTGATGCTTCATCCTTTTATAGTTGAAGGATAGCCAAAGTAATCTAACTTCTACTAAAACAAGGAAACCCTAATTTAATTAAAAAATAAAAGAAAATCAGCCTTTAAACTCCTTGTGCTTGGGCTGCAAGTGATAAGTGCAGGTGATAAGTTGATAAGAGTTGCTTGGGAGAAGGGTGGCTGGTTCCTAAAGTATATAAAACCCTAAAAACATGATTTAAATGTTAATAATTAAGTTGGGCTAAGTCTAATTCGTCCAAAAGCCTTATATAATAGCTTTTGGGCTGAATTTTACAAAATCCCGTAATAATCTCGTATCCAGTTTTCTGCATGCGCAGTCTTCAGTAAAATGAGCGTATCTTGAGTTCCCGATGTCCGATTGATGCGTTTCAAGATGCGTTGGAAAGATAACTGAATGACGGTCAATTTGTTAGAAGATATTTCTGCGCAGAAATGCCTGGATCCCATCCGAAAAGTCGTCGCAAGTTGGCTGACTTTCCAGACTTCACAAACAGTTTCAACTTTTTGTCCAATATGTATTGCTTTAGCCCTCCCATGCATGTATCAAATCCATTATATACTCCTAACAATACTAGGAAACAAGCACCGCAAACGCCACTTCGGATTCGAGAGCAAGGTGAATCCAGCACACCAAAGCCTCATGTTGCTGATAATGGGCGTGGCAAACAGCAAGTGGTGGTAAAAGAACGATCGAGAGATATCCAGTGCTTTAAGTGCCTTGGTCGAGGACATGTTGCTAGCCAGTGTCCTAATCGGAGAGTTATGTTGATGGGAGAAGATGGAGAGATCGAGTCAGATTCTGAGAAAGATGTACAAGAAACCCCTACTGCAGATGAAGAGAATGACCTAGAAGTTGTCGAAACTGGTCAGGTAATGGAAATCATGGTTGTAAAACGTAGTTTGAATGTGCAACAGGTTCAGGACGAGCAACAAAGCGAGAATATCTTTCACACACGATGTAAGGTTCAAGATAATGTATGTGTTGTGATTATTGATAGTGGTAGTTGTACTAATGTTCAGTGATGGTTGACAGGCTAGGTCTAAAGACGACAAAGCATCTGAATCCGTACAAATTACAGTGGTTGAATGATGGTGGAGAACTTAAAGTGACGAGACAAGTTGTTGTACCATTTTTTATTGGAAACTACAAGGACGAGGTCCTTTGTGATGTTGTGTCGATGGATGCTACTCACCTTCTTTTGGGACGCCCTTGGCAGTATGACAAAAATGTAATGCATGATGGTTTTACAAACAAATACTCCTTTATGCATGCATGTAAGAAGATTACTTTGGCTCCTTTGACGCCTAGTCAAGTAATTGAAGATCAAGCAAGCTTGAAAAAGAGTAAGGAAGCTGCAATGGAGAAGAAAAAGATGAGCGTTTATGCAAGCAGTCGAGAAATCAGGAAATGTCTTTCCTCTCACCAATCTTTGTTTATTTTAATGTTTAAAGATTATTGTTTATTGGCTGAGTTTCCTACTGATTTGCCTGCATCGATTGTGTCCCTTTTGCAGGAATTTGAGGATGTGTTTCTGGAAGAAACACCGAAGGGATTGCCACCTTTTCGTGGCATTGAGCACTAGATTGATTTCATTCTAGGTGCTACCATTCCAAATCGACCAGCTTATCGAACTAACCCTGAAGAGATGAAAGAGCTTCAAAGACAAGTTACAGAGTTGATGGATAATGGTTATATTCAAGAAAGTTTGAGTTCATGTGCTGTTTCGGTGCTGTTAGTGCCGAAGAAAGATGGGTCTTGGAGGATATGCGTAGATTGTAGAGCTATGAATCAGATTACGATTAACTATCGTCATCCCATTCCTAGACTTGATGACATGTTGGACGAGCTTTGTGGGGCCTTCATCTTCTCCAAAATTGATTTGAAGAGCGGTTATCATCAGATTCGCATGCGAGAAGGCGACGAGTGGAAGACAGCCTTCAAAACCAAGCTAGGTTTGTATGAATGGTTAGTGATGCCTTTTGGTTTAACTAACGCACCGCACCTAGTACTTTTATGCGTTTGATTAATCATGTTTTGCGATCCTTTATTGGCAAATTTTGTGTTGTGTACTTTAACGATATTTTGATTTATAGCAAGACTTTGCAGGATCATGCAGAACATTTGAGAGCTGTTTTGCAAACATTGTGAGAAGAGAAGTTGTTCGGTAACATGGAGAAATGTGTGTTTTGTACTGACAAACTTACATTTCTTAGTTACATTGTTAGCCTCTTGATCGCAATTAACCAAGCAAGCAACCTCAAGCGGCTCTAACCCACCCTCCTAGACGCAGTTACCTAGGCAAGCATGAGTGTGAAGATCAACAACAAATTCTGACGAACTTGAAGAATCGCTTCTAAAATAAAGAACACAAGTTATACTTCTTGCAAGTCTGAACTCAAAAGAGAACTTTATTTAATCATTCAAATCTTCCATTACAATGTGGTTGAAGCCTCCTCATATAAGCCTTGAAGAAGTTCTAATCCTAGTAAACTTAGGAAATTAAATACAATAAATAAATGCTGAAATCTAATCTCCTAATTACATAAGTAACTTCTAATAATAAATAAATATTAAAAATAAAATCTTAATTAAATAAATCTGATCCTAATAGATATTGTAGAATCCTATATTGATTTAAATTACAAATAATCAAATAAATTCTTGAAAATTCGTAATTATCCAAAAATCTCGTATTAATCCCGTATAAGAATTTCTGCATGCGCTGTCTTTGCTAAAATAGACGTATCTTGAGTTCCAGATGTCCGATTGAGGCGTTTCAAGATCCGTTGGAAAGCTAATTGACAGCGGGACAAGTTTCAAGAAGCTATGTCGACCCATAAAATCCTGGATCCCATCCAAAAAGGGGTCGCAAGTTGACTAACATTTCTGACTTGCAAAACAGTTTTAGCTTCTTTTCCAAGATGATTAGTTTTACCCCTCTCATGCATATATCATTCCCCCACTCCTCAAAAAGATTCTCCCTCGAATCTAAACCGGTTAATGGAGAAATTTCATCAAAGTACCAGGAAAGAGAAGATGTCTTGAAGGATCCTTGTGCATAGTCTCTTTTTGCAATGTAATTTACAAGTTCATTCTCATTGAGATCGTCACTAATGTTCTTTCGGTTGCAAAGTGTCTCATTCTCATCTTCAAAATTGTTATTAATGCTAGAAGAGGAATAAGCATAAATAGGATTTTTGAAAACAATCAATGATACCTTTTGATTGCAGCGTACCTTCGTTGATGTTTGTCGTTTGATGATCATCTTGAATCGGAATAGTAGGTTTGTCACTGGAAACAAACACACTACTTACAATTTCTTCCTCATCAATACGCAAGGTTAAACTCTCGATGGTATCGCCTTCTTCATGTTCTTTAGGAGAACAAATTTCTTTATCATGTTCCGAATCACAGATTTCAATATCATTAGAAGACATGATTTCAGACAACATATCTCTCAAATTTTTTTCTTGAAAATAAGACTTATCTGGACAATCATACCCAGAATGATCTAGTCGACAACAATAATGACATCGAGTCCCCAAAAGAGTAAAATTCAATACGTTGCTCAATGACATCCTCAAGAACGATATAAATCTGATACCAAATGATACGGACACAGCCCCGTATACGCGAACGTTGAGCTTGCAGAAGCGGATAAGGATATTGGCGCGAATGTTGGATCGGTGAAAAGATGGCTGAAGATAGGCGATGACGATGGAGATGGAAGATAAATGGATAAATTGTCCTCGACAACCTCTTGATCGCAATTAACCAAGCAAGCAACCTCAAGCGGCTCTAACACACCCTCCTAGACGCAGTTACCTAGGCAAGAAGGAGTGTGAAGATCAACAACAAATTCTGACGAACTTGAAGAATTGCTTCTAAAATAAAGAACACAAGTTATACTTCTTGCAAGTCTGAACTCAAAAGAGAACTTTATTTAATCATTCAAATCTTCCATTACAATGTGGTTGAAGCCTCCTTATATAAGCCTTGAAGAAGTTCTAACCCTAGTAAACTTAGGAAATTAAATACAATAAATAAATGCTGAAATCTAATCTCCTAATTACATAAGTAACTTCTAATAATAAATAAATATTAAAAATAAAATATTAATTAAATAAATCTGATCCTAATAGATATTGCAGAATCCTATATTGATTTAAATTACAAATAATTAAATAAATTCTTGAAAATTCGTAATTATCCAAAAATCTCGTATTAATCGCGTATAAGAATTTCTGCATGCGTTGTCTTTGCTAAAATAGACGTATCTTGAGTTCCAGATGTCCGATTGAGGCGTTTCAAGATCTGTTGGAAAGCTAATTGACAGCCGGACAAGTTTCAAGAAGCCATGTCGACCCATAAATGCATGGATCCCATCAAAAAAGGGGTCGGAAGTTGACTGACATTTTTGACTTGCAAAACAGTTTTAACTTCTTTTCCAAGATGATTAGTTTTACCCCTCTCATGCATGTATCAGTTAGTGCACAGGGTGTTGAAGTCGATCCTGAGATGATAAAAGCAATTCAGGAATGGCCACGACCGACATCGATTACTCAGGTTAGATCATTTCATGGTTTAGCTAGTTTTTATCGACGGTTTATTCCTAACTTCAGTTCTATTACCGTCCCCTTAACCGGGATTATTAAGAAGAATTCCAGCTTCTTGTGGGGTAAAGAACAAGAAGATGCCTTTCTGAAAATTAAGGACTGTTTGACGAAAGCACCAGTGTTAGCCTTACCTGACTTTAATAAAACATTTGAAATTGAATGTCATGCTTCTGGAGTTGGTATAGGCGTAATTTTAATCAGGAAAAGAGGCCCATTGCATATTTCAGTGAGAAACTGAGTGGAGCGACATTGAATTATCCGGTTTACGATAAATAGATGTATGCACTGATTTGGGCATTGGAGACGTGGTAGCATTACTTGTTGCCTAAGGAGTTTGTGATCCACAATGACCATGAGGCTTTGCGATATATCACAGGTCAGCATAAATTAAATAAACGACATGCTAAATGGGTTGAATTCTTAGAGTCTTTTCCTTATGTCATTCGTTACAAAAAGGGTAAAGACAATGTCGTTGTTGATGCTTTATCACGAAGATATGCACTATTGAGTTATCTTGATTCACATTTGATTGGATTTGCATATATTCGTGAGTTATACCCTACTGATCCTGATTTTAGAGATAAGTATAATGCTTGTGAGAATGGTGCAGATGGAAAGTTTTACAGGCATGATGGTTATCTTTTCAAAGAGAATAGGATATGCATTCCACAGGGTTCCATGCGTGATATATTGATCCGTGAAGCTCATGAAGGTGGATTGATGGGTCATTTTGGAGTCACCAAGACGTTACATACCTTGAAGGAGCATCTATTTTAGCCTAAGATGTGCAGGGACGTTGAAAGGTATTGTGAACGTTGTGTTGCTTGTCGGAAAGCCAAAACGATGGTTTCACCACACGGTATGTACTTGCCTTTACCTATTCCTGATTCCCCTTAGACTGATATATCGATGGATTTTGTTTTGGGATTGCCTTGAACTAAGACAGGTAGAGATATCATATTTGTTGTGGTTGATAGGTTCTTGAAAATGGCGCATTTCATTGCATGCCATAAAACTGATGATGTTGTTAATGTGGCTAACTTGTTCTTTAGAGATGTTGTGCATTTACATGGTATTCCTAGGTCGATTGTTTCTGACAGGGATGTGAAGTTTTTGTGTCACTTTTGGAGGACTCTTTGGAGCAAATGAGGTATGAATCTTGTGTTTTCTACTACTTGCCATCCCCAGACTGATGGACAAACTAAAGTTGTTAATAGAGTTTTATCTACTTTACTTCGATCCATCATAAAAAAGAACATAAAAACTTGGGAAGATTGTTTGCCACATGTTGAGTTTGCTTATAACTATGTTGTACATTCTGCTACTAGAATGTCACCATTTGAGGTTGTTTATGGTTTTAACCCTTTTACGCCTCTAGATTTGTTGCCTTTGCCACAGGAACAGGTGACGAATAGGGATGGTCAAAGCAAAGCCGAATATGTGAAGAAGTTGCATCAACAGGTTAAGGAGAACCTGAAACGAAGGACTCGGCAATACGAGAAGCAAGCGAACAAAGGAAGGAAGCGAGTCACCTTCGATGTTGGAGATTGGGTTTGAGTTCATTTCCGAAAGAACGATTTCCATCCCAAAGGCGATCCAAGCTGTTATCGCGAGGAGATGGTCCTTTTCAGGTGTTGGAGAAATTGAATGACAACGCCTACAAGTTGGATTTACCAGGTGAAAACATTGTAAGTGCCACATTTAATGTTTCTGATTTAACCCCTTATGACAACTCTACAGATTTGAGGACAAATCCTTTTCAAGAAGGGGGATGATGTGAGCACATCTTTGCCACCAAAGGACTTTGACCCGGAGGTTCTTCCAACAGGACCCATGACACGGTCTAAGGCTAAACAATTCAGGGAAGCTATATACCTAACTTGTTCTAACATTCAAGATTCATTAGATCATGTTTATGCCTTAGATATTAGGAATTTTAATGTGGTGCATGCTGATATGTGACATATTTATGTTATACTATTTATTAGGTGTGTTTAAGTATGTATATAATAGGTTAAGTGTGTTTTGAATAAGCTGCCACGTGGATGCTTCGTGGGACGGGATGCCACGTAGGCTGCCACACGTGCACTGGTACACTCCCCAACATGTAGGAGGCTTTTCAGCTACTTCTGGACTTGTCAGCTGAAGTTGAGCTAGTGGTGCTGAAGTTGAGCTGACGGGAACTGAGCTGAGCTGAAATGAGCTAGCTAAGAGTGTTAGGAGCTGAACTGAGCTGGGAGCTAAGCCTCTGAGCTGCCTTGAGCTGAGGGTGAGCTGGTCACACTCTCCTGAGGTGAAGATGAGCTGGTTACACTCTCTTGAGCTGGGGCTGAGCTGCATACACTCTCGTTAGCTGAAGATGAGTTGCATACACTCACTTGAGCTAGTGTCCTCCTATGTACATGTTACAAAACAATGAAACTCCTATCAAAGCTTTGTAAATTTATTGAACACACATCCTCCAAGTTTCGTCTTTCTTTGGTACTAACAACACTGGTACATCACACAGACTCAAACTCTCTCGAATGTACCACTTGTCCAACAACTCAAAAATCTGTCTTTGAAGTTCCTTCATCTCTTCAGGGTTACTTCGGTATGTTGGTCAGTTCGGAATCGTGGCTCCTGGAATAAAATCAATCTGATGTTCAATGCCACGAAGAGAGGGCAAACCCTTCAGTATTTCATCAAGAAACACATCCTCAAACTCTTGCAAAAGAGATGAAATAGAAGCAGACAAATCACTAGGAATCTCAGCCAATGAACAATTATCTTTAAATAACAAAATAAGCAAAGAATGCTGAGAGGAAAGACATTTCCTGATTTCCTTGCTGCTTGCGTACACATTCATCTTCTTTTTCCCTCGAGCTTCTTCGATATTCTTTTGCAATCTCACTTGGTCTTCTTGCACTTGACTTGGTGTCAAATGTGCCAAGGTGGTCTTCTTATCTACATGCATAAAAGAATACATGTCCGTAAAGCCATCATGCATCGCCCTCTTGTCAAACTACCACGAGTGTCCCTAAAGAAAATGGCTTGCATCCATCGAAACGACATCGCAAAGTACTTCATCCTTGTACTTTCAAATGGAAAACGACACTAGAACCTGCTTAGTCACTGATACATGCATGGGAGGGCTAAAGCAATGCATATTGGACAAGAAGTTGAATCTATTTGTGAAGTCTGGAAAGTCAACCAACTTGAGACGACATTTACGATGGGATCCTGGCATTTCTGGGCAGAGTTGTCTTCTAACAATTTGACCGGCATTCAGTTACCTTTCCAACGCATCTTGAAACGTATCAATCGGACATCAGAAACTCAAGATATGTCCATTTTACTGAAGATTGTGCATGCAGAAAACTAGGGGATTCCAAACTTGATTGAAGGCTTCCAAATCCAAGTTTGCGCCACTCTATCATTAATGACTCACCGAAATTGTTAGAAGACAACTGAATGCCATTTTACTGAAGATATGTCCATTTTACTGAAGACTACGCATGCAGAAAACTAGGGGCTTCCAAACTTGATTGAAGGCATTTCAAGATGCGTTGGAAAGGTAACTGAATGCTGGTCAAATTGTTAGAAGACAACTCTACCTAGAAATCCCAGGATCTCATCCGAAATGTCGCCTCAAGTTGGCTGACTTTCTAGACTTCACAAACAGATTCAACTTCTTGTCCAATATGCATTGCTTTAGCCCTCCCATGCATGTATCAGTCACTCTGATCTCTCCTCCGTCGTTCAGCCACTGTAACTTGTAAGGATTCGGATGCTTTGTCATCTTCAAACCTACCTTATCAACCATCACAGAACTAGCAACATTAGTGCAACTACCACCATCGATAATTACAACACATACCTTATCATTGATGAGATATCTTGTATGAAAGATGTTCTCTCGTTGCTATTCATCCTGGATCGGTAGCGTGTTCAAGCTTCTCTTGACAACAAGTGCTTCACCGGTAGCAAATGTATGTGCATTGTCATCATCATCTTCAACGTCCACTGTAGGGGGCTCCCGCTCATCTTCCTCAGAGTCAGACTTGATCTCGCCACTCTCTAACAACATCATGTCCTTCGATTTGGGCATTGACTGGCAACATGTCCTCGTCCTAAGCACTTAAAACAAAGAATGTCTCTTGAATGTTCTTGTGTCACCACCGGCTTATCACGCCTATTTTCAGTAATAGGAGTCTTTAGCTTGCTTGGTTCTGCTTTCTCACGTATCTGAAGTGGTGCTTGTGGTGCTTGTTTCATGAAATTGTTAGGAGCATTCAATGGATTTGAAAATGATTTAAATGGAGTATTACCTCGATTTGAAGACTTTCTACGTTGCTATCTTTCAACTTTTATCGCCATATGCACCATGTCATCCAACTCAACATAATGCTACAACTCAACAACGTTAGCAATTTCATAATTCAAACCTGCAAGAAATCGTGCTGATACGCTCCAACTCTCCAATTGATGTTGTAGAGAGAAGCTTTGATTGCAAGCAAGCCTTGTATCACGAATGTTTTCTTGTGAAAATATGTTGAAATGGATGAAATGAGATAGGTTGCGGAAGGATGATAGTGTTTGTATGTCAAAAGGGTGTAAGGAAAGGAAGATAGATAAGTAGGAAGATGATTTCGGATGGTGTATGGAAGATGGTGAAGAGAAAGGGTGTTGGTAGTATTCAAAGGCTTAAAAAGATGAACATATGCTAAGGAGCATATACCCTAACTTGGCCGAGGCCTTGAGGGTGGTAAAAGGACTTAGACTGAGAAACAATGGGTGTTTAACAATCTAAAGTATCAAGATGGAAAGAAAAGGGAGACGCCACAAATCAATAAAGATTTGATAAGTCAAGAAGTTCTAAAAAGAACAAGGATGAGAGAAAACCTCACAAAGTAATTTTTATAATCTGAATTGTATATTTACAAATGAAAATGCATTACATATTTATAGCAAATGAAAAGGGGGTGGCCGAAATGGTGTGTAGGGGAGAGGGAATGATTCGGCAGCCTTGGTGTCTCCCTCCTTTGGCTGAATTGGTGTGATAAGGGCTTGAATAGGTGTTGATAACTTATCAAGCACTATTCGACAGCCTTGCACCTTTCCAAATTGGCGCCAAGGTGTGTAGAGGTGCCTAGGTTCCCTCCTTTGCTATTCGACTAGGTAGGTGCCCTTCCATCACTTATCTAGGTAGCTAGTGTCACTAACTAGACCACTGAAGGAGCTGGTAGTAGTCAGAGGAGCTGGAGATGAGCTGGACGAGCTAGGCTTGAGCTGATTTGAGTTGAGCTAGCTAGCTGACTTAACTAGCTAAAGGTGAGTAGCTGATTTGAGCTGATCCGAGCTTCCTTTATCTGACTGAGCTAGTCTTGAAGTGCCTTTAAGTTGTCCTTTAGCTACATGAGTGTTTTGGACCTGAAACGAATCCTCCTTTGCTCAGAAATCACCCTTTTGCTATTTGAGCTCTTTGAAGCTGTTTTGAGCTGAGTGAGCTGGTCCTTTAGTATACTTGAGCTCTTTTAAGACTTCATAAGTGTCCTCGAACCATTTGGCAGCTTTTAGAGTCTTGAAACGTCCAAATAATGTTTTGAGCTGGAACCGAGCTGTAGCACACTCCCTTGAGCTGTGTTAATATAACCTATGAAGAAAACAATGAATTATATAAGTAATGTCTCCTTTAAATAGTATAGGGACTATAATGCATAAGTATAAAGTAAAGTTTTAAATGATGCAAACTATAATCTAAAGATGCAAACATTTTCTTAAGTAAAGATGTGGTTTTAAGCTTAAGTATGAGTATCACATATAACATGCTAAGGTCATGAAAATAAAGTATGCAAAACATATACAGAGTATGATGTGATAACATAAATCTAAATAACCAGAAATTAGTGTAGAAAAAGTAAGTAATATGAGAGAAGTAAAGAAAAATCATGTGTCTTTCATGTTTAAAACACAACATGAAAGTGTGCAAAACTTGCTGGTGAACGTGCACACATCATCCCCTCCTTCTTTTGAGCGATTTGTCCTCAAATCGAAGGTTGCTGGTTTATGACCATCTCTTCTATGAATGATAGAACCTTGGTGTGCTTCCTTTCCAAGTTTCTTCTTAGTTTTCTGCAAAGAAAAAGAAAAAGAAACATGTGCTTGATTGGGGTTAGAATAAACCGATTTGATCATAGGGCATGTCAAAAGACATTCCCTAATCATTTCAATATTGCCGCTCATTTGGTCATCCTTAGCTTTGAGTTTTTCTTGAGCCTTTTCTTGCTTCCATGCCTCCACACTTTGTTTCATCAAATCCTGATCATGCTGCACTTGTTTAGGTGTCATTGGCATGAGAACAATCTTTTTTCCTCCATGCTTGAATATGAACCGATTTGAGTAGCAATCATGCATGGTTCTTCAATCATATTGCCATGGCCTCCCGAGTAGTATATGGCTAGCGTGCATGGGTACAACATCACACAGAACTTAATCTTTGTAAGAACCAATGGAGAAAGGAATAAGAACCTGTTTGGTAACCTTTAACTCTCCCGAATCGTTCAGCCACTAAAGCTTGTATGGTGCTGGATGTTTGAGGGTTTTAAGGCCCAATTTGTCTACCATAAGTATGCTGGCCACATTTGTGCAACTTCCCCCGTCGATGATCAGAAAACAAACTTTATCTTGAACATGGCACCGGGTGTGGAAGATGTTTTCTCTTTGTTCTTCTTCTGCTGCCATTTGAGCATTTAGGAGTCTCTTGACCACCATTAATTTGCCATCCACAACAGGGGTGATCTCCTCTTCTTCAGATTCTAATTCTTCTTCTTGGATTTCTTCTTCTTGATCTGATGCAATTTCCCCATTGTCTATTAGAAGCATAGTATTCTTGTTAGGACATTGACTAGCAATATGGCCCTGTCCTAAGCTCTTGAAGCATTTGATTTCTCTGGACCGGGTATGTGGTTCTGATTGCTTCCCTCGAGCATTCTCTACAATAGCCTTACTCTTGGAAGATTCGGCTGGTTCCTTGGCCTGAAAAGGAGTGGCCTTCTTTGGTGCATTAGGAGTCCATTTTGGTGCATAGGTGATGACGCTCCTAGAGGAAGTCCTCCTACGTTGCTGCCTTTCAATTTTAATGGCCATGTGCACCATTTCTTCAATTTCAATGTAGTGTTGTAATTCCACCACATTAGCAATGTCTGGATTAAGCCCTGCTAGAAACCTGGCCATGGTAGCCTCTCGATCTTCCTCCACACTTGCACGAATCATGGCAACTTCCATTTCTTTATAATAATCCTCCACGCTTCTGTTGCCTTGTTTGAGGTTCTTCAACTTATAATATAGATCACGATGATAATGGTTAGGTACAAATCTTTTTCTCATTATACCTTTCATTTGTGTCCAAGTGCTGATTGGTCTTTCACCGTTTCTTCTCCTAGAACTGATAAAGGGGTACGTTGCTTCAGAAACAACGGTCCTTTGTTTGTAACGGATCTAGGATTGTAGCAAGCATGTTTCTGCAATAAACACAATGTTATGGATGTTAGAATGATGTTAAATCAACAAGAACAAAAAAAAACGAAAATAAAGAAAGAAATGAGAAGAAAGAATTTTCTGGCAGTTTCGGAATTCAAATGTTGATGAATGCTTCAAATGGCTTTCATGGCAGCAAATGAACGACTAAAATGGCAGAAAATTGGTGTTGAAGTTGCTGGAAATTAACAAGACGTTGAACTCGAAAGAACCCGAACAATATACTGAGCGGACCCGAATCGAATACGTTCTTCGCCAACGGACTTGGACCCTCTAGATAGCGATCTAGGAACCCGAAGTATCAAGGAGGATGACACAATCAAACAAAGTCTGAAAATGCCAAAGAAGTTCAATGAAGAACTGAAATTGAGAGAAAAACTCACAATAATTTTGTTCCATAAAAATTGTCTAACCAAATTACATTGTTTAAACACATATATATAGGTACAAGGGCTGCCAAATTCGTTTAAGTTGTGTGGCTGATATTAAAAGGAGTTTAAAAATTGAATTTGAGTGAAAATAACTCCTTTTGGGCGGACTCAATTGGCAGCCACAAGTTTAGGCGCCCAAAACACATGAAAATCACATTTAACATGTGATTTTTATGTTTGAAATTCAAACATAACCACTCGGGCTTATCCTTTCTTGCAAATGGCGCATAATGAAGGAGAAAACGGGCTGATTCGGCTGCACATTCACACACATGTGTCAAGCTGCCACGTGGGTGCTGGAGATGACCGGATGCCACCTAGGCTGCCACATGTGCACTAGCACACTCCCCGATATGCAAGACGCTTTTCAGCTACTTCTAGACTTGTTAGCTGAAGTTGAGCTAGTGGAGCTAAAGTTGAGCTGAAATGAGTTAACTGAAAGTGTCAGGAGCTAAACTGAGCTGCCTTGAGCTGGAGATGAGCTGGTTACACTCTCCTGAACTGAAGATGAGCTGCATACACTCTGGTGAGCTGGAATTGATCTGCCTACACTCACTTGAGCTAGAGTTGAGCTAGCTACACACTCCTGAGCTAATGTCCTCCTAAGTACCTACATGAAAACAAAGCAAACACACATAAACAGCCTTGTAGTCTTATTTAAACACATAAGCATACTTAAAACATAATGTAAACGTATTGAACAATATATATACATATGTAAACACAACTATAAGTATATATATACTAAGTATGTCACATATCAGTATGTAACACGTTATAAACTCTATATTCTAAGGCATGAACAGTATCAAATGATTCTGGAATGTTAGCACAAGTAAGGAAAAGGGCTTCCCTGAATTTCTTTGCCTTAGAACGAGTGATGGGTCCTGTTGGTAAGACCTCCGGATCAGCATGTTTGTTCTGAATTGATGTGCTCACATCATCCCCCATTCTTGAATAGGATTTGACCTCAAATCTGTAGAGTCATCAAAAGGGGTTAAGTCACAAACATTAAAAGTGGCACTCGCATTAAAATCTCCCGGTAAGTCTATCTTGTAGGCATTGTCGTTCACTTTCACCAACACCTGGAAAGGACCATCTCCACGCGGTAACAGCTTGGACCGCCTTTGGGCTGGAAATCTTTCCTTTCGGAAATGAACCCAAACCCAGTCTCCAACTTCGAATGTGACTCGCTTTCTTCCCTTGTTTTCTTGCTTTTCATATTGCTGAGTCCTTCGCTCAAGATTCTCCTTCACTTGCTGATGCAACGTCTTGACATATTCTGCTTTTGCTTGACCATCCCTGTTCGTCACTTGTTACTGTGGCAGAGGTAACAAATCTAGAGGCGCAATGGGGCTAAAACCATAAACAACCTCAAATGGTGACATCTTAGTAGCATAATGAATGGCATGATTATATGCAAATTCAACATGTGGCAAACAATCCTCCCAAGTCCTAATGTTCTTTTTAATGATGGAAAGAAGTAAAGTAGATAAAACACGATTAACAACCTCAGTTTGTCCATCAGTTTGGTGATGGCAAGTAGTAGAAAACATAAGTTTCGTACCTAGTTTGTTCCAAAGAGTCCTCCAGAAGTGACTCAAAAACTTTACATCCCTGTCAGAAACAATCGACCTAGGAATACCATGTAAACGAACAATCTCTCTAAAGAACAAGTTAGCCACATTAACAGCATCATCAGTCTTATGGCATGCAATGAAATGTGCCATCTTAGAGAATCTATCAACCACAACAAACACACTATCTCTACCAGTCCTAGTTCGAGGCAATCCCAAAACAAAATCCATAGAAATGTCAGTCCAAGGGGATTCAGGAATAGGTAAAGGTAAGTACATACCGTGTGGTGAAACCTTCGACTTTGCTTTCTTGCAAGTTACACAACGATCACAGTACCTTTCAACATCGCGACGCATCTTGGGCCAAAACAGATGCTCCTTCAAGGTATGTAATGTCTTGGTGACTCCAAAGTGACCCATCAAACCACCTTCATGTGCCTCGCATATCAGAATGTCACGCATCGAACCCTGTGGAATGCATATCCTGTTTTCTTTGAAAAGATAACCATCATGCCTATAAAATTTTCCATCAGCACCTTTTTCACAAGCAACATACTTATCACGAAAATCAGGATCATCAGAATACAACTCTCTAATATATGAAAACCCAATCAAATGTGAATCTAAATAACTCAACAGGGCATACCTACGTGATAACGCATCAGCAACAACATTTTCTTTCCCTTTCTTGTAACGAATGACATAAGGAAAAGACTCTAAAAATTCAATCCATTTTGCATGTCTTTTGTTCAATTTATGCTGACTCGTTATGTATCTTAAAGCCTCATGATCGGTGTGAATGACAAACTCCTTAGGCAACAAGTAATGCTGCCAAGTCTCTAAAGACCTAATCAATGCATACATCTCTTTGTCATAAATAGGATAATTCAATGTAGCTCCACTTAGTTTCTCACTAAAGTATGCTATAGGTCTCTTTTCCTGCATTAAAACAGCGCCTATACCTATGCCAGATGCATCACATTCAATCTCAAAAGTTTTATCAAAATTAGGCAAGGCTAACACTGGTGCTCTAGTCAAACAATCCTTAATTTTCAGAAACGCATCTTCCTGTTCTTTACCCCACAAGAAGCTCGAATTCTTCTTCATGATCCTGGTTAAGGGGGCGGTAATAGAACTGAAGTTAGGGACAAACCGACGGTAAAAACTCGCTAAACCATGAAAAGATCTGACCTGAGTAATCGATGTCGGTCGTGGCCATTCCTGAATTTCTCGGATTTTCTCAGGATCGACTTCCACACCCTGTTCACTAACAATGTAACCAAGAAATGTAAGTTTGTTAGTGCAAAACACACACTTCTCTAGGTTACCAAACAAACGTTCTTCTCGTAAAACCTATAAAACAACTTTCAAATGCTCTGCATGATCTGGTAAAGTTTTACTGTAAATCAAAATGTCATCGAAATAAACAACACAAAACCTACCAATGAAAGGTTGTAGAACATGATTCATCAAACGCATGAAAGTACTAGGTGCATTAGTTAACCCAAAAGGCATTACTAACCATTCATACAAACCTAGCTTCGTTTTGAAGGCTATCTTCCACTCATCGCCTTCTCACATGCGAATCTGATGATAACCGCTCTTTAGGTCAATTTTGGAGAAGATGACGGCTCCGCAAAGCTCGTCCAACATATCATCAAGTCTTGGAATGGGATGCCGATACTTAATTGTGATCTGATTCACAGCTCGACAATCTACGCACATCCTCCAAGAACCATCTTTCTTCGGCACCAACAATACCGGAACAGCACACGGACTCAAGCTCTCTCGAATGTAACCCTTGTCCATCAACTCTGTAATCTGTCTTTGAAGTTCTTTCGTCTCTTCGGGGTTGGTTCGATAAGCTGGCCGGTTCAGAATAGTAGCACCTGGAATGAAATCAATCTGGTGCTCAATGCCACGAAGGGGTGGCAATCCTTTCGGTGTTTCATCCGGAAACACATCCTTAAATTCCTGCAAAAGAGATGACACAGAAGCAGGCAAATCACTCGGAAACTCAGACAGTAAACAATAATCCTTAAACAATAAAATATAAACAAACTGCTGAGAGGAAAGGCATTTCCTGATTTCTTTGTTGCTTGCATACACGTTCATCTTCTTTTTCCCACGAACTTCTTCAGCATTCTTTCGCAATCTCGCTTGATCCTCCTGAACTTGACTCGGTGTCAAAGGAGCCAAAGTTATCTTTTTACCTGCATGCATAAAAGAATACCTGTTCGTGAAACCATCATGAGTCATCTTTTTATCAAACTGCCACGGACGACCCAACAGCAAATGACTCGCATCCATTGCAACTACGTCGCAAAGTACTTCGTCCTTGTACTTCCCAATGGCAAATGGCACCAAAACCTGCTTGGTCACTCGAATCTCTCCACCGTCATTGAGCCACTGAAGCTTGTAAGGATTGGGATGCTTCATCGTCGGTAAACCTAGCTTTTCAACCATCACAGTACTAGCAACATTAGTGCAACTACCACCATCGATAATTACAACACATACCTTATTATTCACAAGACATCTCGTGTGAAAGATGTTCTCTCGCTGCTGCTCGTTCTGGATCGATTGTGTCTGCAGACTTCTCTTGACAACAAGTGCTTCTCCGGTGGCAAACAACTGCACATCCTCGTCATCATCATCTGCAACCTCCATAGGGGGGTCCTGGGTGTCTTCCTCAAACTCGGACTCGATCTCGCCATTCTCTAACATCAACATGGTCCTCCGGTTGGGGCACTAACTGACAATGTGTCCTCGTCCTAAACACTTGAAGCACATGATGTCTCTCGAACGCTCCTGTGACACCACCTGCTTGTCACGCCTACCCTCAGTAGTATGTGCCTTCGGTTTGCTAGATTCGGCTTTATCTCGACTCTGAAGTGGTGGTGGTGGTGGTGGTGCTTGTTTCCTGAAATTGTTAGGGGAATTTAAATTATTTGAAAATGACTTAAAAGGAGTATTACCTCGGTTTGAAGACTTCCTTCGTTGTTGTCTTTCAACTTTAATTCCCATGTGCACCATGTCATTCAACTCAACATAATGCTGTAATCCAACAACGTTAGAAATTTCAGAATTCAAACCTGCAAGGAAACGTGCCATCGTCGCCTCTCGATCCTCGACGATGTTGGCTTGCATAATGGCCATCTCCATCTCCTTGTAGTAATCTTCAACACTCCGATTCCCCTATTTCAAAGTTTGCAATTTCTGAAACAAATCACGATGATAATGGGAAGGAACAAACCTCTTACACATGATACGCTTCATTTCAGTCCATGAAGCCACGGGACCCTCGTCGGCACGTCTCCGGCTGATCAGCAACTGATCCCACCATATCAAGGCATAATCAGTGAATTCCATCGCAGCCAAACAGACCTTCTTTTGTTCGGAATAATTGTAACACTTGAACACATGTTCAACCTTGCTTTCCCAAGCAAGATATGCATCCAGATCTGTCTGTCCCTGAAAAGAAGGGATAGCAACCTTAATGTTAGTCAAATTGTCATCAATAACTTGTCTTGCACGATGGTTCACTCTAGGTGAATGTTCGACGTCATTCTCATCATTATTCTCATTTTGGACAGATTGGGAACCACCCCCATCTATTCTATCCAAACGAGACTGAATAGGCTCCAATGCTCGATCTAACAATTGTTGCAAAGTTCTAGTAAGAGCCTGCATTTGCAAATCTGGTGGATTACCTCCACCGGGACTACGATCATCACTTCCTGTCATTATAACACAAAACACAAGAAAATAAAACAATAGGTTAGTAAAAACGAAAATTAAAGTCCCTCACTGCACACACAATCAAATTCTCACGGATCACTCAAAAGAACAGTGCACTCAAAAGATAACACTCAGCGCTCGTGTTTCACTCGGGAGAATGCTCTTGAATGGCTTTTTTTTGTCTCCCCTTCTGTTCTCACAACGCTCAAATGCCTTTTCCACTCGTTCTCTCGCAAACAGTTCTTTAAGAAACTAATCTGACCCTTCAAACTTGTTATCTGTGTCAACTCCAAGATATAAATGCACAAATGATAGAACAAAGGTTAAACGGAGTTTAGAGGCTGTTTAATTGAACAAAAACAAAGGCTGGAAACAAAATAAGAACATGGCTGGAATTAAAGCTTAAAATGAAGTGAAAGAAAGGAAAAACAAAGTACTTACTGCAAAAGAAATGCTTACCACAACCCTATCACCGAACAAACAAGAACATGTTGTTTCGGGTGATTTTGAAGCATTCCACGGTAAACAAAGACATTTTTCATCATTTTTTTGATTCAAACAATAGTATAAGATGTAAACAACACTAATTTGTCAAATCCGATTTTTTTTTTGAATTTTTTTCAATTTTTTTACTTTGACTTTTCTGGTCAAACTTTGACTTTGACTTTTTTTTTTCAGAATTTCGTATTTTTTTTCTTCAGAATTTCGATTTTTTTTAGTTTTGTATTATTTTTTTTGATTTCTTGTAGTGCAGAAAGTGCTATAATCCGACCAAAGCTCTGATTACCATATGATAAAGGGGTACGTTGCTTCAGAAACAACGGTCCTTTGTTTGTAGCGGATCTAGGATTGTAGCAAGCATGTTTCTACAACAAACACAATGTTATGGATGTTAGAATGATGTTAAATCAACAAGAACAAAAAAACGAAAATAAAGAAAGAAATGAGAAGAAGGAATTTTCTAGCAGTTTCGGAATTCAAATGTTGATGAATGCTTCAAGGGGCTTTCATGGCAGCCAATGAACGGCTAAAATGGCAGAAAATTGGTGTTGAAGTTGCTGGAAATTAACAAGACGTTGAACTCGAAAGAACCCGAACAATATACTGAGCGGACCCGAATCGAATACGTTCTTCGCCAACGGACTTGGACCCTCTAGATAGCGATCTAAGAACCCGAAGTATCAAGGAGGATGACACAATCAAACAAAGTCTGAAAATGCCAAAGAAGTTCAATGAAGAACTGAAATTGAGAGAAAAACTCACAATAATTTTGTTTCATAAAAATTGTCTAACCAAATTACATTGTTTAAACACATATATATAGGTACAAGGGCTGCCAAATTCGTTTAAGTTATGTGGCTGATATTAAAAGGAGTTTAAAAATTGAATTTGAGTGAAAATAACTCCTTTTGGGCGGACTCAATTGGCAGCCACAAGTTTAGGCGCCCAAAACACATGAAAATCACATTTAACATGTGATTTTTATGTTTGAAATTCAAACATAACCACTCGGGCTTATCCTTTCTTGCAAATGGCGCATAATGAAGGAGAAAACGGGCTGATTCGGCTGCACATTCACACACATGTGTCAAGCTGCCACGTGGGTGCTGGAGATGACCGGATGCCACCTAGGCTGCCACATGTGCACTAGCACACTCCCCGATATGCAAGACGCTTTTCAGCTACTTCTGGACTTGTTAGCTGAAGTTGAGCTGAAATGAGTTAACTGAAAGTGTCAGGAGCTGAACTGAGCTGCCTTGAGCTGGAGATGAGCTGGTTACACTCTCCTGAACTGAAGATGAGCTGCATACACTCTGGTGAGCTGGAATTGAGCTGCCTACACTCACTTGAGCTAGAGTTGAGCTAGCTACACACTCCTGAGCTAATGTCCTCCTAAGTACCTACATGAAAACAAAGCAAACACACATAAACAGCCTTGTAGTCTTATTTAAACACATAAGCATACGTAAAACATAATGTAAACGTACTGAACAATATATATACATATGTAAACACAACTATAAGTATATATATACTAAGTATGTCACATATCAGTATGTAACACATTATAAACTCTATATTCTAAGGCATGAACAGTATCAAATGATTCTGGAATGTTAGCACAAGTAAGGAAAAGGGCTTCCCTGAATTTCTTTGCCTTAGAACGAGTGATGGGTCCTGTTGGTAAAACCTCCGGATCAGCTTGTTTGTTCTGAATTGATGTGCTCACATCAAGAACTCTTCAACTGATCCCACCATATCAAAGCATAATCAGTGAATTCCATGGCTGCCAATCGAACCTTCTTCTATTCAGAATAGTTGTGACATTCAAAAATGTGTTCGACCTTGCTTTCCCATTCTAAATAAGCTTCTGGATCCATTTTGCCTTGAAAAGGAGGTATGTTAACCCGAATGCTTCCCAAATTGTCATCAACCTGGCCTCGATCTCTTGCATGACTTCTGATGGATACGACATCCTCTGCATCACTTTCTTCAACAATCTCATGATGAAAGATATTTCTAGGCCGGTTTTGCCTCTCATGTCCCCTATTGCTTCAGTTATCTCCTTGGGAACCTTCAAGCCGATCCATCCTCTCATGAATAGGCTCTAATTCTGCACGTAGAAGCCTTCTCATCTCTTGAATTAGTGCTTGAGTCTGGAGGTTTTGAGTAGGGCGTTCTTCTTCATTGTCACCTGCATGCTGAGACATTTTAAATTGAAAATATGATAGGAATTTAGGACCTCACCAGTTTACACACACAAAATCCTCACGTTCACTCCAAGGAAAGTAAGATGTCGCTCAATTCACTCGTGTTTGCACTTTAGGACTTAGTTGGCTTTTACTTGTCCTCTTCTGCTCTCACAAACTCTTTGTGCCTTTTTCCACTCAAATTCTCTCAAAACGAGTTCTTAAGAGAACTAACTCGAACCTGTCAAAACTTTTATTGATAATATGGCATTTGGGCTGCAAAACAATGGTTAGGGTTGGAAATAGAAAGAAAGAGTTTAAAATGAAAAGGAGAAAGTTTAGGGACTGAAATGTAAGAAAAAAATAAAAATAAGGATACAAATGAAAGAAATGAAGAAAACAGAACGTTACCACAAAACTTGACTTACAAACTGGTCATGAGCAATCAAACTTGAGGAACTTCTCGGAGTTGGTTGCTTGGACGTTTGTACTTCAATCTTCACCCTTTTGAAATTCTGATTTTTCTTTTCTTTTTTTCTTTTTTTTGATCTACTTCAAATTCCTTGTGTTTGGAACAATCTGAATTTTCTCTTTTTTTGTATTTTTATTATCAGAATTGAAATAAGAAGATATATGGCTTACTTGATTCTTCCTTTTTGCTCTGATTACCACATGATACGCTCCAACTCTCCAATTGATGTTGTAGAGAGAAGCTCTGATTATCACGAATGTTTTCTTGTGAAAATATGTTGAAATGGATGAAATGAGATAGGTTGCGGAAGGATGGTAGTGTTTGTATGTCAAAAGGGTGTAAGGGAAGGAAGATAGATAAGTAGGAAGATGGTTTCAGATTGTGTATGGAAGATGGTGAAGATAAAGGATGTTGGTAGTATTCAAAGGCTAAAAAAGATGAACATATGCTAAGGAACATATACCCTAACTTGGATGAGGCCTTGAGGGTGGTAAAAGGACTTAGACTGAGAAACAATGGATGTTTAACAATCTAAAGTATCAAGATGGAAAGAAAAGGGAGACGCCACAAATCAATAAAGATTTGATAAGTCAAGAAGTTCTAAAAAGAACAAGGATGAGAGAAAACCTCAGAAAGTAATTTTTATAATCTGAATTGTGTATTTACAAATGAAAATGCATTACATATTTATAGTAAATGAAAGGGGGTGGCCAAAATGGTGTGTAGGGGAGAGGGAATGATTCGGCAGCCTTGGTGTCTCCCTCCTTTGGCCGAATTGGTGTGATAAGGGCTTGAATAGGTGTTGATAACCTATCAAGCACTATTCGGCAGCCTTGCACCTTTCCAAATTGGCGCCAAGGTGTGTAGAGGTGCCTAGGTTCCCTCCTTTGCTATTCGGCTAGGTAGGTGCCCTTCCATCACTTATATAGGTAGCTAGTGTCACTAACTGGACCACTGAAGGAGCTGGTAGTAGTTAGAGGAGCTGGAGATGAGCTGGACGAGCTAGGCTTGAGCTGACTTGAGTTGAGCTAGCTAGCTGACTTAACTAGCTAATGGTGAGTAGCTGATTTGAGCTGATCCGAGCTTCCTTTAGCTGAGTGAGCTAGTCTTGAAGTGTCTTTAAGTTGTCCTTTAGCTACTGGAGTGTTTTGGAGCTGAAACGAATCCTCCTTTGCTCAAAAATCACTCTTTTGCTATTTGAGCTCTTTGAAGCTGTTTTGAGCTGAGTGAGGTGGTCCTTTAGTATCCTTGAGCTCTTTTAAGACTTCATAAGTGTCCTCGAACCATTTGGCAGCTTTTAGAGTCTTGAAACGGCCAAATAATATTTTGAGCTGATTTTGACACTTTGAGCTGGAATCGAGCTGTAGCACACTCCCTTGAGATGTGTTAATATATCCTATGAAGAAAACAATGAATTATATAAGTAATGTCTCCTTTAAATAGTATAGGGACTATATTGCATAATTATAAAGTAAAGTTTTAAATGATGCAAACTATAATCTAAAGATGCAAACATTTGCTTAATTAAAGATGTGGTTTTAAGCTTAAGTATGGGTATCACATATAACATGCTAAGGTCATGAAAATAAAGTATGCAAAACATATACAGAGTATGATGTGATAACATGAATCTAAATAACCAGAAATGAGTGTAGAAAAAGTAAGTAATATGAGAGAAGTATAGAAAACTCTTGTGTCTTTCATGTTTAAAACACAACATGAAAGTGTGAAAAACTTGCTGGTGAACGTGCACACATCACGTGCCATGGTTGCTTCTCGATCATCCTCGATGTTTGCACCCATCATGGCCATCTCCATCTCCTTGAAATAGACTTCGACGCTCCAAGTACCCTATTTCAAACTTTGTAATTTCTGATATAAATCATGATGGTAATGAGATGGAACAAACCGTTTTCGCATTATTCGTTTCATTTCGTCCCATGTAGCCATTGGACCTTCGCCTGTACGTCTCCGGCTAAGCAGTAACTAATCCCGCCATATCAGTGCATAGTTGACAAACTCCATTGCTGCTAAACGAACCTTCTTTTGTTCTGAGTAGTTGTAACACTCGAAAACATGTTCAACTTTACTTTCTCAAGCTAAGTATGCATCAGGATTTGTACGTCCCTGAAAAGAAGGAATAACAACCATAATGTTAGTCAAATTGTCATCTACGTGTTGCACACGTCCTTGTCTAAGAGTATGATGTCTCGGTGACTGTTTGACTTCATTGTCGTTTATTCCTTCATGGACAGAATTGGATCCTCCATCAATTCTATCCATTCTTGACTGTAATGGCTCCAATGCATTAGCCATCACTCATTGCATCATACATTCCAAGGCTTGCATCTGGAGATACGGTGGCTGTTATCCACCCGAATTATCTTCAGAACCTACCATTTTAAATAACAAAACAACAAACAAAACAACACAAAATACAGGTTAGTGAAAAATAAAGAAAGGGACCTCACTGTACACTCAACAAATTCTCACAGATCACTCCAAGGAAAGATCACTCCATAATTGCACTCATGTTTCACTCGGGAGAATACTTGAATGACTCTTTTTGTCTCCCTTTCTATTCTCACCATGCACAAATGCCTTTTCCACTCGATCTCTCACAAACAGTTCTTTAAGGAACTAGCTTGATCCTTCAAACTTGTTAATTGTGTCAAACTTACAAGATAATGTAACGGTTAAAGAAACAAATGGTTAAAGGATGAAATAGGGGCTGTTAGGTGAATTAAAAGCTGAAGAAAAAAGAATTATACGGCTGGAAATTTGACAATGAAATAAGAAAATAAGACTGACAAAATGAAGGAAAGAGAACAACTTACTGCAAAGAAATGCTTACAACGATCCTATCACCGAACAAACAAGAACAAGTTGTTTCGGGTGATTTCCAAGCATTTCATCGCATAATTTGAGCATCCTTCATCATTTCACACACAATCAGCACACTTTCTTTCATTTTTCTTTGAAAATTTTGATTCCGATTTTTTTTTTAATTTTGAATTTCTTTTTTTTACTTTGACTTTTATATACTAGAAATTTCGAAATACATAATATATATATATATATATTTGATTTTTTTGTTTTGTTGTGCAGAACGTGCTAAAATACAACCGAGGCTCTAATTGCCATATGATAAGGGCGTTGCTTGTCGAAACAACGTTCCTTGAGTGAAATGGATCTAGGATAGTAAGCATCTCTCTGCAATAAAACAAAACAAGAATGTTGTTTTTAGGATTAAAATAACACGAAAACAAGAAAGAAAATAAAAAGAAACAAAGAAGAAAGGTGTAGGAATTTCTAGACAGATTTGAACACTGATGAAGATGAAGACTTCAAAGTGTTTTCATGGCTGCATTTGGTGTCCAAATATGGCAGAAATGTTGCTGGAAATTAAGCGAAAGTTTGGTGACGAAAAGCTCGAAAGAACCTGCACAATATCCTATGCAAACCTGAATCGAATATGCTCCACGTCGAAGGACTTGGACCCTCTAGATAGCAATCTAGGAACCCGAAGTATCAAGAAAATTGACACAGCAAAACAAAGTCTGATATGCCAAGAGAGTTCGGTGAAGAACCAAAGTTGAGAGAAAATTCTCACAAATATTTTGTTTCATAAAATTGTGTAACCCTTGTACATTGTTTGAAACAAATATATATAGGAGAAGAGGGAGGAATGGTCGGCCATACATGTGGTTGAAATTAAATTACAATTTTAAATTTGTAACTAAGAAAAACCTCCTTTGGGCGGCAACACAAATCAGCCACTCATTTGAACCTTTAGGTGCCACATGAATCACATTTAACATGTGATAAATGTTTGAAATTCAAACATAAACTTCTTGGCCTTATCCAGTAAGTTTGCCGCACAATGAGAAGATAGGGGCTATTTGGTTTGGCCACACATGCACACACATCATCCAAGCTGCCACGTGGATGCTTCGCAGGATGGGATGCCACGTAGGCTGCCACACGTGCACTAGTACACTCTCCGACATGTAGGACACTTTTCAGCTACTTCTGGACTTGTCAGCTGAAGTTGAGCTAGTGGCACTTAAGTTGAGCTGAAGGGAACTGAGCTGAAATGAGCTAGCTAAGAGTGTTAGGAGCTGAACTGAGCTGGAAGCTAAGCCTCTGAGTTGCCTTGAGCTGAGGGTGAGCTGGTCACACTCTCCTGAGCTGAAGATGAGCTGGTTACACTCTCTTGAGCTGGGGCTGAGCTGTATATACTCTTGTGAGCTGAAGATGAGCTGCATACACTAACTTGAGCTAGTGTCCTCCTATGTACATGTTACAAAACAATGAAACTCCTATCAAAGCTTTGTAAACTTATTCAACAACACTTAAACAAATATAAAAACATTATAAGTCATATCAAACTAATCCAAAACACACCAAACATACTATATACATAGTAAACACACTAATATAAGTAATATAGCATAAAGATGTTACATATCAACATGTAGCACGTTGTAAACCCTATCGTCTAAGGCACAAACATTGTTTAATGATTATGAAATGTTAGAACAAGTTAGGGATAGAACTTCCCTGAATTGTTCAGCCTTAGATCATGTGATGGGTCCTATTGGAAGAACTTCCGGGTCGGATTTTTTTGGTGGCGAAGATGTGCTCACATCAGATCTGTTCTTCCTTGAAAAGGAGGAATAGAAACTTTGGTGTTAGTTAAATTATCATCTATTGGTGCACGCCCTTGTCTTAAATTTTGTATTGGAGACTGTTCAATTTCATTCTCATCATTATGTTCTCATTAATAGATTCGGATCCACCATCGATTTTGTCCAACCTCGATTGTAAAGGCTTGAGATCAGCCCTTAATAACCTCTGAATTTCACGAGTAATGGCCTGCATTTGCAAATTCGGTTGCTTGCCAACCTGATTGTCATCGCTTGAACCTGTCATGTTAGTAAAAACAACACAAACACAAACAATTGAAAAATAAGGATCTCACTGCACATACACACAAGAAACCTCTCGATTTCACTCCAAGGAAAAAAATTATGACACTCAACACTCGTGTTTCACTCGGGAATAATTGAATGGCGCTTTTGATTCCCCTTCTGTTCTCACACCCTCAGATTGCCTTTTCCCTCTCCTTCTCTCGTAATTAGTTCTTAAAGAAACTAATTTCGATCTTTCAAGACCTGTAAGTGTGTTGGCTTAAAGGAAAAAAATGGTTATTGCAAAAAGGAAATAAGGTAAAGGAAAGGCTTAGAAATTGAAAGGAATTGAAGAGAAATGAAGAAAAGAAGAAAATTAGAAGAAAAAAAAAACTATGGCACTCAACACTCGTGTTTCACTCGGGAACACTTGAATGGCTCTTTTGATTCCCCTTCTGTTCTCACACCCTCAGATTACCTTTTCCCTCTCCTTCTCTCGTAATCAGTTCTTAAAGAAACTAATTTCGATCTTTCAAGACTTGTAAGTGTGTCGGCTTAAAGGAAAACAATGGTTATTGCAAAAAAGAAATAAGGTAAAGGAAAGGCTTAGAAATTGAAAGGAATTGAAGAGAAATGAAGAAAAGAAGAAAATTAGAAAAAAAAAACTTACTGCAAAGAAAGCCTTACAACGATTCTATCACCGAACAATCAAAGAATCTTCATTTTGGATTGATTTCAGGCTTTTCGACGTTGAAGAACACATTGCAATGGTGATTCTTTCCATATTCTCAATTCTGGAATTTTTTTTTGAATTTTCGGATTTTTGTACTTTGACTTTTTGACTTTTTTTGGTTGACTTTGACTTTTTTTTTGAATTTTTGTTTTTTTAATTTGCAGATTACTTACTTGAATCCAACCTATGCTCTGATTACCATATGATACGAGGCAACCTCTTGGAGAAGACTTCCTTCGATTGTTACGGATCTAGGATTGAAGTAAGGACAACTCTGCAGAAAGTTGAAAGAAAAAGAAGATTTCTGATGTCGGTTGCATGGTGCTAGATTGGTAAGAAATGGAGTAATTTTGATGAAGAAAAGAAGAAGAAAATTGCTGGAAATTTTCAGAAGTTCAAAGGTTGAAGATGAAGCTCATCCGAGTGTTCAACAATGGTGGAAAATGCTGGAAATTCTGAAAAATCAAGAAAAACAAAGAACAAAGAAGAACTTATACTAAAAAGTATAAACTCAAACCTTATATATTCAATTCTTGCAAGGACTTGGACCCGCTGATTATTGAAATCAAGAACCCGAAGTATCAAGGGAATTGACACAATAAGACAGACTTGAAATGTCAAGAAAAGAGTTCAATGAAGAACTGGAATTGAGAGAAAATTCTCACAAATATATTGATCATAAAAGTGTCTAACCTTTGTACATTATTTGTTTACAAATATATAATGAAAGATGAAGGAAGATGGCGCCCAAATGTGTAGTTGAAATTGAAGTACAAAATGCATTTAAATTCAAACTAAAATCTTCCATAAACTCCCTTAAGTTGTCGTCCACATGTTGAAAAGAAGTGGTTGAAATTTGAACGAAATTAGCATATGTTTAATGTGTGTAATGTGCTTAAAATTAAAATGGAATCTGCCAAAAACTTCCCTTGCACTTGGCGCCCTCTCCTTGTCCACACATTCAAATTTGTGGCTGCATTTGAAAGAGGAATGGAGGGAAACTTGAAAGGAGGCTGGTAACACATGTGCTTTGTGCACACATGCTCAAATCTTCCCGCACATGCACATGCACATGCCAAGGCTGCCACATGCCGTGCACATGCATGGAAGAAGGGTAGGATGCCCATATGCAAGGCACATGCCTCTCGGACATTCTCCCACACTAGGACAAGTTTCAGCTGCTTCTGGACTTGTCAGCTGGACAACTGTGGAGCTGGAGTTGAGCTAGCTGGAGCTAAAACGAGCTGGATTGAGCTAGCTAATTGTGTAATAAGCTGAGTTGAGCTGGAAACAATTTCTAGGAGTTGTTTCGAGCTGAGTGGAGCTGCATACACTACGTTGAGCTTCAAACGAGCTAAGGTAAAGCCTTTGAGCTACTGTCCTTTATTGTACCTTATTGTAAATCACACAAGCTGAAAATACATGGTAAACACACTTACAAACTAGAAACTGTAGTGAAAACATATAATACTTAGTAATGATAATACACACACATATATACTAAGCATAGATAATATGATGTTACACATCAGTATGTAACACATTATAAATCCTATTTTCTAAGGCACAAACATTCTCAAAAGACTTGAAGACATTAACACACTGATACATGCATGAGAGGGGTGAAACTAATTATCTTGGAAAATAAGTTAAAACTGTTTTGCAAGTCAGAAACGTCAGTCAAATTGAGACCCCTTTTTGGATGGGATCCAGCCATTTATGTGTCGACATGTCTTCTTGAAACATGTCCGACTGCAGTTGTCTTTCCAACGGATCTTGAAACGCCTCAATCAGACATCTGGAACACAAGATACGTCTATTTTAGCAAAGACAGTGCATGCAGAAATTCCTATACGGGATTATTACGAGATTTTTGGATAATTACGAATTTTCAAGATTTTATTTGATTATTTGTAATTTAAATCAATATAGGATTCTACAATATCTATTGGGATCATATTTATTTAATTAGGATTTTATTTTCAATATTTATTTATTATTAGAAGTTACTTATGTAATTAGGAGATTTGAATGGTTAAAAAAGTTCTCTTTTGAGTTCAGACTTGCAAGAAGTATAACTTGTGTTCTTTATTTTAGAAGTGATTTTTCAAGTTCGTCAGAATTTGTTGTTGATCTTCACACTCTTGCTTACCTAGGTAACTGCGTCTAGGAGGGTGGGTTAGAGCCGCTTGAGGTTGCTTGCTTGGTTAATTGCGATCAAGAGGGTGCCGAGGTCAATTTATCCATCTATCTTCCATCTACATCGTCATCGCCTATCTTCAGCCATCTTTTCACCGATCCAGTATTCTCCATCAACATTCGCGCCAACATACTTATCCGCTTCCGCAAGCTCAACGTTCGTGTATACGAGGCCCCATCTGTGTCATTTGATACCAAATGACTAAGTTATCGACGTGGCAGCTTGGATGATGTGTGTGCATGTGTGAGGCCGAAACCAGCCTTCTTCATGTGTGTATGTGCGGCAAAGTGAAGATAAGAAGGAGAAGTTAATTTTTTGAATTCCAAACAAATTAACACATGTTAAATGTGTTAAACATGGCGCCATCTTTTCAAATGCATGGCTAGGAATGCATGCCGCCCAAAGGAGGAGTTTATGTGTTTGAATTTAATTTTTTTTAATTAATTTCAGCCACATAATCAAATTCGGCCACCCTCCTCTTTCTCCTATATATATGTGTTCTAAACAACGTATAAGGGTTAGACTTTTTGAATGAAAAATTTATTTGTGAGTTTTCTCTCAAATTCGGTTCTTTTTAGAACTTCTTTGACATTTCAAGCTTAGTTTTGTTGTGTCAAATTTCCTTGATACTTCGAGTTCCTAGATTGCTATCTAGAGGGTCCAAGTCCGTTGACGTTGAACGTATTGGATTCGAGTTTGCATAATAGATTGTGTGAGTTCTTCGTTGTTCAAGTTTCCAGAAAATTTCCAAAATGTTTTTGCCATTTTTGAGCACTCAAGACGGCCATGGATGAACGTTGAAGCATTCATCTTCCTCCTTCAAATCTGCCCAAAGATTCCAGCAACTTCTTCTCTTGTTTCTTTTGTTTTCTTTCACCATTTTCGTGTAATTCTAAGCCTAAAAATAGCATCTTTGTTTTGTTTAATTGCAGGGAAATGCTTGCTTCAATCCTAGATCCGTATCACTTAAGGAACGTTGTTTCGACAAGCAACGCCCTTATCAAAAGAAAAATTGGCGTGAACGATAAGGAACTGTTAGTGAAAGGATTTATTGATCTAGGAGGTAGGAATCGGAAACAAAGAGCTGAAACCTTGATGAAAGATCATGATGTTTCCAAAAAATCGTGTACCTTCACAAACAGTCACGATGTTACCAACCAACACCACGAGGAGGTTGAAGGGATTAATGCCCTTACCAAAGGGTGTGATGATTCCAATCATTGCAAAGAAGAACCCCAAAGGACATGTGCCTATTCGAAACAGGATATGATTAGGAAGTGTCCCTTGACACTACCTATGATCGATGTTGTTTTTGCTAACCAAAGGCCAAAAGATGTTTCTTTCTTTGTTTTGCAGATTTATCCTAAGGAAAGCATTCCGTTAAAGGGAGAATGATAGAGTAGCGCAAACTTGGATTTGGAAGCCTTCAATCAAGTTGTTGCAAGAACTAGGGGCTCTAGACTCAATCAAGAAGATTAGGAGCAGATCTGAAAATTTAAGAGAAAAGAGGACTTTTCTTGAAAAATTCAGATTCAAGGCTGGAAAATTAAAGAAACGAAGATAAGAAAGAAGATTAAGGATTAAATAATAAGAATTAAAACAAAAAGATTGAAAGAGAGGTAGATAAAACAAATCTGAAAATTCAACTTTGTTTATGGCTATGGAGATGGCATGAAGTTGAAGATGGAGATGGCTTGATGGGTTTGTGATGGTTTTGTCCTCGGTACCCTCTTAGATGCAATTACCTAAGCAAGCAACCTCAAGCGGCTCTAACCCACCCTCCTAGACGCGATTACCTAGGCAAGCAGGAGTGTGAAGATGATCTCCCTCACAAGAACTCGTCGGACTTATGTTGAAGAAGACTTCGAAGGCACAAGTAATCAGCACTTGCAAAAACAAACTCACTAAATATTTTATTAATCCAAGAAAATCTGAATAATCTCCATTACAATGGTGGAGGCTTCATCCTTTTATAGGTGAAGGATAGCCAAAGTAATATAACTTCTACTAAACCTAGGAAACCCTAATTTAATTAAAAAAATAGAAGAAAAACAACCTTTAAACTCCTTGTGCTTGGGCTGCAAGTGATAAACTGATAAGTGCAGGTGATAAGTTGATAAGAGTTGCTTGGGAGAAGGGTGGCTGGTTTCTAAAGCATATAAAACCCTAAAAACATATTTTAAATGTTAATAATTAAGTTGGGCTAAGTCTAATTCGTCCAAAAGCCTTATATAATAGCTTTTGGGCTGAATTTTACAAATTCCCGTAATAATCCCGTATCCAGTTTTCTGCATGCGCAGTCTTCAGTAAAATGGACGTATCTTGAGTTCCCGATGTCTGATTGATGCATTTCAAGATGCGTTGAAAAGGTAACTGAATGCCGGTCAATTTGTTAGAAGACGACTCTGCCAAAAAATGCCAGGATCCCATCCGAAATGTCGTCTCAAGTTGGCTGACTTTCCAGACTTCACAAACAGATTCAACTTCTTGTCCAATATGCATTGCTTTAGCCCTCCCATGCATGTATCAGAGAAGATGAAAATTCAGACACCCCAACAGCAAGAGAATGTCAAAAAAACAAGACCATTCAATTTGAGGACAAATTGCTCAAAAGAAGGAGGGGATGATGTGTGCACGTTTCTACTCACATTCACTATGCTTTCATCTTTTTATCAAGCATGAAAGAAGATGGAGTTCTTCCTTACTCCATTATCTATTTACTTATTTATGCATTATATAATATGCTTGGATTATCATATGTTATCATTCATTTTTATATCATATGATATTCAGGCATTACATAAACCACATCTTTACCTTAATTTCAGCTCATTAGTTCATTTTAGCTTATTTTACTTAAATACATTTGAACTGGATACGAACACGGCCCCATATACGCGAACGTTGAGCTTGTGGAAGTGAATAAGGATATTGGCGCGAATGTTGGATCGGTGAAAAGATGGCTGAAGATAGGCGATGACGATGGAGATGGAAGATAAATGGATAAATTGTCCTCGGCACACTCTTGATATGTCCACTTTACTGCAGACTGCGCATGCAGAAAACTGGATACGGGATTATTACGGGATTTTCTAAAATTCAGCCCAAAGGCTATTATATAAAGCTTTTGGACGAATTAGACTTAGCCCAACTTAATTATTAATATTTAAATTGTGTTTTTAGGGTTTTATATACTTTAGGAACCAGCCACCTTCTCCCAAGCAACTCTTATCAGCTTATTACTTGCACTTATCACCTTATCACTTGCAGCCCAAGCACAAGGTGTTTAAAGGATGTTTTTCTTTTATTTTTTAATTAAATTAGGGTTTCCTTATTTTAGTAGAAGTTAGATTACTTTGGCTATCCTTCACCTATAAAAGGATGAAGCCTCCACCATTGTAATTCAGATTATTCAGATTTTCTTTGATTAATGAAATATTTAGTGAGTTTGTTTTTGCAAGTGCTGATTACTTGTGCCTTAGAAGTCTTCTTCAACATAAGTTCGACGAGTTCTTGTGAGGGTGATACGGACACAACCCCGTATACGCGAACGTTGAACTTGCGGAAGCGGATAAGGATGTTAGCGCGAATGTTGGATCGGTGAAAAGATGGCTGAAGATAGGCGATGACGATGACGATGGAGATGGAAGATAAATGGATAAATTGTCCTCGGCACCCTCTTGATCGCAATTAACCAAGCAAGCAACCTCAAACGGCTCTAACTCACCCTCCTAGACGCAGTTACCTAGGCAAGCATGAGTGTGAAGATCAACAACAAATTCTGATGAACTTGAAGAATCGCTTCTAAAACAAAGAACACACGTTATACTTCTTGCAAGTCTGAACTCAAAAGAGAACTTTATTTAATTATTCAAATCTGAATTACAATGTGGTTGAAGCCTCCTTATATAAGCCTTGGAGAAGTTCTAATCCTAGTAAACTTAAGAAATTAAATACAATAAATAAATGATGAAATCTAATCTCCTAATTACATAAGTAACTTCTAATAATAAATAAATATTAAAAATAAAATCCTAATTAAATAAATCTGATCCTAATAGATATTGCAGAATCCTATATTGATTTAAATTACAAATAATCAAATAAAATCTTGAAAATTCGTAACTATCCAAAAATCTCGTATTAATCCCGTATAGGAATTTCTGCATGCGCTGTCTTTGCTAAAATAGACGTATCTTGAGCTCCACATGTCCGATTGAGGCGATTCAAGATCCGTTGAAAAGCTAATTGACACCCAGACAAGTTTCATGAAGACATGTTGACCCATAAATTCCTGGATCCCATCCGAAAAGGAGTCGCAAGTTGACTGACGTTTTTGACTTGCAAAACAGTTTTAACTTCTTTTCCAAGATGATTAATTTCACCTCTCTCATGCATGTATCATTCCCCCACTCCTCAAAAAGATTTGCCCTCGAATCTAAACCGGTAAATGGAGGAAGTTCATCAAAGTACCAGGAAAGAGAAGATGTCTTGAAGGATCCTTGTGCATAGTCTTTGTTTGCAATGTAATTTACAAGTTCCTTCTCATGAAGATCATCACTATTGTTCTTTTGGTTGCAAAGTGACTCATTCTCATCTTCAAAATTGTTATTAATGCTAGAAGAGGAATAAGCATAAATAGAAATTTGAAAACAATCAATGGTACCGTTTGATTGTAGCATACCTTCGTCGATGTTTGTCGTTTGATGATCATCTTGAATCAAAATAGTAGGTTTGTCACTGGAACCAAACACACTACATAGAATTTCTTCCTCATCAATAGGCAAGGTTAAACTCTCTATGGTATCCCCTTCTTCATGTTCTTTAGGAGAACAAATTTCTTTATCATGTTCCGAATCACATATTTAAATATCATTAGAAGGCATGATTTCAGACAACATATCTCTCAAAAAATTTTCTTGAAAATTCGTAATTATCCAAACCGGAATGATCTAGTTGACAACAATAATGACATCGAGTCCCCAAAAGAGTAAAATTCAATACGTTTCTCAATGACATCCTCAAGAACGATCTGAATCTGATACCAAATGATACGGACACAACCCCGTATACGCGAACGTTGAACTTGCGGAAGCAGATAAGGATGTTAGCGTGAATGTTGGATCGGTGAAAAGATGGATGAAGATAGGCGATGACGATGACGATGGAGATGGAAGATAAATGGATAAATTGTCCTCGGTACCCTCTTGATCGCAATTAACCAAGCAAGCAACCTCAAACGGCTCTAACCCACCCTCCTAGACGCAGTTACCTAGGCAAGCAGGAGTGTGAAGATCAACAACAAATTCTGACGAACTTGAAGAATCGCTTCTAAAACAAAGAACACAAGTTATACTTCTTGCAAGTCTGAACTCAAAAGAGAACTTTATTTAATTATTCAAATCTGAATTACAATGTGGTTGAAGCCTCCTTATATAAGCCTTAGAGAAGTTCTAATCCTAGTAAACTTAAGAAATTAAATACAATAAATAAATGATGAAATCTAATCTCCTAATTACATAAGTAACTTCTAATAATAAATAAATATTAAAAATAAAATCCTAATTAAATAAATCTGATCCTAATAGATATTGCAGAATCCTATATTGATTTAAATTACAAATAATCAAATAAAATCTTGAAAATTCGTAATTATCCAAAAATCTCGTATTAATCTCGTATAGGAATTTCTGCATGCGCTGTCTTTGCTAAAATAGACGTATCTTGAGCTCCAGATGTCCGATTGAACCGAATCAAGATCCGTTGGAAAGCTAATTGACAGCCAGACAAGTTTCATGAAGACATGTCGACCCATAAATGTCTGGATCTCATCCGAAAAGGAGTCGCAAGTTGACTGACGTTTCTGACTTGCAAAACAGTTTTAACTTCTTTTCCAAGATGATTAATTTCACCTCTCTCATGCATGTATCAGAGGTAAATCATTTTCACACTCTTGCTTGCCTAGGTAATTGCGTCTAGGAGGGTGGGTTAGAGCCGCTTGAGGTTGCTTGCTTAGATAATTGTGTCTAAGAGGGTGCCGAGGACAAAACAACAACAACAAATCGCAAGATGATACATGCATGGGAGGGCTAAAGCAATGCATATTGGACAAGAAGTTGAATCTTTTTGTGAAGTCTGGAAAGTCAGCCAACTTGAGACGACATTTAGGATGGGATCCTGGCATTTCTGGGCAGAGTTGTCTTCTAACAATTTGACCAGAATTCAGTTACCTTTCCAACGCATCTTGAAACGCATCAATCGGACATCGGGAACTCAAGATACGTCCATTTTACTGAAGACTGCGCATGCAGAAAACTGGATACGAGATTATTACGGGAATTTGTAAAATTCAGCCCAAAAGCTATTATATAAGGCTTTTGGACGAATTAGACTTAGCCCAACTTAATTATTAACATTTAAATTATGTTTTTAGGGTTTTATATACTTTAGGAACCAGCCACCCTTCTCCCAAACAACTCTTATCAACTTATCACATGCACTTATCAGCTTATCACTTACAGCCCAAGCATAAGGAGTTTAAAGGCTGTTTTTCTTTTATTTTTTAATTAAATTAGGGTTTCCTTGTTTTAGTAGAAGTTAGATTACTTTGGCTATCCTTCACCTATAAAAGGATGAAGCCTCCACCATTGTAATGAAGATTATTGAGATTTTCTTGGATTAATAAAATTTTAGTGAGTTTGTTTTTGCAAGTGCTGATTACTTGTGCCTTCGAAGTCTTCTTCAACATAAGTCCGACGAGTTCTTGTGAGGGAGATCATCTTCACACTCCTGCTTGCCTAGGTAATCACGTCTAGGAGGGTGGGTTAGAGCCGCTTGAGGTTGCTTGCTTAGGTAATTGCGTCTAAGAGGGTGCCGAGGACAAAACCATCACAAATCCATCAAGCCATCTCCATCTTCAACTTCATGCCATCTCCATAGCCATAAACAAAGCTGAATTTTCAGATTTGTTTTATCTACTTCTCTTTCAATCTTTTTCAATCTTTTTGTTTTAATTCTTGTTATTTAATCCTTAATATTCTTTCTTATCTTCGTTTCTTTAATTTTCCAGCCTAGAATCTGAATTTTTCAAGAAAAGCCCTTCTCTTTTCTCTTGAATTTTCAGATTTGCTCCTAATCTTCTTGATTGAGTCTAGAGCCCCTAGTTCTTGCAACAACTTGATTGAAGGCTTACAAACCCAAGTTTGCGCTACTCTATCACAAGACATCTTCATCTTCAATCTTCGCGTCATCTCCCATAATTCTATTAACAAAGCAGGAAATTTTAGATTTGTTTTACATATCCTTCTCTTCATCTTTTTCATTATATTCTTATTATTCATCTTCTAATCTTCCTTATTGTCTTCTTTTTTAAAAATTTCAAGAATTGAATTTGAAATTTTCAAGAAAAGCCCTTCTCTTTTCTATTGAATTTTCAGATCTGCCCATAGCTTTCTTGATTGAGTCTAGAGCTCTTAGTTCTTGCAACAACTTGATTGAAGGCTTCCAAATCCACAATTGCGCTACTCTATCATTTGGTATCAGATTTTGGATGATTCTTGGCAAGAATTTTGGCGTTTTGGGTGAAAAATTTGAACAAAAGGGGAAAATTCACAAAAATCAAACGAACGAATTTTGAGCTGAAAATTTCCAGATCAGATCTACACTATTGTAGAAGTCACCAAAAAAAATTTCAGAATTGTTTGACTTCGGGAACACCTCGAACAAAGTGGATCAAGTTGCTGCATATTTCAGGGGTTTTTTCGGGTTTTCTGGTCTTCTTTCATTCTTAACTACTTGTTTTCATTTGTTTTTCCTTTTTATTGTCTTCTATACATTATCTAACACTTTCTTGCTTCTTGTGTTAGTAGGAAATTAAAAGTTGCATACTTTTATTTCTCCTTGCAACTAATTCAATTGGTGTCAAACTTTTCTTTGGATTCTTAAAGCCTTTAGGATTCATTGTTAGGATTGAACTCCGGTTATATCTTTTTTGAACTTGTGACAAAAAGGTCTTTAAAGAGCACAAGATCAACTTACTTGCCTCGCTAAGTATTTCTTTCTTGGAGTGTTTAGTGAGATTCCTAGTTTTCTTACTTTTATTTTTCACCTTTGTAAATTTGAGTGTTTCAGAATGTTTCACATAGACAAGCCTCGTGCAAAACAACATGATACTTTCTGTTCTACTTATCGAGGAAAGACTTCCTTGACCAAACTGAGGCATTCGTTCAATTTTTGTGAAGAAAGGCGAACTGAACCAAGGCGAACCGCACACACTTTGGCCATCCCAAAATTCAGAATACCTTCTTTTCAAGGAAGGTATGATCCTGATGGTTATTATGATTGGGAAAATAGGGTTGATTTCCTGTTTGGTTTTTACGGATATCCCGAGAAAGATCAAGCTTCATTAGTGGCCCTAAAGTTCGAGGAATATGCAGTACTATGGTGGCATTTATTACAACGAGATAGGTGTCTCAATGTTGAAGCCAAATTAAGAACATGGGCTTAAAAAGGTCATGAGAGAGTGATTCGTTCCCAAACATTACCAACGACAAGAATCCAAGACTTGTCATAAGAAATACTCCTCTTTTGATAAAGGTACATCTCAAACTTCATCTTTTCACAACCCTACTAATGCACTATTCGACTCTAGTAGTACGACGCCGAAGGAAGAAGAATCATCGCTAGTCCAACAAGATAATGAACAACCATCGGTGAGTCATATCAAAGAAGACCAAGGAAAACAAGATGACGAAGAAATTTGTTATCCTCGAGAACATGCGGAAGATGTCACTACTGAGACTTTAACCTTACCCAATAATGAGCAAATACTTTCAGAAGATGACGTTTCGGAAGAAGAAACACTTGAACCCATAAATCAAGACAATATTTCATGCTTAGTAATGAGTTCTCTTGATTCATCAACAACCTCCCAAGAAAGTAAGTGTGATTCTAACCCTTTATTTAATTTCCGTCCTATCATTCTATTAGAAACACTTCATCCTCTACAGAAATTGTATTTCGATGATATTTTTTGTAAGAGGAATTGGGTACGTGAGTTATCTTATTTGAAAAAGACCGAGAGTCAAGAGGCCGAGAGCAATAAAAGTCAAATTAATGGCCCAATTTTGGTGAGTGAAAAGAAACATGAGGTAAAAGTCGAACAATGTCCAAATGGAAAAGGCGAGAAAAAGATAAAGAGAGATTTTTTTTCGACCTAACCATAACATCATTGTTTCGAGTGACTTTGAGTTCTTTTTTCAGGATTTTGTTGAACCATTCAGAGGAGCTCAATTGGATCACTCCACCTACCACAAAGATTCCTTTTTTAGTGCCATTGTTAAACGTCATTCTTTTGTTATTTCTTATTCGAGGACGAATCCTTTTGAGGAGAGGGGGAATGATACATGCATGGGAGAGCTAAAGCAATGCATATTGGACAAGGAGCTGAATCTGTTTGTGAAGTCTAGAAAGTCAGCCAACTTGCGACGAATTTTTGGATGGGATCGGGGCATTTTTGGGCAGATTTGTCTTCTAAAAAATTGATCGCAATTCAATTATCTTTCCAACTCATCTTGCAACGCATCAATCGGACATCGGGAACTCAAGATATGTCCATTTTACTGAAGACTGCGCATGCAGAAAACTAGATACAGGATTATTACGAGATTTTGTAAAATTCAGCCCAAAGGCTATTATATAAAGCTTTTGGACGAATTAGACTTAGCCCAACTTAATTATTAATATTTAAATTATGTTTTTGGGGTTTTATATACTTTAGGAACCATCCACCTTCTCCCAAGCAACTCTTATCAGCTTATCACTTGCACTTATCACCTTATCACTTGCAGCCCAAGCACAAGGAGTTTAAAGGCTGTTTTTCTTTTATTTTTTTAATTAAATTAGGGTTTCCTTGTTTTAGTAGAAGTTAGATTACTTTGGCTATCCTTCACCTATAAAAGGATGAAGCCTCCACCATTGTAATTCAGATTATTCAGATTTTCTTTGATTAATGAAATATTTAGTGAGGTTGTTTTTTTTTGTAAGTGCTGATTACTTGTGCCTTAGAAGTCTTCTTCAACATAAGTTCGACGAGTTCTTGTGAGGGAGATCATCTTCACACTCTTGCTTGCCTAGGTAATTGCGTCTAGGAGGGTGGGTTAGAGCTGCTTGAGGTTGCTTGCTTAGATAATTGTGTCTAAGAGGGTGCCGAGGACAAAACAACAACAAATCGCAAGCCATCTTCATCTTCAATCTTCGCGTCATCCCCCATAATTCCATTAACAAAGCTAGAAATTTCAGATTTGTTTTATCTATCCTTCTCTTCATCTTTTTTAATCTTTTTCATTATATTATTATTATTCATCTTCTAATCTTCCTTATTGTCTTCTTTTCTTTAAATTTCTAGAATTGAATCTGAAATTTTCAAGAAAAGCCCTTCTCTTTTCTATTGAATTTTCAGATCTGCCCATAGCTTTCTTGATTGAGTCTAGAGCTCTTAGTTCTTGCAACAACTTGATTGAAGGCTTCCAAATCCACAATTTTGTTACTCTATCACAAGGGACTAGTGGTCAGCTCTATTTTAGCTCCAAAGCTTTCTATGAGCTCAAAACAGCTCATTGATGATTCGAGACCGTGCAAGTATGTTTCAGCTCCAAAACACTCCTATGGTTCAAGGGCAGCTCAAGGACACTAAAGGACCGACTCACTTAGCTAGAGGAAGCTCCGTTTAGCTCTAAACATCACTCAACTTTAGCTAGCTAAATCAGCTAGCTAGCTCAGCTCGAACTAGCTCAACCTCCTCAATCAGCTCATCTCAGCTCACCCTAAAACTACCAGCTCGAGAGTGTGGACACCCCAAGGGTCACCTACTAGCCAAAACACCATGGAAGCTTCCATGCACCCATTCGGCCAAGGGAGGGAAAGCTTGGCGCCATCGTGGAGAGCCACCAAGGGGCCGAATCATTGCATATAACTTATCAAGGCCTATTCATGCACTTATCAAGCCTTTTCGGCCATTGTGAAGGGGTACAAGCCCTAGCCGAAACATTCCTTGCCTTTGTACATGCCTATTCGGCCACCTCCTTCCCCTACTATAAATATGTTAGCCATTTTGGCATTTGGACACACACCTTGATTAATAAAAATTTTATTTTGTGAGTTTATCTCTCATTCTTGTTCTTTTAAGAACTTCTTTGACGTGTCAAATCATTTTATTGATTTGTGGCGTCTCCTATTCCATCTTTTGATACTCTAGGTTGTTGAATATTTATTATTCTTCAGTCTAAGTCCTTCCTACCACCCTCAAAGCCTTATTCAAGTTCGGGTTTATGCTTCTTAGCATATGCTCATCTTTTTGAGACTTTGAATACTATCCATCTATTTCTTTCATCTTCTTTTCCTTCACAATCCGAAATTCCATCTTCCTACAGATCCATCTTCATTTCCTTCATCCTTTTACCATACAAACACTACCATCCTTCCGCCACATATCTTCTTTCATCAAATTCAACATATTCCCACAAGAAGGCGATCATGTGGTAATCAGAGCAAAGGAAGAATCAAGTAAGCCCTATTTTTTTGTTTCTTATTTTTGATTAAAAAAAAGAAATTCAGATTGTTCCAAATATAAGGAATCTGAATTAGATAAAAAAAGAAGAAAAAAAGAAATTAGAAATTTCAAAAGGGTGAAGATTCAAAGCACAAACGCCAAGCAACCAACTCAGAGAAGTTCCTCAATTTTGATTGCTCACGGCCAGTTTGTAAGTCAAGTTTTGTGGTAACGATTATGTTTTCTTTATTTCTTTTTCATTTCTATCCTTTATTTTATCATTTCTTACATTTCAGTCCCTAAACTATCTTTTCTTCTTTTAAACTCCTTTCTTTCTTTCAACCCTAACCTTTGTTTTGCAGCCCAAATGCCATATTTCATAAAATATTTGACAGGTTTTAAGTTAGTTCTTTCAAGAACTTGTTTTGAGAGATTTGAGTGGAAAAAGCCAAGAGAGTGGTGAGCATAAAAGGGGAAATAAAAGCCAGAATTCCCAGAGCTTAAACATGAGTGAATTTGAGTGACATGTCTCTTTCCTTGGAGTGACCGTGAGGCTTTTGTTGTATGAATCAGTGAGGTCAATTATATATTATTTGTTTTTACTAACAATATGTCACAGCAATCAGGAGACAATAATGGTGAGGAACGTCCAGTCCAAAACCTTCAGACTCAAGTATTGATCCGGGAAATGCAAAGGCTTCTACGTACTGAATTGGAGCCTATTCATGAACGGATAGACCGACTCGAAGGATCACAAGGTGACAACAGAAGCAATAGAGGTCATAGATGACAGAACAGACCAAGACATTATATGCAACATGAAGTGATGTGAGCACGATTATGCCACCCAACGATGCAACTTCAAACTTTCAGGGAAGCTCTTTTCCTTACTTGTGCTAATATTTCTGAATCATTTGATAATACTTGTGCCTTAAATGATAGGACTTTTAATATGTTTCATGCTGATATGTGACTTATTTAGGTTATACTATTTATTAAGTATGTTTAAATACGTATATAATATGATACATATGTTTGGAATAATTTGATAATGTAACTTATAATAATGTTTTGCATATGTGTGCAGCAGCCCATGCATGAGCCATGCACGTTCGGACATCAAAGAATCAAACGACCATGCGTGAATCAGCTAGCAGCTTCCATCTTTGAAGTTTAAATGCATGCATAATTTTGCATGTGCTTTACATTTAAGTACAGCCACGTGCTCCTTCAAATCTCCATGCAACCGGTATTCACTCATTTGGTGCGGCAAAGTCCATGAGATAAGAACAAGCATATTGTTCTTTGCATTTCAAATACTTTTTATGCACATGTTAAATGTGCATTGCCGCCACTTACTTGTCAAATATGTGGCCACAATTGAATGCCGCCCATGGTGGTTTTTAATGTGTTTAAAATTAATTTTCAAACACTTAAATAACAAAAAAAGGACAGAATAAAGGTGTAGGAATTTCTGGACAGATTTGGACGACAAAAAGGACGAATGCTTCAAGTAGCGTTCATGGCTGTTTCGGTGTCCTAAAATGGCAGAAACGTTGCTGGAAAATCAGCGAAAGTTTGGCAACGTTAAACTCGAAAGAACTCGAACAATCTGCTGAACGAACCCGAATCCAATATGTCTAACGTCAAAGACGGAAAGCTCGAAAGAACCTGCACAATCTACTGAGCAAACCCGAATCGAATATGCTTCACGTCGAAGGACTTGGACCCACTAGATAGAGATCTAGGAACCCGGAGTATCAAGTAAATTTGACAATTCAAACAAAGTCTGAAATTTCAAAAGATAGTTCTAAAAAGAACCGAACAAGAGAAACTCTCTCAAACAAATTTTATTTCCAAAATGTCTAACCTTTTACAAGCTAAATTCGGCCACAATTTATAGATACAATGGCTGGCCGGAAGTTACAATTGTGTGGCTGAAATTTTTGCCATTTGAAATTATTAAAATTCAAAATAATAAACTACTAAGGGGCGGCATTCTCCTTTCAGCCGTATGTTTCAAAACTAGGAGGCATTTGGATAAGCATCACATGTTAAATGTGCATGCAATTTGAAATTCAAGAATTAGGCACATGTTGAATATTTGTATTGAATTCTCATCTGATCTGTCCGCGCATGTGTGGAGAATGAAAGCCAAATATAAGCACATGGTGAACTTCAAAGCCGTGTATGCAATGTGCTGGACTTTGTGAAAATGAGGATGTCTCGACTGCATGTATCTTGGATGGTCGAATGTTGCATGGCCCATGCAAAATAGGGTTGGTCACACTTGGCTCCTATCAAACAAATATATAATAATAATAATAAGCCACCATATAATAATCCAAAACTAAACCAATATAAAAACATTATAAATCATATCAAACACACCAAATAATTAATATAATATAAATAATATAGCATAAAAATGTTACACATCAGTATATAACAAATGAAAATGCAAACTTCCCTGAAATTGTGAAGTTGCATCGTTGGGTGGCATAATCGAGCTCACATCATCCCCCCCTTCTTTAATGCGATTTGTCCCCAAATCGACCAACAGTACAAAAGGGAACAATTTCGACTTTCGCTTTGCAGGGAACTTCCTCAATCGTCTTGCTCGGCACATATGCCATCCTCTCGAATCAAGTTCTTTTACAAAGAACACAAATGGAAATGCCTTCTTTCTTGTACCTTTCCGAATAATGCACAACATAAAGTCAGACAATGCTCAACGTGCATCCTTAAACCTGAAAAAATGACATACAAAGGCAACTCGAAAGAACAACAAGAATCTCGACGATCATCCAGAATCAAAACACAAGGTTGTTCACAATCTAATGTACAACCAAAGAAATCAGCATATAAAAAGGAAAAATCAATAGCACAGTGGAAAGGAACGTCAAACCGTGGTAAAGAAGATTGCTGAATTTCTGGAAAGAATTTAAATGCACTAGACATACCAACAGTAGCAACCTTGGGAACTTCACATGGCATCACCTTATTAACCTGCAAGTTAGAAGAAGAAATAGAAGAAAATGTCGAATCAGATAATACCTGTGAATTTGCTTTCTTCATTTCGCATTCATTCTTCTCTTTGTTGGCCTTCCAAGTTGCATTACTCGCTTTCAAACGAACTTCGTCTTCATATACTTCACTTGGAGTCATAGGTACCAAAGTTACCTTTTTGCCCTCATGAGTAAAAGAGTATCGATTGGTGTAACAATCGTGCAAATCTCTCTTATCATACTGCCACGGTCTTCCTAACAACAAATGACAAGTATCCATAGAACAAACATCACAAGTTACCTCATCCTTGTATTTACCAATGAAAAATGGTATAACAACTTGTTCGGTAACTTTGATTTCAACACCATCATTCAACCATTGTAACTTGTACGGATTGGGATGTGTGGTCGTCTTCAGTCCTAACTTGTCAACCATGAGAGTACTAGCAACGTTAGCACAACTACCACTATCAATAATCACAATACATACCTTGTCGTTCACGTTGCATCTCGTATGGAAGAGGTTGTTTCGTTGCGGTTCATCCTGTGATGGTTGATCATCCAGACTTCTCTTGTCAACAAGTGCTTCATCGGTAGCCAATGTCTGCACATTGTCATCATTTATCTCTTCATGGACAAAATGGGAACCACCCCCATCTAATCTATCCAATTGAGAATGTATAGGTTTCAATGCATTAGCAATCACTCGTTGCATCATGCGCTCCAAGGCTTGCATCTGGAGATTCGGTGGTTGTTCACCCGAATTATCATCAGAACCTGCCATGTTGAAAAATCAAAACAGCAAACAAAAACACACAATATATATATGTTAGTGAAATAAATTAATAAAATGGACCTCACTGCACACTCAACAAAAATCTCACAGATTGCTCCAAGGAAAGATCGCTCAACAATTGCACTCAAACGCTCGTGTTTCACTCGGGAGAATACTTGAATGGCTTTTTTTGTCTCCCCTTCTGTTCTCACACGCTCAATTGCCTTTTCCACTCGATCTCTCGCAATCAGTTCTTTAAAGAACTAACTCGATCCTTCAGACTTGTTAACTGTGTCAACTTTCAAGAAAACTTAAAGAGGTGAAAAAAACAAAGGTTAGGAATAATTTAGGGGTTGTTAAAATAAAAATAAAAGGTTAGAAAATAAAAGAAAGGTGGCTGGAATTTTGGTGATGAAACGAAGAACAAGGCTGAAAAATGAAATGAAGGAACGAAAACAAAGAACTTACTGCAATAGGAATGCTTGTAGCGACCCTATCAACGAACAAACAAGAAGAAGTTATTTCGGGTGATTTCGAATCATTCCATGGCAAATTTGATCATCATTCATCATTTTCACGAACCAACAACACATATGAACGTAAATATACACCAAATATTCGAATATGATTTTTTTTAATTTTTTTCGAATTTTTTTGTTGACTTTGACTTTTTGGTCAAACTTTGACTTTGACCTTTTTTTTCCAGAATTTCGATTTTTTTTTACTTTTGTATTTTTTTTTATTTCTTGTAGTGCAGAAAGTGCTATAATCCGACCCAAGCTCTGATTACCATATGATAAAGGGATACGTTGCTTCAGAAATAACGATCCTTGTTCGTAAACGGATCTAGGATCGTAGCAAACATTTCTCTGCAATAAAACACAAGAATGGACGGTTTTAGATAGTTAAAATAACAAAGAGAAAACAAACAAACAAACAAAAAGGACAGAATAAAGGTGTAGGAATTTCTGGACAGATTTGGACGACGAAAAGGATGAATGCTTCAAGTAGCGTTCATGGCTGTTTCGGTGTCCTAAATAGGCAGAAACGTTGCTGGAAAATTAGCGAAAGTTTGGCAACATTAAACTCGAAAGAACTTGAACAATCTGCTGAACGAACCCGAATCGAAACTGTCTAACGTCAAAGACGGAAAGCTCGAAAGAACCTGCACAATCTACTGAGCAAACCCGAATCGAATATGCTTCACGTCGGGTGACTTGGACCCACTAGATAGCGATCTAGGAACTCGAAGTATCAAGTAAATTTGACAATTCAAACAAAGTCTGAAATGTCAAAAGATAGTTCTAAAAAGAACCGAACAAGAGAAACTCTCTCAAACAAATTTTATTTCCAAAATGTCTAACCTTTTACAAGCTAAATTCGGCCACAATTTACAGATACAATGGCTGGCCGGAAGTTACAATTGTGTGGCTGAAATTTTTGCCATTTGAAATTATTAAAATTCAAAATAATAAACTACTAAGGGGCGGCATTCTCCTTTCAGCCGTCTGTTTCAAAATTGGGAGGCATTTGGATAAGCATCACATGTTAAATGTGCATGCAATTTGAAATTCAAGAATTAGGCACATGTTGAATATTTGTTTTGAATTCTCATCTGCTCTGCCCGCGCATGTGTGGAGAATGAAAGCCAAATATAAGCACGTGGTGAACTTCAAAGCCGTGTATGCAATGTGCTGCACTTTGTGAAAATGAGGATGTCTTGGCTGCATGTATCTTGGATGGTCGAATGTTGCATGGCCCATGCAAAATAGGGTTGGTCACACTTGGCTCCTATCAAACAAATATATAATAATAATAATAATAATAAGTCACCATATAATAATCCAAAACTAAACCAATATAAAAACATTATAAATCATATCAAACACACCAAATAATTAATATAATAGAAATAATATAGCATAAAAATGTTACACATCAGTATATAACAAATGAAAATGAAAACTTCCCTGAAATTGTGAATTTGCATCGTTGGGTGGCATAATCGTGCTCACATCAAACATCCTTTCTCTTCACCATCTTCCATACACCATCCGAAACCATCTTCCTACTTATCTATCTTCCTTTCCTTACACCATTTTGACATACAAACACTACCATCCTTCCGCAACCTATCTCCTTTCATCCATTTCAACATATTTTCACAAGAAAACATTCGTGATACAAGGCTTGCTTGCATTCAAAGGTCTGGGCAATTAAAACTTCTCTCTACAACATCAATTAGAGAGTTGGAGTGTATCATGTGGTAATCAGAGCAACAAGGAAGAATCAAGTAAGCCCTATATCTTCTTATTTCAATTCTGATATAAAAAAGAATGAAAATTCAGATTGTTCCAAATACAAGGAATCTGAATTAGATAAAAAAAATCAGAATTTCAAAACGGTGAAGATTGAAGTACAAACGTCAAAGCAACCAACTCCGAGAAGTTCCTCAAGTTTGATTGCTCATGACCATTTTGTAAGTCAAGTTTTGTGGTAACGTTCTGTTTTCTTCATTTCTTTCATTTGTATCCTTATTTTTATTTTTTTCTTACATTTCAGTCCCTAAACTTTTTCCTTTTCATTTTAAACTCTTTCTTTCTATTTCCAACCCTAACCATTGTTTTGCAGCCCAAACGCCATATTATCAATAAAAGTTTTGACAGGTTCGAGTTAGTTCTCTTAAGAACTCGTTTTGAGAGAATTTGAGTGGAAAAAGGCACAGAGAGTTTGTGAGAGCAGAAGAGGACAAGTAAAAGCCAAATAAGTCCTAGAGTGCAAACATGAGTGAATTGAGCGACATCTTACTTTCCTTGGAGTGAACGTGAGGATTTTGTGTGTGTAAACTGGTGAGGTCCTAAATTCCTATCATATTTTCAATTTAAAATGTCACAGCATGCATGTGACAATGAAGAAGAACGCCCTACTCAAAACCTCCAGACTCAAGCACTAATTCAGGAGATGAGAAGGCTTCTACGTGCAGAATTAGAGCCTATTCATGAGAGGATGGATCGGCTTGAAGGTTCCCAAGGAGATAATCGAAGCAATAGGGGACATGAGAGGCAAAACCGGCCTAGAAATATCTTTCAGCATGAGATTGTTGAAGAAAGTGATACAGAGGATGTCGTATCCAACAGAAGTCATGCAAGAGACCGAGGCTAGGTTGATGACAATTTGGGAAGCATTCGGGTTAACATACCTCCTTTTCAAGGCAAAACGGATCCAGATGCTTATTTAGAATGGGAACGCAAGGTCGAACACATTTTCGAATGTCACAACTATTCTGAACAGAAGAAGGTTCGATTGGCAGCCATGGAATTCACAGATTATGCTTTGATATGGTGGGATCAGATGAAGAGTTCTAGGAGAAGAAACGGTGAAAGACCAATCAGCACTTGGACACAAATGAAAGGTATAATGAGAAAAAGATTTGTACCTAACCATTATCACCGTGATCTCTATTATAAGTTGCAGAACCTTAAACAAGGCAACAGAAGCGTGGAGGATTATTATAAAGAAATGGAAGTTGCCATGATCCGTGCAAGTGTGGAGGAAAATCGAGAGGCTACCATGGCCAGGTTTCTAGCAGGGCTTAATCCAGACATTGCTAATGTGGTGGAATTACAACACTACATTGAAATTGAAGAAATAGTGCACATGGCCATTAAAATTGAAAGGCAGCAACGTAGGAGGACTTCCTCTAGGAGCGTCATCACCTCTGCACCAAAATGGACTCCTAATGCACCAAAGAAGGCCACTCCTTTTCAGGCCAAGGAACCAGCCGAATCTTCCAAGAGTAAGGCTGTTGTAGAGAATGCTCGAGGGAAGCAATCAGAACCACATACCCGGTCTAGAGAAATCAAATGCTTCAAGTGCTTAGGACATGGCCATATTGCTAGTCAATGTCCTAACAAGAATACTATGCTTCTAATGGACAATGGGGAAATTGCATCAGATCAAGAAGAAGAAATCCAAGAAGAAGAGGAGATCACCCCTGCTGTGGATGGCAAATTAATGGTGGTCAAGAGACTCCTAAATGCTCAAATGGCAGCAGAAGAAGAACAAAGAGAAAACATCTTCAACACCCGGTGCCATGTTCAAGATAAAGTTTGTTTTCTGATCATCGACGGGGGAAGTTGCACAAATGTGGCCAGCACACTTATGGTAGACAAATTGGGCCTTAAAACCCTCAAACATCCAGCACCATACAAGCTTCAGTGGCTGAACGATTCGGGAGAGTTAAAGGTTACCAAACAGAGATTGACTTTCTTGGAGTGAATTAGTGAGGCTTTTGGAAAAGAATTTGGGTAAAGTCCTAATATCCTTTTTCAGATTCTTTTATTTTCACTAACAAAATGTCTTAGAATTCAAATCCAGAAGAAGTATGACAAGCCTCAAATCTCCAAACAGAAGCAATGATCTGAGAGTTGCAAAGAATACTACGAGCAGAATTGGAGCCTATTCATGATAGAATGGACCAATTAGAGGCTTCACAAGGCAAAGTACTTAGGCAGCAACCAAGACATCGAAATGAAGAGATTGTAGATGAAGATGAAGATGAGCAGTTATCTGTTCGAAGTGCTCAACAATATCTAAGAGGGCGTGCTCAAATTAATAACAACCTCAGCAACATCCGAGTTACCATTCCACCATTCCAAGGAAAGATCGATCCATAAGCATATATAGATTGGGAGAGTAAAGTGGAACATATATTCGAGTGCCATAATTATTCGGAACAGAAAAAGGTACGATTGGCCATAATGGAATTCATTGATTATGCACTAATCTGGTGGGATCAACTAGTTCTATCTAGGAGACGCAATGGAGAAAGGCCAATTAACACATGGCACGATATGAAGAGTATTATGCACCGAAGATTCATACCAACTCATTACCACCGGGATCATTTTCACAAGTTACAAACTTTGAAACAAGGAAACCGGAGCGTTGAGGGGTACTACCAAGAGATGGAGATTGCAATGATCTGTGCCAATATAGAAGATCGTGAGGCAACCATGGCCAGATTTCTCACCGGGCACAATAAAGATCCTTATACGTGAACGTTGAGCTTTCGAAAGCGGATAAGGATGTTTGCGTGAATGTTGGATCGGTGAAAAGATAGCTGAAGATAGGCGATGACGATGGAGATGGAAGATAAATAGATAAATTGTCCTCGGCACCCTCTTGATCGCAATTAACCAAGCAAGCAACCTCAAACGGCTCTAACCCACCCTCTTAGATGTAGTTATCTAGGCAAGCAAGAGTGTGAATATCAACAACAAATTCTGACGAACTTGAAGAATCGCTTCTAAAATAAAGAACACAAGTTATACTTCTTGCAAGTTTGAACTCAAAAGAGAACTTTTTTAACCATTCAAATCTGAAATACAATGTGGTTGAAGCCTCCTTATATAAAGCCTTGGAGAAGTTCTAATCCTAGTAAACTTAAGGAATTAAATACAATAAATAAATGTTGAAATCTAATCTCCTAATTACATAAGTAACTTCTAATAATAAATGAATATTAAAAATAAAAGCCTAATTAAATAAATCTGATCCTAATAGATATTGCAGAATCCTATATTGATTTAAATTACAAGTAATCAAATAAAATCTTGAAAATTCGTAATTATCCAAAAATCTCATATTAATCCCATATAGGAATTTCTGCATGCATGTTGTATTTACTAAAATAGACGTATCTTGAGTTCCAGATGTCCGATTGAGACGTTTCAAGATCCATTGGAAAGATAATTGACAGGAGGACAAGTTTCGAGAAGACGTGTCGACCCATAAATGCCTTGATCCTCTCCAAAAAAGGAGTCGCAAGTTGACTGACGTTTCTGACTTGCAAAACAGTTTTAACTTCTTTTCCAAGATGATTAGTTTCACCCCTCTCATCATGTATCAATGCGGAAGGATAGTAGTGTTTGTATGGTAAAAGGGATAAAGGAAATGAGGATGGATGTGTAGGAAGATGGATTTTTTGGATGGTGAAGGAAGGATGATGAAAGAAATAAGATGGATAGTATTCAAAGTCTCAAAAAGATGAACTTATGCCAAGAAGCATAAACCTGAACTTGAATAAGGCTTTGAGGGCAGTAGGAAGTGCTTAGACTGAAGAACAATATATGTTCAACAACCTAAAGTATCAAGGTGAAATAAGAGAGACGCCACAAATCGCTCAAAAGAAGGGGAGGATGATACAATCCAGCTTGGGCGCTCATTATCTTCCTTCTTATGTTAATCTTACTAAGGATGAAGAAACAAGGAGTTTTCATTAAACTCTATCTTTTCATATTATTTCTTTTAATTTATTACTTATATACCATGATTAGATATCATATTTTATGCATCCTACCTTATGCTCATATATTTATCATATGCATTATCTATGATTTACTTAGGATTATAATAAACTATATTAATTATATTAACTAAGATAAGCATATCACCACATCTTTATATTCATTCTAAGTTAGTTTATATTTAAAATTAGCTAAAAGTACATTGTTTCTAGCTCTTTTTAGCTCATTCTTATCTGTTTCTGCTTACACATTGTTTGCTCATTGTTTCAGCACTTTAAAGTAAATATATTAGTCCGAGACAACTTAAATGATTCAAGGATAGCTCAACATAGCTTGGGAAGGCTTATGGCAGCTTGTAGCAGCTCAAGGATAGCTCAAACGCTTGAAATTGCAAGGAGCTTAATGGAAGATCATTTCAGCTCATGAACTTAATGGAATTACCTAGAAGAACTCATGAACTTAAAACTCAAGCTCAACCAGCTAAATTCAGCTCCAAGAAGCTCAAATTGAAGTGTGGATTGAGCTAGCTAAATCAGCTAGCTAGCTCAGCTCAAGCCTAGATCCTCTAGCTCATCTCAGCTCCCCCTATCCCCTCCAGCTCGATGTTACCTAGCTAGCTAGTGTCACTGCCCAACTAGCTAGACCTGATGAGGCACCTACCCACCTATTCGGCCATGGGAGGGAACCAACGGCTCCTTTCAAACATGGCGCCAAGATGGAGAGTCACCAAGGCTGCCGAATAAACACCAAAGGCTTATCACCACTATCCAACACTTATCACGCCATTTCAGCAATATTGGAGGGAGACACCATGCTTAGCCAAATCATTCACCCATGTATGGTGCCTATTCGGCCACCCCCTTTCCCTTACTATAAATATGTAAGCCCTTTGGGCATTTAAACAACAATTCAGAATACAATTTATCATTTGTGAGAATTTTCTCTCTTTTAGTTCTTTTTAAAACTTTATCGACTTATCAAGTATTTTGTACTTGTGGCGTCAACCCTTTATCCACCTTGATACTTCTGGTTCTTTTAGTTTAATATACTAAAGGGGTCAAAGTCCTTACTACCATCCCTTAAATTTCAATATAAGATTCGGGGTTAGGTTTTCTATAGCCTAGTTTCTTCCTTTAGTATCTTTAAGATACTATCTCTGTTTCCATCCTCTCTTACCACCATCAAACATCATCTGAATTCCTTTCTTTAAACCTATCACTTTATCTCAGCCTTCACTATCACCCAAAACGTCTAAAGACCCCTTACACTCTTTCCAAACATCACGCATTCCTTCATCTCCAAACCAGTCACTAAACTATTCACTTCCATCCCTTATCTTTATTTCTTCATTTTACTACCACTTCTTGTGAGATACTTTGATAGAGTAGCGCAATTATGGATTTGGAAGTCTTCAATCAAGTTGTTGCAAGAACTAGGGGCTCTAGACTCAATCAAGAAGATTAGGAGCAGATCTGAAAGTTCAAGAGAAAAGAGAAGGGCTTTTCTTGAAAATTTCAAATTCAAGGCTGGAAAATCAAAGAAACGAATATAAGAAAGAAGATTAGGGGATAAATAATAAGAATTAAAACAAAAAGATTGAAAAAGATTGATAGAGAGGTAGATAAAACAAATATGAAAATTCAGCTTTGTTTATGGCTATGGAGATGGCTTGATGGATTTGTGATGGTTTTGTCCTCGGCACCCTCTTAGACGCAATTACCTAAGCAAGCAACCTCAAGCGGCTCTAACCCACCCTCCTAGACGCGAATACCTAGGCAAGCAGGAGTGTGAAGATGATCTCCCTTACAAGAACTCGTCGAACTTATGTTGAAGAAGACTTCTAAGGGCACAAGTAATCAGCACTTGCAAAAACAAACTCACTAAATATTTCATTAATCAAAGAAACGTCGGTCAACTTGTGACCCCTTTTTGGATGGGATCCAGGCATTTACAGGTCAACATTTCTTCTTGAAGCTTGTTCGGCTGTCAATTAGCTTTCCAACGGATCTTGAAACGCCTCAAACGGGCATCTGGAACTCAAGATACGTCTATTTTGGCAAAGACAACGCATGCAAAAATTCCTATACGGGATTAATACGAGTTTTTTGGATAATTACGAATTTTCATAATTTTATTTGATTATTTGTAATTTAAATCAATATAGGATTCTGCAATATCTATTAGGATCAGATTTATTTAATTAGGATTTTATTTTCAATATTTATTTATTATTAGAAGTTATTTATGTAATTAGAAGATTAGATTTTAACATTTATTTATTGTATTTAATTTCCTAAGTTTACTAGGATTAGAACTTCTTCAAGGCTTATAAGGAGGCTTCAACCACATTGTAATTTAAGATTTGAATGATTAAAAAAGTTCTCTTTTGAGTTTAAACTTGCAAGAAGTATAACTTGTGTTCTTTATTTTAGAAGAGATTCTTCAAGTTCGTCAGAATTTGTTGTTGATCTTCACACTCTTGCTTGCCTAGGTAATTGCATCTAGGAGGGTGGGTTAGAGCCGCTTGAGGTTGCTTGCTTGGTTAATTGCGATCAAGAGGGTGCCGATGACAATTTATCCATTTATCTTCCATCTCCATCGTCGTCGCCTATCTTCAGCCATCTTTTCACCGATCCAACATTCGCACCAATATCCTTATCCGCTTCCGCAAGCTCAACGTCCTGGTACTTTGATGAACTTCCTCCATTTACCGGTTTAGATTCGAGGGCGAATCTTTTTGAGGAGTGGGGGAATGATACATGCATGAGAGGGGTGAAACTAATCATCTTGGAAAAGAAGTTAAAATTGTTTTACAGGTCAGAAACGTTGGTCAACTTGCGACCCCTTTTTGGATTAGATCCAGGCATTTATAGGTCAACATTTCTTCTTGAAACTTGTCCGTCTGTCAATTAGCTTTTCAACGGATCTTGAAACGCCTCAATCGAACATCTGGAACTCAAGATACGTCTATTTTGGAAAAGACAACGCATGCAGAAATTCCTATACGGGATTAATACGAGTTTTTTTTTATAATTACGAATTTTAATAATTTTATTTGATTATTTGTAATTTAAATCAATATAGGATTCTGCAATATCTATTAGGATCAGATTTATTTAATTAGGATTTTATTTTCAATATTTATTTATTATTAGAAGTTATTTATGTAATTAGGAGATTAGATTTTAGCATTTATTTATTGTATTTAATTTCCTAAGTTTACTAGGATTAGAACTTCTTCAAGGCTTATATAAGGAGGCTTCAACCACATTGTAATTTAAGATTTGAATGATTAAAAAAAGTTCTCTTTTGAGTTCAAACTTGCAAGAAGTATAACTTGTGTTCTTTATTTTAGAAGCGATTCTTTAAGTTCGTCAGAATTTGTTGTTGATCTTCACACTCCTGCTTGCCTAGGTAATTGCGTCTAGGAGGGTGGGTTAGAGCCGCTTGAGGTTGCTTGCTTGGTTAATTGCGATCAAGAGGGTGCCGAGGACAATTTATCTATTTATCTTCCATCTCCATCGTCATCGCCTATCTTCAGCCATCTTTTCACTGATCCAACATTCGCGCCAATATCCTTATCCGCTTCCGCAAGCTCAACATTCACGGATACGGGGCCGTGTCCGTATCAAGATCGTGAGGTAACCATGGCCAGATTCCTCACTGGGCTCAATAAAGACATTGTCGATGTTGTAGAGCTTCAGCACTATGTTGAGATTGACGAAATGGTGCATATGACGATAAAGGTTGAAAGGCAACAAAGAAGGAGGACTGTGAACCGAAGTAACAATTCCACCACTTCTAAGCGGACACAAAACAATGCCCGACCCCGCTCAAGATTAGAGAGTCGGCTGAAACTTTAAAGCCAAAGCCTGGCATGGTAGAAAACAATCGAGTCAAGCAAGTGGAGAGCAAGGTTCGATCCAATGAGGTTAAATGCTTCAAATGCCTTGGAAGAGGGCATATGGCCAATCAATGTCCAAATCGAAACACTATGTTGATTTTGGACAACGGAGAAGTCGTTTCTGATCATGAAGATGAAAAGGAAGAAGAAGAGATCGAGGATAAGGATGATGTACCAGAATATGCTAATGCCGCTGATGGAGAACTATTCATCGTTAAATGACAACTTAATACTCAAGTCTCCAATGAGGAACCGCAACGCAAAAACATCTTCCACACCAAGTGCAACATTAATGGAAAGGTATGTTTCATGATCATAGATGGTGGAAGTTGCACAAATGTGGCTAGTACTATTCCTGTGGACAGATTGGGATTAAGGACTCAAAAACATCCTGAGCCCTACAAACTACAATGGCTAAACGATGGAGGAGAGTTGAACGTGACTAGACAAGCATTGGTGCCGTTTATAATTGGAAACTACAAGGATGAAGTACTATGCGACGTGGTACCTATGCATGCATGACATATCCTACTTGGGAGACCTTGGCAGTATGATAAGAAGACTATTCATGATTGTTACACTAACCAATACACCTTTAAGCATGAAGGGAAAAAGTTCGTGCTGGTAACTTTGTCCCCCACGGAGGTTAGAAAGGAACAAATGCAAATGACGAAAGTGGTGGAGCAATTAAGCCAAGAACATTCCAAACCACCCGAAGGAACTCCTAATCATGTTTCGGCAAGAGAAACTCCAAAAACTAATGCATTTACGGTAAAAGAAGTAAATTGGGAGTTTCCTCTTATCCTTCTGATAGATTACACTAACCTCTTCTCTTTATATTTCCATTCTATTTTGCAGCCATCATACAATTTGGAGAATACCTCGAGGAAGGAAAATATCACCTTCAGCACTACCAGAAAGCAATTGAGGAAAGACCCTTCCGATTTGAGGACAAATCGCTCAAAAGAAAGGGGAAGATGATACAATCCAGCTTGGGAGCTCAATTATCTTCCTTCTTATGTTAATCTTACTAAGGATGAAGAAACATGGAGTTTTCATTAAACTCTATCTTTTCATATTATTTCTTTTAGTTTATTACTTATATAGCATGATTAGATATCATATTTTATGCATACTACCTTATGCTCATATATTTATCATATGCATTATCTATGACATACTTAGGATTATAATAAACTATATTAATTATATTAACTAAGATAAGCATATCACCACATCTTTATATTCATTCTAAGTTAGTTTATATTTAAAATTAGCTGAAGTACATTGTTTCTAGCTCTTTTTAGCTCACTCTTATCTATTTCAACTTACACATTGTTTGCTTATTGTTTCAGCTCTTTTAAGTAAAGATATTAGTCCGAGACAACTTAAATGATTCAAGGATAGCTCAACAAAGCTTGGGAAGGCTTATGGCAGCTTGTAGCAGCAGAAGGACAGTTCAAACGCTTGGAATTGCATAGGAGCTTAATGGGAGATCATTTCAGCTCATGAACTTAATGGAACTACCTAGAAGAGCTCATGAACTTAAAACTCAAGCTCAACCAGCTAAATTCAGCTCCAAGAAGCTCAAATTGAAGTGTGGATTGAGCTAGCTAAATCAGCTAGCTAGCTCAGCTCAAGCCTAGCTCGTCCAGCTCATCTTAGCTCCCCCTATCCCCTCCAACTCGATGTTACCTAGCTAGCTAGTGTCACTACCTAGCTCATCTTAGCTCATCTTAGGAGGCACCTACCCACCTATTCAGCCAAGGGAGGGAACCAACGACTCCTTTCAAGCATGGCGCCAAGATGGAGAGTCACAAAGGTTGCCGAATAAGCACTTGATAAAGGGTACGTTGCTTCAGAAACAACGCTCCTTGTATATAAATAGATCTAGGATCGTAGCAAGCATTTCTCTGAAATAAAACACAAGTAAGGGATGTTTTAAAGGTGTTAAAATAACAAATAAAAACAAAAGAAAACGAAAAGAAAGAAAGAATAAGGGTGTAGGAATTTCTGGACAAATTTGGACTCAAATGAGAATGAAGGCTTTCAAGGCTGTTTTGGTGTCCAAAATGTCGCAAAAACGTTGCTGAAAAATCAGCGGTTGATGCACAACGACGAACTCGAAAGAACTCGAACAATATGTTGAACGAATCCGAATCGAATATGTTCTTCGTCAAACGGACTTGGACCCAACAGATAGCGATCTAGGAACCCGAAGTATCAAGTAAAATGACACAATCAAATAGAGTCTGAAAACGCCAAGTAGTTCTTCAAAGAACCGAAATTGAGAGTAAAACTCACAAAGAAAAATTTCATATAATTGTCTAACCTTGTACAAATGAATTTCGGCTAACATATATAGGGAAAGGGGGATGGCCGAAAACTTAGTTTTGTGGCTGATAATTAAGCATTCAAAATTGAAATTTGAATTAACAACTACCTAAGGGGCGGCAAGCTATTCCTAGCCATACATTTGAAGTTTGGGCACCAAGTAGATAAAAGCACATGGTTAATGTGCTGTTTGTTTAAAATTCAAAGAATGAGCGCATGTTAAATGTGCATTCTTTGATGTTTATCCGCCCATCAAGAGAGAAGCATAGTAATTCGGCTACACCCTTACTGCTCTAGGCCGAACATGCATGGGACATGCAAGGCTGGTCACGCATGCACACATATGCTCACACACGTACACTTGGTTGCCACACACGCTTGTAGGACACTTCCCCACACATAGGGTAGCTTTCTGCTGGTTCTAGATTCGTCAGCTGGAGTTGAGCTAGTGGAGCTGAAGTTGAGCTGACTGTAGTTGAGTTGAGCTGGGTACGAGTGAAGTGAGCTGAGTTGATGTGAGCACGTTTATGCCACCCAACGATGCAACTTCAACCTTTCAGGAAAGTTTGCTTTTTCATTTGTTACATACTGATGTGTAACCTTTCTTGTACTTATATTATTTATATTAGTATGTTTGGTGTGTTTTGACTCAGTTTGATATAACTTATGGTGTGGTTATATTTGTTATTAAGCTAATGAATAAGGTTGTAAGCGTTTACGACTTGTATTAGTGTTTCCATTAAGTTTACACTACTTTGATGGAAGTTTATTGCCTTTTGACATAGGTACGTAGGAGGACACTAGCTCAAGTGAGCATATGCAGCTCATCTCTAGCTCAAGTGAGTGTATGCAGCTCATCTCCAGCTCGCCAGAGTGTATGCAGCTTGACCCCAGCTCAGGAGAGTGTAACCAGCTTACTTTCAGCTCAGGAGAGTGTGATCAGCTCATCCTCAACTCAAGTCAGCTCAGAGGCTTAGCACCCAGCTTAGTTCAGCTCCTAACACTCTTAGCTAGCTCATTTCAGCTCAGTTTGATTCACGTCAGCCCAACTTCAGCTCCACTAGCTCAACTTCAACTGACAAGTCCAGAAGTAGCTGAAAAGCGTCCCACATGTCGGGGAGTGTATCAGTGCACGCGTGGCAGCCTAGGTGGCATCTGAGTATGTAACTTGCACACGTGGCAGCCTTGTCACACGTGTGTGCAAGTTTGGCCGAAAATCAGCCCATTCCTCTCTCAAATGTGCGGCAAACTTGAAGCTAAGAACAAAGGAAACACATTTAACATGTGTTTATTCTTTGAAATTCAAATAAAAAGCACAAATAACATGTGCTTTATCCATTTGGGCGCCCAAACTTCAAACATATGGCCAGAATTGCATGCCGCCCCTTTAGTGGTCATTTAGTTTTTTTTTTAATTTCAAATGGCTAATTAATAGCCACATGTTTGAATTCAGCCAACTTCCCTTGTACTCTATATATATGAACGAAAATCACTTGTAAAAGGTTAGGCATTTTATGAATAAAATCCTTTGTGAGTTTATCTCTCAATTTCGGTTCTTCATTGAACTAACTTTGGCATTTTCAAAATTTGTTTGATTGTGTCATCTTCTTGATACTTCGGGTTCCTAGATTGCTATCTAGCGTGTCCAAGTCCGTTTGACGAAGAACATATTCGATTCGGGTTCGTCCAACATATTGTTCGAGTTCTTTCGAGTTCGTCGTTGTGAATTGACCGCTGAATTTTCAGCAACGTTTCTGCCACATTTTGGACACCGAAACAGCCTTGAAAGCCCCTTGGTGTCTTCATCTTGTTCGAGTCCAAATTCGTCTACAAATTCCTACGCCTTTGTTCTTTCTATCTTTTTTGTTTTCTTTATTTTTCCTTGTTATTTTAACTCCTAAAAACGTCCCTTGCTTGTGTTTTATTGCAGAGAAATGTTTGCTACGATCCTAGATCCGTTTACAAACAAGGAGCGTTGTTTCTGAAGCAACGTATCACTTATCATGCGTTGAGATGAGCTGCATACACTCACTTGAGTTGTGTATGCTCACTTGAGCTAGCCACCTCCTAAGCACCTATGCCAAACACAATGAACATGCGTAAAAAGACTTGTATTCTTATTTAAAACTTATATACACACTATAACCATAATGTAAACACACTTAACATCTTATAAACATACTATAATCATAATGCAAACATACTTAGCATACTTAATACGTAGTATAACCTAAGTATGTCACATATCAGCATGCAACACATTATAAAGCTTATGTTTTAAGGCATAAACATGCTCAAATGAATTAGGAATTGTAGCACAAGGAATAGAGCTTCCCCGAATTTCTTCGCCTTAGAACAGGTAATGGGTCCTAATGGTAAGACATGGTAAGACCTCCAGATCAACTTGCTTGTTTTGAAATGATGTGCTCACATCATCCCCCCTTCTTGAAAAGGATTTGACCTCAAATCTGCAGAATCATCATAAGGGGTTAAATCAAAAAATTAAATGTGGCACTTACATTGTAGTCTTCCGGTAAGTCTATCTTGTAGGCGTTTTCATTCACTTTTGCCAACACCTGAAAAGGACAATCTCCACGCGGTAATAGCTTGGACCGCCTTTGGGCTGGAAATCTTTCCTTTCGGAAATGAACCCAAACCCAATCACCAACATCGAAGGTGACTCGCTTCCTTCCTTTGTTCGCTTTCTTTTCATACTGTTGAGTCCTTCGTTCCAGGTTCTCCTTAACTTGATGATGCAACTTTTTCACATAATCGGCTTTGCTTTGACCATCCTTGTTCGTCACCTGTTCCTGTGGTAAATGCAACAAATCTAGAGGCGTAAAAGGGTTAAAACCATAAACAACCTCAAATGGTGACATTTTAGTAGCAAAATGTACAATATGGTTATAAGCAAATTCAACATGTGGCAAACAATCTTCCCAAGTTTTTATGTTCTTTTTAATGATGGAACGAAGCAAAGTAGATAAAACTCTGTTAACAACCTTAGTTTGTCCATAAATTTGGGGATGGAAAGTAGTAGAAAACATAAGTTTCGTACCTAGTTTGCTCCAAATAGTCCTCCAAAAGTGACTCAAAAATTTTACATCCCTGTTAGAAACAATTGACCTAGGAATACCATATAAACGTACAATATCTCTAAAGAACAAGTTAGCCACATTAACAGTATCCTCAGTCTTATGGAATGCAATGAAATGTGCCATTTTAGAGAACCTATCAACCACAACAAAAATACTATACCTACTAGCCCTAGTTCGAGGCAATCCTAAAACAAAATCCATAGAAATATCAGTCCAAGGGGAATCAGGAATAGGTAAAGGTAAGTACATACCATGTGGTGAAACCTTTGATTTCGCTTTTCTACAAGTCACACAACGTTCACAATACCTTTCAACATCTCTGCGCATCTTTGGCAAAAAAAATGCTCCTTCAAGGTATGTAACGTCTTGGTGACTCCAAAGTGACCCATCAATCCACCTTCATGTGCCTCACGGATCAGTATGTCACGCATCGAACCTTGTGGAATGCATATCCTGTTTTCTTTGAAAAGATAACCATCATGCCTGTAGAATTTTCCATCTGCACCTTTCTCAAAAGCATTATATTTATCTCTAAAATCAGGATCATCAGGGTATAACTCACGAATGTATGCAAAACCAATCAAATGTGAATCAAGATAATTCAAAAGTGCATACCTACGTGATAATGCATCAGCAACGACATTATCTTTCCCCTTTTTGTATCAAATGACATATGGAAAAGATTCTAAGAATTCAACCCATTTAGCATGTCGTTTATTTAATTTATGCTGACCTGTGATATATCGCAAAGCCTCGTGGTCAGTGTGGATCACATACTCCTTAGGCAACAAGTAATGCTGCCACGTCTCCAATGCCTGAATTAGTGCATACATCTCTTTGTCATACACTGGATAATTCAATGTCGCTCCACTCAGTTTCTCACTGAAATATGCAACGGGCCTCTTTTCCTGCATTAAAACTGTGCCTATACCAACTCCAAAAGAATCACATTCAATTTCAAAAGTTTTATCAAAGTTAGGTAAGTCTAACACTGGTGCTCTAGTCAAACAATCCTTAATTTTCAGAAAAGCATCTTCTTGTTCTTTACCCCATGAGAAGACTGAATTCTTCTTTATAATCCCGGTTAAGGGGGCGGTAATAGAACTGAAGTTAGGAACAAACCGTCAATAAAAACTCGCTAAACCATAAAATGATCTAACTTGAGTAATTGATGTCGGTCGTGGCCATTCCTGAAATGCTTTAATCTTCTTAGGATCGACTTCAACACCCTGTTCACTCACAATGTAACCAAGAAATGTAAGTTTGTTAGTACAAAACACACATTTCTCCATGTTACCAAATAGCTTTTCTTCTCTCAAAGTTTGCAAAACGGCTCTCAAATGTTCTGCATGATCATGCAAGGTCTTACTGTAAATTAAAATATCATCAAACTACACAACACAAAATTTACCAATAAAGGATCGCAAAACATGATTCATTAATCGCATGAAAGTACTAGGTGCATTAGTTAAACTAAAAGGCATCACTAACCATTCGTACAAACCTAGCTTTGTTTTGAAGGCTGTCTTCCACTCATCGCCTTCTCGCATGCGAATCTGGTGATATATGCTCTTCAAGTCAATTTTGGAGAAGATGACGGCTCCACAAAGCTCGTCCAACATATCATCAAGTCTCGAAATGGGATGACAATACTTAATTGTAATCTGGTTCACAGCTCTACAATCTATGCACATCCTCCAAGATCCATCTTTCTTCGGCACTAATAGCACCAGAACAGCACACGGACTCAAACTCTCTCGAATGTAGCCCTTGTCCATCAACTCTGTAACTTGCCTTTGAAGCTCTTTTGTTTCTTCAGGGTTAGTTCGATAAGTTGGTCGATTTAGAATAGTAGCACCTGGAATGAAATCAATCTAGTGCTCAATGCCATGAAGAGGTGGCAATCCCTTCAGTGTTTCATCCAAAAACACGTCCTCAAATTCCTGCAAAAGAGATGAAATAGAAGCATGCAGATCACAAGGAATATCAGAAAATAAACAATGATCTTTAAACAACAAAATAAACAAAAATTGCTGAGAGGAAAGACATTTCATGATTTCCTTCCTTGTTGCTGTCATACACGTTTATCTTCTTTTTCCCACGAAATCCCTCAGCATTCATTTGCAATCTTGCTTGATCTTCTTGCACTTGACTAGGCGTCAATTATGCCAAGGTTATCTTCTTTCCTGCATGCATAAAAGAATACTTGTTCGTAAAGCCATCATGTGTCATCTTCTTGTCAAACTGCCAAGGACGACCCAATAGCAAATGGCTTGTATCCATTGCAACGACATCACAAAGTACTTCATCCTCGTATTTTCCAATGGCAAACGACACTAAAACTTGTTTCGTCACTCTAATCTCTCCACCATCATTCAGCCATTGTAATTTGTAAGGTTTTGGATGCTTTGTCGTCTTCAAACCTAATTTTTCAACAATCACAGAACTAGCAACCTTAGTGCAACTACCACCACCGATAATCACAACACATACCTTATTATTCATGAGACATCTGGTGTGAAAGATGTTCTCTCGTTGTTGTTCATCCTGAATCGGTCGAGTATTTAGACTCCTTTTGACAACAAGTGCTTCACATGTGGCAAATGACTGTACATTATCATCATCTTCTTCTGCGTCTACTAGAGGGGGGTCTTGCTCGTCTTCCTCAGACTCGATCTCGCCACTTTCTAACATCAACATGGTCCTCCGATTGGGGCACTAGCTGGTGTTATGTCCTCGTCCTAGACATTTGAAACACATAATGTCTCTCGAACGTTCCTGTGTCACCACCTTCTTGTCACGCCTATTCTCAGTAATAAGAGTCTTTGGCTTGCTTGATTCTACCTTTTCGCAAATTTGAAGTGGTGCTTATGCTGCATGCTTCCTAAAATTGTTAGAGGTATTCAAAGAATTGGAAAATGACTTAAACGAAGTATTACCTCGATTTGAAGACTTCTGTGTTGTTGTCGCTCAACTTTGATTACCATATGCACCATGTCATCCAACTCGACAAAATGCTGCAACTCAACAACATTAGCAATTTTGGAATTCAAACCTGCAAGAAAACGTGCCATAGTCACCTCTCGATCTTACTCGAAGTTCGCACGCATCAAGGCCATCTCCATTTCCTTGAATTAGTCTTCAACACTCCGATTACCCTGTTTCAAAGATTGTAATTTATGGTATAAATCACGATGGTAATGGGATGGAACAAACCGTTTTCGCATTATTCGCATCGTTTCGTCCCATGTAGTCACTAGACCTTCGCTTGTACGTCTCCAGCCAAGCAGTAACTGATCCCACCATATCAGGGCATAATCGAAAAACTCCATTGCTGCTAATCGAACCTTCTTTTGTTTTGAATAGTTGTAACACTCGAAAACATGTTCAACTTTGCTTTCCCAAGCTAGGTACGCATCAGGATTTGTACGTCCCTGAAAAGAAGGAATAGCAACCTTAAGTTTAGTCAAATTGTCATCTACATGTTGCACACGTCCTTGTCTAGGAGTGTGTCTTGATGACTATTCAACTTCATTATCGTTAAGTTCTTCATGGGCATAATTGGATCCTCCATCAATTCTATCTATTCTAGACTGTAACGGCTCCAATGCATTAGATACAACTCGTTGCATCATGCGCTCCAAGGCTTGCATCTGGAGATTCAGTGGTTGTTCACCCTAATTATCATCAGAACCTGCCATTTAAAACACTAAAACAAACAAAAACAAGTTGTTATATGTTAGTAAAAATAAAGAAAAAGGACCTCACAATAACACACTCAACAAAAAATCTCACAGATCGCTCCAAGGAAAGATCGCTCAATACTTGCACTCAAATGCTCGTGTTTCACTCGGGAGAATGCTTGAATGGCTTTTTTTTGTCTCCCCTTCTGTTCTCACATGCTCAATTGCCTTTTCCACTCGATCTCTCGCAATCAGTTCTTTAAGGAACTAACTCGATCTTTCAGACTTGTCAACTGTGTCAACTTACAAGATAACGTAAAAGGTGAAGAAAACAAAGGTTAAGGCAAGAAATAGGGGCTTTTAGAATAAAATGAAAGGTTGGAAAAAAAAAGAACACGGCTGGAAATTGATGATGAAACAAAGAAATAAGGCTAAAAATAAAATGAAGGAAAGAAAACAATAACTTACTGCAACAGAAATGCTTACAACGACCCTATCACCGAACAAATAAGAAGAAGTTGTTTCGGGTGATTTCGAAGCATTCCATGGCAAACTTGTACATCGTTCATCATTTTCACGAACTAATAGCACATATGTATGTAAAAGAAATACAATTTCGAATTCTAAATTTTTTCTTCTTTTTTTTAATTCGATTTGACTTGGACTTTTCTGGTCAACGTTGACTTTTTTTTGCAGAATTTCGAATTTTCTCTTTTTTTGACTTTTGTATGCTTTTGATGTATTGTAGTGCAGAATGTGCTAAACTCCAACCAAAGCTCTGATACCATATGATAAAGGGTACATTGCTTCAGAAACAACGCTCCTTGTATGTAAACGGATCCAGGATTGTAGCAAACATTTCTCTACAATAAAACACAAGTAAGGGACGTTTTTAAGGTGTTAAAATAACAAAGAAAAACAAAAGAAAATGAAAAGAAAGAAAGAATAAGGATGTAGGAATTTCTAGACGAATTTGGACTCAAACGAGGATGAAAGCTTCAAGGCTGTTTCGGTGTCCAAAATGTGGCAGAAACGTTACTGAAAAATTAGCAGTTGATTCACGACAACGAACTCGAACAATATGTTGAACGAACCTGAATCGAATATGTTCTTCGTCAAACTGAATTGGACCCACTAGATAGCGTCTAGGAACCCGAAGTATCAAGTAAAATGACACAATCAAACATAGTCTGAAAATGCCAAGTAGTTCTTCAAAGAACCGAAATTGAGAGTAAAAATCACAGAAAATTTTCATATAATTGTCTAACCTTGTACAAATGAATTTCGGCTAACATATATAGGGAAAGGGGGCTGGCCAAAAATTCAGTTTTGTGGCTGATAATTAAGCATTCAAAATTGAAATTTGAATGAACAACTACCTAAGGGGCGGCAAGCTATTCCTAGCCATACATTTGAAGTTTGGGCGCCAAGTAGATAAAAGCACATGGATAATGTGCTGTTTGTTTAAAATTCAATGAATGAGCACATGTTAAATGTGCATTCTTTGGTGTTTATCCGCCCATCAAGAGAAGCATAGTAATTCGGCTGCACCCTTGCTGCTCTAGGTCGAATATGCATGGGACATGCAAGGCTGGTCACGCATGAGTCATGGATGGTCATGCATGCACACACATGCTCACACACGTACACTTGGCTGCCACACACGCTTGTAGGACACTTCCCCACACATAGGATAGCTTTCAGCTGGTTCTAGACTCGTCAGCTGGAGTTGAGCTAGTGTAGCTGAAGTTGAGCTGACTGGAGTTGAGTTGAGCTGAAACGAGCTGGGTACGAGTGAAGTGAGCAGAGTTGAGCTGCCCACTCTTCCCTGAGCTGAAGATGAACTGCATACACTCACTTGAGCTCGCAACCTCCTAAGCACCTATGTCAAACATAATGAACATGCGTAAAAAGCCTTGTATTCTTATTTAAAACTTATATACACACTATACTCATAATGTAAACACACTTAACATATTATAAACATACTTAGCATATTATATACATATTTAGCATACTTAATACGTAGTATAACCTAAGTATGTCACATATCAACATGCAGCACATTATAAAGCTTATGTTATAAGGCATAAACATGCTCAAATGAATCAGGAATTGTAGCACAAGTAAGGAACATAGCTTCCCTGAATTTCTTCGCCTTATAACGGGTAATGGGTCCTAATGGTAAGACCTCCAGATCAACTTGCTTGTCTTGAAATGGTGTGCTCACTTCAGCACCAAAGGCTTATCACCACTATCCAACACTTATCACACCATTTCAGCAATTTTGGAGGGAGACACCATGTTTAGCCGAATCATTCACCCATGTATGATGCCTATTCGGCCACCCCCTTTCCCTTAATATAAATATGTAAGCCCTTTGGGCTTTTAAACAACAATTCAAAATACATTTCATCCTTTGTGAGAATTTTCTCTCTTTTAGTTCTTTTTAGAACTTTATCAATTTATCAAGTATTTTGTATTTGTGGCGTCAACCCTCTATCCACCTTGATACTTCTGGTTCTTTTAGTTTAATATACTAAAGGGGTCAAAGTCCTTACTACCATCCTCTAAAGATCAATATAAGGTTCGAGGTTAGGTTTTCTATAGCCTAGTTTCTTCCTTAAGTATCTTTAAGATACTATCTCCGTTTCCATCCTCTCTTACCACCATCAAACACCATCTGAATTCCTTTCTTTAAACCTATCACTTTATCTCAGCCTTCACTATCACCCAAAACGTCCAAACACACCTTACACTCTTTCCAAACACCACACATTCCTTCATCTCCAAATCAGTCCCTAAACTATTCATTTCCATCCCTTAATCTTTATTTTTTCATTTTACAGCCACTTCTTGCGAGATACTTGCTTCCTTCCTATGTCTAACAATCAAAGTGTGTCATTTAGCATCATCAACAAGATCAGCCTACATCACTCTCCACATTGGCGCCAAGCATGGGAATGGTGCCATGCTTTCCCTCCCCTGGCCAAATGGGTGCTTGGAAGCTTCATGATGATTCGTCTGGTAGGTGACCCTTGAGGTGTCCACACACTCGAGCTAGTAGTTGTAGGGTGAGCTAAAATGAGTTGATTGTGGTGAGGTTGAGATGGTTCGAGCTGAGCGATCTAGCTGATTTAGCTAGCTAAAGTTGAGTGATGATTTGAGCTGAAAGTAGCTTCCTCTAGCTAAGTGAGCTGATTCATTAGTGTCTTTGAGCTACCCTTGAACCATAGGAGTGTTTTGGAGCTGAAATAAAGCTTGCAAGGTCTCGAATCAACAATGAGCTGTTTTGAGCTCATAGGAAGCTTTTGAGCTGAAACTGAGATGGCCACTAGTCTCTTGAGTTGTGTCTAACATGTCCTACAAAGAAAACCAAATAAAATAACATAAGTTCAAATGTATTTAAGTAAAATAAGCTAAAATAAACTAATGAGCTGAAATTAAGGTAAAAAATGTGGTTTATGTAATGCCTGAATATCATATGATATACAAATGAATGATAACATATAATAATCCAAGCATATTATATAATGCATAATAAATAAGTAAATAGATAATGAAGTAAGGAAGAACTCCCTCTTCTTTCATGCTTGATAAACAAGATGAAAGCATAGTGAATGTGAGTAGAAACGTGCACACATCATCCCCTCCTTCTTTTGAGCGATTTGTCCTCAAATCGAAAGGTCTTGTTTTTTTTTTTTACATTCTCTTACTGTTGGGGTGTCCGAATTTTCATCTTCTCCCTTTTAACGGAATGCTTTCCTCATGATCAATCTGCAAAACAAAGAGAGAAACATCTTTTGGCCTTTGGTTAGCAAAAACAACATCGATCATAGGTAGTGTCAAGGGACACTTCCTAATCATTGATCCTTTGGGGTTCTTCTTTGCAATGATTGGAATCATCACACCCTTTGGTAAGGGAATTAATCCATTCAACCTCCTCGTGGTGTTGGTTGGTAACATCATGACTTTTTGTGAAGGTACACGATTCTTAAAATTCTACCTTTGGTAATGTCATGCCCTTTGGTGTAGGGATGTGTCTTTTGGAAACATCATGATCTTTCATCAAGGTTTCAGCTCTTTGTTTCTGATTCCTACCTCCTGGATCAATAAATTCTTTCACGAACAGTTCCTTATAGTTCACGCCAACTTCTCTTTTGATAATGGCGTTGCTTGTCGAAACAACGTTCCTTGAGTGATACGGATCTAGGATTGAAGCAAGCATTTCCCTGCAATTAAACAAAACAAAGAGGCTGTTTTTAGGCTTAGAATTACATGAAAATGAAGAAAGAAAACAAAAGAATCAAGAGTCTTTGCTGGAATTTTTGGGCAGATTTGAAGGAGGAAGATGAATGCTTCAACGTTCATCCATGGACATCATGAGTGCTCAAAAATGGCAGAAACTTGCTTGAAATTTGCTGGAAACTTGAACAACGAAGAACTCGAAAGAACTCACACAATTTGTTATGCAAACCTGAATCGACTACGTTCAACGTCAACGGACTTGGACCCTCTAGATAGCAATCTAGGAACCCAAAGTATCAAGGAAATTTGACACAACAAAACTAAGTCTGAAATGTCAAAGAAGTTCTAAAAGAACCGAATTTGATAGAAAACTCAAATAAATTTTTCACACATTGTTTAGAACACATATATATAGGAGAAAGAGGAGGGTGGCCGAAATTGATTATGTGGCTGAAATTAATTAAAAAAAATTAAATTCAAACACATAAACTCCTCCTTTGGGCGACATGCATTCCTAGCCATGCATTTGAAAAGATGGCACCGTGTTTAACACATTTAACACGTGTTAATTTGTTTGAAATTCAAACAATTAACTTCTCCTTCTTATCTTCACTTTGCCGCACATACACACATGAAGAAGGCTGGTTTCGGCCTCACACATGCACACACATCATCCAAGCTGCCACGTGGATGCTTCGTATCACTGGATGCCACCTAGGCTGCCACATGTGCACTGGTACACTCCCCGACATGTAGGAAACTCTTCAGCTACTTCTGTTCTTGTCAGCTGAAGTTGAGCTAGTGGAGCTGAAGTTGAGCTGACTGGAACTCAGTTGAGCTAGAATGAGATAGCTACTAGTGAAGTGAGCTGAGGTGAGCTGGGACCAAAGCCTTCCAGTTATCTTGAGCTGAAGGTGAGCTGGATACACTCTCCTGAGCTGGAGCTGAGCTGCATACACTCTATTGAGCTGGTGATGAGCTGCATACACACACTTGAGCTTCCTTCGAGCTGAATATAACTCTCTTGAGCTATGTTTCTTTCATGTATGTGTTACAAAACAATGAAGCACTTATCAAAGCTTTGTAATCATATTCAACAACACAAACAAATACAAAAACATTGTAAGTCATATCAAACAAATCAAAAACACACCAAACATAATATATACATAGTAAATACACTTAGATACACAATATAAGCATAGATATGTCACATATCAGCATGCAACACATTATAAAGCCTATTTTCTAAGGCACAATCAATATCAAAAGATTCAGAAACTTTAGCACAAGTGAGGGAAAGAACTTCCCTGAATTTCTTTGCCTTAGAATGAGTAAATGGTCCTATGGGCAAGACCTCTAGATCAGCCTCCTTTGCTGGCATAGATGTTGATGTGTGCACGTTCACCAGCATGTTTTGCACACTTTCATGTTGAGTTTTAAACATGAAAGACACAGGAGTTTTCTTTACTTCTCTCATATTACTTACTTTTTCAACACTCATTTCTGGTTATTTAGATTCATGTTATCACATCATACTCTGTATATGTTTTGCATACTTTAGTTTCATGACCTTAGCATGTTATATGTGATAACCATACTTAAGCTTAAAATCACATCTTTACTTAGTAAATGTTTGCATCTTTAGATTATAGTTTGCATCATTTAAAACTTTACTTTATACTTATGCATTATAGTCCCTATACTATTTAAATAAGACAATACTTATATAATTCATTGTTTTCTTTATAGGTTATATTAACACAACTGAAGGGAGTGTGCTACGGTTCGGTTCCGGCTCAAAATGTCAGAATCAGCTCAAAACGTTGTTTGGTCATTTCAAGACTCTACAAGCTGCCAAATGGTTCGAGGACACTTATGAAGTTTTAAAAGAGCTCAAGGATACTAAAGGACTAGCTCACTCAGCTCAAAACAGCTTCAAAGAGCTCAAATAGCAAAATGGTGATTTTTGAGCAAAGAATGATTCGTTTCAGCTCCAAAACACTCCAGTAGCTAGAGGACAACTTAAAGGCACTTCAAGACTAGCTCACTCAGCTAAAGAAAGCTCGGATCAGCTCAAATCAGCTACTCGCCTTTAGCTAAGTCAGCTAGCTAGCTCAGCTCAAGCTTAGCTCGTCCAGCTCATCTCCAGCTTCTCTGACTACTACCAGCTCCTTCAGTGGACCAGCTAGTGACACTAGCTACCTAGCTAAGTGATGGAAGGGCACCTACCTAGCCGAATAGCAAAGGAGGGAACCTAGGCACCTCTACACACCTTGGCGCCAATTTGGAAAGGTGCAAGGCTGCCGAATAGTGCTTGATAGGTTATCAACACCTATTCAAGCCCTTATCACACCAATTCGGCCAAAGAAGGGAGACACCAAGGCTGCCGAATCATTCCCTCTCCTCTACACACCATTTCGGCCACCCCCTTTCATTTACTATAAATATGTAATGCATTTTCATTTGTAAATACACAATTCATATTATAAAAATTACTTCGTAAGGTTTCTCCCATCCTTGTTCTTTTTAGAACTTCTTGACTTATCAAATCTTTATTGATTTGTGGCGTCTCCCTTTTCTTTCCATCTTGATACTTTAGATTGTTAAACATCCATTGTTTCTCAGTCTAAGTCCTTTTACCACTCTCAAGGCCTCATCCAAGTTAGGGTATATGCTCCTTAGCATATGTTCATCTTTTTGAGCCTTTGAATACTACCAACATCCTTTCTCTTCACCATCTTCCATACACCATCCGAAACCATCTTCCTACTTATCTATCTTCCTTTCCTTACACCCTTTTGACATACAAACACTACCATCCTTCAGCAACCTATCTACTTTCATCCATTTCACCATATTTTCACAGGAAAACATTCGTGATACAAGGCTTGCTTGCATTCAAAGGTCTGGGCAATCAAAGCTTCTCTCTACAACATCAATTGGAGAGTTGGAGCGTATCAGATGTGCTAACATCATCCCCCTTCTTGAAAAGGATTTGTCCTCAAATCTGAAGAATCGTCATAAGGGGTTAAATCAAAAATATTAAATATGGCACTTACATTGTATTCACCCAGTAAATCCAACTTGTAGGTGTTGGTATTCACTTTCGCCAACATCTGAAAAGGACCATCTCCTCGAGGCAACATCTTAGACCGTCTTTGGGCTGGAAATCATTCCTTTCGGAAATGAACCAAAACCCAATCACCAACATCGAAGGTGACTCGCTTCCTTTCTTTGTTTGCTTACTTTTCATACTGCTAAGTCCTTCTTTCTAGGTTCTCCTTAACTTGTTGATGCAACTTCTTCACATATTCTACTTTGCTTTGACCATCCCTATTCATCACTTGTTATTATGGCAAAGACAACATATCTAGAGGAGTGATAGGATTAAACCCATAAACATGCTCAAATGGTGACATCTAAGTAGCAGAATGTACAACATGATTATAAGCAAATTCAACATGGGGCAAACAATCTTCCCAAGTTTTAATGTTCTTTTTAATGATGGAACGAAGTAAAGTAGATAAAACTCTGTTAACAACCTCAGTTTGTCCATCAGTCTGGGGATGACAAGTAATAGAAAACATAAGTTTCGAACCTAGTTTGCTCCAAAGAGTCCTCCAGAAGTGACTCAAAAACTTTACATCACTGTCAGAAACAATTGACCTAGAAATACCATGCAAACGAACAACATCTCTAAAGAAAAAGTTAGCCACATTCACATCATCATTAGTCTTATGGCATGCAAAAAAATGTGCCACATTCACATCATCCCGTATACGCAAACGTTGAGCTTGCGGAAGTGGATAAGGATGTTGGCGCGAATGTTGGATCGGTGAAAAGATGACTGAAGATAAGCGATGACGATAGAGATGGAAGATAAATGGCTAAATTGTCCTCGACACCCTCTTGATCGCAATTAACCAAGCAATCAACCTCAAGCGGCTCTAACCCACCCTCCTAGACGCAGTTACCTAGGCAAGCAAGAGTGTGAAGATCAACAACAAATTCCGACGAACTTGAAGAATCGCTTCTAAAATAAAGAACACGAGTTATACTTGTTGCAAGTCTGAACTCAAAAGAGAACTTTTTTTAATCATTCCAATATGAATTACAATGTGGTTGAAGCCTCCTTATAATAAGCCTTGGAGAAGTTCTAATCCTAGTAAACTTAGGAATCCTAAAATTACATAAGTAACTTCTAATAATAAATAAATGTTGAAAATAAAATCCTAATATGATCCTAATATATATTGCAGAATCCTATATTGATTTAAATTACAAATAATCAAATAAAATCTTGAAAATTCATAATTATCCAAAAATCTCGTATTAATCCCGTATAGAAACTTCTGCATGCGTTGTCTTCACTAAAATAGACATATCTTGAGTTCTAGATGTCCGATTAAGGCGTTTCAATATCCGTTAGAAAACTAATTGACAGCCGGACAAGTTTCTAGAAGACATGTTGAGCCATAAATGCCTGGATCCTATCCAAAAAGAAGTCGCAAAATGACTGATGTTTCTGACTTGCAAAACAGTTTTAACTTCTTTTCCAAGATGATTAGTTTCACCTCTCTCATGCATGTATCAAAGGGGAATCAAGAATAGGTAAAGGTAAGTACATACCATGTGGGGAAACCTTCGATTTTGCTTTCCTACAAGTCACACAACGTTCATAGTGCCTTTCAACATCCCTGCGCATCTTAGGCCAAAATAGATGCTCCTTCAATGTCTGCAACGTCTTGGTGACTCCAAATTGACCTATTAGTCCACCTTCATGTGCTTCATGGATCAGAATATCATGCATAGATCCTTGTGGAATGCATATCCTGTTTTCTTTGAAAAGATAGCCATCATACTTGTAAAACTTTCCACCTGCACCTTTTCACAAGCTTTAAACTTATCTCTAAAATCAGGATCATTAGTGTATAACTCAAGAATATATGCAAATCCAATCAAATGAGAATCAAGGTAATTTGCAAGTGCATATCTACGTGATAAAACATCAGTAATGACATTGTCTTTATCTTTTTTTGTAACAAATGACATAAGGAAAAGACTCAAGAAATTAAACCCATTTAGCATGTCGTTTATTCAATTTATGTTGACTTGTAATGTATCGTAAAGCCTCATGATCAGTGTGAATTACAAACTCCTTGGGCAACAAATAATGCTGCCAAGTCGCCAATGCCCGAATTATTGCATACATCTCTTTTTTCATAGACTGGATAGTTCAACGTTGCTCCACTCAATTTCTAACTGAAGTATGCAATGGGCCTCTTTTCCTGCATCAAAACAATGCCTATACCTACACCTGAAGCATCACACTCAATCTCAAAAGTTTTATCAAAGTTAGGTGATATAGTAGCTCAAACTTGGATTTGGAAGCCTTCAATCAAGTTGCTGCAAGAACTAGGGGCTCTAGACTCAATCAAGAAGATTAGGAGTGTATCTGAAAATTCAAGAGAAAAGAGAAGGGCTTTTCTTGAAAAATTCATATTCAAGGCAGAAAATTAAAGAAACGAAGATAAGAAAGAAGATTAAGGAATAAATAATAAGAATTAAAACAAAAAGATTAAAAAAGATTGAAAGAGAGGTAGATAAAACAAATCTGAAAATTCAGCTTTGTTTATGGCTATGGAGATGGCATGAAGTTGAAGATGGAGATGGCTTGATGGATTTGTGATGGTTTTGTCCTCGGCACCCTCTTAGACGCAATTACCTAAGCAAGCAACCTCAAGCGGCTCTACCCTACCCTCCTAGACGCGATTACCTAGGCAAGCAGGAGTGTGAAGATGATCTCCCTCACAAGAACTCGTCGAACTTATGTTGAAGAAGACTTCTAAGGCACAAGTAATCAACACTTGCAAAAACAAACTCACTAAATATTTCATTAATCAAAGAAAATCTCAATAATCTGAATTACAATGGTGGAGGCTTCATCCTTTTATAGGTGAAGGATAGCCAAATTAATTTAACTTCTACTAAAACAAGGAAACCCTAATTTAATTAAAAAAGTAAAAGAAAACAGCCTTTAAACTCCTTGTGCTTCTGCTACAAGTGATAAGCTGATAAGTGCAAGTGATAAGCTAATAAAAGTTGTTTGGGAGAAGGGTGGTTGGTTCCTAAAGTATATCAAACCCTAAAAACATAATTTAAATGTTAATAATTAAGTTGGGCTAAGTCTAATTCGTCCAAAAGCTTTATACAATAGCCTTTTGGGCTGAATTACAAAATTCCGTAATAATCCTGTATCCAGTTTTCTGCATGCGCAGTCTTCAGTAAAATGGACATATCTTGAGTTTCTGATGTCCGATTGATGCACTTCAAGATGCGTTGGAAAGATAACTGAATGACAGTCAATTTATTAGAAGATAACTCTGCCTAGAAATGCCTGTATCCCATCCGAAAAGTGGTTGCAAGTTGGCTGACTTTCCAGATTTCACAAACAGATTTAGCTTCTTGTCCAATATGCATTGCTTTAGCCCTCCCATGCATATATCATTAGGTAAGGCTAACATGGGTGCTTTTGTCAAACAATCCGTAAAGTTCAGAAAGGCTTTTCTTGTTCATTACCCCACGAGAAGATTGAATTCTTCTTTATAATCCCAGTTAAGGGTACAGTAATAGAACTGAAATTGAGAACAAACCAACGATAAAAACTAGTTAAACCATGAAAAGATCTAACTTGACTTATTGATGTCGGTTGTGGCCATTCCTGAATCGCTTTAATCTTCTTAGGATCAACTTCAACACCCTGTGAACTAACAATGTAACCAAGAAATGTAAGTTTTTCAGTACAAAACACACATTTCTCCATGTTAGCAAACAACTTTTCTTCTCGCAAAGTCTGCAAAATAGCTCTCAAATGGTCTACATGATCCTGCAAAGTCTTTCTATTGATCAAAATGCCGTCAAAGTACACAACACAAAACTTTCCAATAAAAGATCGCAGAACATGATTCATCAAACGCAGAAAAGTACTAGGTGCATTAGTTAAACCAAAAGGCATCACTAACCATTCATACAGGCCTAGCTTCTTCTTGAAGGTTGCCTTCCACTCGTCGACTTCTCTCATGCGAATCTGATGATATCCACTCTTCAAATAAATTTTGGAAAAGATAGTCGCTCCGCACAACTCGTCCAGCATGTCACCGAGTCGAGGAATGGGATGTCAATACTTGATTGTAATCTGGTTCACTGCCCGACAATCAACACACATTCTCAAAGTCCCGTCTTTCTTTGGTACCAACATCACTGGTACAACACACGGACTCAAACTCTCTCGAATGTACCCCTTGTCCAACAACTCAGAAATCTGTCTTTGAAGTTCCTTCATCTCTTCAGGGTTACTTCAGTATGCCGGTCTATTCGGAATTGTGGCTCCTAGAATAAAATCAATCTGATGTTCAATGCCACGAAGAGGGGGCAAACCCTTTGGTGTTTCATCTGAAAACACATTCTCAAATTCCTACAAAAGAGATGAAATTGAAGTAGGCAAATCACTTGGAATCTCAGCCAATAAACAATTATCTTTAAACAATAAAATAAGCAAAGAATGCTGAGAGGAAAGACATTTCCTAATTTCCTTGCTGCTTGCGTACACATTCATCTTATTTTTCTCTCGAGCTTCTTCGATTTTCTTTCGTAATCTCACTTGGTCTTCTTGCACTTGACTCGGTGTCAAAGGTGTCAAGGTGATCTTCTTACGTGCATGCATAAAAAAATACATGTTCATTAAGCCATCATGCATCGCCCTCTTATCAAACTGCCACAAGCGTCCCAAAAGCAAATGGCTTGCATCCATCAAAACGACATCGCAAAGTACTTCATCCTTGTACTTTCCAATGGCAAACGTCACTAGAATCTGCTTAGTCAATCTGATCTCTCCTCCGTCGTCCAGCCACTGTTACTTGTAAGGATTTGGATGCTTTGTCATCTTCAAACCTAACTTAGCAACCATCACAGAACTAGCAACATTAGTACAACTACCACCATCGATAATTACAACACATACCTTATCATTGATGAAAAATCTTGTATGAAAGATGTTCTCTCTTTGTTGTTCATCCTGGATCGGTTGCGTGTTCAAACTTCTCTTGACAACAAGTGCTTTACTGGTAGCAAATGTTTGCACGTTGTCATCATCTTCTTCAACGTCCACTGTAAGGGGTTCCTTCTCGTCTTCCTCAGACTCAGACTCGATCTCGCCACTCTCTAACAACATCATGGTCCTTCGATTTGGGCACTGACTGAAAACATGTCCTCGTCCTAAGAACTTGAAACACAAAATGTCTCTCGAACGTTCTTGTGTCACCACCTGCCTATCACACCTATTTTCAGTAATAGGGGTCTTTATCTTGCTTGATTATGCTTTCTCGCGTATCTGAAGTGGTGCTTGTGGTGCTTGCTTCCTGAAATTGTTAGGAGCATTCAATGTATTTGAAAATGATTTAAGTGGAGTATTACCTCGATTTGAAGACTTTCTGTGTTGCTTGCGTTCAACTTTAATTGCCATGTGCACCATATCGTCTAATTTGACGTAATGCTGCAATTCAAAAACATTGGCAATTTCTCGATTCAATCCTGCAAGAAAATGTTCCATGGTTGCTTCTCGATCTTCCTCGATGTTTGCACGCATCATGGCCATCTCCATCTCCTTGAAATAATCTTTGACACTCCGATTACCATGTTTCAAACTTTGTAATTTCTGAGATAAATCACGATGGTAATGAGATGGAACAAACCTTTTTCGCATAATTTGTTTCATTTCGTCCCATGTAGTCACTAGACCTTCGCATATACGTCTCCAGCTAAGCAGTAACTGATCCCACCATATCAGGGCATAGTCAATGATGTGAGCACATCTTCACCTGCACTTGATGTTGATCTGGAGGTCTTACCGTTAGGACCAATTACGCGATCTAGGGCGCAACATTTCAGGGAAGCTCTTTTCCTTATTTGTGCTAATATTTCTGAGTCATTTGATAATGTATGTGCCTTAGATAGTAAGCCTTTTATTGTGTTGCATATTTCAAATATGACATTTTTAGGTTATATTACTTAATAGGTATATTTAAATATGTATATTATATGATACATATGTTTGGAATAATTTACTATGCTGTTAAATGTTTTTTTTATATATATGTGTGCATGAAATTGGAAGTGAATGCATGTAACTTATAATAGTGTTTTATATATGTGTGCAGCAGCCCCATGCACGTAAATGCAAGTATTAGAGCAAGGAGCAGCCATTATCATGCCTTAGGAACAACCATTGCATGCGCAAAACTCATTCCCTACAATATGCGGCTGGAACAAATGGGATTTGAAATTCCAATTTTGTAAGTGCGGCAACAATCATCTCATGTGCAGCAACATGTGGAAAATCATTTGATTTCCAAATTCCATCATATGCATATTCATCACGTGCTAATTTGAAGCATGTCCAGCAAAGTGGAAGTTAAAGCACAATTGTGGCTTTGAAATTCAAAAGCCAAATTTATCACGAGGCCTTATCCATTAGGCAATTTGCAGACACTTTTCTCACATGCACGGCCAAGGTTCATTGCCGCCCCTTTTGAACGTTTCCTTTATTTTGAATTGTAATTTCAAATGGCTAATTTACAGCCACAAATTGAATTCGGCAACCTCCCCATTGTATCTATATATTTGGCTGAAATTCACTTGTACATGGTTAGACAGTTTATAAATAAAATTTTTGTGAGATTATTCTCTCAATTTCGATTTTTGACCGAACTTTCTTTGGCATTTCAAACGTTGTTTGTTGTGTCAAATTTACTTGATACTTCAGGTTTCTAGATCACTATCTAGTGGGTCCAAGTCCTCTGACGTAAAGCATATTCGATTCGGGTTTGCTCAGTAGATTGTGCAGGTTCTTTCGAGCTTTCCGTCTTTGACGTTAGACAGATTCGATTCGGGTTCGTTCAGCAGATTGTTCGAGTTCTTTCGAGTTTAACGTTGCCAAACATTCGCTGATTTTCCAGCAACGTTTCTGCCACAATTTGGTCACCGAATCAGCCTTGAAAGCCCGTTCAAGCCTTCATCTTTGTTCGATTCCAAATTCGTCCAGAAATTCCTACACCTTATTATGTCTTTCTTTTTTGTGTGTTTTCTTTTCTTTATTTTAATTATCTAAAAACGTTCATTCTTGTGTTTTATTGCAGAGAAATGTTTGCTACGATCCTAGATCTGTTTACGAACAAGGAGCGTTGTTTCTGAAGCAACGTAGCCCCGTTATCATATGGTATCAGAGCCAAGTTGGATTATAGCACTTTCTGCACTACAAGAAATAAAAAAATACAAAAGTAAAAAAAATTCAAAATTCTGGAAAAAAAGTCAAAGTCAAAGTTAAAAGAAATTCAAAAAAAATTCAAAAACATCAGATTCGAATATTTGGTGTATTATTATGTTCATATGTGTTGTTGGTTCGTGAAAATGATGAAGGATGGTCAAATTTGCCATGGAATGCTTCGAAATCACCCGAAACAACTTCTTCTTGTTTGTTCGGTGATAGGGTCGCTGCAAGCATTCCTATTGCAGTAAGTTCTTTGTTTCCGTTCCTTCATTTCATTTTTCACAGCCTTGTTCTTCGTTCCATCAGCAAATTTCCAACCACCTTTCTTTTATTTTCTAACCTTTTATTTTTATTTTAACAGCCCCTAAATTATTCCTAACCTTTGTTTTCTTCACCTCTTTAAATTTTCTTGAAAGTTGACACAGTTAACAAGTCTGAAGGATCGAGTTAGTTCCTTAAAGAACTGATTACGAGAGATCGAGTGGAAAGGGCATTTGAGCGTGTGAGAACAGAAGGGGAGACAAAAAGAGCCATTCAAGCATTCTCCCGAGTGAAACACGAGCGTTGAGTGCAATTGTTGAGCGATATTTCCTTGGAGTGATCCGTGAGAAAATTTGTTGAGTGTGTTGCTGTGAGGTCCATATGCAAGCCTTAGAGCACATGATGCAACGAGTGATTGCTAATGCATTGAAGCCTATACATTCTCGAATGGATAGGCTTGATGGGGGTGGTTCCCATTCTGTCAATGAAGAGATAAATGATGACAATGTTCATACATTTGCTACCGGTGAAGCACTTGTTGACAAGAGAAGTCTGAATGATCAACCATCACAGGATGAACCGCAACGAAACAACCTCTTCCATACGAGATGCAACGTGAACGACAAGGTATGTATTGTGATTATTGATAGTGGTAGTTGTGCTAACGTTGCTAGTACTCTCATGGTTGACAAGTTAGGATAGAAGACGACCATACATCCCAATCCGTACAAGTTACAATGGTTGAATGATGATGTTGAAATCAAAGTTACCGAACAAGTTGTTATACCATTTTTCATTGGTAAATACAAGGATGAGGTAACTTGTGATGTTTGTTCTATGGATACTTGTCATTTGTTGTTAGGAAGACCGTGGCAGTATGATAAGAGAGTTTTGCACGATTGTTACACCAATCGATACTCTTTTACTCATGATGGCAAAAAGGTAACTTTGTCAACTATGACTCCAAGTGAAGTATATGAAGACGAAGTTCGTTTGAAAGCGAGTACTACAGCTTGGAAAGTCAGCAAAGAGAAGAATGACTGTGACAAAGAAGAAGTGAACTCAAAGGTTTTATCTGATTCTACGTTTTCTTCTATTTCTTCTTCTAACTTGCAGGTTAATAAGGTGATGCCATGTGAAGTTCCCAAGGTTGCTACTGTTGGTATGTCTAGTGCATCTATGTCTTTTCCAGAAATTCAGCAACCTTCTTTACCACGGTTTGACGTTCCTTCCCATTGTACTATTGATTTTTCATTTTTATATGTTGATTTCTTTGGTTGTACATTGGATTGTGAACAACCTCGTGTTGTGATTTTGGATGATCGTCGAGATTCTTTTTGTTCTTTGGAGTTGCCTTTGTATGTCATTGTTTGCAAGATTACGAATGTGCAACGAGCATTGTATGACTTTATGTTGTGCATTATTCGGAAAGGTACGAGAAAGAAGGCATTTCTATTTGTGTTCTATGTAAAAGAACTTGATTCGAGAGAATGTCATATGTGCCGAGCAAGACGACTGAAGTTCCCTGCCAAGCGAAAGTCGAAATTGTTCCCTTTTGTAATGAGGGTCGATTTGGGGACAAATCGCATTAAAGAAGGGGGGAATGATGTGAGCACATCTTCACCTGCACTTGATGCTGATCTGGAGGTCTTACCGTTATGACCAATTACGCGATCTAGGGCGCAACGTTTCAGGGAAGCTCTTTTCCTTATTTGTGCTAATATTTCTGAATCATTTGATAATGTATGTGCCTTAGATAGTAAGCCTTTTAATGTGTTGCATATTTCAGATATGATATTTTTAGGTTATATTACTTATTAGGTATATTTAAATATGTATATTATATGATACATATGTTTGGAATAATTTACTATGTTGTTAAATGTTTTCTTATATATATGTGTGCATGAAATTGGAAGTGAATGCATGTAACTTATAATAGTGTTTTATATATGTGTGCAGCAGCCCCATGCACGTAAATGCAAGTGTTGGAGCAAGGAGCAGCCATTATCATGCCTTAGGAACAGCCATTGCATGCGCAAAACTCATTCCCTACAATATGTGGCTGGAACAAATGGGATTTGAAATTCCAATTCTGTAAGTGCGGCAGCAATCATCTCCTGTGAGACAGTTTATGATACTTGTATCTATATATTTGGCCGAAATTCACTTGTACATGGTTAGACAGTTTATGAATAAAATTTTTGTGAGATTATTCTCTCAATTTCGGTTTTTCACCGAACTTTCTTTGGCATTTCAGACGTTGTTTGTTGTGTCAAATTTACTTGATACTTCGGGTTCCTAGATCGCTATCTAGTGGGTCCAAGTCCTCTGACGTAAAGCATATTCGATTCAGGTTTGCTTAGTAGATTGTGCAGGTTCTTTCGAGCTTTCCGTCTTTGGCGTTAGACAGATTCGATTCGGGTTCGTTCAACAGATTGTTCGAGTTCTTTCGAGTTTAACATTTCCAAACTTTCGCTGATTTTCCAGCAACGTTTCTGCCACAATTTGGTCACCGAATCAGCCTTGAAAGCCCGTTCAAGCCTTCATCTTTGTTCGATTCCAAATTCGTCCAGAAATTCCTACACCTTATTATGTCTTTCTTTTTTTGTGTTTTCTTTTTTTTTATTTTAATTATCTAAAAACGTCCATTCTTGTGTTTTATTGCAGAGAAAAGTTTGCTACGATCCTAGATCCGTTTACGAACAAGGAGCGTTGTTTCTGAAGCAACGTACCCCCGTTTCGATTCCAAATCCGTCCAGAAATTCCTACACCTTATTATGTCTTTCTTTTTTTGTGTTTTCATTTTTTTTAATTATCTAAAAACGTTCATTCTTGTGTTTTATTGCAGAGAAATGTTTGTTACGATGATCCTAGATCCGTTTACGAACAAGGAGCGTTGTTTCTGAAGCAACGTACCGCCGTTATCATATGATTCAGAAATATTAGCACAAATAAGGAAATGAGCTTCCATGAAACGTTGCGCCCTAGATCGTGTAATTGGTCCTAACGGTAAGACCTCCAGATCAGCATCAAGTGCAGGTGAAGATGTGCTCACATCAGTCGACAAACTCCATTGCTGCTAAACAAACCTTCTTTTGTTCTAAGTTGTTGTAACACTCGAAAACGTGTTCAACTTTGCTTTCCCAAAATTTGATTAAAACTCGAGGTTTCAATGGACCCGTTGGAATTTTAACTGAGCATAAAGTATAAAAATGGAGGTTTTACAATATAATTGTTTTGAAAAGCTAATAATCAGTTATTTGAACTCCTAAAATTTGATTAAAACTTGTTTTGCAGTGCTTTTTTAGAGGTTTCAGACGAGCGGGTCGAAATGGGCCTTTCAATGGACCCGTTGGAATTTTAACTGAGTAAAATGTACAGAAATTGAGGTTTTGCAATATAATTGTGTTGAAAAGCTCCCAATCAATTATTTGAACTCCTAAAATTTGAATAAAACTTTTTTGCGGTCCTTTTTGTAGAGGTTTCGGACGAGCAGGTCTAAATGGGCCTTTCAATGGGCCCGTTGAAATTTTAACTGAGTAAAAAGTATAAAAATTGAGGTTTTGCAATATAATTGTGTTGAAAAGCTCCCAATCAATTATCTGAACACCTACAATTTGATTAAAACTTGTTTTGCGGTCCTTTTTGTCGAGGTTTCGGACGAGCAGGTCTAAATGGGCCTTTTAATGGACCCGTTGGAATTTTAACTGAGTAAAAAGTACATAAATTGAGGTTTTGCAATATAAGTGTGTTGAAAATCTCCTAATCATGATCTCCTAAGTATTGAATAATACTTGTTTTGCGGCCCTTTTTGTAGAGGTTTCGGATGAGCAGGTCTAAATGGGCCATTCAATGGACCCGTTGGAATTTTAACTGAGTATAAAGTATAAAAATGGAGGTTTTACAATATAATTGTTTTGAAAAGCTAATAATCAATTATTTGAACTCCTAAAATTTGATTAAAACTTATTTTGCAGTCCTTTTTTAGAGGTTTCGGACGAGCGGGTCGAAATGGGCCTTTCAATGGACCCGTTGGAATTTTAACTGAGTAAAATGTACAGAAATTGAGGTTTTGCAATATAATTGTGTTGAAAAGCTCCTAATCAATTATTTGAACTCCTAAAATTTGAATAAAACTTTTTTGCGGTCCTTTTTGTAGAGGTTTCGGACGAGCAGGTCTAAATGGGCCTTTCAATGGGCCCGTTGGAATTTTAACTGAGTAAAGGTATAAAAATTGAGGTTTTGCAATATAATTCTGTTGAAAAGCTCCTATTCAATTATCTGAACACCTAAAATTTGATTAAAACTTGTTTTGCGGTCCTTTTTGTCGAGGTTTCAGACGAGCAGGTCTAAATGGGCCTTTTAATGGACCCGTTGGAATTTTTTTGTTGAAGAAAGTGGGCCTCATTAAAAACCCCTACTAATATCCCCAGGTACAAGACCTGGAGAACCCTAAAAGGGGAAAAGGGTACCCAGAAATTATTTATAAATAACGGGAAGAACTCTCGCAAAGAACAATGTTTTGAATACAATCAGGATACATGGACCCAAAAGACATAGAAGTCATGGTCCTAAGGGCATGGGTAGCCAACGTATGGGAAACAATATTAGCCCCACGACAAATGAACTGAACATGAGCAGAAGAAAAACAATCCAGAGCAGCATGAGCTTGCAGAATCACCGGTCCCATAGGAGAAAGATCTGGGCCCAGGGAGTTGATCCTATTTGCAAGAGAAGCGCAGTCTGTCTCAAAAATCAGGTGGCTCCAGCCTTGGGATTGAGCAAAAGTAATACCAGCTAGAAGACCTCTCCCTTTAGATGTAATAGCATCAGGGCAGCTGCCTAAGGGGAAAGCCAGGCCGCCTACAACCATCCCTGTTTCATCGCGGGCTACAACACCAACCGCCGCTGCATGTGTGGAGGGATCAAAAGCCCCATCCACATTAACTTTAATATGACCCCGGGGGGGATGTCTCCATCGAGAAGAAGGAATCGAAAAAGGGATAGAAGAGGTAGAAGAAGATGTAGCACCGGAGTAGTCACGATGAAGATTGATAGAATTAACAGCAATTAGCCACGGGGGTTGAAGATGTCGGTTATGGATCCAATCATTACGCATATTCCAAATGTTCCATAGGGTAGTCAGAAAAAGCCCGAAAATGTCAGGAGAAAGGAGGGCAGCGCCTTCCTCAAGCCATTGAAGGCCGGTGGATGCAGAGCTGCTGATAAGAGAGATAGGAAGACCAATTAACCGAAGAGTCTCCGAAGCACCAGAGCAGTCTCTTCTGAGGGCATGGAGGATCGACTCCGGACTAGAATGGAAAACGGGGCAGGGCCCTGAATCTGGTGCAAAAGCCTGTAGGCGAACCCCGACAGGTAGAGCCTCAGATCCCAGGCGCCAGCCAAAAGTTTTGACTTTAGGTAAAACCTTAAGCTTAGAAAGAAATTTCCAAATCCGTGGAGGCCGAAATCTAGGCTCAGGGGGACGTTGCAAAAAGAGATAGCCAGATCTGACCAAATAAATACCAGAATCATTAGGCCTCCAAAGAACAGAGTCACGAGTGTCATTAATAATGGGCACTAATAAAACTGAGTCGACATCAGCCGTTGTAAAGTACGCACGGACTTTATCAGGGTCCCAAGCTGCTTGGTTCCTAATCATAAAGTCACGAGAACGAATATGAACTTCATCCGATAACTCATAATCCCCGTAAAGGTGGATATGTGAGGAGCCTCCCCAGTTATCTTGATGGAGACGTATGTTACTGTTAATACCAGGTCGATAGAGGAAACCTCCAAAAAGGTGTTGCATAGCATGATAAAGACCTTGCCAAGCAAAAGATCCACGAGTAGGTCGAGATGCAATAAGAATGTTGCCTGAAGGAAAGTATTTGGATTTATAGATTTGACCCAGAAGGGAATCAGGTTCACAGATAAGGCGCCATAATTGTTTACCAAGGAGCGCAATGTTAAAATTATTTAGATCCCTAAATCCCATACCTCCAACTGATTTAGGCAAGCACACCTGATCCCAAGGGAGCATGTGCCAACCTTTCTTATTAGTTTTGCCAGACCACCAATAACGTCGGATGGCAGATGTCATATCATCAATAATGTTTTGAGGTAACAAATAACAAGACATAACATATTGAGGTAGAGATTGTAACACAACTTTGATGAAGATTTCCCTACCACTGAAGGAAAGTAGCTGTTTATCCCATTTGGATAATCTTTCATGAACTTTATCTCGTATAAACCCTAAGGATAGTGTCTTATTTTTGCCAATAAGAAGAGGTACCCCCAGATAGATACCAGGGTTAGAGACCTCACGAACTTGAAGGTAGGAATTAATATCATGGCGAGTCAATCGAGGAGTACGTGGGTTATAAAAAATAGTGGACTTGTCAAAATTAACTGCTTGTCCAGAGGCAGAAGCATATGCTTGGAGAGCTAATTTAAGGTGTGCAGCTTCCTCTGGTTTCGAATTGAGGAAAACTATACAATCATCTGCAAATAAAAGGTGGTTAACCTTAGGTCCATGCTTACTAGCACCAAGGCCAGGAAGAAGACCATGTTGTTTAGCGTCGGACAAGAAAGTAGAAAGCCCTTGAGTGCAAAAAAGGAAGAGAAATGGGGATAAAGGATCACCTTGACGGAGGCCCCGTTGAGGCCGAAAAAAGGGGAGAAGGAGTTATTGACCTTTACCGTAAAAGAAACTGAGGAAATACATCTCATAATAAGAGATACCCATGATGGTGCAAAGCCCATGCGGTTCATAACATTTTCAAGAAAAGACCATTCAACCCTGTCGAAAGCCTTTTCCATATCCAGCTTAAGAGCAGCACCTTGAGTAGACTTGGAAGTACCAGTGTTAATTGAGTGAATTATTTCATGGGCAATAAGAATGTTGTCTGTGATATTACGTCCCTGAACGAAAGCAGCTTGATTGGAACTTATACAAAAGGGAATAGTATGTTTCATCCTGTTAACTAGAACTTTGGCAATAATTTTGTAAATAACTGTGCAAAGACTGATGGGCCTGAGGTGTCTCATGGTGGTTGGATCCTTAATCTTAGGGATGAGAACCAGGATTGTTTGGTTTACCGAAGCCATATCAGCTGACCCATTAAGGAGATTAAGGCAAAGAGTGGTGACATCGGACCCTACTGGATCTCAATGTTGACGAAAGAAACCGCTAGGCAAGCCATCGATGTCGGGGGCTTTTCTTGGATCAATATCGCGGAAAGCGGTGATAATTTCCTCTGTTGCGAACTCCCTGGAGAGGGACTCATTCATAGCATGAGTGATAGAGGAGGGGATTTTTGACAAAATTTGCTTAGACAAGGATGGGCTAGAGGAAGTGAAAAGAGTGTGGAAGTATGAGGATGCAATAGTCATTAGATCGGAATCGGCAGTACACCAATTGTTGTTGGTATCAAAAAGGCCAGAGATGGTATTCTTTTTTTTCCTGTTAGAGGCTCGGGCATGAAAAAAGCGGGTATTTTTATCACCTTGAGATAATCATAGATTGCGAGAACGCTGTGCCCAATACACCTCTTGCTCATTTAGAAGTTTATGAAGCTCAGTTTTGGCAGCGATATATTTTCTTTCAGCAGAAACCGAAAGAGGTCGCTGTAAAAATTTGTTAATACTTTTAGTGAGAAAATTGATGCGACCAGATGATTTGAACCTTTGTTGGGATTGCCAATCTTTTAAACAGGAGCCAATGGCTTTGATTTTATCAAGGGTATCGCCCTTAGTGGAAGCCCAAGTTTGTTTGACAACAGAGATACCTTCATCATTGGTTGCCCAACAATTTTCGAAACGGAAGCTGGATGGCGGGGGTCGTTGGTTTGTTAGAGGTGGTGGTTCAGTATTCATTAGGAGAAAGCAATGATCAGATTTAGCATCAAAGTCAGAGGTAATGTTATAGTTTGGATTATTGGCTTTCCATGCCATATTCCCTACAAAACGATCTAACCTTTCAAATAAAGTAGGAGAGTCAGGTCCATGTTTAGACCAAGTGAACCAACCATTGGAAGGTTTGCAGTCAAAGAGGTTGTTACGTGAGAGACATTGACAGAAATTATTAATTTGAGATCTAGCACGACGACAGCCGCCTTGTTTCTCATTATCAGCTAGGATTTCATTGAAATCCCCACCGAGAAGCCAAGGTAGCCCATCGTTGTTATTTAGCGAATCAATTAAATCCCAAGTTTTAGTTTTTTTGCTTGTTTCAGAAAAACCATGTATTCTAGTGAAATAAAACGAAGAAGAATCACAACTAATATAAGAATGAATGAAACGATCCGAATAAGCAAGCATAGTAATATTATGATTATTTAACGAAAATAAAGCAATCCCAGAGCAGTTATTAGAGTAATCAACCGAAAAAACCAAATCCATACCTAGTAAATAACTAAGACGGTCATAAGCCGTATTTTTAAGTTTAGTTTCACATAAAAAAGTAGATCAGGAGTATGAAGGCGCACGTATTGCTGGAGGTGTTGAACTGCCTGGATCTTCCCAAGGCCCTGACAGTTCCAGCATAAGATGATCATTTCCCTCGGCGGGTCTGTGAGTCAGCCGCCGCCAGAGAGTTTTTTCCGCTGCTCATCCCAGCTTTCGTGGTTGGAGAAGGAGTGGGTCTAGACTTCTTGGGCTGTAGGATCACGTGTATGGGGGAGCGTCTCTTAGTCCCGCGGTTGGGTGGAATGGGGATAGGAGCAGGAGCCGATCTGCATCATTAGGATAGTTCTTAAGTAGCCATGAGTCAAATGCATCAAAAAGGGAAATACCGGTTTGAAGGAAGGGCTTACTTAATTGAGCATCCAATTTCCGAACTTGTTGAGCAGTGGGACTCGGTACTCTATCATCTTGGCCATCCAAGTCACCTTGTTCAGAATCTTCAAGTATAGGGTATATGGTATTCAAAGGATGTGGCGATATCACCTGAGGAGGGAGAGGAGCACGAGTTTGCTGTTGGGGTTCTGATTTATTAGTGGGCGGCTCGGAGGATTCCTCCCCTATCATCTCATCATTATTGTTATTGTCCTCGGTGGGAGGATCTGCAAAAGAGGCAACATCCCCTTCATCGAGTTTTCCTAAAAATTCAGAAAAGGAGGAGGTGAAATTCAAATGTTGGAAACGTTGGATAAAAAGAAGGTGATAGTATTTAATAAGGTTCAGACCTGAATCTTGCGCAGAGACCACAGGTTCAGCGACAGATTTGCCCTTATCCTTAGGGTCTGTGGAGAAGGGGAAGTCAATAAAAGAACATAATAGAAAAAAGCTATATAGTATTAACCAGAAAAAAGGTGGCGACGTACCTATCGGTGGGTGCTGGTTGGTATTGGTAGGGGCCTCAACAGATTTACCCTTATCCGTTGGATCTGTATCAATAAAAGAATCCGAATATAAACAAGGTGTAAAGGAAATAAATTTTCGGGTCCAAAAGACAGTAGATGGAATACATGTCGGTGGTTGGCGACAAACAGTAGAGGGAGGCTCAACAGATCTGATCCGACCACGTGGTCCCTGTTCCCGATGACGGGGAGGAAGCCAAAAGAGCCAATCACCATACTGAAGTTTAGCTGGATCAATCGTGGCTTTGTTGGGACAGTGTTCGAAGATATGACTGATGAGGCCACACCCGTGGCAAAGTAGAGGAAGACGCTCATATTGAAGACATCAAGAAGTAGTACGTGTACCTTTCCCGATAAGGAGGAACCGACGGACCGGCTTAGAGATGTCCATTAGAATTTCGACTCTTAAGAATTCGGTCATATTGCCCCTTTCTCGTCGTGTATCAGTTCTTAAAACAGTGCCAACCATGGCACCAAGGGACTGGCCCACTAGGTGGGTCCTATCAGGATCTTCCAGAAAAGGTTTAGGTAGAGCTAATATTCGGAACCAAATCCTCATAGGATTAAAGGAGTAATCATCCATACTTTTGCCTGGGCAATATTCAGCAAGGGCCATCCATTTATCTTTGTAAAGCCATGGGCCTCTTTCATAGACAACATCTCTATCGCTAATAGTTGCAAACTCAATTCTAAAATAAGAATCTCTAATAATGGAAATTGACTTAAGGTTATTCTTTTTCCAAATACCTTCAAAGGCTGAGAGAATCGCCCAATCATCGATCGGCTTTGTTGAGATGAATTTGCCAATAAGAATTGTTTTCGGGTCTTCCTCAAAGAAGTCGAAGTCTGGAGTGTAGATAGCAGTTGCTTCCTCATTGGTGAGGTCTAGATTGATGTAGTGTGGAAGGGAGGATGAAGAAGCCATTTGAGTGAAGAAAGGAGAGTGAAGAGTGAAAGCTGACGAATAGTGGAAAACTAGTAAAAAGAAAATGAAGAAAAGAATTAACTTATAATATAGATTTGCATTAAAAGATAGAGTAATTAAAGAATTAGAAGAAAGGAAAGTAATATAATAGGAATGGTAGGAGATTGATTGTCTAAAGTTTAGGGGAAAAGGGCATAGAGTAATATTTATTGGGGAGATAAACAGGGAAAAGTGAACTGTTAATTTAATGAACTGGATTGTGGAAGAAAAGGGGGAATAGTTTCCTAAATTTGGATATGAATATAGTATGGAATTAAGGATAGAAAAAAAAGATTAATAGAGGAATGAATTTGGAAAAAAATGGAAGGTTAAAGGGGAATTTATGTACGGTGAGACATGGAAAGAAATCCCTTAAATATTGGAAATAATTTGTGGGAGTAAATTTGTAAATAGGGGAGGGATTAATTAAGGAAAGTGCTAGTAACAGTCTATAATTGGTATAGGAATTAGGAAGAAAATTATTCGTATAATTGTATAGGATAGATAAGATAAAGTGTAAAATCTTCCTAAGGGAGAGTAGATTCATAGTTTTGATGGATAATATATTAATATTTATGGTAATAGTGGTGACTGCAAGAGGAATAAGATAAAGAAAGAAATAAGTAGCGGAAGTAATTAAAGGATAGGGGTTAAATATCGGCATTGATGTAGGGAATGAAAGATAGTAATTTTTGGAAGGAAGTGTTAGAAAGATAATAAATAAAAGGATTACGTAAGGAGAGCTAATTTTAAAGTTGGTGACAAATGATAGCCTAATTATTAGGAATGGAATTGGAAGACTTGGATGTGAATTGAGTGAAAGCATATAATATTGGAAGTATTTGACCTTTTGTCTGATAAACAGAGAGGGCAGAGTCTAAATGGTAGCGTATATTTTTTATGACACTTGGGATCTTATTAAGGAAATGTCGGAGTACGTCATTGCAGTTTTAATAAATTTAGTTAAAGAGTTGTGAGTTTTGCAAGGGGAAGGTTGGAGAGAATGAAGGACAAAAAGATTGGGAATAAGACCGAGGAAGACTTTTATATAAGAGATTGTTTCCACCCGGGGGGTGATCGTAATAAGTCCCCTAAAAAGGGGTCGATTGATGGCACCAATAAAGGTGTAGTGGGTAGCAGAAAAATACAGCGATAACAAAGTAAATTTAACATAGATAAGGGTGAAATAAATGAAAATTATAAGAGTGTTAGAAGAAGTAAAAAAATCTAATGAGTTAACAATCCAGTTATAGAAAGAGAATAAAAAAAGAGTAAAAAACGTACTGATCAAAGATGATAAAAAAGCCCAAAAAATAAAAAGGAAAAAAGAAATGGTATAGGAGAATTTAATCAAAAAGAGAAAAACATTAGCAATCATTCCAACAAATAAAAACTAAGCATGATAGGAAATTAAAGAAGAACACAGAAAACAAAATAAAAGAAGGAAACAAACAGAGAAAAGGCACACACAAAGAATAAGGATTACAGGCCAAGGGAAAGATAGAAGTGGGGACAAGAAAATTAATACATACCAAATGGGAAAAAGGAAGGGGGATAAAAGAAAAAATACAGGCATTTAAACAATAGAAAAAGAGCATATGAAAAATAAAGGAATTTAGACATGGGCGGAAACAGCAGACGCTGCGATGCGACCAGCAAAGAAGAACAGCAACCTCGCGGATAGGCAGAGAAACATGCACCACAAGAAAAGAAATGTAAGATAACGAAAAGAGATGGAAGCATAGAAGAAAGCATATTGAAATACAAAAAATGAAAGAAACCGAAGGGTACCAATGTCTCATAACACAGAGGGCGGATATGCAAAATATAACAGTGTAAAAAAAGTGGCGAAACATATCAGCCATAACAGCATAGGTAAAGGAAGGCATAGAAATAAAATGCAGAATGTAAGAAAAGGGAAGCATAAGATTAAAATGTGGACCGTGAAACGAACGGGGATCGTTCTTGTAAACATTCAAGAAAACATAATGAACAAAAAGAGACAGAAAGAGCGTGAAGAAGATGCATGCAGAAAAAAGAAAGACGATAAGCATAATGTTCATAATTGTGTTGTAAGCAAAAGTAGGTTTACGGGAACGAAAGAGACTAGAGATCATAGTAAAATTAACAGAATAGTAGAGGAAAAAAACACATTGACAACAATAATAAATTGAATGTACCAATCAACATACATGAGCCATTGTGTAAAAAAACCATCATATTTGATGAAAAGAATGAAACAAAGCAACTTAAGAAAAGGAGAAGATTGTAATAAGAAGATAACAAAATGACATGGAGATGTAATATTTAGGCATACCCTGTGATGCGAAAGAGGAAAATACCTAAAATTAGAGAAATTGTAGAAGAGAATTGTATATCCAAACAGATTGAAAGAAATTCCCACATGGGGATCGAGAGAAATTTCCCAAGATGGGATTGATTGATATCAGCAAAGTAACATATAAGAATAGATAACAATAGGAGCAAATCACAGTGAACATTATGCTTCCTCTACTATTCTGTTAATTTAATAGATAACGTATAAGAATAGATAATGTACATGGTAAAGCATATATCGGCTCATGAATAGATAACAAAGGCTTACAAATAATGAAATGTCATAACTATAAGGATCCGAGACTTTACATGGTAAGTTACTAATAGTAAAAATTTGCAGAGAGGTCGAGGTAGATAACAAATTAGATTGAAAATAGATGATAGTCTTAACAAGAATAATGGAAGAGACCACCAGTTGGTTCGATAGATTTTCCCTATGGAGGGATCGAAAGTTCCTCAAATGGAGGATAGTTGAGAAGAAACATAAGCAACATAAGTAAAACAGGTGATATGAAAAATCCATAGAAGGACTTTGAACAACAAGACAATTGAGCAGTAGATTAAAATCCAGGGGTGCAATAGAGTTAAAATTCATTCTAATAAGCAATCGGTAGAGGAAGACCAGATAAACGTAGGAGAAAACTAACATGTAACAAAAATACATAGAATACAAAAAGGCTTGTGAAAGAACAGACAAAATAACCAGCCAATTATAATTCATATAAGAAAATAGATAAAGGTTGAAGATATGTATTGAAAAGAGGATAATAATAACAAAACAAAATGGGATTAATTTACCTCGAAAATGGTAGAAATCCCCAACAGACTATGGTCGGTTGAAAAGAGAACTGTAAAGAACAAAAAGAAATAAATTTAATAGATTCGAAGGAATGTGACAAAAGAAGAAGCAAAAAAAAGCAAAGGATTGGGCAGTGGGTCAATCCCTTTCCGATACCACTATGGGTCTGGAAATAAATCCAAATAGGGTTATGGTGGCGGGGGAAGAGAACGAATAAGTCCTCCGAAACTGGAAGTCAGATGGGCCCGCCGGGGGACAAAGCGGGGATGGCCACTGATGGAGGGGGAAGGCAGAGAACGGCGAACCGGCGTCCCTTCTTTAATAATAAGAAGATTCTTGGCCGACGAACGGTGGAGGAAAAATACCAGATCTGAAAAATCCAGCTATAAAACTGAAATAAAGGAAAGAAAAACCTTTGATTAGAACGAAAAACTAAAATCAATGATAAAAAGAAAAAATATAGACAAAAAAGGGGAGAGGGATTGAATCGGCAGCCAGATCTGGGTTTGTAGAAGAGACTCCCCATCGCCGCGTTAACAAAATCCCACAGCAACAAAGAGAGATCCCTATCGACAGATTGATATCAATAAAAAAAATGGATTACAAACGGCTCAATGGGTAAAAAATTAGGAAAAAAATATAATCCAGAAAAAGGAAAAATAGAAGGAGAGAAAATATACCTTGGGCTCTCGAAATTTCTGAATCTTGATGCGCATGGGTCTCTTGATAAGGGCGAACGCCGGCTGGTGAGGGGAAGGAGACAGAGGCGGACGGCGTGAAAAAGAGGGGGGGAAGGGAGAAAAAGAGGGAACAAGAGGGAAAAGGAGAAAGGATGGAAAGAAGACACGGGAGAAAGAAGGGGAAAAAAGAGAAAACCCAAACCACCACAAACCCCAAAGACCGAGAGAATTGGGAGAATTTCGAGAGCCATACCCACCCGTTACCCGTTGGAATTTTAACTGAGTAAAAAGTACAGAAATTGAGGTTTTGCAATATAAGTGTGTTGAAAATCTCCTAATCAATTACATGATCTCTTGAAATTTGATTAAAACTTGTTTTGCGGCCCTTTTTGTAGAGGTTTCGGACGAGCAGGTCTAAATGGGCCTTTCAATGGACCCAATGGAATTTTAACTGAGTAAAAAGTATAAAAATAGAGGTTTTACAATATAATTGTGTTGAAAATCTCCTAATCGATTATTTGAACTCCTAAAATTTAAATAAAACTTTTTTGCGGTCCTTTTTGTAGAGGTTTCGGACGAGTAGGTCTAAATGGGCCTTTCAATGGACCCGTTGGAATTATAACTGCGTAAAAATTATAAAATTGAGGTTTTGCAATATAATTGTGTTGAAAAGCTCCTAATATTTTATTTGAACTCCTTAAATTTGATTAAAACTTGTTTTGCGGTCCTTTTTGTCGATGTTTCGGACGAACAGGTCTAAATGGGCCTTTCAATGGACCCGTTGGAATTTTAACTGAGTAAAAAGTACATAAATTGAGGTTTTGCAATATAAGTGTGTTGAAAATCTCCTAATCAATTACAAGATCTCCTAAAATTTGATTAAAACTTGTTTTGCGGCTCTTTTTGTAGAGGTTTCGGACGAGCAGGTCTAAATGGGCCTTACAATGGACCCGTTGGAATTTTAACTGAGTAAAAAGTACAGAAATGGAGGTTTTGCAATATAATTGTGTTGAAAGCTACTAATCAATTATTTGAACTCCTAAAATTTGATTAAAACTTGTTTTGCGGTCCTTTTTGTCGAGGTTTCGGACGAGCAGGTCTAAATGGGCCTTTCAATGGACCCGTTGGAATTTTAACTGAGTAAAAAGTACAGAATTTGAGGTTTTACAATATAAGTGTGTTGAAAATCTCCTAATCATGATCTCCTAAATATTGATTAAAACTTGTTTTGCGGCCATTTTTGTAGAGGTTTCGGATGAGCAGGTCTTAATGGGCCTTTCAATGGACCCGTTGGATTTTTTTTGAAGAAAAGGCCTCATTAAAAACCCCTACTACTGTCCTTCAAGCAGAGCTAGAGGACTCTAAAAAGGGGAAAAGAGTGCCTAATTTTATTAATCATAAGTAATTTGTTACAAGATGTTGGATACAAGATGGAACATCCGAATTAAATGACATGGAAGTCATAGTGCTTAAAGAGAAAGTGGCCAAAGTATGGGCCAATTGATTTGCCTCACGACGTACAAAGAAAACAGAAGCAAAATCAAAATCATGAAGAGACGTTTGAATCCGATGAATAAGAGGTCCCATGGTAGAAAGGTCCTGTACTGGATTGTTGATCCTATTCGCGAGAGAAGCGCAATCAGTTTCAAGCAAGATCCGATTCCAACCTTGAGATCGGGCGAAGGTGAGACCAGCAAGAAGGCTCTCGCCTTCACTGGTAACTACGTCCAGACAACTACCTAGCAGAAACGCAAGGCCGCCCACGACTGCACCTGTAGAATCACGAGCAACCGCGCCAACAGCAGCTGCACGAGTTGATGGGTTAAAAGCACCATCCACGTTAATTTTGATATGGTGAAGTGGGGGGGATTCCAACATGGAGTAGAAAGGGGAGAGGGGGTAGTAGCAGAAAAGGCTTTACAAAAGTCATCATGTAAACTAATGGAATTAACTGCAATTAACCAGGGTGGTTGTAGATGGTGGTTATGAACCCATTCGTTACGTCTATTCGAGACATTCCAAATAGTTGTGAGAAAAAGGCCAAATATATCGGGGGATAGGATTTGAGCTGCTTCCTCTAACCATTGTAGAGGAGTAGTAGCCATACTCATAGAAAGAGTAGTGGGAATACCAGTAAGTTGAAGGGCTTCAGCAGCCCCAAAACAATCACGAAGAGCATGGAGAATGGATTCCGAGTGGCTACCACAGATGGGACAAGGCCTCGAGTTTGGTGAAAAAACTTGCATTTTGACCCCAACTGGTAGAGCTTCAGATGCCATACGCCAACCAAAAGTTTTGACTTTGGGCAAGGCCTTGATTTTGGATAGAAATTTCCAAAACCGTGTGGGTGACGTATGCGGATACAAAGACCGTTGTAGAAAAATATAACCAGAGCGGACTGAATAAATACCCGAGTCATTAGGAGACCAGAGTATAGAGTCACGGTGATCATTTATAATAGGAATACTTAGAATAGTCGTAGCATCAGCTTGGTTAAAATAATGCCTGACCTTATCTGTATCCCAGGCAGTTTGATTACGAATCATAAAGTCACGGCAACGAATATGGAATTCATCCGAGGTTTCGTAATTCCCCGTGAGATTAACCGGGGAAGAACCACCCCATATATCTTTGTGTACTCTGATATTACTATTAATACCTGGGCGGTAAAGAAAGCCTGGGAAGAGGCGCTGTAGAGCGTTATACATACCTTGCCATGCAAAGGAACCACGATTGGGCTTGGGGGCATCTAGGATATTGCCGGACGGAAAGTATTTGGAACGATATATTTGTCCTAATAATGAGTCCGGTTCACAAATGAGTCTCCATAGTTGCTTACCTAGGAGAGCAATATTGAAGTCATGCAAATCCTTAAATCCCATGCCTCCGGCAGCCTTAGGTAAACAAACATGGTTCCATGGAAGCATATGCCAACCTTTTTTGTTGGATTTGCCAGTCCACCAATATTGTCTAATTGATGAAGTCATGTCATCGATAATATTTTGTGGGAGGAGATAACAAGACATAACGTATTGAGGTAGGGATTGTAGGACTGCCTTGATGAAAATCTCCCGACCGCTAAAAGAGAGGAGATGTTTATCCCAGCTAGAGAGACGATCGTGAACTTTATCTCGCACAAATCCTAGTGACTCAGTTTTGTTTTTCCCGATGAGAAGTGGGATACCTAGATAGACACCAGGATTAGATACCTCACGTACTTGCAAAAGACTATTGATCGCGATTCTTGTTGAGGATGGGGTACGCGGATTATAAAAAATAGTTGATTTCTCAAAGTTAACCGCTTGTCCGGAAGCAGCAGCATAAGTTTGTAGAGCTCTTTTGAGATAAGAAGCTTCAGTTGGATTATTATTAATGAAGACCATACAGTCATCAGCAAAAACCAAATGGTTGACTTTGGGCCCATATTTACAGGCACCAAGTCCTGGTAGAATGTTAGTTTGTTGGGCAGCAGATAGGTAAGCAGAAAGCCCTTGTGTGCAAAAGAGGAATAAAAAAGGAGATAGGGTGTCTCCTTGGCGTAAGCCCCGTTGAGGTTGAAAAAAAGGGGAGAAAGAATTGTTAATTTTAACTGAAAATGAGACTGTGGTAATGCAACGCATTATGAGTGAGATCCAATCTGGGGCAAAGCCCATGCGTTCCATAACATTTGCTAGAAAAGACCATTCAACTCTATCAAAGGCTTTTTCCATGTCTAATTTAAGGGCAGCACCTTGTGAGGATTTAGTTGCTCCTGAGTTGATGTTGTGGATAATTTCATGGGCAACAAGAATGTTATCCGAGATGTTGCGTCCCTGAACAAAAGCTACTTGATTAGGACTGATGCAGAAAGGAATTGTTTGTTTCATCCTATTGACGATGGTTTTAGCAACTATTTTATAAATGACAGTACATAGACTGATAGGTCTTAGTTGTTTCATGGAAGTTGGATCCTGGATTTTGGGGATTAGTACTAGAATAGTTTTGTTAACTAGAGACATATCCGTGGTGCCGGTTAGTAGATTAAGGCAAAGATTAATGACATCTTCACCAACCGTGTCCCAGTGTTGACGAAAAAAGCTACTTGGTAGTCCATCTATACCAGGTGCTTTCCTAGGATTAATGTCCCTAAAGGCAAGGAGAATTTCTTCTTTTGTGAAGGACCTTAATAGAGTATCATTCATTGATTGAGTGATAGACGGCTGAATTTTACCAAGGATAGTATCCGAAATTTGGGGATTGGATGATGTAAAGAGATTTTGAAAATATGTAGAAGCAATAGTCATTAGGTCTGAGTCAGCTGTATGCCAATTCGAATTGGAGTCAAAAAGACCAGTAATTGAGTTTTTCTTTTTCCTATTAGTTGCTCGGGCGTGGAAGAACCTTGTATTTTTATCCCCTTGGGATAGCCAGAGTGTACGGGATCTTTGGGCCCAATAGATTTCTTGTTCCATAAGAAGCTTATTGAGTTCAGTTCTATATTTTATATAGATTTCTTCATTCGTGGCATTTAAAGGGCGACAGAGGAATTTGTTTATTTTTTTGGTAAGGAAATTGATTCGTCCAGTGGATTTAAATCTTTGGTAATTTTGCCATTCCTCCAGACATGCGCCGATAGCTTCAATTTTTTCAATTGCTGTTCCAGAGGTATTGGCCCAAGTACTTTTAATAGTATGTATATTATCCTCATTATGCGCCCAACAATTTTCAAAACGAAAAGTGTTGGATGGCCGCTGATGGGGGGTAACAGCCGCAGGGAATAAATCGAGTAGTAGGAAGCAATGGTCGGATTTTTCCACATAGTCCGTAGTTATACGATAGGAAGGGAAGAGATCTTGCCAAGCCGAATTAGCTATGAATCTATCTAATCTTTCATGTATAATTGGGGTTGTAGGCCCTACTTTTGTCCAGGTAAACCACCCCGAAGTTGGTTTACAGTCAAAGAGATTGTTGCGTGATAAACATTGACGGAAATTATTTATTTGTGATCTTGCCCTTCGACTACCACCTTGTTTTTCTGAATCAGCTAAAATTTCATTAAAGTCCCCCTAGGAGCCAGGGGGTATTGTTATTATTTATATTTAATGAATCTATGACTTCCCATGTTTTATGTTTTTGACTAGTTTCGGAGTGGCCATGCATTCCAGTAAAAAACATAGTGCAATTGTTCAAGGTAATCTGAGTATGTATATAACACGCAGAGTACGAAAGTAAGTTTATATTAATGTTGTGCGAAGCAAACATAGCGATACTGGAACACCCTTCCGTTGGGGGAATTGAAATAAGTTCAAACATACCTAAAGATAAACAAACAACGGCTACATGTCGTATTATTAAGTTTGGTTTCACATAAGAAAATAACATCCGGGTTGGTATGTTGGACATAGGTCCGAAAATGTTGAACCGTCGGGGCTTGTCCAAGGCCCTGACAGTTCCAGCATAAGATCCTCATTTTGCTCGGCGGGGCTGGGAGTCAGCCGCCGCCGGATAGTTTTTTGAGCTGCTCATCCCAGCTTTAGGGGTGGATCCGGATGGTTTGGATTTTTTTAGCGGGAGCGACACTTGAATAGGAGACCGGCACTTTGTACCTCGGTTTGGTGGGGCTGGAGCAGGTGCAGGGGCTGCATCATTTGGGTAAGTTTTTAATAACCATTGGTTAAAAACATTGAAAATTGTATCGGTGGGAGCAGGGGGCTTACGCAATTCAGCGTCAATCTTTTTTATTTGCTGGGCAGTTGGACTAGGAACACCATCATCCGTGGTATCCCAGTCATCATCAGATCCATCTTCAGGGATGGGATAGATGGTGTTCAGAGGCTGGGGCTCGAGGGGTGCTTTTTGTTTCGAGTCAGATGCAGCAGGGTCTTTGGCAGAGTTGGGAACTTCAACCATAGCAGTATCCGCATTTGGAGCTTCCTCGGTGGCTTGTTCTGTAAATGAGGCAGCGTCACCTTCGTTTAGAGAACCTATGAATAGGATGTAGGTAGAGGCAAGTTTAGTTATTGATTGTTTGTTAAAGTTAGGATAATTGATAAGGAAGGTGAAAAGCAAAGTACCCATATTATTCTGATCAGTGGGGGGAGCATTAGTGTTGGCCGGAGCTACTGGAACATTAGTGGGGGGCACTATAAAGAAATAAGATGGTAAGTATATTAAAACACTAATTGTAGAGTTAAGCCGAGAAAAAGAAAAGATGATGGTAGAAAGAGAATAAAGATTACCATTGATTGGAGGGATATTTTGGTTGAGATTTGGCTCAACATTACGGATACGCCCACGAGTACCAACAGGGCGACGTCTTGGGGGAAGGTAGCGGAGCCACTCCCCGTACTGCAGTTTGTTGAGATCAAGGGAAGATCGGATAGGGCAATTTTCGATTGTGTGGCTAATAATACCACATCCGGGGCAGAGAGTAGGAAGGCGTTCGTATTGAATTCGGCATATAATTTTGTTGGTACCAGATCCGATGAAAACGAAGCGAGTGACAGGTCTGGTGATATCCAACAAGATTTCTACCCGAAGGAAGTCTTTCATGTTCCCTTCAAACTCGCGAGTATCGGTTCGAAGAACGTTGCCTACCATTGACCCAAGGGTATGTCCCACCAGATGTGATCGATCGATGTCCTCATAGAGTGAGGTAGGGAGAGAGAAGATGCGAATCCAAATCCTTATAATATTGAAGTTGTATTCTCCAACTGATTTGGCAGGGTCATACTCAGTAACAGCTAGCCGTTCGTCCTTGTACAGCCAAGGACCATGGTTAAGGACTTCATAACAGTTCTTGGGCTCTTTGAACTTTATCTTGAGGAAATTGTCTTGGATAACAGATATAGATACTACTTCGTTGGGGTTCCATATTCCTTCGAAAGCATTGATGACAGCATAAATATCAATCACCTTGGACGAGATAAAGCATCCGAATAGAAAGAGTTTTGGGTCCTCCTTGATGAAATTCCAACCAAAGTCAGGGGTGTATAGGAGATCTGCTTCCTCATTAGTGAGGTCGATAGCGCTAAGCTGGGGAATAGAAGAGGATGCCATTGAGGAAGCTTGAAAATTGAGGGAAGTAGAAAGATAGGGGTGGTTTTGTGGTTTGGTATAAAAGTTTTGTTCGTATTTAAAGGATGCAATTGGGTAAGCTGTATTATGGTAAGTGGGAAAGAAGATTGGAAAGAAAATTAGGGATTGTAAAAGGTGGGATATTTTGAAATCAAAAGGGTGGGTACAAAAAGAAATTTCCTTAAAAAATCTAGATGAGTCGGTAAATAAAGAAATTTCGTAATGGATGTTAAATAGGGGTAAATCAGAGATAAAATTTAATGAGGTATTCCTTATATAAATGCATAATTGTAAAGGAAAGTTTAAAAATGAATGCAGTAAGTTTTTATGGGTATATGTACGGAGTTTTGGGTATATATAAGGAAAGGCTGGAAAAAGTTTGGCAATAGTAGATGATATTTTAATAAAGGAATAAATTGAATGGAAATTTATGGTGAATAAATTTAAAAGTATGTATATAAGGAAGGTGGAAGTTTTAAGCATAAATAACGTGGATTGATTTTTGTTTTCTATCTTAAAAGAATGTAAAGTTGGCATACTGAAAATAAAAGTGTGAAGGCGACAGATAAGGGGAATATTAAATAGGTAATAAATTAAAAAACTTTGAGTAATGAAATTCATTAAAAGACTGGGATTGATTGTTGAGGGAAACAGAAATATGAAATTGGGAGTTAAGTTTGACCATCCTTTTGGAGTAATAGGTAAATTAAGAATAAAAGCTTTTAAGAAGTTGAAGATATGAATAGGGTTTATCAGAAGAAGGGTCCTACTTAGTAGGGTTTTAAAAAGATCCCAAGTGTGGGCTTGTAAAAATTCACCTAAAAAGGTGTAGTAGGAATAAAATTCCTTCGTGTATATCAGAGCGTAACGCATATAAACATAAGACCATACATCAACGAAATAGTAGAGAACATGCATAGCAGTGTTATGGTAAGAATGAAAGCAAATAAAGACATAGAAAAAATAAAAGGGAAGCAAGAAAAAGAGAGAGCCATAAAAGATTACAAACCCAGGGAAAGGAGGAAGCGGGGAGAAGAAAAATATTACAGACCAAATGAGCAAAAAAATATAGGGGGAATGCAATTAATAATAATTACAAATAATTTAAAACGGAATCGAGGAGATGAGGGTGAATAGAGAATATTGAGTTTCTTGAGGCATTGCATGGTGATGTAGATAAAAGGTTCCGTTGTAGTAGAATATCGTATAGGCCAAAAGTGAGTACAATTGCAAGGAACAGAAAGATAGCAAGTTAGGATACAACATAGAAAGTTCACATGTACATGGAAAATTTTTATAAAAACCATAATATAAGGAGGCATAGAAAAGACCATAGACAATATAATTACAAATAATGAATAAGCTGATAGAGAGGAGCAACAAATAAAGTGAATGACAAAAAGGTAGGCCATGAACAAGAATTCAGTACACATAGTAGACCAAAGGATAAGATTAATATATATATATTGATAATTAGGGGATGGCCAGAAGCAAAACATATAATTTATAGAGGTAACCAAATAAGCAAATGACCTCATAACAATGGCTGTTATTGTTGTTGTAACCAAATAGGTATACAAGGCCATAGCTATAAAGCCTATAATAAAATACATGGAAATAGTAGACAAAATATACATTCCCAAAAGATTATGTAAGTTAATTTTAAAGCAGGAAAGCTTGGAATCAGTAATCTGATAATTAGAATACAAGTTTATGAAATTACATGAGTGAGTTAAGCAGATTGTATTGGTGATACATAAATAAGAAAAATACAATCCACAGGAGAAGTGTAATGAAAATTTCAGAGCAACAAAGTGTGGATAAATTGCATTAAGGAAGTAATTAGTATACAGAGGGATATCATTGTACCTTTGTGGCATCCATGTGAATGAGCATGTCCTGAGATGTTCTTGTGAATAAGGATCCAAGAGGATGAAAAAAGGAGAAAAAATATTGTGATGGTTGTATAATATAGTTGAAAATCCCAGAAGATGGGCTAGTAGATAATTCCCTAAAAGGGCTAGATACAGAATTGAATAATAGATAAGTGTATTTTCTACAATAGATATGTCAACATGTAACATGAATATGATAGATGAACCAAACAGATTAGATTTAAAGATGAGTGATAGAAAATGTAAATGAAAACAGAGGATTAAAATACAGAGTTTTAAAATATGCACAGAGGATTCGATAGGTGAAACCCAGCAGACTACAAAAGGAGATTCAACCAGGAAATGCAAAAAAAGGAGACTAATAAAAGGGAAAACCCATAAAAGAACAGAGATTGTAATGAAAATAAGATAGAGTAAAAAGAGAGAATAAGGTAAAGAGACGTACAAAAAATTATATAGTTTATACCTTCGAGACCAAGAACGGGCAGATCGTCCATACCTATTGCGATGTAGGGAAGACCGAAACTGGAAAAAAAGAAAATAAAATAAAGTTAAAGAACAAATTGTTAGATGAAAAATAATCAAATTAGAAAGGAAGGGAGAAATCATTCTTATATGATCCGACTGCTTGGGTAAGCCCCAAATCGGAGAAGATGAGCGGAGTGATGGAGAAAAAAGATCCAACACCAGCATCATCCACCAGACCCCACCGAAAGGGGATCCGTTCCTCATCGAGATGGCTCTGAAAAGGAGAAAAAAGAGAAGAACTATGAAATTAGAGAAACCCAGATTCGGTAAGAAGAAATTAACATTAGAAGAACAAACATGCAATCGAATTAAAGGAGAAATAATGTAAAATAACCAAACACCAAGGAGGGGGAAACCCTCGATTCGTTCAGAACTGGAATACAGAGGGGAAAACTGAATCGATTGGGCCGGCTTATTGAATCTGTCAAAAAGATAAAAAGAAATTAGATGATAACAAAAAAGTGGAGAATCGGGAAACAGAAATATGATATAAGGGAAAACAAACCCTAGAAAAATATAATAGATATTAAAAAGATGCAAAGATGAAAGGGAAGGGGATAAAACCTTTTGAGAATGGAGAAATAAAAAGGATAAAAAACACAGAAATATAAAAATAAATAGAGGGGAGTGGGAGATAAAACCAATTGGCCGTAAATATGGCCACCGTCATGGGGTGCGACCAGGGGAGATACCCTCCGGGATAGCAGAAAGGATGAATCCAAAGACATAGATGAGAAAAAATCCATGAAAAGGTTAGAGGAGATTATTGAGAACCAAAAGAACAGCAAACTATAAAAAAGGTTAAACGGCAGGATATACCGTTCAGATCTGTCGGACGCCGGTTGGAAATCGTCGAGAATGCCCACAGATGGAGGAAAATGATATAAAAAATGGGAGAAAAAATCCTTTATCAGATGATACAGATCTGATTGTGATTTTGAAAATTGCAAGATACAGCCGAAACTCGCAAAAAATAAACAAAGAAAATGTTAATATCCAGTGAGAAAAAATACAATAAAACCATAAAACAATTGATAAAAATAGGGAGATGGGGGGTGGAATGGCACTTAGCATTCCCTTACCGTTTTCCAATGAAAACAATAAAATCCGGATCGTTTGATGATCTGTTGGCAATTTCGGCAGAATGTGGAGAGGTGCCGTGTGGGGGAAGGGGAATGATGGAGAGAGAGTGGATAAACCCACCGGAAAACAAGGAAAATCAAGAGGAAAAAGCCAACACCCAAAAGAGTCCCCAGAAAAAAATAGAGAGACCCGTTGGAATTTTAACCGAGTAAAAAGTACAGAAATTGACGTTTTTCAATATAATTGTGTTGAAATGCTACTAATCAATTATTTTAACTCCTAAAATTTGATTAAAACTTGTTTTGCGGTCCTTTTTTTCGAAGTTTCGGACGAGCAGGTCTAAATGGGCTTTCAATGGACCCGTTAGAATTTTAACTAAGTAAAAAGTATAGAAATTGAGTTTTTGCAATATAATTGTGTTGAAAAGCTCCTAATAAATTACATGAACTCCGAAAATTTGATTAAAACTTGTTTTGCAGTCCTTATTGTAGAGGTTTCGGACGAGCGGGTCGAAATGGGCCTTCCAATGGACACGTTGGAATTTTAACTAAGTAAAGAGTACATAAATTGAGGTTTTGCAATATAATTGTGTTGAAAAGCTACTAATCAATTATTTGAACTCCTAAAATTTGATTAAAACTTGTTTTGTGGTCCATTTTGTCGAGGTTTCGGACGAGTAGGTCTAAATGGGCCTTTCAATAAACCCGTTGGAATTTTAACTGAGGAAAAAGTACATAAATTGAGGTTTTGCAATATAATTGTGTTGAAAAGCTACTAATCAATTATTTGACCTCCTAAAATTTGAATAAAACTTTTTTGCGGTCCTTTTTGTAGAGGTTTCGGACGAGCAGGTCTAAATGGGCGTTCAATGGGCCCGTTGGAATTTTAACTGAGTAAAAAGTATAAAAACTGAGGTTTTGCAATATAAGTGTGTTGAGAATCTCCTAATCATGATCTCCTAAATATTGATTAATACTTTTTTGTGGCCCTTTTTGTAGAGGTTTCGGATGAGCAGGTCTAAATGGGCCTTTCAATAGACCCGTTGGAATTTTAACTGAGTAAAAAGTACAGAAATTGAGCTTTTCCAATATAATTGTGTTGAAAAGCTACTAATCAATTATTTGAACTCCTAAAATTTTATTAAAACCTGTTTTCGCGGTCCTTTTTTTGAGGTTTCGGACGAGCATGTCTAAATGGGCTTTCAGTGGACCCGTTGGAAATTTAACTGAGTAATAAGTACAAAAATATAGTTTTTTCAATATAATATTGTTGAAAATCTCCTAATCATTTATTTGAACTCCTAAAATTTGATTAAAACTTTTTTGCGGTCCATTTTGTCGAGGTTTTGGACGAGCAGGTCTAAATGGGCTTCACAATGGACCCGTTGGTATTTTAACTGAGTAAAAAGTAGAGAAATTGAGGATTTGCAATATAATTGTGTTGAAAAGCTACTAATCAATTACTTGAACTCCTAAAATTTGAATGAAACTTCTTTTGTGGTCTTTTTTTGTCAAAGTTTCGGACGAGCGGGTCGAAATGGGCCTTTCAATGGACCCGTTGGAATTTTAATTGAGTATAAAGTACATAAATTGAGGTTTTGAAATATAATTATGTTGAAAAGCTCCTAATCAATTACATGAACTCCTAAAATTTGATCAAAACTTGTTTTGTAGTACTTTTTGTAGAGGTTTTGGACGAGCGAGTCGAAATGGGCCTTTAATGGACCCGTTGGAAATTTAACTCAGTTAAAAGTACATAAACTGAGGTTTTGCAATATAATTGTGTTGAAAAGCTTCTAATAAATTATTTGAACTCCTAAAATTTGAATAAAACTTTTTGTGGTCCTTTTTGTAGAGATTTTCAGACGAGCAGGTCTAAATGGGCCTTTCAATGGGCCCTTTGGAATTTTAACTGAGTAAAAAGTATAAAAATTGAGGTTTTTCAATATAATATTGTTGAAAATCTCCTAATCAATTATTTGAACTCCTAAAATTTGATTAAAACTTGTTTTGCGGTCATTTTTGTCGAGGTTTTGGACGAGCAGGTCTAAATGGGCTTTACAATGGACCCGTTGGAATTTTAACTGAGTAAAAAGTACAGAAATTGAGGTTTTGCAATATAATTGTGTTGAAAAGCTACTAATAAATTACTTGAACTCCTAAAATTTGATTAAAACCTCTTTTGTTGTCTTTTTTGTCGAGGTTTCGGACGAGCGGGTCGAAATGGGCCTTTCAATGGACCCGTTGGAATTTTAACTTAGTAAAAAGTATATAAATTGAGGTTTTTCAATATAATTGTGTGGAAAAGCACCTAATCAATTATTTGAACTCCTAAAATTTTAATAAAACTTCTTTGCGGTCCTTTTTGTAGAGGTTTCGGATGAGCAGGTCAAAATGGGCCTTTCAATGGGTCCGTTGGAATTTTAGCTGAGTAAAATGTATAAAAATTGAGACTTTTCAATATAATATTGTTGAAAATCTCTTAATCAATTATTTGAACTCCTAAAATTTGATTAAAACTTGTTTTGTGGTCCTTTTTGTCGAGGTTTTGGACGAGCAAGTCTAAATGGGCCTTACAATGGACCCGTTGGAATTTTAACTGAGTAAAAAGAACAGAAATTGAGTTTTTGCAATATAATTGTGTTGAAAAGCTACAAATCAATTATTTGAACTCCTAAAATTTGATTAAAACTTGTTTTGCGGTCCTTTTTGTCGAGGTTTCGGACGAGCAGGTCTAAATGGGCCTTTCAATGGACATGTTGGAATTTTAATTGAGTAAAAAGTGCAAAAATTGAGGGTTTTCAATATAATTGTGTTAAAAAGCTCCTAATTAATTATTTGAATTCCTAAAATTTGATTAAAACTTGTTTTGTGGTCCTTTTTGTAGAGGTTTCGGACGAGCAGGTCTAAATGGGCCTTTCAATGGACCCGTTAGAATTTTAACTGAGTAAAAAGTACAAAAATTGAGGTTTTGCAATATAATTGTGTTGAAAAGATACAAATCAATTATTTGAACTCCTAAAATTTGATTAAAATTTGTTTTGCGGTCCTTTTTGTAGAGGTTTCGGACGAGCAGGTCTAAATGGGCCTTCCAATGGACATGTTCTAATTTTAATTGAGTAAAAAGTACAGAAATTGATGTTTTGCAATATAATCGTGTTAAAAATATCCTAATCAATTTTATGATCTCCCAAATTTTGATTAAAACTTGTTTTGCGACCCTTTTTGTAGATGTTTCGGACGAGCAGGTTTAAATGGGCCTTTCAATGGACCCGTTGGAATTTTAACTTAGTAAAAAGTACAGAATTTGAGGTTTTGCAATATAATTGTGTTGAAAAGCTACTAAGCAAATATTTGAACTCCTAAAATTTGATTAAAACTTGTTTTGAGGTCCTTTTTGTCGAGGTTTCGGACGAGCAGGTCTAAATGGTCCTTTCAATGGACCCATTGGAATTTTAACTGAGTAAAAAGTACAGAATTTGAGGTTTTGCAAAATAATTATGTTGAAAAGATCCTAATCAATTACATGAACTCCTAGAATTTGATTAAAACTTGTTTTGCAGTCCTTTTGTAGAGGTTTCAGACGAGCGGGTCGAAATGGGCCTTTCAATGGACCCGTTGGAATTTTAACTGAGTAATAAGTCCATAAATTGAGGTTTTGCAATATAATTGTGTTTAAAATCTCCTAATCAATTACATGATCTCCTAAAATTGGACTAAAACTTGTTTTGCGGCCCCTTTTGTAGAGGTTTCAGAAGACCGGGTCTAAATGGGCCTTTGAATGGACCCGTTGGAATTTTAACTGAATAAAAATTATAAAATTGAGGGTTTTCAATATAATTGTTTTGAAAATCTCCTAATCAATTACATGAACTCCTAAAATTTGATTAAAACTTCTTTTGATATCCATTTTGTAGAGGTTTTGGACGAGCAGGTCTAAATGGGCCTTACAATGGACCCGTTGGAATTTTAACCGAGTAAAAAGTACAGAAATTGAGGTTTTGCAATATAATTGTGTTGAAAAACTACTAATAAATTACTTGAACTCCTAAAATTTGATTAAAACTTATTTTGTGGTCTTTTTTGTCGAGGTTTCGGACGAGCAGGTCTAAATGGGCCTTTCAATGGACCCGTTGGAATTTTAACTAAGTAAAAAGTAGATAAATTGAGGTTTTGCAATATAATTTTTTGAAATGCTCGTAATCAATTATTTGAACTTCTAAAATTTGAATAATACTTTTTTGTGGTCTTTTTTGTAGAGGTTTCGGACGAGCAGGTCTAAATGGGCCTTTCAATGAACTCGTTGGAATTTTAACTGAGTAAAAAGTATAAAAATTGAGGTTTTTCAATATCATTGTGTTGAAAAGCTTCTAATCAGTTATTTGAACTCCTAAAATTTGATAAAAACATGTTTTGCGGTCCTTTTTAACGAGGTTTCGGACGAGCAGGTCAAAATGGGCCTTTCAATAGACACGTTGGAATTTTAACTGAGTAAAAAGTAAAGAAATTGAGATTTTGCAATATAAGTGTGTTGAAAATCTCCTAATCAATTACATAACTCCTAAAATTTGATTAAAACTTGTTTTGTAGTCCTTTTTGTAGAGGTTTCGGACGAGCGAGTCGAAATGGGCCTTTCAATGGACCCGTTAGAATTTTAACATAGTAAAAACTACATAAATTGAGTTTTTGCAATATAATTTTGTTGAAAAGCTACTAATCAATTATTTGAACTCCTAAAATTTGAATAAAACATTTTTGCGGTCCTTTTTGTAGAGGTTTCGGACGAGCAAGTCTAAATGGGCCTTTCAATGGGCCCGTTGGAATTTGAACTTAGTAAAAAGTATAAAAATTGAGATTTTGCAATATAAGTGTGTTGAAAATCTCCTAATCATGATCTCCTAAATATTGATTAATACTTTTTTGCGGCCCTTTTTGTAGAGGTTTCGGGTGACCAGGTCTAAATGGGCCTTTCAATTGACCCGTTGGAATTTTAACTGAGTAAAAAGTACAGAAATTGAGGTTTTGCAATATAATTGTGTTGAAAAGCTACTAATCAATTATTTGAACTCCTAAAATTTGATCAAAACTTGTTTTGCGGTTCTTTTTTTCGAGGTTTCGGACGAGCAGGTCTGAATGAGCTTTCAATGGACCCATTGGAATTTTAACTGAGTAAAAAGTACAAAAATTGAGTTTTTTCAATATAATATTGTTGAAAATCTCCTAATCAATTATTTGAACTCTTAAAATTTGATTAAAACTTTTTTTGTTGTCCTTTTTGTCGAGGTTTTGGACGAGCAGGTCTAAATGGGCCTTACAATGGACCCGTTGGAATTTTAACTGAGTAAAAAGTACAGAAATTGAGGTTTTGCAATATAATTGTGTTGAAAAGCTCCTAATAAATTACATGAACTCCTAAAATTTGATTAAAACTTGTTTTGTAGTCCTTTTGTAGAGGTTTCGGACGAGCAAGTCGAAATGGGCCTTTCAATGGACCCGTTGGAATTTTAACTGAGTAAAAAGTACATAAATTGAGGTTTTGCAATATAATTGTGTGCAAAAGCACCTAATCAATTATTTGAACTCCTAAAATTTGAATAAAACTTTTTTGCGGTCCTTTTTGTAGAGGTTTCGGACGAGCAGGTCAAAATGGGCCTTTCAATAGGCCCGTTGGAATTTTAGCTGAGTAAAAAGTATAAAAATTGAGGCTTTTCATAATAATATTGTTGAAAATCTCCTAATCAATTATTTGGACTCCTAAAATTTGATTAAAACTTGTTTTGTGGTCCTTTTTGTCGAGGTTTTGGACGAGCATGTCTAAATGGGCCTTACAATGGACCCGTTGGAATTTTAACTGAGCAAAAAGTACAAAAATTGAGGTTTTGCAATATAATTGTGTTGAAAAGCTACTAATAAATTACTTGAACTCCTAAAATTTGATTAAAACTTCTTTTGTGGTCTTTTTTGTCGAGGTTTCGGACGAGCAGGTCTAAATAGGCCTTTCAATGGACATGTTGCAATTTTAATTGAGTAAAAAGTACAGAAATTGAGGTTTTGCAATATAATCGTGTTGAAAATCTCCTAATCAATTTCATGATCTCCTAAATTTTGATTAAAACTTGTTTTGCGGCCCTTTTTGTAGAGATTTCGGACGAGCAGGTCTAAATGGGCCTTTCAATGGACCCGTTGGAATTTTAACTGAGTAAAAAGTACAGAATTTGAGATTTTGCATTATAATTGTGTTTAAAAGCTACTAATTAATTATTTGAACTCCTAAATTTTGATTAAAACTTGTTTTGCGGTCCTTTTTGTCGTGGTTTCGGACTGCAGTTCTAAATGGGCCTTTCAATGGACCCGTTGGAATTTTAACTGAGTAAAAAGTACAGAAATTTAGGTTTAGCAATATAAGTGTGTTGAAAATCTCCTAATCAATTACATGATCTCCTAAAACTTGTTTTGCGGCCCTTTTTGTAGAGGTTTCAGATGACCAGGTCTAAATGGGCCTTTCAATGGACTCGTTGGAATTTTAACTGAGTAAAAAGTATAAAATTGAGGTTTTACAATATAATTGTTTTGGAAATCTCCTAATCAATTACATGAACTCCTAAAATTTGATTAAAACTTTTTTGCGGTCCTTTTTGTAGAGGTTTCGGACTAGCAGGTCTAAATGGGCTTTTCAAAGGGCCCGTTGGAATTTTAACTGAGTAAAAAGTACAGAAATTGAGGTTTTGCAATATTATTGGGTTGAAAAGCTCCTAATCAATTACATGAACTCCTAAAATTTGATTAAAACTTGTTTTGCAGTCCTTTTTGTAGAGGTTTCGGACGAGCGGGTCGAAATGGGCCTTTCAATGGACCCGTTGGAATTTTAACTGAGTAAAAAGTACATAAATTTAGGTTTTGCAATATAATTGTGTTGAAAAGCTCCTAATAAATTACATAAACTCCTAAAATTTGAATACAACTTGTTTTGCGGTCCTTTTTGTATCGGTATCAGACGAGCGGGACGAAATGTGCCTTTCAATGGACACGTTAGAATTTTAACTGAGTAAAAAGTACAGAAATTGAGGTTTTTCAATATAATTGTGTTGAAAATCTCCTAATCAATTACATGATCTCCTAAAATTTGATTAAAACTAGTTTTGCGGCCCTTTTTGTTGAGGTTCCGGACGAGCATGTCTAAATGGGCCTTTCAATGGACCCGTTAGAATTTTACCTGAGTAGAAAGTATAAAAATTGAGGTTTTGCATTATAATTATTGAAAAGCTCATAATCAATTATATGTACTCCTAAAATATGATCAAAACTTGTTTTGAGGTTTTTTATACAGAGGTTTCGGACGTGCGGGTCTAAATGGGCCTTTCAATGGACCCGTTGGAATTTTAACTGAGTAAAATGTATAAAAATTAAAGTTTTGCAATATAATTTTGTTGAAAAGCTCCTAATAATTTATTTGAACTCCTAAAATTTGATTAAAACTTTTTAGGGTCCTTTTTGTATCAGTTTCGAACGAGCAGGTCTAAATGGGCCTTACAATGGACCCGTTGGAATTTTAACTGAGTAAAAAGTACATATATTGAGGTTTTGCAATATAATTGTATTGAAAAGATCCTAATCAATTATATGAAATCCTAAGTTTTGATTAAAACTTGTTTTGCGGTCCTTTTTGCCGAGGTTTCGGACGAGCAAGTCTAAATGGGCCTTTCAATGGACCCGTTGGAATTTTAACTGACTAAAAAGTATAGAAATTGAGGTTTTGCAATATAATTGTGTTGAAAAGCTCATAATCAATTACATGAACTCCTAAAATTTGACTAAAACTTGTTATGCAGTCCTTTTTGTAGAGGTTTCGGATGAGCGGGTCGAAATGGGCCTTTCAATGGACCCGTTGGAATTTTAACTGAGTAAAAAGTATAAAAATTGAGGTTTTGCAATATAATTGTCTTGAAAATCTACTAATCAATTATTTGTACTCCTAAAATATGATCAAAACTTGTTTTGAGATCCTTTATAAAGAGGTTTCGGACGTGCGGGTCTAAATGGTCCTTTCAATGGACCCGTTGGAATTTTAACTGAGTAAAAAGTATAGAAATTCAGGTTTTGCAATATAATTGTGTTGAAAAGCTCCTAATCAATTAAATGAACTCCTAAAATTTGATTAAAACCTATTTTGCGATCCTTTTTGTCGAGGTTTCGGACGAGCAGGTCTAAATGGGCCTTTCAATGGACCATTTGGAATTTTAACTGAGTAAAAAGTACAAAAATTGAGGTTTTACAATATAATTGTTTTTAAAAGCTCCTAATCAATTATTTGAACTCCTAAAATTTGAATAAAACTTTTTTGCGGACCTTTTTGTCGAGGTTTTGGACGAGCAGGTCTAAATAGGCCTTTCAATGGACCCGTTGGAATTTTAACTGAGTAAAAAGTATAAAAATTGAGGTTTTGCAATATAATTGTGTTGAAAAGCTACTAATCAATTACTTGAAATCCTAAAATTTGAGTAAAACTTCTTTTGTGGTCCTTTTTGTTGAGGTTTCAGACGAGCAGGTTTATATAGGCCTTTCAATGGACCCGTTGGAATTTTAACTGAGTAAAAAGTATAGAAATTGAGGTTTTGCAATATAAGTGTGTTGAAAATCTCCTAATCAATTACATGATCTCCTAAATTTTGATTAAAACTTGTTTTGCGTCCATTTTTGTAGAGGTTTCGGACGAGCAGTTCTAAATGGGCCTTTCAATGGACCCGTTGGGATTTTAACCGAGTAAAAAGTATAAAATTGTGGCTTTTCAATATAATTGTGTTAAAAAGCTACTAATCAATTATTTGAACTCATAAAATTTGAATAAAACTTGTTTTGTGGTCCTTTTTGTCGAGGTTTCGAACGAGCAGGTCTAAATGGGCCTTTCAATGGTACCGTTGGAATTTTAACTGAGTAAAAAGTATAAAAATTGAAGGTTTTCAATATAATTGTGTTGAAAAGCTCCTAATCAATTATTTGAACTCCTAAAATTTGATTAAAACTAATTTTGCGATCCTTTTTGTCGATGTTACGGACGAGCAGGTCTAAATGGGCCTTTCAATGGGCTCGTATGAATTTTAACTGAGTAAAAAGTACAGAAGTTGAGGTCTTGCAATATAATTGTGTTGAAAAGCTCCTAATCAATTACATGAACTCCTAAAATTTGATTAAAACTTCTTTTGTGGCCCTTTTTGTCGAGGTTTCAGACCAGCGGGTCGAAATGAGCCTTTCAATGGACCCGTTGAAATTTTATCTGAGTAAAAAGTGCAGAAATTGAGGTTTTGCAATATAATTGTGATGAAAATCTCCTAATCAATTACATGATCTCCTAAGATTTTATTAAAACTTGTTTTGAGGCCCATTTTGTAGAGTTTTCGGACGACCGGGTCTGAATGGGCCTTTCAATGTACCCGTTGGAATTTTAATTGAGTAACAAGTATAAAAATTGAGGTTTTACAGTATAATTGTGTTGAATGTCTCCTAATCATTTATTTGAACTCCTAAAATTTGAATAAAACTTTTTTGCGGTCCTTTTTATAGAGGTTTCGGACGAGCAGGTCTAAATGGGCCTTTTAATGGACCCGTTGGAATTTTAACTGCGTAAAAAGTATAAAATTGAGGTTTTGCAATATAATTGTGTTGAAAACCTCCTAATAAATTATTTGAACATCTAAAATTTGATTAAAACTTGTTTTGTGGTCCTTTTTGTCAAGGTTTCGGACGACCAGGTCTAAATGGGCCTTTCAATGGACCCGTTGGAATTATAACTAAGTAAAAAGTACAGAAATTGAGGTTTTGCAATTTAATTCTGTTCAAAAGCTCCTAATCAATTACATGAACTCCTAAATTTTGATTAAAACTTGTTTTCCAGTCCCTTTTGTAGAGGTTTCGGACGAGCGAGTCGAAATGGGCCTTTCAATGGACCCGTTGGAATTTTTTTTTTTGAAAAAAGGCCTCATTAAAAACCCCTCTAATCACCTTGTGCCGAAGCACAAAGTGAACCTAAGGGGAAAAGAGTGCCCTGAGTGTTGTTATTATTATAACAAGAAAAAGGCTGAGAATCAGCCAGTACATCGACGTTAATACAGTCAGGAACAACTGAATCAAAGTACACAGAAGAGGTAAAGCGTAAAGCCCAAGTGGCTAAGTTATGGGCCATAAAATTGGCCGATCTAGGTACAAAAGAAAGAGTGATTAAAGGAAAAGATCTAAGCAAGGCTTGCGTATCTGCAATCTGTGGTCCCAGCAGGGAGTTGTCCTCAGTGGTGCGCGAGAGCTTGTTGACCACCGTAGCCGAGTCGGATTCAATGAGCACCTCGCCCCACCCTCTATCTCGGGTCATCATGATACCCGCAATGATGGCATGTAGTTCGACCATGGTGGCATCATGACAGCCTGCCTCATGGACAGCACATCCTCCAACAATCGAGCCATGTGCATCCCTGGCAATGACTCCGACAGCTGCATCACTAGATCCTGGATGAAAGGCTTCGTCTACGTTTATCTTTATACAGCCCGGGCTTGGCGGCTTCCATCGTGGGGGGGCTGCGGCTGGTACGGCGGCTGAGTCTTTGGGAATGAACCCAGTCATTACGACGGTTCCAGATATTCCAAATCGTTGTGAGTAGCAGAGCAAAGCCGGAGGCGTCTAAACAATAAGTTCCTTCTGACAGCCATGCCACCATTGTGCTTGTGTTACTGGTGTAGACGCTCGATGGGAGTCCCACTAGGCGGAGAACATCCTGAGCAGTTGGGCAATCACGAAGGGCATGCATAGCGGATTCCAACACCGCTGGGCAAAATGGACAATGTCCATCTGTATGATGTATCGCTCTGAGCTTTTCCCCCGTGGGTAAGGCATCACGGCCCGCTCGCCAGCTGAAAGAGCGTATTTTTGGCAAAGTCGGAGATTTAGATATTACCTTCCAGAGACGTGTAGGTCGCTGCAGCGGCCTCGCAGGTTGATGAAGAAAAAAGTACCCTGACCTGACTGTATAGTTCCCAGAGTCATGTTGTCCCCAGACCAGTTTGTCCGGTCTATCCTTATAAATTGGAACCCGGATGATACTATCGACATCATCCTTGTCGAAATCATTTCAAAGTTTGGACTCATCCCATGAAGCACAGTCACGCAACATGTAGTCCCGACAACGCAATGGGAGCTCTTCATTGTCCATATATTGTCCAAAAAGCGTAATCGGTTTATCCCCTCCCCATGTATCACTGAGCAGACGTATTGAGCTCTTGATCCCGGGCCGCCAAAAATAACCAGGCCCCAGGGAGTGGATTGCGTGGTGCAAACCTTTCCAGGCGAACGAAGCCCGCTTGTCTGCCGAGGCGTTCAGGAGATCGCCGGAAGGGTAGTATTTAGCGCGAAAGACCCTTGCCAAGAGAGAGTCCGGATGTGACAGCAGATGCCAAATTTGCTTCCCTAAAAGGGCAATATTAAAGGAACGCAGGTCGCGGAAACCTAGGCCTCCCACATTCTTAGGCGTGCAGAGAGAATCCCACGACAAAAGCGGCCAGCCACGCTTATTACTACGACCTGACCACCAATATCGCCGTATTGACACAGTAATGTCATCAATTATGTTTTGGGGTAAGAGATAGCAGGACATCACATATTGTGGCATAGCTTGTGCGACAGCCTTAATGAGGATTTCTCTTCCACTATATGAAAGGAAACTATTATCCCATTTGCTCATACGGGATTGGACTTTATCTCTCACAAAGCCTAAGGAGGCAGTCCTATTCTTTTTGATTAAAAGGGGGACTCCCAAATATATGCCTGGATCATCCACTAGGCGTACACCCAGAGTTGAACGCATAGCATGGAGAAAAGCGGAGGAACACCCGCGACTGCAGTAAGCGGTAGACTTATCAAAGTTTACCGTTTGACCGGAAGATGATGCATATAGGGAAAGGACGTAACGCAATCTATCCACTTCTGCTGTTTCATTGCGGAGAAATACCAAACTATCATCTGCGAAGAGGAGATGTGTAACCATGGGTCCTCGGCGACTAGCACTAAGTCCCGAGAGGCGTCCTTCTTTTTGCTCTGTTTCCAAGGCCGCTGAGAGCCCTTGGGAGCAAATGAGAAACAGGAAAGGTGACAGAGGGTCACCTTGACGGATATTCCGGGTAGGGAAGAATTCCTCTGAAATCGTGCCGTTAATTCTTACCGAAAAGGAGACCGAGGAGACACAACGTAGGATAAGGTTAACCCAATCCCTAGCAAACCCCATATGGAGCATGACATCCCTTAGAAAGGACCATTCTACCCTATCGAAGGCTTTTTCCATATCGAGTTTGACAGCCGCCCCTTAGGAGGATAGAGTGCCACTAGAGTGAAGGGTATGCACCAGCTCATGTGCGATCAAAATATTGTCGGTAATATTGCGGCCGCTAATGAAGACTGCTTGCGAGTCGCTGATACAAGAAGAAAGGGATAGCTTCAGGCGATTCACAAGAACCTTTGAAACCGTCTTGTAAATGACGGTACACAGGCTGATCGGACGAAAATGCTTCATAGTGGTGGGGTCAGAAATCTTAGGTGTAAGCACTATTACCGATCAGTTAACCGATGCCATATCGGCTTTCCCATGTAGGAGATCCATGCAAAGTGGACCCGTTGGAATTTTAACTAAGTAAAAAGTATAAAAATTGAGGTTTTAAAATATAATTGTGTTGAAAATCTCCTAATCAATTATTTGAACTCCTAAAATTTGAATAAAACTTTTTTGCGGTCCTTTTTGTAGAGGTTTCGGACGAGCAGGTCAAAATGGGCCTTTTGATGGACCTGTTGGAATTTTAACTACGTAAAAAGTATAAAATTAAGGTTTTGCAATATAATTGTGTTGAAAAGCTCCTAATAAATTATTTGAACTCCTAAAATTTGATTAAAACTTGTTTTGCGGTCCTTTTTGTCGAGTTTTCGAACGAGCATGTCTAAATGGGCCTTTCAATGGACCCGTTAGATTTTTAACTGAGTAAAAGTACATAAATTGAGGTTTGCAATATAATTGTGTTGAAAACCTCCTAATAAATTACATGAACTCCTAATTTTGAATAAAACTTGTTTTGCAGTCCTTTTTGTAGAGGTTTCGGAGGAGCGTGTCGAAATGGGCCTTTCAATGGACCCGTTGGAATTTTAATTGAGAAAAAAGTGCAGAAATTGAGGTTTTGCAATATAATAGTGTTGAAAATCTCATAATCAATTATTTGAACTCCTAAAATTTCAATAAATCTTTTTTGCGGTCCTTTTGTAGAAGTTTCGGACGAGCAGGTCTAAATGGGCCTTTTAATGGGCCCGTTGGAATTTTAACAGAGTAAAAAGTATAAAAATGGAGGTTTTACAATATAATTGTTTTGAAAAGATACTAATCTATTATTGGAACTCCTAAAATTTGAGTAAAACTTGTTTTACGGTCCTTTTTGTCGAGGTTTCGGACGAGCGGGTCTAAATGGGCCTTTTAATGGCCCCGTATGAATATTAACTGAGTAAAAAGTACAGAAATTGAGGTTTTGCAATATAATTATGTTGAAAAGCTCCTAATCAATTACAGGATCCCCTAAAATTTGATTAAAACTTGTTTTTCGGCCCTTTTTGTAGAGGTTTCAGACGACCAGGTCTAAATGGGCCTTTCAATGGACCCGTTGGAATTTTAACTGAGTAAAAAGTATAAAAATTGAGGTTTTACAATATAATTGTTTTGAAAATATTCTAATCAATTATTTGAACTTCTAAAATTTGAATAAAACTTTTTTGCGCTCCTTTTTGTAGAGGTTTCAGACGAGCAGGTCTAAATGGGCCTTTCAATGGACCCGTTGGAATTTTAACTGCGTAAAAAGTATAAAATTGAGGTTTTGCAATATAAGTGTGTTGAAAAGATCCTAATCAATTATTTGAACTCCTAAAATTTGATTAAAACTTGTTTTGCGATCCTTTTTGTCTAGGTTTTAGACGAGCAGGTCTAAATGGGCCTTTCAATGGACCCGTTGGAATTTTAACTGAGTAAAAAGTACAGAAATTGAGGTTTTGTAATATAATTGTGTTGAAAAGCTCCTAATCAATTACATGAACTCCTAAAATTTGATTAAAACTTGTTTTGCAGTCCTTTTTGTAGAGGTTTCGGACGAGCGAGTCGAAATGGGCCTTGCAATGGACCCGTTGGAATTTTAACTGGGTAATAAGTACAGAAATTGAGGTTTTGCAATATAATTGTGTTGAAAAGCTCCTAATAAATTATTTGAACACCTAAAATTTGAATAAAACTTTTTTGCGGTCCTTTTTGTAGAGGTTTCGGACGAGCAGGTCTAAATGGGCCTTTCAATGGGCCCATTGGAATTTTAGCTGAGTAAAAAGTATAAAAATTGAGTCTTTTCAATATAATATTGTTTAAAATCTCCTAATCAATTATTTGAACTCCTAAAATTTGATTAAAACTTTTTTGTGGTCCTTTTTGTCGAGGTTTTGTACGAGCAGGTCTAAATGGGCCTTACAATGGACCCGTTGGAATTTTAACTGAGTAAAAAGTACAGAAATTGAGGTTTTGCAATATAATTGTGTTGAAAAGCTACTAATAAATTACTTGAACTCCTAAAATTTGATTAAAACTTCTTTTGTTGTCTTTTTTGTCGAGGTTTCGGACGAGCAGGTCTAAATGGGCCTATCAATGGATATGTTGGAATTTTAATTGAGTAAAAAGTACAGAAATTGAGGTTTTGCAATATAATCGTGTTGAAAATCTCCTAATCAATTACATGATCTCCTAAATTTTGATTAAAACTTGTTTTGCGGCCCTTTTTGTAGAGATTTCGGACGAGCAGGTCTAAATGGGCCTTTCAATGGACCCGTTGGAATTTTAACTGAGTAAAAAGTACAGAATTTGAGGTTTTGCAATATAAATGTGTTGAAAAGCTACTAATTCATTATTTGAACTCCTTAAATTTGATTAAAACTTGTTTTGCGGTCCTTTTTGTCGAGGTTTCGGACGAGCAGGTCTAAATGGGCCTTTCAATGGACCTGTTGGAATTATAACTGAGTAATAAGTACATAAATTGAGGTTTTTCAATATAATTGTGTTGAAAATCTCCTAATCAATTACATGAAATCCTAAAATTTGACTTAAACTTGTTTTGCGGCCCTTTTTGTATAGGTTTCAGATAACCAGGTCTAAATGGGCCTTTCAATGGACCCGTTGGAATTTTAACTGAGTAAAAAGTATAAAATTGAGGTTTTGCAATATAATTGTTTTGGAAATCTCCTAATCAATTACATGAACTCCTAAAATTTGATTTTAACTTGTTTTGCAGTCCTTTTTGTGGAGGTTTCGGACGAGCGAGAGGAAATGGGCATTTCAATGGACCCGTTGGAATTTTAACTGAGTAAAAAGTACAAAAATTGAGGTTTTGCAATATAATTTTTTGAAATGCTCCAAATCAATTATTTGAACTACTAAAATTTGAATAATACTTTTTTGTGGTCCTTTTTGTTGATGTTTCGGACGAGCAGGTCTAAATGTGCCTTTCAATGAACTCGTTGGAATTTTAACTGAGTAAAAAGTATAAAAATTAAGGTTTTTCAATATAATTGTGTTGAAAAGCTCCTAATCAATTATTTGAACTCCTAAAATTTGATTAAAACATGTTTTGCGGTCCTTTTTGTCGAGGTTTCGGACGAGTAGGTCAAAAATGGGCCTTTCAATAGACACGTTGGAATTTTAACTGAGTAAAAAGTACATAAATTGAGATTTTGCAATATAAGTGTGTTGAAAATCTCCTAATCAATTACATGAACTCCTAAAATTTGATTAAAATTTGTTTTGCAGTCCTTTTTGTAGAGGTTTTGGACGAGCGAGTCGAAATGGGCCTTTCATTGGACCCGTTGGAATTTTAACTGAGTAAAAAGTACATAAATTGAGGTTTTGAAATATAATTGTGTTGAAAAGCTCCTAATTAATTATTTGAACTCCTAAAATTTGATTAAAACAATTTTTGCGGTCCTTTTTGTCGAGGTTTCGGACGAGCAGGTCTAAATGGGCCTTTCAATGGACCTGTTGGAATTTTAACTGAGTAATAAGTACATAAATTGAGGTTTTTCAATATAATTGTGTTGAAAATCTCCTAATCAATTACATGAAATCCTAAAATTTGACTTAAACTTGTTTTGCGGCCCTTTTTGTATAGGTTTCAGATGACCAGGTCTAAATGGGCCTTTCAATGGACCCGTTGGAATTTTAACTGAGTAAAAAGTATAAAAGTGAGGTTTTGCAATATAATTGTTTTGGAAATCTCCTAATCAATTACATGAACTCCTAAAATTTGATTAAAACTTGTTTTGCAGTCCTTTTTGTGGAGGTTTCGGACGAGCGAGCGGAAATGGGCATTTCAATGGACCCGTTGGAATTTTAACTGAGTAAAAAGTACAAAAATTGAGGTTTTGCAATATAATTTTTTGAAATGCTCCTAATCAATTATTTGAACTACTAAAATTTGAATAATACTTTTTTGTGGTCCTTTTTGTTGATGTTTCGGACGAGCAGGTCTAAATGGGCCTTTCAATGAACTCGTTAGAATTTTAACTGAGTAAAAAGTATAAAAATTAAGGTTTTTCAATATAATTGTGTTGAAAAGCTCCTAATCAATTATTTGAACTCCTAAAATTTGATTAAAACATGTTTTGCGGTCCTTTTTGTCGAGGTTTCGGACGAGTAGGTCAAAAATGGGCCTTTCAATAGACACGTTGGAATTTTAACTGAGTAAAAAGTACAGAAATTGAGATTTTGCAATATAAGTGTGTTGAAAATCTCCTAATCAATTACATGAACTCCTAAAATTTGATTAAAACTTGTTTTGCAGTCCTTTTTGTAGAGGTTTCGGACGAGCGAGTCGAAATGGGCCTTTCAATGGACCCGTTGGAATTTTAACTGAGTAAAAAGTACATAAATTGAGGTTTTGAAATATAGTTGTGTTGAAAAGCTCCTAATTAATTATTTGAACTCCTAAAATTTGATTAAAACAATTTTTGCGGTCCTTTTTGTAGAGGTTTCGGACGAGCAGGTCTAAATGGGCCTTTCAATGGACCTGTTGGAATTTTAACTGAGTAATAAGTACATAAATTGAGGTTTTTCAATATAATTGTGTTGAAAATCTCCTAATCAATTACATGAAATCCTAAAATTTGACTTAAACTTGTTTTGCGGCCCTTTTTGTATAGGTTTCAGATGACCAGGTCTAAATGGGCCTTTCAATGGACCCGTTGGAATTTTAACTGAGTAAAAAGTATAAAAGTGAGGTTTTGCAATATAATTGTTTTGGAAATCTCCTAATCAATTACATGAACTCCTAAAATTTGATTAAAACTTGTTTTGCAGTCCTTTTTGTGGAGGTTTCGGACGAGCGAGTGGAAATGGGCATTTCAATGGACCCGTTGGAATTTTAACTGAGTAAAAAGTACAAAAATTGAGGTTTTGCAATATAATTTTTTGAAATGCTCCTAATCAATTATTTGAACTACTAAAATTTGAATAATACTTTTTTGTGGTCCTTTTTGTTGATGTTTCGGACGAGCAGGTCTAAATGGGCCTTTCAATGAACTCGTTAGAATTTTAACTGAGTAAAAAGTATAAAAATTAAGGTTTTTCAATATAATTGTGTTGAAAAGCTCCTAATCAATTATTTGAACTCCTAAAATTTGATTAAAACATGTTTTGCGGTCCTTTTTGTCGAGGTTTCGGACGAGTAGGTCAAAAATGGGCCTTTCAATAGACACGTTGGAATTTTAACTGAGTAAAAAGTACAGAAATTGAGATTTTGCAATATAAGTGTGTTGAAAATCTCCTAATCAATTACATGAACTCCTAAAATTTGATTAAAACTTGTTTTGCAGTCCTTTTTGTAGAGGTTTCGGACGAGCCAGTCGAAATGGGCCTTTCAATGGACCCGTTGGAATTTTAACTGAGTAAAAAGTACATAAATTGAGGTTTTGAAATATAATTATGTTGAAAAGCTCCTAATTAATTATTTGAACTCCTAAAATTTGATTAAAACAATTTTTGCGGTCCTTTTTGTAGAGGTTTCGGACGAGCAGGTCTAAATGGGCCTTTCAATGGACCTGTTGGAATTTTAACTGAGTAATAAGTACATAAATTGAGGTTTTTCAATATAATTGTGTTGAAAATCTCCTAATCAATTACATGAAATCCTAAAATTTGACTTAAACTTGTTTTGCGGCCCTTTTTGTATAGGTTTCAGATGACCAGGTCTAAATGGGCCTTTCAATGGACCCGTTGGAATTTTAACTGAGTAAAAAGTATAAAAGTGAGGTTTTGCAATATAATTGTTTTGGAAATCTCCTAATCAATTACATGAACTCCTAAAATTTGATTAAAACTTGTTTTGCAGTCCTTTTTGTGGAGGTTTCGGACGAGCGAGCGGAAATGGGCATTTCAATGGACCCGTTGGAATTTTAACTGAGTAAAAAGTACAAAAATTGAGGTTTTGCAATATAATTTTTTGAAATGCTCCTAATCAATTATTTGAACTACTAAAATTTGAATAATACTTTTTTGTGGTCCTTTTTGTTGATGTTTCGGACGAGCAGGTCTAAATGGGCCTTTCAATGAACTCGTTGGAATTTTAACTGAGTAAAAAGTATAAAAATTAAGGTTTTTCAATATAATTGTGTTGAAAAGCTCCTAATCAATTATTTGAACTCCTAAAATTTGATTAAAACATGTTTTGCGGTCCTTTTTGTCGAGGTTTCAGACGAGTAGGTCAAAATCGGGCCTTTCAATAGACACGTTGTAATTTTAACTGAGTAAAAAGTACAGAAATTGAGATTTTGCAATATAAGTGTGTTGAAAATCTCCTAATCAATTACATGAACTCCTAAAATTTGATTAAAACTTGTTTTGCAGTCCTTTTTGTAGAGGTTTCGGACGAGCGAGTCGAAATGGGCCTTTCAATGGACCTGTTGGAATTTTAACTGAGTAAAAAGTACATAAATTGAGGTTTTGAAATATAATTGTGTGGAAAAGCTTCTAATTAATTATTTGAACTCCTAAATTTTGATTAAAACAATTTTTGCGGTTTCAATGGACCTGTTTGAATTTTAACTGAGTAATAAATACATAAATTGAGGTTTTTCAATATAATTGTGTTGAAAATCTCCTAATCAATTACATGAAATCCTAAAATTTGACTTAAACTTGTTTTGCGGCCCTTTTTGTATAGGTTTCAGATGACCAGGTCTAAATGGGCCTTTCAATGGACCCGTTGGAATTTTAACTGAGTAAAAAGTATAAAAGTGAGGTTTTGCAATATAATTGTTTTGGAAATCTCCTAATCAATTACATGAACTCCTAAAATTTGATTAAAACTTGTTTTGCAGTCCTTTTTGTGGAGGTTTCGGACGAGCGAGCGGAAATGGGCATTTCAATGGACCCGTTGGAATTTTAACTGAGTAAAAAGTACAAAAATTGAGGTTTTGCAATATAATTTTTTGAAATGCTCCTAATCAATTATTTGAACTACTAAAATTTGAATAATACTTTTTTGTGGTCCTTTTTGTTGATGTTTCGGACGAGTAGGTCTAAATGGGCCTTTCAATGAACTCGTTGGAATTTTAACTGAGTAAAAAGTATAAAAATTAAGGTTTTTCAATATAATTGTGTTGAAAAGCTCCTAATCAATTATTTGAACTCCTAAAATTTGATTAAAACATGTTTTGCGGTCCTTTTTGTCGAGGTTTCGGACGAGTAGGTCAAAATGGGCCTTTCAATAGACACGTTGGAATTTTAACTGAGTAAAAAGTACAGAAATTGAGATTTTGCAATATAAGTGTTGAAAATCTCCTAATCAATTACATGAACTCCTAAAATTTGATTAAAACTTGTTTTGCAGTCCTTTTTGTAGAGGTTTCGGACGAGCGAGTCGAAATGGGCCTTTCAATGGACCCGTTGGAATTTTAACTGAGTAAAAAGTACATAAATTGAGGTTTTGCAATATAATTGTGTTTAAAAGCTCCTAATCAATTATTTGAACTCCTAATATTTGAATAAAACATTTTCTCGGTCCTTTTTGTAGAGGTTTCGGACGAGCAGGTCTAAATGGGCCTTTCAATGGACCCATTGGAATTTTAACTGAGTAAAAAGTACAGAAATTGAGGTTTTGCAATGTAATTGTGTTGAAAAGCTCCTAATCATTTACATGAACTCCTAAAATTTGATTATAACTTGTTTTGCAGTCCTTTTTGTAGAGGTTTCGGACGAGCGGGTCTAAATGGGCCTTTCAATGGACCCGTTGGAATTTTAACTGAGTAAAAAGTAAAGAAATTGAGGTTTTGCAAGATAATTGTGTTGAAAAGCTCCTAATAAATTACATGAACTCCTAAAATTTGATTAAAACTTGTTTTGCAGTCCGTTTTGTAGAGGTTTCGGACGAGCGGGTCGAAATGGGCCTTTCAATGGACCCGTTGGAATTTTAACTGAGAAAAAAGTACATAAATCGAGGTTTTGCAATATAATTGTGTTGAAAAGCGCCTAATCAATTATTTGAACTCCTAATATTTGAATAAAACATTTTTGCGGTCCTTTTTGTAGATGTTTCGGACGAGCAGGTCTAAATGGGCCTTTCAATGAACCCGTTAGAATTTTAACTGAGTAAAAAGTACAGAAATTGAGGTTTTGCAATATAATTGTGTTGAAAAGCTCATAATCAATTACATGAACTCCTAAAATTTGATTAAAACTTTTTTGTGGTCCTTTTTGTAGAGGTTTCGGACGAGCGGGTCTAAATGGGCCTTTCAATGGACCCGTTGGAATTTTAACTGAGTAAAAAGTACAGAAATTGAGGTTTTGCAATATAATTGTGTTGAAAATCTCCTAATCAATTACATGAACTCCTAAAATTTGATTAAAACTTGTTTTGCAGTCCTTTTTGTAGAGGTTTCGGACGAGCGAATCGAAATGGGCCTTTCAATGGACCCGTTAGAATTTTAACTGAGTAAAAAGTACATAAATTGAGGTTTTGAAATATAATTGTGTTGAAAAGCTCCTAATTAATTATTTGAACTCCTAAAATTTGAATAAAACTTTTTCGCGGTCCTTTTTGTAGAGGTTTCAGACGAGCAGGTCTAAATGGGCCTTTAAATGGGCCCGTTGGAATTTTAACTAAGTAAACAGTATAAAAATTGAGGTTTTTCAATATAATATTGTTGAAAATCTCCTAATCAATTATTTGAACTCCTAAAATTTGATTAAAACATCTTTTGTGGTCCTTTTTGTCGAGGTTTTGGACGAGCAGGTCTAAATGGGCCTTACAATGGACCCGTTGGAATTTTAACTGTGTAAAAAGTACAGAAAATGAGGTTTTGCAATATAATTGTGATGAATATCTAATAATAAATTACTTGAACTCCTTAATCTTGATTAAAACTTCTTTTGTGGTCTTTTTTGTTGAGGTTTCGGACGAGTCGGTCGAAATGGGCCTTTCAATGGGCTCGTTGGAATTTTAACTGAGTAAAAAGTACATAAATTGAGGTTTTGCAATATAATTGTGTTGAAAAGCTCATAATCAATTATTTGAACTCCTAAAATTTGAATAAAACTTTTTTGCGGTCCTTTTTGTAGAGGTTTCGGACTAGCAGGTCTAAATGGGCCTTTCAATGGGCCCGTTGGAATTTTAACTGAGTAAAAAGTATAAAAATTGAAGTTTTTCAATATAATATTGTTGAAAATCTCCTAATCAATTATTTGAACTCCTAAAATTTGATTAAAACCTGTTTTGTCGTCCATTTTGTCGAGGTTTTGGACGAGCAGGTCTAAATGGGCCTTACAATGGACCCGTTGGAATTTTAACTGAGTAAAAAGTACAGAATTGAGGTTTTGCAATATAATAGTGTTAAAAAGCTACTAATAAATTACTTGAACTCCTAAAATTTGATTAAAACTTCTTTTGTGGTATTTTTTGTCGAGGTTTCGGACGAGCAGGTCTAAATGGGCCTTTCAATGGACCCATTGGAATTTTAACTGAGTAAAAAGTATAGAAATTGAGGTTTTGCAATATAAGTGTGTTGAAAATCTCCTAATCAATTACACGATCTCCTAAATTTTGATTAAAACTTGCTTTGCGGCACATTTTGTAGAGGTTTCGGACGAGCAGGTCTAAATGGGCCTTTCAATGGACCCGTTAGAATTTTAACTGAGTAAAGAGTACAGAAATTTAGGTTTTGCAATATAATTGTGTTGAAAAGCTCCTAATCAATTATTTGAACTCCTAAAATTTGATTAAAACTTGTTTTGCGGTCCTTTTTGTTGATGTTTCGGACGAGCAGGTCTAAATAGGCCTTTCAATAGACCCGTTGGAATTTTAATTGAGTAAAAAGTACAGAAAATGAGGTTTTGCAATATAAGTGTGTTGAAAATCTCCTAATCAATTACTTGATCTCCTAAAATTTGATTAAAAAATATTTTGCGGCCGTTTTTGTAGAAGTTTTGGACGAGCAGGTCTAAATGAGCCTTACAATGGACCCATTGGAATTTTAACTGAGTAAAAAGTATAGAACTTGAGGTTTTGCAATATAATTGTGTTGAAAAGCTACTAATCAATTATTTGAACTATTAAAATTTGATTAAAACTTCTTTTGCGGTCCTTTTTGTCGAGGTTCCGGATGAGTAGGTCTAAGTGGGCCTTTCAATGGACCCATTGGAATTTTAACTTAGTAAAAAGTACAGAAATTGAGGTTTTGCAATATAAGTGTGTTGAAAATATCCTTATCAATTACATGATCTCCTAAATTTTTATTAAAACTTGTTTTGCGTCCGTTTTTGTCGAGGTTTCGGACGAGCAGGTCTAAATGGGCCTTTCAATGGACCCGTTGGAATTTTAACTGAGTAAAAAGTATAGAAATTCAGGTTTTGCAATATAATTTTGTTGAAAAGCTCCTAATCAATTAATTGAACTCCTAAAATTTGATTAAAACCAATTTTGCGATCCTTTTTGTCGAGGTTTGGGACGAGCAGGTCTAAATGGGCCTTTCAATGGACCCGTTGGAATTTTAACTGAGTAAAAAGTACAGAAATTGAGGTTTTGAAATATAATTGTTTTGAAAAGCTCGTAATCAATTATTTGAACTCCTAAAATTTGAATAAAACTTTTTTGCGGTCCTTTTTGTCGAGGTTTCAGACGAGCAGGTCTAAATGGGCCTTTCAATGGACCCGTTGGAATTTTAACTGAGTAAAAAGTATAAAAATTGAGGTTTTGCAATATAATTGTGTTGAAAAGCTACTAATCAATTACTTGAAATCCTAAAATTTGAGTAAAACTTCTTTTGTGGTCCTTTTTGTTGAGGTTTCAGACGAGCAGGTTTATATGGGCCTTTCAATGGACCCGTTGGAATTTTAACTGAGTAAAAAGTATAGAAATTGAGGTTTTGCAATATAAGTGTGTTGAAAATCTCCTAATCAATTACATGATCTCCTAAATTTTGATTAAAACTTGTTTTGCTGCCATTTTTGTAGAGGTTTCAGACGAGCAGGTCTAAATGGGCCCTTCAATGGACCCGTTGGGATTTTAACCGAGTAAAAAGTATAAAATTGAGGTGTTTCAATATAATTGTGTTGAAAATCTACTAATCAATTATTTGAACTCATAAAATTTGAATTAAACTTGTTTTGTGGTCCTTTTTGTCGAGGTTTCGAACGAGCAGGTCTAAACGGGCCTTTCAATGGACCCGTATGAATTTTAACTGAGTAAAAAGTACAGAAATTGAGGTCTTGCAATATAATTGTGTTGAAAAGCTCCTAATCAATTACATGAACTCCTAAAATTTGATTAAAACTTCTTTTGTGGCCCTTTTTGTCGAGGTTTCGGACCAGCGGGTCGAAATGAGCCTTTCAATGGACCCGTTGAAATTTTAACTGAGTAAAATGTGCAGAAATTGAGGTTTTGCAATATAATTGTGATTAAAATCTCCTAATCAATTACATGATCTCCTAAGAGTTTATTAAAACTTGTTTTGAGGCCCATTTTGTAGAGTTTTCGGACGACCGGGTCTAAATGGGCCTTTCAATGTACCCGTTCGAATTTTAATTGAGTAAAAAGTATAAAAATTGAGGTTTTACAGTATAATTGTGTTGAATGTCTCCTAATCAATTATTTGAACTCCTAAAATTTGAATAAAACCTTTTTGCGGTCCTTTTTATAGAGGTTTCGGACGAGCAGGTCTAAATGGGCCTTGTAATGGACCCGTTGGAATTTTAACTGCGTAAAAAGTATAAAATTGAGGTTTTGCAATATAATTGAGTTGAAAACCTCCTAATAAATTATTTGAACACCTAAAATTTGATTAAAACTTGTTTTGTGGTCCTTTTTTTCACGATTTCGGACGACCAGGTCTAAATGGGCCTTTCAATGGACCCGTTGGAATTATAACTAAGTAAAAAGTATAGAAATTGAGGTTTTGTAATTTAATTCTGTTGAAAAGCTCCTAATCAATTACATGAACTCCTAAATTTTGATTAAAACTTGTTTTCCAGTCCCTTTTGGAGAGGTTTCGGACGAGCGAGTCGAAATGGGCCTTTCAATGGACCCGTTGGAATTTTAACTGAGTAAAAAGTACAGAAATTGAGATTTTGCAATATAATTGTGTTGAAAAGCTCCTAATCAATTATTTGAACTCCTAAAATTTGAATAAAACTTTTTTGCGGTCCTTTTTGTCGAGGTTTCAGACGAGCAGGTCTAAATGGGCCTTTCAATGGACCCGTTGGAATTTTAACTGAGTAAAAAGTATAAAAATTCAGGTTTTGCAATATAATTGTGTTGAAAAGCTACTAATCAATTACTTGAAATCCTAAAATTTGAGTAAAACTTCTTTTGTGGTCCTTTTTGTTGAGGTTTCAGACGAGCAGGTTTATATGGGCCTTTCAATGGACCCGTTGGAATTTTAACTGAGTAAAAAGTATAGAAATTGAGGTTTTGCAATATAAGTGTGTTGAAAATCTCCTAATCAATTACATGATCTCCTAAATTTTGATTAAAACTTGTTTTGCGGCCATTTTTGTAGAGGTTTCGGACGAGCAGGTCTAAATTGGCCTTTCAATGGACCCGTTGGGATTTTAACCGAGTAAAAAGTATAAAATTAAGGTTTTTCAATATAATTGTGTTGAAAATATACTAATCAATTATTTGAACTCATAAAATTTGAATAAAACTTGTTTTGTGGTCCTTTTTGTCGAGGTTTCGAACGAGCAGGTCTAAATGGGCCTTTCAATGGACTCGTATGAATTTTAACTGAGTAAAAAGTGCAGAAATTGAGGTTTTGCAATATAATTGTGATGAAAATCTCCTAATCAATTACATGATCTCCTAAGAATTTATTAAAATTTGTTTTGAGGCCCATTTTGTAGAGTTTTCGGACGACCGGGTCTAAATGGGCCTTTCAATGTACCCGTTCGAATTTTAATTGAGTAAAAAGTATAAAAATTGAGGTTTTACAATATAATTGTGTTGAAAATCTTCTAATCAATTATTTGAACTCCTAAAATTTGAATAAAACTTTTTTGCGGTCCTTTTTATAGAGGTTTCGGACGAGAAGGTCTAAATGGGCCTTTTAATGGACCCGTTGGAATTTTAACTGTGTAAAAAGTATAAAATTGAGGTTTTGCAATATAATTGAGTTGAAAACCTCCTAATAAATTATTTGAATACCTAAAATTTGATTAAAACTTGTTTTGTGGTCCTTTTTGTCACGGTTTCGGACGACCAGGTTTAAATGTGCCTTTCAATGGACCCATTGGAATTATAACTAAGTAAAAAGTACAGAAATTGAGGTTTTGTAATTTAATTCTGTTGAAAAGCTCCTAATCAATTACATGAACTCGTAAATTTTGATTAAAACTTGTTTTCCTGTCCCTTTTGTAGAGGTTTCGGATGAGCGAGTCGAAATGGGCCTTTCAATGGACCCGTTGGAATTTTAACTGAGTAAAAAGTACAGAAATTGAGATTTTGCAATATAATTGTGTTGAAAAGCTCCTAATCAATTATTTGAACTCCTAAAATTTGAATAAAACTTTTTTGCGGTCCTTTTTGTCGAGGTTTCGGACGAGCAGGTCTAAATGGGCCTTTCAATGGAGCCGTTGGAATTTTTTTTTTGAAGAAAGCGGGCCTCGTTAAAAACCCCTACTAAAATCCCCAAGCACAAGGCTTGGAGAAACCTAAAAGGGGAAAAGAGTACCCTTAAAATATTATTAAGATGAGGTTAAACCTCGCAAAGTACAACGTTTTTAATACAATCAGGATACATAGATCCAAAAGACATAGAAGACATTGATCTAAGGGCATGGGTAGCCAACGTATGAGCTACGAGATTAGCCTCACGGCAAACGTACTGTACATGTGCTACAGAAAAATCCTCCAAAGAAGTATGAGCCTGCAAAATCATCGGACCCATAGTAGAAAGATCTGGCCCAAGGGAGTTGATCCTGTTCGCTAGGGATGCACAGTCTGTCTCAAAGATCAAATGGCTCCAACCCTTGGATAGGGCAAAAGTAATACCGGCAAGAAGACCTCTTCCTTCAGATGAAATAGCATCAGAACAACTGCCTAGCGGAAAAGCTAGGCCACCAACAACCGTCCCTGTGTCATCACGAGCGACAACTCCAACCGCCGCTGCACGAGTGGAAGGGTCAAAAGCCCCATCCACATTAACTTTAATAAAGCCACGAGAGGGATGCCTCCATCGAGAAGGAGGAGTCGATGATAAGGGGATGGAAGATGTAGGTGAGGATATAGAGTTAGAGTATTCACGATGAAGACTAATAGAGTTGACGACAATTAGCCATGGGGGTTGAAGATGTTTATTATGGATCCAGTCGTTACGCCTGTTCCAGATGTTCCAAAGGGTAGTCAAGAAAAGCCCAAATTGATCAGGAGAAAGAAGGGAAGCACCTTCCTCAAGCCATTGGAGGCCAGTGGAGGCAGAGCTATTAATAAGAGAAGAGGGTAGACCAATCAATTTAAGGGACTCCGAAGCACCAGAGCAATCACGGAGAGCATGGAGAATCGACTCTGTACCAGAATTACAGATAGGGCAGGGACCGAAGTCTGGAACAAAAGTCTGAAGACGCGTCCCAACAGGTAGGGCCTCAGACCCCAGACGCCAACCAAAAGTTTTGACCTTAGGTAAAACCTTAAGCTTGGAAAGAAATTTCCATATACGTGGGGGACGATGTCTTGGCTCAGGGGGGCGTTGCAGGAAGAGGTAACCAGATCTGACAGAATAAACACCAGAATCGTTAGGCCTCCAGAGGATGGAGTCCCGAGTGTCATTGATGATAGGAACAGAGAGAATGGAATCGGCATCATCCGTAGTAAAGTATGCACGAACTTTGATAGGATCCCAAGATGGTTGGTTTCGCACCATAAAGTTACGACAACGAACGTGGACTTCCTCAGATAGCTCATAGTCTCCGTAGAGATGAATAGACGAAGAGCCTCCCCAGTTATCATGATGGATACGTATGTTACTATTAATACCAGGCCGATAGAGGAAACCACCAAAAAGGTGTTGCATAGCATTATAAAGACCTTGCCAAGCAAAGGATCCTCGAGAGGGTCGAGAGGCATTAATAATGTTTCCTGAGGGAAAGTATTTGAATTTATAGATTTGTCCCAAGAGGGAGTCAGGTTCACAAATAAGGCGCCATAATTGTTTACCGAGAAGTGCAATGTTAAAGTTGTTGAGGTCCCGGAAACCCAATCCTCCAACAGATTTAGGCAAGCACACTTGGTCCCATAGGAGCATATGCCATCCTTTCTTATTGGTTTTCCCAGACCACCAATATCGACGAATGGCAGATGTCATATCATCAATAATATTTTGGGGTAATAAGTAACAGGACATAACGTATTGGGGTAGAGATTGTAAAACGGCTTTAATAAAAATTTCCCTACCACTGAAGGAAAGAAGTTGTTTGTCCCATGTGGATAATCTTTCATGAACTTTATCGCGTATAAAACCTAAGGCTAGGGTCTTATTTTTACCAATAAGGAGAGGTACTCCAAGATAGACTCCAGGGTTGGAGACTTCACGTACTTGAAGATAGGAGTTAATAGTTTGACGAGTAGAAGTAGGAGTACGGGGATTGTAAAAGATAGTAGACTTATCAAAGTTGACTGCTTGCCCAGAGGCAGAGGCATAAGTCAGGAGGGCTAACTTAAGGTGTTTAGCTTCATCGGATTTTGAATTAATGAAAACTATGCAATCATCCGCAAACAAAAGATGGTTGACCTTGGGACCATGCTTACATGCCCCTAGACCTGGGAGTAGGCCTTGATGTTTAGCATCGGACAAAAAAGCTGAAAGCCCTTGGGTACAAAATAGGAAGAGGAAAGGAGATAAAGGGTCTCCTTGGCGGAGACCCCTTTGAGGTCGAAATAATGGGGAAAAGGAATTGTTGACCTTAACCGTAAAGGAAACTGAAGAAATACATCTCATGATAAGAGATACCCATGATGAGGCGAAACCCATACGGTTCATAACATTTTCAAGGAATGACCACTCGACCCTGTCAAAGGCCTTTTCCATATCAAGTTTAAGGGCAGCTCCATGAGAGGATTTAGAGGTACCAGTATTAATTGAGTGAATTATTTCGTGAGCAATAAGAATGTTATCTGTGATGTTACGTCCCTGAACAAAGGCAGCTTGATTGGAACTGATACAGAAGGGAATAGTATGTTTCATTCGATTAACTAAAACTTTAGCAATGATTTTATAAATTACAGTGCAGAGACTGATGGGTCGGAGATGCCTCATAGTAGTGGGGTCTTTGATTTTAGGTATGAGTACCAAAATAGTTTGATTAACTGAAGCCATATCAGCTGACCCTTTAAGGAGATTGAGGCAGAGTGATATGATGTCTGGTCCTACAGTATCCCAATGTTGACGAAAGAATCCGCTCGGTAAACCATCGATACCCGGGGCTTTCCTAGGATCGATGTCTCGAAAAGCAGTGATGATTTCTTCTGAAGTGAATTCCTTAGAAAGGGACTTATTCATAGCAGTCGTAATAGTAGGAGTGATCTTTGATAGGATTTGTTTAGAAAAGCATGGGTTGGAGGAAGTAAAGAGGTTGTGGAAGTATGAAGAAGCTATTTCCATTAGGTCGGTGTCGTTAGTACACCAAACATTATTGGAGTCGAAAAGACCAGAGATTGTGTTCTTCTTCTTTCTGCTAGAAGCTCGGGCATGAAAGAACCGAGTGTTTTTATCTCCATGGGAGAGCCATAGATTGCGAGAACGCTGTGCCCAATATGCTTCTTGTACCTCAAGAAGTTTGTGAAGTTCAGATTTGGCAGAGATATATCTTTTTTCAGCCGAAGCTGAAAGAGGTCGTTGTAGAAGTTTATTAATTTTTGTTGTAAGAAGGTTGATACGACCATTGGTCTTAAATCTTTGTTGTGATTGCCATTCTCCTAGGCAGGATCCAATGGCTTTAATTTTATCCAAAGTGTTACCCTTGGTAGATGACCAAGTTTGTCTTACGACAGAAATACCTTCATCATTGGAAGCCCAGCAATTTTCAAATCTGAATTTGGATGATGGGGGACGATGATTTGTTAGAGAAGGAGGTTCTGTATTCAAGAGAAGAAAACAATGATCTGATTTAGCGTCAGTCGGAAGTGATGCTATAATTGGGATAGGTGGATTTCCATGCCATATTCCCTACGAATCGATCTAATCTCTCAAATAAAGTAGGAGTTTTAGGCCCCGTTTTGGTCCAAGTAAACCAACCCGTTGTAGGTTTGCAATCAAAAAGGTAATTTCGTGAAAGACAATGGCGAAAGTTATTAATTTGAGATCTAGGCCGACGGCAGCCACCTTGTTTTTCATTATCAGTTAGGATTTCGTTAAAGTCCCCGCCAGGAAGCCATGGTTAACCATCATTATTATTGAGTGAATTAATTAATTCCCAAGTTCTAGGTTTGTTACATGTTTCCGAGAAACCATGAATACCAGTGAAGTAAAATGAAGATGAATTACAACTAACATAAGTATGGATAAAGCGATCCGAATAAGCAAGCAAATCAATCTTATAAGTTTTTAAAGAAAATAAAGCGGGTCCAGAACATGTATCCGAAAAATCAACCGAAAAAACTAGGTTCATACCTAGCAAAGTACCAAGACGGCTATAAGCCGTATTTTTAAGTTTAGTTTCGCATAAAAAAAGTAAGTCTGGATTATGAAGTTGAATGTATTGCTGGAGATGTTGAACTGCCTGGACCTTTCCGAGGCCCTGGCAGTTCCAACATAAAATGATCATTTCCCTCGGCGGGGCTGCACCTCAGCCTCCGCCGGAGAGTTTTTTCCGCTGCTCATCCCAGCTTTCAAATTAGTTAGGTCAAGATGAGAGTAGAGAGTTTTTTCCATTGGATTTTTAATTATTTGCGGATAAAGATTGTAGTTCAGAATAAAATTAAATTTTCCAAATAGATGTCCTTGAACATTTAATTTCACCATGAAGGTGATCGTGGTAATTTCCCCAAAGGGGGATAGTAGAGAACCACCTAAGAAGGTGTTGGTGATTGAAATAGAATGGAAAGAATTCCATAGATATAAAATAATATTGATGGATATAATAAAAGGAAGAAAAATAATAGCTAGAGATAACAACAGAGCTACAGAGGCAATTGCAAAATAATAGTAATAATGATGGATGTAAGATGGGCGTTGAATGGGGTGGAAGGAATAAATAAACAAGAAAACAAGAAAATTAGCAGTAAAATCCGAATTGTATCTAGCATGATTAAATAGGAGCCATATAAGATTATAGAGTAGCCTATTGTCAAAAGTAGAGCATGGTAAAAAAATAATAAAGAAAATCCCTGGAGAGAAAGGTGGACGAAATGTATAAATTAAAAGAAAATACAAAATATTATGTGAGTGGAAAGAATAGTTCAATAGCATGAAATTATAGGATGCTCGATGGTGTATAATTTTGAAAGAAGGTATAATTATTGAATTTAAAAGAGAAAGAAGGATATGGTGGGGTTCATAGTTGACAAAAGTGGCATTCATATTGATTGAGAGCATATGTGGCCAAAAGTTATCATAATTGGTAATGGACCTATTTTTTTTAATATTATAAGTCCTTAAGGGAGGTACCCTTTGAATCGCAGTAACCAAGGAAAATAAAAAATGAAATAAGGGCATATTTTCAACATTACCGATATTATAATAAAGTAATGTGGGAACAATTAGATTTTTAATATCAAAATTAATGAAAAATAAAAGATAAATTGGAGTAATAAAAGATTTTTGTATCATTTGAATAGGAGTTATAATTTTAATTAGAGTGTGATAGATTAGGCAACCAGTAGCGATAATAAAGGATGCATTATAATTTAGTTGGGAATTGATTAAGTATAGATCCAGAAAAATGATATATTGATAAGGATTGACCCTTGAGTGTTCGAATTTATTATTAGAAATAAAGTTTGAGGTGTTAATCAGAAATTGTGAATCATTTAAGTTAATGACTTGAAATTGTGAATCATTTAAAGTTATATAAAACGGATTTATAAAAGTAATAATTGGATTGTTGATTATTTGCGGATAAGGATTGTAGTTCAGAATAGAATGAAATTTTTCAGATAGATGTCCTTGAATATTTAATTTCACCATGGAGGTGATCGTGGTAATTTCCCTAAAGGGGGATAGTAGAGAACCACCTAAGAAGGTGTTGGTGATTGAAATAGAATGGAAAGAGTTCCATAGACATAAGATAATATGGATGGATATAATAAGAGGAAGAAAAATAATAGCTAAAGATAACAACAAAGCAACGGAGGCAATTGCAAAAAAATAATAATAATAATGATGGAAGTAATAAGAGGAAAAATTTTGTAATAATCGAAAAAAATAACAAAGGAAGAAGCAATTATAGAAGAAAGAGAAAAATATAAAAAAGATCCATAATCTATAGACAAAGAAAGATGGAAAGCAAAATAAAAAATGAATATAATGGTAGTGGAGCAAAGAAGTCAGCGAAAACCATGTGAAAAGAAGAAAGAAAGTAAACATAGTGGGAAGCATAAGATAATATATTAAAAGGATACCATTATAGTTGGTTGTGGAAAAGATAGCTGTAAGGATATGAGCTGGTAAAATGTCAAACAACATATTAATAAAAGGATGATAGAAAAAGCAAGTAAAAAACCAAGAAAGAATAAATAAACAATAAAGCCAAAAGGAAAAGAAAAGCCTATAGCTGGAAAGATGGAAAAGATAAAAGAAAAGATAAAGAAAAGACAAAAACGTGAAAAGAAATATAGAAAGTGGCATGGAGCTATATTCAAGCAAGCAAACATAAATGAAAAATTCGCAAATTGCAAAGGAAAAATAAAAAATAAAAAAAATTGCAGTAATTAAAATTTAACCGAAAAGGACAGATAGTAAATAGAGTAAAAAGATGGTAGGATTGGAAAATATAGCATTGGGGCCTGAGGAGCTCGCGTATAGGCCTGAGATAGGAAGCTCGGTAATGGCCAGAGAGCAGAGGCAAAAACGTAACATGCAAAACAAAATTAATACGAGTTAGTAGCTGGGAGAGAAGAACATAAAACTCAGGGAGGTAAGCAATAAAATTAAAGGCAAAAAGGATGAAGAAAAACGGTAATGATAAAAGATACATATGGATGGACATAGTGTAAAGATTGCAGGAAAAGCTAAGTGGAATAATAATGGAGGTAGAAAACATGGTCAATAAGATGCAAATAAAGGCAGCCCAATAATTGATATAACATTCATTATAGAACCATATAACAGACAGGTAGTAGTCAAGGAGGTACCCCACTTGGTGGTTCGAAAAAATTTCCCTATTAAGGGATCGAATATTCCCCTTAAAGAGGATAGACAAAGTAATGAAATTAAAATTCCGGATACGTTTGGAAAATAACATATACAAATTGGTTAATAAACAAACAAACAAAGAGGGGAAAAAAGCATACAAACACATACTGAAAATTAATAAACAAGGCCTATAGAAAGATATGGTATAAATGATGAAGCAAAACAGAACATTAAGGCAAACAATATACTTGTGAAGAAAAAGAAAATAGAGGCATGTCATAATAATAAAAATTAAATGGTAAGTAGCATGTATACTATAGATTGACATTAAAAAATAAACAAAAGATGAAGAAAAAAGAAAAGTGTACCGACACTTATAGGGAAAAAGAAAAAAATTATAGAAAGCTAGATCAAAAAGGCAAACAATCTGGGAAGAAAAGAGACGAAAAAATATATACCATAGCTTAGAAAAGGACAAACATATAATATCATAATGGGAAAATATAGAAATCGACAGCCATGGTGTAAACTGGATTAGGGAGAAAACAAAAAACAAAGTTGGGGAAGAGAGAAAAAGACCTTTATGAGATCGAAAGGTAAATGGCCACCCTTGTCGACAGAGCAAACTGATCACAGAGCTCCATGATTTCCGATCTGGAACCCATAAAACGAGGTTGAAAAAAGGTTTTAAGACCCTAGCAAATTCAGAAAAAAAGGATAGAACAACAAGGGTTGTCCACCACAACGCTAGATCTGGTACTGGCCAAACCAAAGGCCTGGTCGGATGAGAGGAACAAAGGATCAGGACGGATAATACAACCAAAGGATCTAAAAAACAGAAAAAAATGAAGATTAGAGCCAAACAAAAAGGAATTACAATTAAAAAAACAACGAACATAAGATCTGGGAAACTGAGTAGATCATTAAAATAAAGCAACCAAAAAGTAAATAAAAGGAAAAAAACAAGAAAAAATATTAAGAAATAAAAAGGATAAAAAGGAGGAAGAAAAGATGGCTCTCCATTTAATCGCCAGATCTGGTACTGGCCACCGATTTCAAGACCATTGGAGATGGCAAAAAGAGAACCAAAATCTAAGAGTAGCAGGGATGGATATACCTCGTAAAACAAGAAAATGTAGAAAACATTAAAATAAAAACGATCTAAATAAAAATGGGGAAAAAAATAGGAAATAAGGGCAAGAAAATACCGATCAGAGTGGATGGAGGGGTGGCTCTCGGAAATCTCTGTCGTGAAGTATATGGATCTTTGCGTCGAAGGGAGCGCCGGCTGGATTGGAGATAAAGGAGGCGGACGGCGTGGTATTGGCAGGAGGAGAGAGGCTTTTGAGAGAAATGTGAAGGGGAAAAGGAGGCGGAAGAAAGGTAAAGTGTGGGGAAAAGAGAAAAAGCAAAAGCAAAGCCTAGCGGAAACCCTTGAGAGAACCAAAAAAATTGAGAGAAAACCGAGAGACCCCATCACCCACCCGTTGGAATTTTACCCGTTGGAATTTTAACTGAGTAAAAAGTATAAAAATTCAGGTTTTGCAATATAATTGTGTTGAAAAGCTACTAATCAATTACTTGAAATCCTAAAATTTGAGTAAAACTTCTTTTGTGGTCCTTTTTGTTGAGGTTTCAGACGAGCAGGTTTATATGGGCCTTTCAATGGACCCGTTGGAATTTTAACAGAGTAAAAAGTATAGAAATTGAGGTTTTGCAATATAAGTGTTTTGAAAATCTCCTAATCAATTACATGATCTCCTAAATTTTGATTAAAACTTGTTTTGCGGCCATTTTTGTAGAGGTTTCGGACGAGCAGGTCTAAATGGGCCTTTCAATGGACCCGTTGGGATTTTAACCGAGTAAAAAGTATAAAATTGAGGTTTTTCAATATAATTGTGTTGAAAATATACTAATCAATTATTTGAACTCATAAAATTTGAATAAAACTTGTTTTGTGGTCCTTTTTGTCGAGGTTTCGAACGAGCAGGTCTAAATGGGCCTTTCAATGGACTCGTATGAATTTTAACTAAGTAAAAAGTACAGAAATTGAGGTCTTGCAATATAATTGTGTTGAAAAGCTCCTAATCAATTACATGAACTCCTAAAATTTGATTAAAACTTCTTTTGTGGCCCTTTTTGTCGAGGTTTCGGACGAGCGGGTCGAAATGAGCCTTTCGATGGACCCGTTGAAATTTTAACTGAGTAAAAAGTGCATAAATTGAGGTTTTGCAATATAATTGTGATGAAAATCTCCTAATCAATTACATGATCTCCTAAGAGTTTATTAAAACTTGTTTTGAGGCCCATTTTGTAGAGTTTTCGGACGACCGGGTCTAAATGGGCCTTTCAATGTACCCGTTCGAATTTTAATTGAGTAAAAAGTATAAAAATTGAGGTTTTACAATATAATTGTGTTGAAAATCTCCTAATCAATTATTTGAACTCCTAAAATTTGAATAAAACTTTTTTGCGGTCCTTTTTATAGAGGTTTCGGACGAGCAGGTCTAAATGGGCCTTTTAATGGACCCGTTGGAATTTTAACTGCGTAAAAAGTATAAAATTGAGGTTTTGCAATATAATTGAGTTGAAAACCTCCTAATAAATTATTTGAACACCTAAAATTTGATTAAAACTTGTTTTGTGGTCCTTTTTTCACGGTTTCGGACGACCAGGTCTAAATGGGCCTTTCAATGGACCCGTTGGAATTATAACTAAGTAAAAATTATAGAAATTGAGGTTTTGTAATTTAATTCTGTTGAAAAGCTCCTAATCAATTACATGAACTCCTAAATTTTGATTAAAACTTGTTTTCCAGTCCCTTTTGTAGAGTTTTCGGACGAGCGAGTCGAAATGGGCCTTTCAATGGACCCGTTGGAATTTTAACTGAGTAAAAAGTACAGAAATTGAGATTTTGCAATATAATTGTGTTGAAACGCTCCTAATCAATTATTTGAACTCCTAAAATTTGAATAAAACTTTTTTGCGGTCCTTTTTGTCGAGGTTTCGGACGAGCAGGTCTAAATGGGCCTTTCAATGGACCCGTTGGAATTTTAACTGAGTAAAAAGTATAAAAATTCAGGTTTTGCAATATAATTGTGTTGAAAAGCTACTAATCAATTACTTGAAATCCTAAAATTTGAGTAAAACTTCTTTTGTGGTCCTTTTTGTTGAGGTTTCAGACGAGCAGGTTTATATGGGCCTTTCAATGGACCCGTTGGAATTTTAACTTAGTAAAAAGTATAGAAATTGAGGTTTTGCAATATAAGTGTGTTGAAAATCTCCTAATCAATTACATGATCTCCTAAATTTTGATTAAAACTTGTTTTGCGGCCATTTTTGTAGAGGTTTCGGACGAGCAGGTCTAAATGGGCCTTTCAATGGACCCGTTGGGATTTTAACCGAGTAAAAAGTATAAAATTGAGGTTTTTCAATATAATTGTGTTGAAAATATACTAATCAATTATTTGAACTCATAAAATTTGAATAAAACTTGTTTTGTGGTCCTTTTTGTCGAGGTTTCGAACGAGCAGGTCTAAATGAGCCTTTCAATGGACTCGTATGAATTTTAACTGAGTAAAAAGTACAGAAATTGAGGTCTTGCAATATAATTGTGTTGAAAAGCTCCTAATCAATTACATGAACTCCTAAAATTTGATTAAAACTTCTTTTGTGGCCTTTTTTGTCGAGGTTTCGGACGAGCGGGTCGAAATGAGCCTTTCGATGGACCCGTTGAAATTTTAACTGAGTAAAAAGTGCAGAAATTGAGGTTTTGCAATATAATTGTGATGAAAATATCCTAATCAATTACATGATCTCCTAAGATTTTATTAAAATTTGTTTTGAGGCCCATTTTGTAGAGTTTTCGGACGACCGGGTCTAAATGGGCCTTTCAATGTACCCGTTCGAATTTTAATTGAGTAAAAAGTATAAAAATTGAGGTTTTACAATATAATTGTTTTGAAAATATTCTAATCAATTATTTGAACTCCTAAAATTTGAATAAAACTTTTTTGCGGTCCTTTTTATAGAGGTTTCGGACGAGAAGGTCTAAATGGGCCTTTTAATGGACCCGTTCGAATTTTAACTGCGTAAAAAGTATAAAATTGAGGTTTTGCAATATAATTGAGTTGAAAACCTCCTAATAAATTATTTGAATACCTAAAATTTGATTAAAACTTGTTTTGTGGTCCTTTTTGTCACGGTTTCGGACGACCAGGTCTAAATGGGCCTTTCAATGGACCCATTGGAATTATAACTAAGTAAAAAGTATAGAAATTTAGGTTTTGTAATTTAATTCTGTTGAAAAGCTCCTAATCAATTACATGAACTCGTAAATTTTGATTAAAACTTGTTTTCCAGTCCCTTTTGTAGAGGTTTCGGAGGAGCGAGTCGAAATGGGCCTTTCAATGGACCCGTTGGAATTTTAACTGAGTAAAAAGTACAGAAATTGAGATTTTGCAATATAATTGTGTTGAAAAGCTCCTAATCAATTATTTGAACTCCTAAAATTTGAATAAAACTTTTTTGCGGTCCTTTTTGTCGAGGTTTCGGACGAGCATGTCTAAATGGGCCTTTCAATGGACCCGTTGGAATTTTAACTGAGTAAAAAGTATAAAAATTCAGGTTTTGCAATATAATTGTGTTGAAAAGCTACTAATCAATTACTTGAAATCCTAAAATTTGAGTAAAACTTCTTTTGTGGTCCTTTTTGTTGTGGTTTCAGACGAGCAGGTTTATATGGGCCTTTCAATGGACCCGTTGGAATTTTAACTGAGTAAAAAGTATAGAAATTGAGGTTTTGCAATATAAGTGTGTTGAAAATCTCCTAATCAATTACATGATCTCCTAAATTTTGATTAAAACTTGTTTTGCGGCCATTTTTGTAGAGGTTTCGGACGAGCAGATCTAAATGGGCCTTTCAATGAACCCGTTGGGATTTTAACCGAGTAAAAAGTATAAAATTGAGGTTTTTCAAAATAATTGTGTTGAAAATATACTAATCAATTATTTGAACTCATAAAATTTGAATAAAACTTGTTTTGTGGTCCTTTTTGTCGAGGTTTCGAACGAGCAGGTCTAAATGGGCCTTTCAATGGACTCGTATGAATTTTAACTGAGTAAAAAGTACAGAAATTGAGGTCTTGCAATATAATTGTGTTGAAAAGCTCCTAATCAATTACATGAACTCCTAAAATTTGATTAAAACTTCTTTTGTGGCCCTTTTTGTCGAGGTTTCGGACGAGCGGGTCGAAATGAGCCTTTCGATGGACCCGTTGAAATTTTAACTGAGTAAAAAGTGCATAAATTGAGGTTTTGCAATATAATTGTGATGAAAATCTCCTAATCAATTACATGATCTCCTAAGAGTTTATTAAAACTTGTTTTGAGGCCCATTTTGTAGAGTTTTCGGACGACCGGGTCTAAATGGGCCTTTCAATGTACCCGTTCGAATTTTAATTGAGTAAAAAGTATAAAAATTGAGGTTTTACAATATAATTGTGTTGAAAATCTCCTAATCAATTATTTGAACTCCTAAAATTTGAATAAAACTTTTTTGCGGTCCTTTTTATAGAGGTTTCGGACGAGCAGGTCTAAATGGGCCTTTTAATGGACCCGTTGGAATTTTAACTGCGTAAAAAGTATAAAATTGAGGTTTTGCAATATAATTGAGTTGAAAACCTCCTAATAAATTATTTGAACACCTAAAATTTGATTAAAACTTGTTTTGTGAGGTTTTGCAATATAATTCTGATGAAAATCTCCTAATCAATTACATGATCTCCTAAGATTTTATTAAAACTTGTTTTGAGGCCCATTTTGTAGAGTTTTCGGACGAGCGGGTCTAAATGGGCCTTTCAATGTACCCGTTCGAATTTTAATTGAGTAAAAAGTATAAAAATTGACGTGTTACAATATAATTGTGTTGAAAATCTCCTAATCAATTATTTGAACTCCTAAAATTTGAATAAAACTTTTTTGCGGTCCTTTTTATAGAGGTTTCGGACGAGCATGTCTAAATGGGCCTTTTAATGGACCCGTTGGAATTTTAACTGCGTAAAAAGTATAAAATTGAGGTTTTGCAATATAATTGAGTTGAAAACCTCCTAATAAATTATTTGAATACCTAAAATTTGATTAAAACTTGTTTTGTGGTCCTTTTTTTCACGGTTTCGGACGACCAGGTCTAAATGGGCCTTTCAATGGACCCGTTGGAATTATAACTAAGTAAAAAGTACAGAAATTGAGGTTTTGCAATTTAATTCTGTTGAACAGCTCCTAATCAATTACATGAACTCCTAAATTTTGATTAAAACTTGTTTTCCAGTTCCTTTTGTAGAGGTTTCGGACGAGCGAGTCGAAATGGGACTTTCAATGGACCCGTTGGAATTTTAACTGAGTAAAAAGTACAGAAATTGAGGTTTTGCAATATAATTGTGTTGAAAAGCATCTAATCAATTATTTGAACTCCTAAAATTTGAATAAAACTTTTTTGCGGTCCTTTTTGTCGAGGTTTGGGACGAGCAGGTCTAAATGGGCCTTTCAATGGGCTTGTTGGAATTTTAACTGAGTAAAAAGTATATAATTGAGGTTTTGCAATATAATTGTGTTGAAAATCTCCTAATCAATTACATGATCTCCTAAAATTTGATTAAAACTTGTTTTGCGGTCCTTTTTGTAGAGGTTTCAGATGAGCAGGTCTAAATGGGCCTTTCAATGGACCCGTTTGAATTTTAATTGAGTAAAAAGTACATAAATTGAAGTTTTGCAATATAATTGTGTTGAAAACCACCTAATCAATTACACGAACTCCTAAAATTTGATTAAAACTTCTTTTGTGGTCCTTTTTGTCGAGGTTTCGTACGAGCGGGTCGAAATGGGCCTTTCAATGGACCCGTTGGAATTTTTACTGAGTAAAAAGTTCAGAAATTGAGGTTTTGCAATATAATTGTGTTGAAAATCTCCTAATCAATTACATGATCTCCCAAAATTTGATTAAAACTTGTTTTGCGGCCCATTTTGTAGAGGTTTCAGACGACCAGGTCTAAATGGGCCTTTTAATGGACCCGTTAGAATTTTAACAAAGTAAAAAGTATAAAAATTGATTTTTTAAAATATAATTGTGTTGAAAATCTCCTAATCAATTATTTGAACTCCTAAAATTTGAATAAAACTTTTTTGCGGTCATTTTATAGAGGTTTCGGACGAGCAGGTCAAAATGGGCCTTTTAATGGACATGTTGGAATTTTAACTGCGTAAAAAGTATAAAATTAAGGTTTTGCAATATAATTGTGTTGAAAAGCTCCTAATAAATTATTTGAACTCCTAAAATTTGATTAAAACTTGTTTTGCTTTCCTTTTTGTCGAGTTTTCGAACGAGCATGTCTAAATGGGCCTTTCAATGGACCCGTTAGATTTTAAACTTAGTAAAAAGTACATAAATTGAGGTTTGCAATATAATTGTGTTGAAAACCTCCTAATAAATTACATGAACTCCTAATTTTGAATAAAACTTGTTTTGCAGTCCTTTTTGTAGAGGTTTTGGACGAGCGTGTCGAAATGGGCCTTTCAATGGACCCGTTGGAATTTTAACTGAGAAAAAAGTGCAGAAATTGAGGTTTTGCAATATAATAGTGTTGAAAATCTCATAATCAATTATTTGAACTCCTAAAATTTCAATAAAACTTTTTTGCGGTCCTTTTTGTAGAAGTTTCGGACGAGCAGGTCTAAATGGGCCTTTTAACGGGCCCGTTGGAATTTTAACTGAGTAAAAAGTATAAAAATGGAGGTTTTACAATATAATTGTTTTGAAAAGATACTAATATATTATTTGAACTCCTAAAAATTGAGTAAAACTTGTTTTACTGTCCTTTTTGTCGAGGTTTCGGACGAGCAGGTCTAAATGGGCCTTTTAATGGACCCGTATGAATTTTAAATGAGTAAAAAGTACAGAAATTGAGGTTTTGCAATATAACTGTGTTGAAAAGCTCCTAATCAATTACATGATCTCCTAGAATTTGATTAAAACTTGTTTTTCGGCCCTTTTTGTAGAGGTTTCAGACGACCAGGTCTAAATGGGCCTTTCAATGGACCCGTTGGAATTTTAACTGAGTAAAAAGTATAAAAATTGAGGTTTTACAATATAATTGTGTTGAAAGTATTCTAATCAATTATTTGAACTTCTAAAATTTGAATAAAACTTTTTTGCGGTCCTTTTTGTAGAGGTTTCAGACGAGCAGGTCTAAATGGGCCTTTCAATGGACCCGTTGGAATTTTAACTGTGTAAAAAGTATAAAATTGAGGTTTTGCAATATAAGTGTGTTGAAAAGATCCTAATCAATTATTTGAACTCCTAAAATTTGAATAAAACTTGTTTTGCGATCCTTTTTGTCTAGGTTTCAAAAGAGCAGGTCTAAATGGGCCTTTCAATGGACCCGTTGGAATTTTAACTGAGTAAAAAGTACAGAAATTGAGGTATTGTAATATAATTGTGTTGAAAAGCTCCTAATCAATTACATGAACTCCTAAAATTTGATTAAAACTTGTTTTGCAGTCCTTTTTCTAGAGGTTTCGGACGAGCGAGTCGAAATGGGCCTTTCAATGGACCCGTTGCAATTTTTTTTTGAAGAAAGGGCCTCATTAAAAACCCCACTAATCCTTACTGGGCTAGCCCAGCAAGGCCCTAGGAGGGGAAAAGAGTGCCCAAAAATATATTAGAAATCAAGGTGGTTGGTTAACAACCGGTACAAAAGTTCGTAGAGCATCGGGCAAGCCCGGCCCAAAATACATAGAGGAATGAAAATGAAGAGCCCAATTGGCTACAGAATGAGCTAAAATGTTAGCTGCACGTGGTACATAATGTAAGCTAAGACCTAATACAGTGTCAATGAAAGATCTAGTATCCTGCAACTGTCACTGAAGAGTGGAGGCATCCTTGCCTGCGCTACACAGCCGATTGATTAGCAGGGCCGCATCCGATTCAAGAAGAAACCCTGTCCATCCCGCCTCCACACCTAGCTGGACACCATCTGAGATAGCCCTTAGCTCCGCCGACGTAGAATCTGCAATAGTGTCCAAGTAAACAGCTCGTCCAAGCAGGATAGCACCAGTAGCATCACGACCCACAATGCCAATTCCAGCCGATCTTGTAGAGGGGTGAAAAGCACCATCAACATTGATTTTGATTGATCCAGCCGGCGGTGGCCTCCATACAGGTGGGGAGAGTGCTTTCGTCGTCTGTTGCCTCGTTGTGGGAATGTCTAATTTGGCCGAAAGGTAGTCGCGAAGGAGATCCTGTGAGTTCATCAAGGTTAGCCAAGGGGGCTGTAAATGCTGAGAATGGACCCACTCATTCCTCCTATTCCAAAGATTCCACAGTGTAGTTAGGAGGAGATCAAATTGTGCGCAAGAGAGGAGCCTAGCTCCTTGTTCCAGCCAAAGTTATATCGATGTTGCGATGCTATCACGAAATTCGCTCGGGAAGCCTGCAAGGCTGAGTGTCTCAGCAGCACCTGGACACTCCTTGAAAGCATGAAGTGCAGATTCGAGGATCATGGGGCAAAACGGACACATGCCGGTGCCCAATCCAATTGTCGCAAGTCGGTCACCTGTGGGAAGCGCACCCCATCCTGCCCGCCATCCAAAGGTGCGGACCTTCGGGAGTGTATTGGATTTAGCAATAATCTTCCATAGGGGGTCGGCCGCTCAATAGGTCGTGGGGGTCGACGTAAGAATAGGTATCCGGAGCGTACTGAATATATATTAGTATCATGAAAACCCCATAACAAGGTATCGCGGTGGACATCAGATATAGGTACAAGCAATATGTTGGCTGCGTCATCGTCGTCAAAATATTGACGCACTTTATGTTCATCCCATGCATTACGATGCCGAATCATAAAATCTCCGCATCGCAAGGGTATCTCCTCATTATCTTGATAACTACCAAAGAAAGAGAGCCCATCGGATCCACCCCAGTTATCACGAAGGATGCGCAGACGACTATCAATTCCAGGCCTCCAGAAGAAACCCGGTTGTAATTGCTGCAGAGCCTGCCATATACCTCGCCAAGCATAGGAGCCGCGGTGGTCAACTTTTGCCTCCATAATATTCCCGGAAGGATAATAGCGTGATTTGAGGACCCGGGTGAGTAGGGAGTCGGGCGAATGGATGAGTCGCCATATTTGTTTCCCCAAAAGAGCAATATTAAAGTCCCGTAGATCGCGGAAGCACATGCCCCCTGCAGCTTTGGGGGTGCACATAGTATCCCAGGAGAGCATTGGCCATCCTTTTTTGTTACTCCTGCCCGTCCACCAATATCGGCGGATTGATCGTGTCGCATCATCCACAATGTTTTGTGGGAGCAAATAACATGACATGACGTATTGGGGCAAAGCTTGCGCCACTGATTTTATGAGAACTTCACGCCCACTGTACGAAAGCAAGTTAGTATCCCATTTAGTCATGCGGGAATTGACTTTGTCTCTAATGAAACCAAGACTAGCCGTTCGGTTCCTCCCAATGAGTAGAGGGACTCCTAGATAGGTTCCAGGGTCGTCAACCAAACGGATGCCAAGAGTATGCTGTAGCGCATGTGTGAAGTCTATCGAACAGAAGGAGCTACAAAAGGCAGTCGACTTAGAAAAGTTGACTGACTGTCCTGATGATGCCTCGTAGAGACGGAGAATCTCCTTCAACCGGTCTATTTCCCCTGGGCAATTACGGACAAATACAATACTATCATCCGCAAAGAGCAGGTGATTAATTCTTGGGCCGCGCCTATTGGCCTGTAACCCAATTAGTCGTCCCGATTGCTGTTCAGCCTCAAGGGCCGCTGAAAGCCCCTGGGAGCATATTAAGAAGAGGAAAGGCGAGAGAGGGTCCCCTTGCCGGATTCCCCTAGTCGGAAAGAACTCGTTGGATAGAGCGCCATTCAGACGAACCGAAAAAGACACAGTGGATACACATCGGAGTAGTAATTGTACCCATTCAGATGCAAAACCCATACGTAACATCACATCTTGAAGAAAGGACCATTCAACCTTATCAAATGCTTTCTCCATATCGAGCTTCAATGCAGCCCCCTGATATATCGAAGCGTTATTAGTATGGAGGGTATGCACAAGTTCATGCGCAATCAAAATATTATCAGTAATGTTCCTGCCACTAACAAAAGCAGCTTGCGCATCACTGATACAATAAGGTAATATAGGTTTAAGTCTATTCACAAGAACCTTAGCAATGGTCTTGTAAATAACAGTGCATAAGCTGATCGGCCGAAATTGACGCATGTGTGAAGCGTCAGGCCCCTTTGGAATGAGGACAATGATAGCTTTGTTCACCGTTTCCATATCCTCTTCTCCTCGTAATAGGCGCAAACAAAGTTGTATAAACTCAGGCCCTACGACATCCCAGTATTGTCTGTAGAAACTACTAGGGAAGCCGTCAAAACCTGGGGCTTTCCTGGGGCCTATATCCCTGAAAGCTGTGGTTACCTCTTCTTCAGTGAAGGGTCGTAGCAATGAGTCATTCATTTCAGTGCTAACCACCGGGGTAATATGTTCCAAAAGCACCAGAGAGGAATTCGGGTTAGAGGATGTGAACAAATCCTGGAAATACTCGAATGCAATCCGAAGAAGCTCAGGCTTCTTAGTATGCCAAGTTTGGTTCACATCGAAGAGACCACGTATAGTGTTCTTTTTCCTTCGTTTAGAAGCTCGGGCATGGAAGAAGGAAGTGTTCTTATCACCTTGCGAAAGCCAGGTAACACGAGAACGTTGTGCCCAGTAGGCTTCCTTGGCATCCAGAAGGCGTCTAAGTTCCAATTTCGCGTCACGGAGATTGCGTAACATGTCTTGTGACAGTCGTCTCCGACGCATATAGGAGTTAATCTTTCGTTTTAGTTCAGCGATGCGATTGTTAGAGGTGGAGCATCGATTCGCTTGCCATTCATGTAGGTGGCTCTCTACAGCGGTCAGTTTGTCGAGCAGAGTGCCCGACGCGTTGGACCACGCATGGTGAACCGCGGAGATACACGATGGGTCCTTTGCCCAGCAGGCCTCGAAACGAAAGTGGTCACCATCATGATCATCATGTTGGCCACGATGTGCGTGGGGTGTATTACGTGTAGTGTCCATAATAATTATATAATGATCAGAATTCGGAGAAAAAATATTCCTACATTGGAATGTTAAGTGGGCTTGGAGCCATGCATCGCATGCAAGATATCTATCCAGACGTTCACACACAGTTGTAACGTTTGGCCCTGTACGTGACCAAGTGAACCAACCCGAGCTTGGTTTGCAATAAAAAATCCCATTACGTGCAAGGCAATCTCGAAAGTTGGTGATTTGTGATGGCGGTCTACGACCTCCGCCTTGTTTTTCGGAGTCCGATAAAATATCGTTTAGGTCCCCTCCAATTAACCAAGGTAGAGGTGAATTTTTACAAAGAGAGTCAATGAGTTCCCACGTTTTATATTTCATGCTAGTTTCGGCATACACATAGATTTTCGTAAATCGAAAGCAATCATCGGAAGATGTAACAATGGAATCAATATGGTGATCAGAGTACGATAGAAGATCCACATTCAAATTATTATTCCAAAGTAAAATCAAACCAGAGCAATTTGGGCTGCTTTTCACATGGAAGCAGCCCTCCATACCTAAAGAAAGTTTCAAACGTTCAAAATCAAAATTACATAACCGAGTCTCAGATAAAAAAATAATCAAAGGTTCTAATTTGCGGACCATTGAAATAAGCCCTCGAACTGCCTCTGGGAAACCAAGCCCACGGCAGTTCTAGCACAAGAGCCTCATTTCTCTCGGTGGGGTTGAATATCAACCGCCGCCGAAGAGACTTTGTTGCTCATCCCAGCTTTAGTGTGTTTAGTTTTTCCTGTAGGTGCTGTTCCGTGCTTTGCCGGTCATAATGGAACCATTGGGGAGGTACGTGGGCGTTTAGCCATCGTAGGTGCAGTCAATGGAGGGCTGCATTTTGCCTTGCGCGGTTCGACGACATTCTTTGGTGGGCTCGAGGAAGTAGCGAGCCAATCCTCAAAGTCAGGGTTGACATAGGCATTACTTCCATGTCCAGCGGTAGTAGACTTAGCCGGCACTGCAATGGGCACCGGGAAGCCTTCATTGTCGAGCAAAACGAACCATTTGTCAGGTGGAGTGGAGGATACATCATCATCCTTTGTGGCTGCCTGGGCAGTGTCGGGGGATCCCGTATTTGCTGATTCCGCATCAGTTGGGATGACAACAATGGGGGCTACAACAAGTGCCTCTATCGAAAGTTGTCCCGTGGGATCACCATCCGTATCCGCCATGAGCTCCTCAGGGACAGCAGCAGGCGCGACTGGAGCTGGCTGCTCCTGCAGCGTTTCCGCACCCAGGGGTGCTGCAGCATCAGCGACCCTGGTAATCGGCTGCTCCTGCAGCGTTTGCGTTTCCGCACCCAAAGGTGCTGCAGCATCAGCGATCTTGGCAGCAGCAGTAGCTGCCTGCCCTGGATTGCGTTCTTTCACCGTATCAGAGGCAGCAGCTTCTGAATTCTTTGTGGCTGAAGCGGCATCAGTTACCACCACTGTCTTCCCTTTACGATCTGGTCCTGAGGAACAGAATCGAAAAAGAGAAAAGTAAATATAAATAGTAGGAAAAATTCCTACTAAGTAGAAAAAAATTGCAACAAGTGCAGGGTAATTTATAAATGTTACCGGCATTGATATGTTTTCCTTTGGATGATCCTGCACCTGCAATGAGGGAAAAAGGTGATGAAAATCATCATTCAATGGAAAGCAAAAATAATAAATCGGAATCCAATTCCAAAATGAGAACATATTTTGAAATAGAATTGTACCATTATTAGCCATCGAAGGCTTAGCAGGCTCAAAATAACTAACCCTTCCTCTGGTTGTTATTTTAGATTTCTGCTTTGGTGCCGGGGCACGTAGCCAATCTCCATACTGTTGGGGCACGGTTTTGTCATCCTTGAAATCCACACAAGTGGCTTTAAGATGGCATAAAATACCACATCCATGACAGAAAGATGGTAAGTTCTCATATTGTATAGGCAACATTTGGGGGCCTTCATCCTCCTCAAGCTGAACGAACACAAACCGTCTCAGCGGCTGGTGTACATCAATTATGACCAGGACACGGAGGAATTCAGTCATATTCCCCTCCTCCGATTGACGGGAGTCAGTCCCTATTACTGCGCCTATCCCACTGCCAATGGCTTGGCCGGTGGCATTTGCTACCACAACACTAGTCATCATAGCGATCGGTACTCGATGTATTCTTACCCAGATTAGCATCTGGTCGTATCGGTATCCCTTAATGGTGAGTTTTGGCTGCACAGGTAGGATGGCTAGCCAATCTTTCTTGAAGGTCCAGGGCCCTCCTTTTAGTACATCATCCCTGCAGGCTTTAGTTTCAAACTTAAAGAGAAAGTGTCCAGAGCCTAGAGACGTTACCGAGGATAGCTTGTATTCTCTCCAAATAGTAGTGAAGAGTCGCATCACAACCTTCTCTTCATAATCTTTGATGTTGAAAAGTTTTCCGATGAGTGACGATTTGTAGTCGTCAAGGGGAATGGCCTTTGTTGAGGCAGGAGCACAGATTACATGTTTCTCTTCTGCTGTAAAATGTAGGTTATCAAAGCGAGAGAGAAAGGAATCGGTAGAGGCCATGAGTGATTGTTTGTACTCGACAATGGAAATGAGTTTCACACAACTGGAGTATAGCGCAGGAAGTGTGAGGAGGTGCCTAGTGAGCAATATACTTAGGCGATAATTCTCAATGAAAAGAAAATAATATTCAAAACATTGAGTGAGTGGATAGCCACGAAAAGGATAGGATAATGGTGAGATAAATTCAAAATACCATAGTGTTCTGTTAAGAAATTTTAAAATGTGTATGAATTTAATTAATATCCAAATAATCATAAGATTAAAAAATAGAATTAATTTAAATTCACATAGATTATCCAAAATAAAAAAATAAATGGGATTTGTGTAAAATCTTACTAGTCGTATGAAAGCAAGATAAGGAAAAAGAAATTTGAATTTAAATAGTCTCATCATAATTCTTAGATTAAGAGAGAATATTAAATTAAATTCAAAAAAATTATTATGAAGATAATAGTCAAAAGAGTTGAATTTAATTATTATCCAAATAATCCTGAGATTAAAGGATAATAGTAATTTTAAAACAACTAAATGACTGGGATGTTAAGACATTATTAAATCCCAACCAATTAGAATCTCATCCAAGAATAAAAGTAAATTGAAATTAAACAATATTATAACCAACTTGTGATTAACAGATAATGTAAACACAAATTTGAATTTAAATAGAGTCTTTATAATCTTGGGATTATAAGAGGATATGAATTTAAATTCAAAGAGATTATTAAGGAAATAGGGGAAGGATTTAAATTTAAATAATATCTTTTTAATCCTAAGATTTAAAGAGAAAATTATTTTAAACTCAAATAGAGCCCTACATAGGTTGGACTTGTCTAGATAATAAAAATAAAAATTCATTTGTTTTTTAATATCTAGAAACTGGAGATGAAACATCATTTTAAATTTATTATGTACGATATTTAAATCGTAATAAGATAGTGTATCCCATGGAATTAGGATTAAGTTATGATGTGATAAGTTTTGGTGGGATTCCACCGATATGCATGCATTGCATGGTGAAGGTACACGTGCATGGGCCAAAGTCTCCCATGCAAACTTGTGACGTGGCAGTTCACTATTCCGAAAAATAAGTGAGACATATTTGTTGCTCTAACAATTGTGGAGCAGTAAGGTTGCTGCCGTCCGGCGGCTTGCAGCCACCCTCTCCCTGGCCGTTCGGTTTGGTTGACTGTGCTCATGCACCGTAGTAAACCGTGGAATCCACATCTTTGTAGACATGATGATGAAACAGACATAATTCAATATATTAACATTTTGTTGTAGTAACAAAATTGTAGAATCAAATGAATGAACCTTCTGCATTAACAGTCGCGGACAGATAGTTTCAGTCAAAAATAATAAATTTCCCAACATTATGTTGTTGTGAAGGGATTGGATACAAGGTCGTTTAAACCAGGAAAATTCCTGTACTCGATAAAAGGAGTCAGGGTCTATGAAGGGAATCAAGAATGATGTCCCAGCATGTGTGTGATGTACATAAAATACATCAGTTGCCTTAACAGAGGGTTGTGGCCATTGCCAGAGCCAAAGTTGCACCAATGCTGGCCACAGAATTGATGGGTAGATAAAAATCCGTCGGGCGAGGTGAGTGGTGACCACTTTCATCATGTTTGTGCTAAGCAAGCACCATGATGAAAGTAAAAGGGGAGGGTGGAGGCATGGTTGACGGCGGAGCTCGGGGCGGAAGAGGGTTGATAGAAGGAGGAGGAGGAGGCGGAGAAAGGTGAAAAGAAGGAGGAGAGGGGGAAAAGAGTGGGGAGAGTTTGAGAGAAAATTTGAGAGAGAATTTGAGAGAATTTTCATCACCCACACACACCCGTTAGAATTTTAACTGACCCACCCGTTGCAATTTTAACTGGGTAATAAGTACAGAAATTGAGGTTTTGCAATATAATTGTGTTGAAAAGCTCCTAATCAATTATTTGAACACCTAAAATTTGAATAAAACTTTTTTGAGGTCCTTTTTGTAGAGGTTTCGGACAAGTAAGTCTAAATGGGCCTTTCGATGGGCCCGTTGGAATTTTAGCTGAGTAAAAAGTATAAAAATTGAGGCTTTTCAATATAATATTGTTGAAAATCTCCTAATCAATTATTTAAACTCCTAAATTTTGATTAAAACTTGTTTTGTGGTCCTTTTTGTCGAGGTTTTGGACGAGCAGGTCTAAATGGGCCTTACAATGGACCCGTTGGAATTTTAACTGAGTAAAAAGTACAAAAATTGAGGTATTGGAATATAATTGTGTTGAAAAGCTACTAATAAATTACTTGAACTCCTAAAATTTGATTAAAACTTCTTTTGTGGTCTTTTTTGTCGAGGTTTCGGACGAGCAGGTCTAAATAGGCCTTTCAATGGACATGTTGGAATTTTAATTGAGTAAAAAGTAAAGAAATTGAGGTTTTGCAATATAATCGTGTTGAAAATCTCCTAATCAATTACATGATCTCCTAAATTTTGATTAAAACTTGTTTTGCGGCCCTTTTTGTAGAGATTTCGGACGAGCAGGTCTAAATGGGCCTTTCAATGGACCCGTTGGAATTTTAACTGAGTAAAAAGTACAGAATTTGAGGTTTTGCAATATAATTGTGTTGAAAAGCTACTAATTAATTATTTGAACTCTTTAAATTTGATTAAAACTTGTTTTGCGGTCCTTTTTGTCGAGGTTTCAGACGAGTAGGTCTAAATGGGCCTTTCAATGGACCTGTTGGAATTTTAACTGAGTAATAAGTACATAAATTGAGGTTTTGCAATATAATTGTGTTGAAAATCTCCTAATCAGTTACATGAAATCCTAAAATTTGACTAAAACTTGTTTTGCGGCCCTTTTTGTATAGGTTTCAGATGATCAGGTCTAAATGGGCCTTTCAATGGACCCGTTGGAATTTTAACTGAGTAAAAAGTATAAAATTGAGGTTTTGCAATATAATTGTTTTGGAAATCTCCTAATCAATTACATGAACTCCTAAAATTTGATTAAAACTTGTTTTGTAGTCCTTTTTGTAGAGGTTTCGGACGAGCGAGCGGAAATGGGCATTTCAATGGATCCGTTGGAATTTTAACTGAGTAAAAAGTACAAAAATTGAGGTTTTGCAATATAATTTTTTGAAATGCTCCTAATCAATTATTTGAACTACTAAAATTTGAATAATACTTTTTTGTGGTCCTTTTTGTAGATGTTTCGGACGTGAAGGTCTAAATGGGCCTTTCAATGAACTCGTTGGAATTTTAACTGAGTAAAAAGTATAAAAATTAAGGTTTTTCAATATAATTTTGTTGAAAAGCTCCTAATCAATTATTTGAACTCCTAAAATTTGATTAAAACATGTTTTGCGGTCTTTTTTGTCGAGGTTTCGGACGAGTAGGTCAAAATGGGCCTTTCAATAGACACGTTGGAATTTTAACTGAGTAAAAAGTACATAAATTGAGATTTTGCAATATAAGTGTGTTGAAAATCTCCTAATCAATTACATGAACTCCTAAAATTTGATTAAAACTTGTTTTGCGGTCCTTTTTGTAGAGGTTTCGGACGAGCGAGTCGAAATGGGCCTTTCAATGGACCCGTTGGAATTTTAACTGAGTAAAAAGTACATAAATTGAGGTTTTGAAATATAATTGTCTTGAAAAGCTCCTAATTAATAATTTGAACTCCTAAAATTTGAATAAAACTTTTTTGCAGTCCTTTTTGTAGAGGTTTCAGATGAGCAGGTCTAAATGGGCCCGTTGGAATTTTAACTGAGTAAAAAGTATAAAAATTGAGGTTTTTCAATATAATATTGTTGAAAATCTCCTAATCAATTATTTGAACTCCTAAAATTTGATTAAAACTTCTTTTGTGGTCCTTTTTGGACGAGCAGGTCTAAATAGGCCTTTATATGGACCCGTTGGAATTTTAACTGTGTAAAAAGTACAGAAAATGAGGTTTTGCAATATAAATGTGTTGAATATCTAATAATAAATTACTTGAACTCCTAAATTTTGATTAAAACTTCTTTTGTGGTCTTTTTTGTCGAGGTTTCGGACGAGCGGGTCGAAATGGGCCTTTCAATGGACTCGTTGGAATTTTAACTGAGTAAAAAGTAAATAAATTGAGGTTTTTCAATATAATTGTGTTGAAAAGCTCATAATCAATTATTTGAACTCCTAAAATTTGAATAAAACTTTTTTGCGGTCCTTTTTGTAGAGGTTTCGGACTAGCAGGTCTAAATGGGCCTTTCAATAGACCCGTTGGAATTTTAACTGAGTAAAAAGTATAAAAATTGAAGTTTTTCAATATAATATTGTTGAAAATCTCCTAATCAATTATTTCAACTCCTAAAATTTGATTAAAACTTGTTTTGTGGTCCATTTTGTCGAAGTTTTGGACTAGCAGGTCTAAATGGGCCTTACAATGGACCCGTTGGAATTTTAACTGAGTAAAAAGTACAGAAATTGAGTTTTTGCAATATAATTGTGTTGAAAAGCTACTAATAAATTACTTGAACTCCTAAAATTTGATTAAAACTTCTTTTGTGGTATTTTTTGTTGAGGTTTCGGACGAGCAGGTCTAAATGGGCCTTTCAATGGACCCGTTGGAATTTTAACTGATTAAAAAGTATAGAAATTGAGGTTTTGCAATATAAGTGTGTTGAAAATCTCCTAATCAATTACACGATCTCCTAAATTTTGATTAAAACTTGTTTTGCGGCACTTTTTGTAGGGGTTTCGGACGAGCAGGTCTAAATGGGCCTTTCAATGGACCCGTTAGAATTTTAACTGAGTAAAGAGTACAGAAATTGAGGTTTTGCAATATAATTGTGTTGAAAAGCTCCTAATCAATTATTTGAACTCCTAAAATTTGATTAAAAGTTGTTTTGCGGTCCTTTTTGTAGATGTTTCGGACGAGCAGGTCTAAATAGGCCTTTCAATAGACCCGTTGGAATTTTAATTGAGTAAAAAGTACAGAAAATGAGGTTTTGCAATATAAGTGTGTTGAAAATCTCCTAATCAATTACTTGATCTCCTAAAATTTGATTAAAAATTGTTTTGCGGCCGTTTTTGTAGAAGTTTCGGACGAGCAGGTCTAAATGAGCCTTACAATGGACCCGTTGGAATTTTAACTGAGTAAAAAGTATAGAACTTGAGGTTTTGCAATATAATTGTGTTGAAAAGCTACTAGTCAATTATTTGAACTATTAAAATTTGATTAAAACTTCTTTTGCGGTCCTTTTTGTCGAGGTTTCGGATGAGTAGGTCTAAGTGGGCCTTTCAATGGACCCATTGGAATTTTAACTTAGTAAAAAGTACAGAAATTGAGGTTTTGCAATATAAGTGTGTTGAAAATATCCTAATCAATTACATGATCTCCTAAATTTTGATTAAAACTTGTTTTGCGGCCCTTTTTGTCGAGGTTTCGGACGAGCAGGTCTAAATGGGCCTTTCAATGGACCCGTTGGAATTTTAACTGAGTAAAAAGTATAGAAAATCAGGTTTTGCAATATAATTGTGTTGAAAAGCTCCTAATCAATTAATTGAACTCCTAAAATTTGATTAAAACCTATTTTGCGTTCCTTTTTGTCGAGGTTTTGGACGAGCAGGTCTAAATAGGCCTTTCAATGGACCCGTTGGAATTTTAACTGAGTAAAAAGTACAGAAATTGAGGTTTTGCAGTATAATTGTGTTGAAAATATCCTAATCAATTACATGATGTCCTAAATTTTGATTAAAACTTGTTTTGCGGTCCTTTTTGTCGAGGTTTCGGACGAGCAGGTCTAAATGGGCCTTTCAATGGACCCGTTGGAATTTTAACTGAGTAAAAAGTATAGAAAATCAGGTTTTGCAATATAATTGTGTTGAAAAGCTCCTAATCAATTAATTGAACTCCTAAAATTTGATTAAAACCTATTTTGCGTTCCTTTTTGTCGAGGTTTTGGACGAGCAGGTCTAAATAGGCCTTTCAATGGACCCGTTGGAATTTTAACTGAGTAAAAAGTACAGAAATTGAGGTTTTGCAGTATAATTGTGTTGAAAATATCCTAATCAATTACATGATGTCCTAAATTTTGATTAAAACTTGTTTTGCGGTCCTTTTTGTCGAGGTTTCGGACGAGCAGGTCTAAATGGGCCTTTCAATGGACCCGTTGGAATTTTAACTGAGTAAAAAGTATAATTGTGTTGAAAAGCTACTAATCAATTACTTGAAATCCTAAAATTTGAGTAAAACTTCTTTTGTGCTCCATTTTGTTGAGGTTTCAGACGAGCAGGTTTATATGGGCCTTTCAATGGACCCGTTGGAATTTTAACTGAGTAAAAAGTATAGAAATTGAGGTTTTGCAATATAAGTGTGTTGAAAATATCCTAATCAATTACATGATCTCCTAAATTTTGATTAAAACTTGTTTTGCGGCCATTTTTGTAGAGGTTTAGGACGAGAAGGTCTAAATGGGCCTTTCAATGGACCCGTTGGGATTTTAACCGAGTAAAAAGTATAAAATTGATGTTTTTCAATATAATTGTGTTGAAAATCTACTAATCAATTATTTAAACTCATAAAATTTGAATAAAACTTATTTTGTGGTCCTTTTTGTCGAGGTTTCGAACGAGCAGGTCTAAATGGGCCTTTCAATGGTACCGTTGGAATTTTAACTGAGTAAAAAGTATAAAAATTGAGGGTTTTCAATATAATTGTGTTGAAAAGCTCCTAATAAATTATTTGAACTCCTAAAATTTGATTAAAACTAATTTTGCGATCCTTTTTGTCAATGTTACGGACGAGCAGGTCTAAATGGGCCTTTCAATGGACCCGTATGAATTTTAACTGAGTAAAAAGTACAGAAATTGAGGTCTTGCAATATAATTGTGTTGAAAAGCTCCTAATCAATTACATGAACTCCTAAAATTTGATTAAAACTTCTTTTGTGGCCCTTTTTGTCGAGGTTTCGGACGAGCGGGTCGAAATGAGCCTTTCAATGGACCCGTTGAAATTTTAACTGAGTAAAAAGTGCAGAAATTGAGGTTTTGCAATATAATTGTGATGAAAAGCTCCTAATCAATTATTTGAACTCCTAAAATTTGAATAAAACTTTTTTGCGGTCCTTTTTGTCGGGGTTTCGGACGAGCAGGTCTAAATGGGCCTATCATTGGGCCCGTTGGAATTTTAACTGAGTAAAAAGTATATAATTGAGGTTTTGCAATATAATTGTGTTGAAAATCTCCTAATCAATTATTTGAACACCTAAAATTTGATTAAAACTTGTTTTGTGGTCCTTTTTGTCAAGGTTTCGGACGACCAGGTCTAAATGGGCCTTTCAATGGACCTGTTGGAATTATAGCTAAGTAAAAAGTACAGAAATTGAGGTTTTGCAATTTAATACTGTTGAAAAGCTCCTAATCAATTACTTGAACTCCTAAATTTTGATTAAAACTTGTTTTCAAGTCCCTTTTGTAGAGGTTTCGGACGAGCGAGTCGAAATGGGCCTTTCAATGGACCCGTTGGAATTTTAACTGGGTAAAAAGTACAGAAATTGAGGTTTTGCAATATAATTGTGTTGAAAAGCTCCTAATAATTTATATAAACTCCTAAAATTTGAATAAAACTTTTTTGCGGTCCTTTTTGTCGAGGTTTCGGACGAGCAGGTCTAAATGGGCCTATCATTGGGCCCGTTGGAATTTTAACTGAGTAAAAATTATATAATTGAGGTTTTGCAATATAATTGTGTTGAAAATCTCCTAATCAATTACATGATCTCCTAAAATTTGATTAAAACTTGTTTTGCGGTCCTTTTTGTAGAGGTTTCAGATGAGCAGGTCTAAATGGACCTATCAATGGACCCGTTGGAATTTTAACTGAGTAAAAAGTACATAAATTGAGGTTTTACGTTATAATTGTGTTGAAAAGCTCCTAATCAATTACATGAACTCCTAATATTTGATTAAAACTTGTTTTGCAGTCCTTTTTGTAGAGGTTTCGGACGAGCGGGTCGAAATGGGCCTTTCAATGGTCCCGTTGAAATTTTAACTGAGCAAAAAGTACAGAGATTGAGGTTTTGCAATATAATTGTGTTAAAAAGCTCCTAATCAATTACATGAACTCCTAAAATTTGATTAAAACTTGTTTTGCGGTCCTTTTTGTAGAGGTTTCGGACGAGCAGTTCTAAATGGGCCTTTCAATGGACCTGTTGGATTTTTAATTGAGTAAAAAGTACATAAATTGAAGTTTTGCAATATAATTGTGTTGAAAAGCACCTAATCAATTACTTGAACTCCTAAAATTTGACTAAAACTTCTTTTGTGGTCCTTTTTGTCGAGGTTTCGTACGAGCGGGTCGAAATGGGCCTTTCAATGGACCCGTTGGAATTTTTACTAAGTAAAAAGTACAGAAATTGAGGTTTTGCAATATAATTGTGTTGAAAATCTCCTAATCAATTACATGATCTTCCAAAATTTGATTAAAACTTGTTTTGCGGCCCATTTTGTAGAGGTTTCAGACAACCAGGTCTAAATGGGCCTTTTAATGGACCCGTTGGAATTTTAACTAAGTAAAAAGTATAAAAATTGAGGTTTTAAAATATAATTGTGTTGAAAATCTCCTAATCAAATATTTGAAATCCTAAAATTTGAATAAAACTTTTTTGCGGTCCTTTTTGTAGAGGTTTCAGACGAGCAAGTCAAAATGGGCCTTTTAATGGACCTGTTGGAATTTTAACTGCGTAAAAAGTATAGAATTAAGGTTTTGCAATATAATTGTGTTGAAAAGCTCCTAATAAATTATTTGAACTCCTAAAATTTGATTAAAACTTGTTTTGCGGTCCTTTTTGTCGAGTTTTCGAACGAGCATGTCTAAATGGGCCTTTCAATGGACCCGTTAGATTTTTAAGTGAGTAAAAAGTACATAAATTGAGGTTTGCAATATAATTGTGTTGAAAACCTCCTAATAAATTACATGAACTCCTAATTTTGAATAAAACTTGTTTTGCAATCCTTTTTGTAGAGGTTTCGGACGAGCGTGTCGAAATGGGCCTTTTAATGGACCCGTTGGAATTTTAACTGAGAAAAAAGTGCAGAAATTGAGGTTTTGCAATATAATAGTGTTAAAAATCTCATAATCATTTATTTGAACTCCTAAAATTTCTATAAAACTTTTTTGCGGTCCTTTTTGTAGAAGTTTCGGACGACCAGGTCTAAATGGGCCTTTTAATGGGCCCGTTGGAATTTTAACTGAGTAAAAAGTACAAAAATGGAGGTTTTACAATATAATTGTATTGAAAAGATACTAATCTATTATTTGAACTCCTAAAATTTGAGTAAAACTTGTTTTACGGTCCTTTTTGTCGAGGTTTCGAACGAGCAGGTCTAAATGGGTCTTTTAATGGACCCGTATGAATTTTAACTGAGTAAAAAGTACAGAAATTGAGGTTTTGCAATATAATTGTGTTGAAAAGCTCCTAATCAATTACATGATCTCCTAAAATTTGATTAAAACTTGTTTTTCGGCCCTTTTTGTAGAGGTTTCAGACGACCAGGTCTAAATGGGCCTTTCAATGGACCCATTGGAATTTTAACTGAGTAAAAAGTATAAAAATTGAGGTTTTACAATATAATTGTGTTGAAAATATTCTAATCAATTATTTGAACTTCTTAAATTTGAATAAAACTTTTTTGCGGTCCTTTTTGTAGAGGTTTCAGACGAGTAGGTCTAAATGGGCCTTTCAATGGACCCGTTGGAATTTTAACTGCGTAAAAAGTATAAAATTGAGGTTTTGCAATATAAGTGTGTTGAAAAGATCCTAATCAATTATTTGAACTCCTAAAATTTGATTAAAACCTGTTTTGCGATCCTTTTTGTCTAGGTTTCAGACGAGCAGGTCTAAATGGGCCTTTCAATGGACCCGTTGGAATTTTAACTGAGTAAAAAGTACAGAAATTGAGGTTTTGTAATATAATTGTGTTGAAAAGCTCCTAATCAATTACATGAACTCCTAAAATTTGATTAAAACTTGTTTTGCAGTCCTTTTTGTAGAGGTTTCGGACGAGCGAGTCGAAATGGGCCTTTCAATGGACCCGTTGGAATTTTAACTAGGTAATAAGTACAGAAATTGAGGTTTTGCAATATAATTGTGTTGAAAAGCTCCTATTAAATTATTTGAACACCTAAAATTTGAATAAAACTTTTTTGCGGTCCTTTTTGTAGAGGTTTCGGACGAACAGGTCTAAATGGGCCTTTCAATTGGCCCGTTGGAATTTTAACTGAGTAAAAAGTATAAAAATTGAGGTTTTTCAATAAAATTGTGTTGAAAGCTCCAAATCAATTATTTGAACACCTAAAATTTGAATAAAACTTTTTTGTAGTCCTTTTTGTAGGGGTTTCGGACGAGCAGGTCTAAATGGGCCTTTCAATGGGCTCGTTGGAATTTTAACTGAGTAAAAAGTATAAAATTTGAGGTTTTTCAATATAATTGTGTTGAAAGCTCCTAATCAATTATTTGAACTCCTAAAATTTGAGTAAAACTTGTTTTGCGGTCCTTTTTGTCGAGGTTTCGGACGAGCAGGTCTAAATGGGCCTTTCAATGGACACATATGAATTTTAACTGCGTAAAAAGTATAAAATTGAGGTTTTGCAATATAAGTGTGTTGAAAAGCTCCTAATCAATTTTTTGAACTCCTAAGATTTGATTAAAACTTGTTTTGCGGTCCTTTTTGTCGAGGTTTCGGACGAGCAGGTCTAAATGGGCCTTTCAATGGACCCGTTGGAATTTTAACTGAGTGAAAAGTATAGAATTTGAGGTTTTGCAATATAATTGTGTTGAAAAGCTCCTAATCTATTACATGAACTCCTCAAAATTGATTAAAACTTGTTTTGAAGTCCTTTTTGTAGAGGTTTCGGACGAGCGGGTCGAAATGGGCCTTTCAATGGACTCATTGGAATTTTAACTGAGTAAAAAGTATAGAAATTGAGGTTTTGCAATATAATTGTGTTGAAAAGCTCCCAATCAATTATTTGAACTCCTAAAATTTGAATAAAACTTTTTTGCGGTCCTATTTGTAGAGGTTTCGGACGAGCATGTCTAAATGGGCCTCTCAAAGAGCCCGTTGGAATTTTAACTGAGTAAAAAGTATAAAAGTTGAGGTTTTTATTATAATTGTGTTGAAAATCTCGTAATCAATTATTTGAACTTCTAAAATTTGATTAAAACTTCTTTTGCGGTCCTTTTTCTCGAGGTTTCGGACGAGCAGGTCTAAATGGGTCTTACAATGGACCCGTTGGAATTTTAACTGAGTAAAAAGTACAGAAATTGAGGTTTTGCAATATAATTGTTTTGAAAAGCTACTAATCAATTACTTGAACTCCTAAAATTTGATTAAAACCTCTTTTGTGGGCCTTTTTGTCGAGGTTTCGGACGAGCAGGTGTAAATGGGCCTTTCAATGGACCCGTTGGAATTTTAACTGAGTAAAAAGTATAGAAATTGAGGTTTTGCAATATAAGTGTGTTGAAAATCTACTAATCAATTACATGATCTCCTAAAATTTGATAAAACTTGTTTTGCGGCCCTTTTTGTAGAGGTTTCGGACGATCATGTCTAAATTGGCTTTTCAATAGACCCGTTGTAGTTTTAACTGAGTAAAAAGTATAAAAATGGAGGTTTTACAATATAATTGTGTTGAAAATCTCCTAATCAATTATTTGAACTCCTAAAATTTAAATAAAACTTTTTTGCGGTCCTCTTTGTATAGGTTTCGGATGAGCAGGTTTAAATGGGCCTTTCAATGGACCCGTTGGAATTTTAACTGCGTAAAAAGTATAAAATTGAGGTTATGCAGTATAATTGTGTTGAAAAGCTCCTAATCAATTATTTGAACTCCTAAAATTTGATTAAAACTCGTTTTGCTGTCCTTTTTGTCGAGGTTTCGGACGAGCAGGTCTAAATGGGCCTTTCAATGGACCCGTTGGAATTTTAACTGAGTAAAAAATACAGAAATTGAAGTTTTGCAATATAAGTGTGTTGAAAATCTCCTAATCAATTACATGATCTCCTAAAATTTGATTAAAACTTGTTTTGCGGCTCTTTTTGTAGAGGTTTCGGACGAGCAGGTCTAAATGGGCCTTACAATTGACCCTTTGGAATTTTAACTGAGTAAAAAGTACATAAATTGATGTTTTGCAATATAATTGTGTTGAAAAGCTACTAATCAATTATTTGAACTCCTAAAAATTGATGAAAACTTCTTTTGCGTTCCTTTTTGTCGATGTTTCGGACGAGCAGGTCTAAATGGGCCTTTCAATGGACCCGTTGGAATTTTTTTTGAGAAAATGTGGGCCTCATTAAAAACCCCTACTAATATCCCCAGGCACAGGTCCTGGAGAAACCTAAAAAAGGGGAAAAGAGTACCCATATATTTATTAATTGGAAGGACGAGAAGAGAGCTCGCCAAATACAAAGTGCCGGATAGAACTTGGAAGATTAGAACCAAAAGACCTAGAAGTCATGGTTCGGAGAGCATGGGTAGCTAAGGTATGAGCAACACAGTTTGCCTCACTGCTTACATAAAGAACATGAGCAAGAGGAAAAGTAAAAAGTAAGTCACGAGCTTGTAGAAGCATCGGAGCTAAGGTAGAGAGATCTGGCCCCAAATTGTTGAGCCTGTTCGCTAGAGAGGCACAGTCAGTCTTAAACAGCAGCCGCCCCCAACCCTGGGACTGAGCAAAAGTAATACCAGCAAGAAGGCCCACACCTTCAGAAGTAGCAACATCCAAGCAACTACCCAAGGGGTAAGCGAGGCCCCCAACAACCGTACCCGAATCATCACGCGCCACAACACCAACAGCCGTTGTACGAGTGGCTGGATCAAAAGCCCCATCCACATTAATCTTGATGTAGCCACGGGGAGGAGGGCTCCAGCGGGGAGACGAAGAGGAATTCAGTGGGGAGTGGGGTGAAGAGATAGAGTTGCAGTAATCTTTATGTAGGCTCATAGAGTTGATGGCAATAAGCCAAGGGGGCTGTAGATGGCGATTGTGGACCCAGTCATTACGCCGGTTCCAGATATTCCAAATAGTTGTGAGGAAAAGACCAAAAGGGTCAGGAGATAATAGTCGGGCACCCTCTTCCAACCATTGGATGCCAGAAACAGCCAAGCTATTGGAGAGAAGGTTGGGAATGCCTGCTAAGCGGAGGGCTTCAGAGGCCCCAGGACAATTGCGAAGAGCATGCAGAATGGACTCCGAAGATGAACCGCAAATAGGACAAGGTCCAGAATTAGGTGCAAAAAATTGCAGTTTCGAACCAACAGGTAGAGCCTCTGAGCCCATACGCCAACCAAAGGTTTTAACCTTAGGAAGAGCCTTAACCTTAGCCAGGACTTTCCAAATCCGAGCTGGACGGTTTCGAGGTTCCGGTGGACGCTGGAGATATTGGTAGCCTGAGCGAACCGAATAGATCCCAGAATCATTGGGAATCCAGAGAATGGAATCACGAGTATCATTGATTATTAGAATACGAAGGATAGTATCGGCATCATCAGCACTGAAATAGCGATGTACCTTAGAAGGGTCCCAAGCAACATGTTTTCGGATCATAAAGTCTCGACACCGAATATGGACCTCATTAGAGGTCTCATACTCCCAATAGAGATTGACAGGAGAGGAGCCTCCCCAGTTATCCTTGTGGACACGGATATTACTATTAATACTAGGGCGGTAAAGGAACCCACCAAAGAGGTGCTGCATGACATTGTAAAGACCTTGCCATGCAAACGAACCCCGTTGCAGACGGGTAGCATCTAAAATGTTGCCAGAGGGAAAGTACTTCACGCGGTAAATTTGACCCAACAAGGATTTCGGCTCGCAAATAAGCCTACATAGCTGCTTCCCAAGGAGAGCAATGTTAAAATCATTGAGATCTCGGAAGCCCATGCCCCCAGCGGATTTTTGTAAGCAAATATGATCCCAAGGGAGCAAGTGCCATCCTTTTTTGTTGGTCTTGCCAGACCACCAGTACTGACGGATAGCAGAAGTCAAATCGTCAATAATGTTTTGAGGTAGTAGATAGCACGACATAACATACTGAGGCAGAGATTGCAAAACCGCTTTGATAAATATTTCTCTACCACTAAAGGAAAGAAGTTGTTTATCCCAAGTGGATAAGCGATCATGAACTTTGTCACGAATGAAGCCTAAAGATTCAGTTTTGTGTTTCCCGATGAGGAGTGGTACACCTAGATAGACACTAGGATTATTGACCTCGTGAACCTGCAGGGAGCCGTTAATTGCATCACGGATTGAGCGAGGGGTACGCGGATTATAGAAAATAGTTGACTTTTCGAAGTTGACATCTTGTCCTGACGTAGAGGCATAGGTTTAGAGAGTCGTTTTAAGATGTGCCGCTTCCTCCGGGCTTGTGTTGAGGAAGACCATACAATCATCCGCAAAAAGGAGATGGTTAACCTTGGGGCCCAATCTACCAGCACCAAGGCCAGGAAGGAAATTAAGCTGTTGGGCTTCAGTGAGGTACGCCGAGAGACCTTGGGTACAGAAGAGGAAAAGAAAAGGTGATAGGGGATCGCCTTGCCGAAGACCCTGTTGTGGATGAAAAAAAGGTGAAAAGGAGTTATTAACCTTAACAGAAAAAGAAACCGAAGAAATGCATCACATGATAAGAGAGACCCAGGAGGGTGCAAAACCCATTCGGTGCATGAAATTCGCAAGAAAGGACCATTCAACTCCATCAAAAGCTTTTTCCATATCTAACTTAAGAGCAGCCCCTCGGGAGGACTTGGTGTTCCCAAAGTTTATGTTATGTATGATTTCATGGGCAATGAGTATGTTGTCCGAGATATTACGACCTTGAACGAATGCAGCCTGATTTGTACTAATACAGAAGGGGATTGTTTGTTTCATCCTATTGACCAAGACTTTGGCGACAATTTTATAGATCATTGTGCAAAGACTAATGGGACGAAGGTGTCGCGTGGTGGTCGGGTCTTTAATTTTTGGAATAAGGACCAAAATGGTCTTATTGACCAATGCCATGTCTGCTGTACCATTAAGGAGGTTGAGGCAGAGAGAGGTAACATTTGCACCCATGGTGTCCCAATGCTGACGGAAGAACCCACTAGGAAGGCCATCTATACTCGGAGCCTTCCGGGGATCAATGTCTCTAAAAGGATGAAGGATCTCATCGGCCGTGAAGGTCCTAGTAAGGGATTCATTCATTGTAGATGTTTCAAGTTGGATGAGGGTATGAATAAAGCGGTCCGAGTACGAAAGCAAAGTAACATTTATTTTATTAGATATAAAAAGCGCAATACCAGAACAATTATCGTTTGGGGCAATAGAAATAACTTCAATCATACCTAGGGAAAGACTAAGACGGCTACATGCCGCATTACTTAACTTAGTTTCACAGAGAAATAAAATATCGGGGGTTGTACGTCGAACATATTGCTGCAAATGATGAACTGCCTGGGCCTGACCAAGACCCTGGCAGTTCCAACATAAAATTATCATTTCCCTCGGTGGGGTTGAGAGTCAACCGCCGCCGGAGAGTTTTTTGAGCTGCTCATCCCAGCTTTAGGAGTGGAACCGGAGGGCTTCGATTTCTTAGGTTGGAGGATCACTTGAATAGGGGATCAGCGTTTGATGCCACGGTTAGGGGGGGTTGGGGCAGGAGCTAGAGCATTACATGCATCATTTGGGTAAGTTTTTAATAGCCAAAGGTCAAATTCATGAATAAGGGGGATATCAGTTTTAAGAAGAGGCTTACGTAGTTCGGCATCCAATTTTTTGATTTGTTGGGCTATGGGGCTTGGAACACTGTCATCCTGGGAATCCCAATCATCATCAGTAGCATCTTCCGGAATTGGGAAAATTGTGTTCAGAGGCTGCGGATCAATGACCCTGGGGGGTAGTGTAACTTGCGGATTTGATCGAGGAGAGGGATTTTTCAACTTAGAGCCAGATGCATTATTTTCTTTCGGCAGGGGAGAAGCTTCACCCATAGCCGCATCATTATTAGGTGCCTCTTCTAGGGGTTTTTCCGAGAAGGATGCATATTAGTTGATGTATATAGAAGATACAAGAGGAAATGAGAAATAAATTGTAAATTGAGCAAGGGGAAGAACCTGTGTTGTTCAGGTCAGCGGGTTCAGGCACATTGTTGGTCGGAACTATAAGAAAAGAAAGGGAGAATATTCGAAAGTTAAGGAACCAATGAAACAAAATTAAAATATAAATGAGGAATAAAGGTACATAGTATGCAAAAGATGGAATTATCGTACCAGATGGGTTTGGGTTTGCCTGGCTTCATTCGGCTCAAACAGTCCTAATTCTGCCCCGAGGGCCTAGAGGACGACGTCGAGGAGGGAGGTAGCACAGCCATTCCCCATATTGCAGTTTAGATAGGTCTAGAGTGGGCCGAATCGGACAGTTATCAATTGTATGGTTGATAATCCCACAACCATGGCATAGAGTAGGGAGGCGTTCATATTGTAGACGACACATCATTTTTTTAGCCATTCCCGATGAAGAGAAAGCGGGTTACTGGGCGGGTAACATCGAGCATAATTTTGACTCTCAGAAATTCTTTCATATTGCCCTCAATTTCTCGTGTATAAGTTCGAAGGACATTGCCAACCATTGAAGCAAGAACATGTCCTACAAGATGGGCACGATCAACATCTTCGTAGATAGAAGTTGGTAATCCGAAGATTCGAATCCAAATGTGCATAAGAGTGGAGGAATAGTCATCTGTATTTTTGGAGGGGTCATATTCAGTCAAAGCGAGCCATTCATCCTTGTATAACCAAGGCCCTCGGTTGAGAACCTCATAGCAGTGCTTAGTTTCCTTGAATTTGATTTTAAAAAAAATTTCCTTGATAATCGAGATAGAGACTAGGTTGCTAGATTTCCAGATTCCTTCAAACGCACCGAGAACTGCATAGTTGTCGATAGGTTTAGAAGAGATAAAGCATCCAATTAGAAAGAGTTTGGGGTCCTCTTCAGCAAAATCCCAACCGAAGTCAGGTGTGTACAGGAGTTTAGCTTCTTCATTGGTGAGGGCAAGAGAATTGAGTTGAGGGAAGGAGGAAGAAGCCATAGGGAAGGGTAGATGAATGCAAGGAGGGGTTAGAGAGAGAAAATGGAGATCGATAATGGAGCTAGGGTAGGCACTTCGAATATAAATAGTGAGAGGAGGATTAATAACAACTACTAAAGCAGTGGGATAGAGGGAAATAACATAAGGCAAGAGAATTTGAATGCATAGAATTGCAAACAAAGATGAATCCCTAGAAGTTAGGGTGAAACGATTGAAAAGGGAAGTAAAACAGGTAGGTAAGGCAAGAAATAAATTTGATGGGATAGATAACATGGGGATTAATAGAATTAAGGAGATTTAAATGGTAATAATACAATTAAAGGAGGCAGAATTTAAAGAAGGAAAAAGAATTGTATTGTATGTAAGAAAAAAGTTTAAGAGACAAAAAAGAAAGTTTATATAAGGCCAAGCTGTGTGACGCAAGGAATATGGTAACAAGGTGGGGATAAAAAAGAAGTTTATTTATATTGGAAGATAGTAATTGAGGGTGTGAATTAAAACTTGGTAATAGGGGGGAGATTGAAGAAGGGGGGAAAATAGACAAAATAGAAAGTTTATATAAGGTAAGATTGGAGACATAATATGGTCGAGTATGGGTAGGGAAAAGTTTCCTTAGAAGTAATTTCAAGTTTTGGAACTGACTAAAAGATAAGTACCTTAAATATTGGATTGAAAAAGTATTTTGATTTTTAAAGCGAGTTTGAGATATTTTAGGAAAAATACTTAGATTCCTTAAAGTTATGTCCCTAGAAGGTGGAAAAAATGATATGAGGAACAACAGAAAGGAAATAGGCGTTTTGAGAAAAATTCGAGATAGAATAGTGTGAAGAAATGTCATGCAAAACGTATATATTTTTGAAATTGAGAGGGTGAATTTGTTATAATCATAAGTAAAAAATGTTGTAGCAGTATGTGAAGATTTTTCCATCAATAAGATGGTCGTAGTGATATCCCTCGAAAGGGCTTGAGTAAATGCACCTAAGGAGGTGTAGGTGATAGCAATAATGTTCAGCAGATACAACAAGTAGAACAGGGTTGTGTAAAAAACTAGATCCAGACTAGAGAAACTAGGCATGTAAAAAAGAGAAACATAAACGAAGAAAGAAAACAAGCCACATAGAAGAGGGAGTGAGCAAGAAATTAAATTACAACCCAGGGAAAGCGAAGGAGCGGAGATATGAAAATTAATACAGACCAACAGAGCAAATAAATTGGGGGGATAATTAAAAAAATAGGTACATACCAAAGTGGAATAAAATTTAAATATACGATCGTGGCGGCCTGGTCCTTGTTTTATGAAGTGCTGAAGGGGCAGCTTCTATGAGTTAGCCACAATCACTAGGAGAAAGAAAAGGAAGTAGAAAAAAGTTATTGAAGAAGATGCCACATAACATAGTAGGTAGTAGAACATATGTGCAGGATTAATAAAATTAAGTGAAGCATAAATAGACATAAGCAAAGATTGAAAATATCCCACATAGTGGGTCGATAGAAATTCCCTTAAAAGGGATCGAAAGGCATTAGATAAAGTCGTGAAAGGAATGAACGTGTACCAGTTGAACCAAGACCAAATAGATAATAAATGAACAACATAAAGAAAAGCCATAAAGGAAAGTGTACATAGGTGAATCATATGGACCAGGGAACCATATGAGATGATAACAGTATGAATGATAAAATTCTAGTAGAAGAAAGGAACTATATATTAACAACCAGAAAGAAGTAAAGAGGAGAGGGTTAGATACCTTGCTACATAGACAAAATCTCCACATGCTTAAGGTCATGCACCAAGGCAGATAAGCTGGTAAGAGGGGGAAGCTCGAAACGAGATAAACATCAGCAAGGAGGTAATATAGCAGAGAAGGAAGGACATGATCAGAATAAGAAAAAGCCCAAAAAATAATGGAAAAGACATAGACGGTGCATTAAAAAGAAGGAAAACCAGATAATATGATAAATCGAGCAAGTTCAGGCCAGAGAGGGTAAAAACAGTAAGCATAACATTTTCAGTAGAACAATTGAAGATCAAGGAAGTAATAGCACATGGACGAGGATACCCCGAGGGAAGAAGTAACAACAAATGAAAGGGTGAACATAAGTATAGAAACATAGGTGTAAAGGGAAGGGAAAAAAGGAAACAAAAAGATAGGACTAAGGATGGTGCATCAAAAGAGGCATAAAAGGTGGAAAAAGAGAGAAACAAAAAAAGAGGCATAATCATACACAGAGCAGTCAGAAAAAGGAGATGGCAAAGAAATATCTTAATTAAACACATAATAAAACTAAGGTTGCAGAAAGAGGCGTATAAGTTCTGAATATGAGCCATGGTAACAGGGTAGAGATTTAGAAAGATAAAAGCGAGGGAGATAGCCAATAAAGTGTAAAGAATACATAGAAATCCCACCAGGTGGGTCGTTATAAATTTCCCTAGAAGGGATCGTTTAAACATATTAGAGAATGGGGGATAAAATAGGATGGGTGGTGAGAAGAATAAGGTAGTGCATAACCAAGCATGAAAGCAATAATGAGGTAGAATTAGAATCCAATCTGTGAACGAAGGTGTACTGAAGCACCAGTTAAAAATTCGTGATGCAGGCATACTGAAGTACAAAGTAAAAAAAATATAAAACATATATGATCAGAAGATAAATTAGGGGGAGCCCAGATCAGGACTAAACAAATGACCAAAGAGATAAAGAAGCAGAATCGAAGTGAAACCATTACAACCCAGATATGCAGAAGCAGTGGATAAAACAATTTTTAAGTAAGCAGCAGAGGAAGCATTATCACAAGGTAAACATAATAAAGATATTGAGTACCATTTAGAAGATAGAAGAGATACGATGCAAGCAATAATGTAGAAAGAGTGCAAGATAAACGGATAAGAAAAGATCATGGAGGAATGGTGGTAATTGAGCAAACTCAGATAACAGAGATAAAAAGGGTTATATCTAAAAATAAAAAAACGAAGAATAAACCCCAAAGAAATAAAGCAGAGAGTTAAAGCCAAAAGAAAGAATTCGATTGATGACATACCGACGACAATCAGAGATAGCCAAGAACCCTATAACAGATGGGGCCTTCGACGGCGGCTTCCACAGAACGAATCTAAAGGAGAAACGGTTGATGAGATAGAAAGCATGCACGATAAAGATAAATTAAAAAATGAAAATAAAACCAAAAGGGGTAAAGTGGGACGGTGCACAGGATGAGGGCAGTGCCCATCACCGGCGATGGCCAGATCTAGTAATATACGTACAAACAAAGAGATACCCAGACGCCCCGATTTGGTAAAATTGTTTTCCTGCAAACAAAGAGTGGGGGAACGAAGATGAGGGGATAGCAAAAAAAACCCTAGAAAAATAGAAAAGAAAATTGAGAAAAAGGTGAGATCTGATTGCATGGAAAATTGAAAGGGTTGCAACTCTAGTAAATACAGAGAAGAGAGAAACCATCCAACAAAGGATATGATCTCGCAAAATAGAAGAATAAAAAATATATTAGAAACAGAATTAGGGAGATTAACAAAAAAATAAAATCGATGAAAATAAAATCAAAGTAAAGCGGAAGATAATCATGGGTCAGGGTGGGAAAGCTCTCAAAATTTTATTACCTTTAAGATCTTGGGTCTTCCGTTTGTGTAAAGCTCTGATCTGCACGGAGTGTAGCGGCTAGGGGAAAGGAAATGTCTAAATGGGTCGAGAGGTTTCAGACGAGCAGGTCTAAATGGGCCTTACAATGGACCCGTTGGAATTATAACTGAGTAAAAAGTACAAAAATAGAGGTTTTGCAATATAATTGTGTTGAAAAGCTACTAATCAATTATTTGAACTCCTAAAATTTGATTAAAACTTGTTTTGTGGTCCTTTTTGTCGAGGTTTCGGACGAGCAGGTCTAAATGGGCTTTTCAAAGGACCCGTTGGAATTTTAACTGAGTAAAAAGTACATAAATTGAGGTTTTGCAATATAAGTGTGTTAAAAATATCCTAATAAATTACATGATCTCCTAAATTTTGATTAAAACTTGTTTTGCAGCCCTTTTTGTAAAGGTTTCGGACGAGCAGGTCTAAATGGGCTTTCAATGGACCCGTTGGAATTTTAATTGAGTAAAAATTACAGAAATTGAGGTTTTGCTATATAATTGTGTTGAAAAGCTACTAATAAATTATTTGAACTCCTAAAATTTGATTAAAACTTGTTTTGCGGTCCTTTTTGTAGAGGTTTCGAACGAGCAGGTCTAAATGAGCCTTTCAATGGACCCGTTGGAATTTTAAATGAGTAAAAAGTAATGAAATAGAGATTTTACAATATAAGTGTGTTGAAAATCTCCTAATCAATTACATGATCTCCTAAATTTTGATTAAAACTTGTTTTGCGGCCCTTTTTGTAGAGGTTTCGGACGAGCAGGTCTAAATGGGCCTTTCAATGGACCCGTTGGAATTTTAACTGAGTAAAAAGTACAGAAATTGAGGTTTTGCAATATAATTGTGTTGAAAAGCCACTAATCAATTACTTGAATTCCTAAAATTTGATAAAAACTTGTTTTGCGGTCCTTTTTTCGAGGTTTCGGACGAGCAGGTCTAAATGGGCCTTTCAAAGGACCTGTTGGAATTTTAACGGAGTAAAAAGTACATAAATTGAGGTTTTGCAATATAATTGTGTTTAAAAGCTCCTAATCAATTACATGAACTCCTAAAATTTGATTAAAACCTGTTTTGCAGTCCTTTTTGTAGAGGTTTCGGACGAGCGGGTCGAAATGGGCCTTTCAATGGTCCCGTTGAAATTTTAACTGAGTAAAAAGTACTTAAATTGAGATTTTTCAATATAAGTATCTTGAAAATCTATTAATCAATTATTTGAACTCCTAAAATTTGATTAAAACTTGTTTTGCGGTCATTTTTGTCGAGGTTTCGGACGAGTAGGTCTAAATGGGCCTTTCAATAGGCCCGTTGGAATTTTAACTGAGTAAAATGTATACAAATTGAGGTTTTTCAATATAATTGTGTTGAAAATCTCCTAATCAATTATTTGAACTCCTAAAATTTGATTAAAACTTCTTTTGCGGTCCTTTTTGTCGAGGTTTCAGACGAGCAGGTCTAAATGGGCCTTTCAATGGGCCCGTTGGAATTTTAACTGAGTAAAATGTATAGAAATTGAGGTTTTTCAATATAATTGTGTTGAAAAGCTCTTAATAAATTATTTGAACTCCTAAAATTCGATCAAAACTTGTTTTGCGATCCTTTTTGTCGAGGTTTCGGACGAGCAGGTCTAAATGGGCCTTTCAATGGGCCCGTTGAAATTTAACTGAGTAAAAAGTACATAAATTGAGGTTTTTCAATATAATTGTGTTGAAAAGCTCCTAATCAATTACATGAACTCCTAAAATTTGATTAAAACTTGTTTTGCAGTCCTTTTTGTAGAGGTTTCGGACGACCGGGTCGAAATTGGCCTTTCAATGGACCCGTTGAAATTTTAAATGAGTAAAAAGTACAGAAAATAATGTTTTGTAATATAATTGTGTTGAAAATATACTAATCAATTACATGATCTCCTAAATTTTGATTAAAACTTGTTTTGCAGCCCTTTTTGTAGAGGTTTCGGACGAGCAGGTCTAAATGGGCATTTCAATGGACCCGTTGGAATTTTAACTCAGTAAAAAGTACAGATATTGAGGTTTTGCAATATAACTGTGTTGAAAATCTCCTAATCAATTACATGATCTCCTAAATTTTGATTAAAACTTGTTTTGCGGCCCTTTTTGTAGAGGTTTCGAACGATCATGTCTAAATGGGCCTTTCAATGGACCCGTTGGAATTTTAACTGAGTAAAAAGTACAGAAATTGAGGTTTTACAATATAACTGTGTTGAAAAGCCATTAATCAATTATTTGAGCTCCTAAAGTTTCATTAAAACCTGTTTTGCGGTCTTTTTTTTTCGAGGTTTCGGACGAGCAGGTCTAAATGGGCCTTTTAATGGACCTGTTGGAATTTTAACTGAGTAAAAAGTACAGAAATTGAGGTTTTGCAATATAATTGTGTTGAAAAGCTCCTAATCAATTACATGAACTCCTAAAATTTAATTAAAACCTGTTTTGTAGTCCTTTTTGTAGAGGTTTCAGACGAGAGGGTCGAAATGGGCTTTTCAATGGACCCGTTGGAATTTTAACTCAGTAAAAAGTACAGAAATTGAGGTTTTGCAATATAATTGTGTTGAAAAGCTCCTAATCAATTATTTGAACTCCTAAAATATGAATAAAACTTTTTTGCGGTCCTTTTTGTAGAGGTTTCGGGCGAGCAGGTCTAAATGGGCCTTTCAATGGGCCCGTTGGAATTTTAAATGAGTAAAAACTATAAAAATTGAGGTTTTTCAATATAATTTTGTTGAAAAGCTCTTAATCAATTATTTGAACTCCTAAAATTTGATCAAAACTTGTTTTGCGGTCCTTTTTGTCGAGGTTTCGGACGAGCAGGTCTAAATGGGCCTTTCAATGGAACCGTTGGAATTTTAACAGAGTAAAAAGTACAGAAATTGAGGTAATGCAATATAATTGTGTTGAAAAGCTCCTAATCAATTACATGAACTCCTAAATATTGATTAAAACTTTTTTGCAGTCCATTTTGTAGAGGTTTCGGACGAGCGGGTCGAAATGGGCCTTTCAATGGACCCGTTGAAATTTTAACTGAGTAAAAAGTACATAAATTGAGGTTTTGCAATATAATTGTGTTGAAAAGCTCCTAATAAATTATTTGAACTCCTAAAATTTGATTAAAACGTCTTTTGCGGTCCTATTAGTCGAGGTTTTGGACGAGCAGGTCTAAATGGGCCTTTCAATGGACTCGTTGGAATTTTAACTGAATAAAAGGTAAAAAAATTGAGGTTTTGCAATATAAGTTTGTTGAAAATCTCCTGATCAATTATTTGAACTCCTAAAGTTTGATTAAAACTTTTTTGCGGCCCTTTTTATCGAGGTTTCGGACGAGCAGGTCTAAATGGGCCTTTCAATGGATCCGTTGTAATTTTAACTAAGTAAAAGATACAGAAATTGAGGTTTTGCAATATAATTGTGTTGAAAAGCTCATAATCAATTACGTGAACTCCTAAAATTTGATTAAAACTTTTTTTGCAGTCCTTTTTGTAGAGGTTTCGGACGAGCGGGTCGATATAGGCCTTTCAATGGACCCGTTGACATTTTAACTGAGTAAAAGGTACATAAATTGAGGTTTTGCAATATAATTGTGTTGAAAAGCTCCTAATAAATTATTTGAACTCTTAAAATTTGATTAAAACTTCTTTTGCGGTCCTTTTAGTCGAGGTTTTGGACGAGCAGGTCTAAATGGGCCTTTCAATGGACCCGTTGGAATTTTAACTGAGTAAAAAGAAATTGAGGTTTTGCAATATAATTGTGTTGAAAAGCTCATAATCAATTACGTGAACTCCTAAAATTTGATTAAAACTTTTTTTGCAGTCCTTTTTGTAGAGGTTTCGGAGGAGCGGGTCGAAATGGGCCTTTCAATGGTCCCGTTGAAATTTTAACTGAGTAAAAAGTACTTAAATTGAGGTTTTGCAATATAAGTGTGTTGAAAATCTCCTAATAAATTATTTGAACTCCTAAAATTTGATTAAAACTTGTTTTGCGGTCCTTTTGTCGAGGTTTCGGACGAGCTGGTCTAAATGGGCATTTCAATGGGCCCGTTGGAATTTTAACTGAGTAAAATGTATACAAATTGAGGTTTTTTAATATAATTGTGTTGAAAAGCTCCTAATCAATTATTTGAACTCCTAAAATTTGATCAAAACTTGTTTTGCGGTCCTTTTTGTCGAGGTTTCGGACGAGAAGGTCTAAATGGGTCTTTCAATGGACCCGTTGGAATTTTAACCGAGTAAAAAGTACAAAAAATTGAGGTTTTGCAATATAATTGTGTTGAAAAGCTCCTAATCAATTACATGAACTCCTAAAATTTGATTAAAACTTGTTTTGCAGTCCTTTTTGTAGAGTTTTCGGACGAGCGGGTCGAAATGGGCCTTTCAATGGACCCGTTGAAATTTTAACTGAGTAAAAAGTACAGAAATTAAGGTTTTGCAATATAATTGTGTTGAAAATCTACTAATCAATTACATGATCTCCTAAAATTTGATTAAAACTTGTTTTGAGGCCCTTTTTGTAGAGGTTTCGGACGAGCAGGTCTAAATGGGCCTTTCAATGGACCCGTTGGAATTTTAACTCAGTAAAAAGTACAGATATTGAGGTTTTGCAATATAATTGTGTTGAAAATCTCCTAATCAATTACATGATCTCCTAAATTTTGATTAAAACTTGTTTTGCGGCCCTTTTTGTAGAGGTTTCGGACGAGCAGGTCTAAATGGGCCTTTCAATGGACCCATTGGAATTTTAACCGAGTAAGAATTACAGAAATTTAGGTTTTGCAATATAATTGTGTTTAAATGCTACTAATCAATTATTTGAACTCCTAAAATTTGATTAAAACTTGTTTTGCGTTCCTTTTTGTCGAGGTTTCGGACGAGCAGGTCTAAATGGGCCTTTCAATGGACCCGTTAGAATTTTAACTGTGTAAAAAGTACAGAAATTGAGGTTTTGCAATATAAGTGTGTTGAAAATCTCCTAATCAATTACATGATCTCCTAAATTTTGATTAAAACTTGTTTTGCGGCCCCTTTTTGTAGAGGTTTCGGACGAGCAGGTCTAAATGGGCCTTTCAATGGACCCATTGGAATTTTAACCGAGTAAGAATTACAGAAATTTAGGTTTTGCAATATAATTGTGTTTAAATGCTACTAATCAATTATTTGAACTCCTAAAATTTGATTAAAACTTGTTTTGCGTTCCTTTTTGTCGAGGTTTCGGACGAGCAGGTCTAAATGGGCCTTTCAATGGACCCGTTAGAATTTTAACTGAGTAAAAAGTACAGAAATTGAGGTTTTGCAACATAAGTGTGTTGAAAATATCCTAATCAAATACATGATCTCCTAATTTTGATTAAAACTTGTTTTGCGGCCCTTTTTGTAGAGTTTTCAAACGAGGAGGTCTAAATGGGCCTTTCAATGGACCCGTTGGAATTTTAACTGAGTAAAAAGTACAGAAATTGAGGTTTTGCAATATAACTGTGTTGAAAAGCCACTAATAAATTATTTCAGCTCCTAAAGTTTGATTAAAACTTGTTTTGCGGTCTTTTTTTCGAGGTTTCGGACGAGCAGGTGTAAATGGGCCTTTCAATGGACCTGTTGGAATTTTAACTGAGTAAAAAGTACAGAAATTGAGGTTTTGCAATATAATTGTGTTGAAAAGCTCATAATCAATTACATGAACTCCTAAAATTTGATTAAAACTTTTTTTGCAGTCCTTTTTGTAGAGGTTTCGGACGAGCGGGTCGAAATAGGCCTTTCAATGGACCCGTTGAAATTTTAACTGAGTAAAAGGTACATAAATTGAGCTTTTGCAATATAGTTGTGTTGAAAAGCTCCTAATAAATTATTTGAACTCCTAAAATTTGATTAAAACTTCTTTTGCGGTCCTTTTAGTCGAGGTTTTGGACGAGCAGGTCTAAATGGGCCTTTCAATGGACCCGTTGGAATTTTAACTGAGTAAAAAGTAAAAAAAAAATTGAGGTTTTACAATATAAGTGTTTTAAAAATCTCCTAATCAATTATTTGAACTCCTAAAGTTTGATTAAAAAAAATTTTGCGGCCCTTTTTGTCGAGGTTTCGGACGAGCAGGTCTAAATGGGCCTTTCAATGGATCCGTTGGAATTTTAACTGAGTAAAAAGAACAGAAATTGAGGTTTTGCAATATAATTGTGTTGAAAAGCTCCTAATCAATTACATTAACTACTAATATTTGATTAAAACTTGTTTTGCTGTCCTTTTTGTATAGGTTTCGGACGAGCGGGTCGAAATGGGCCTTTCAATGGTCCCGTTGAAATTTTAACTGAGTAAAAACTACTTAAATTGAGGTTTAGCAATATAAGTGTGTTGAAAATCTCCTAATAAATTATTTGAACTCTTAAAATTTGATTAAAACTTGTTTTGCGGTCCTTTTGTCGAGGTTTCGGACGAGCAGGTCTAAATGGGCCTTTCAATGGGCCCGTTGGAATTTTAACTGAGTAAAATGTATACAAATTGAGGTTTTTCAATATAATTGTGTTGAAAAGCTCCTAATCAATTAATTGAACTCCTAAAATTTGATCAAAACTTGTTTTGCGGTCCTTTTTGTCGAGGTTTCGGATGAGCAGGTCTAAATGGGCCTTTCAATGGACCGGTTGGAATTTTAACTGAGTAAAAAGTACAGAAATTGAGGTAATGCAATATAATTGTGTTGAAAAGCTCCTAATCAATTACATGAACTCCTAAAATTTGATTAAAACTTTTTCTGCAGTCCTTTTTGTAGAGGTTTCGGACGAGCGGGTCGAAATGGGCCTTTCAATGGACCCGTTGGAATTTTAAATGAGTAAAAAGTACAGAAATTGAGGTTTTGCAATATAATTGTGTTGAAAAGCTCCAAATCAATTACATGAACTCCTATAATTTGAATAAAACTTTTTTTGCAGTCCTTTTTGTAGAGGTTTCGGACGAGCGGGTCGAAATGGGCCTTTCAATGGACCCGTTGAAATTTTAACTGAGTAAAAAGTACTTCAATTGAAGTTTTGTAATATAATTGTGTTGAAAAGCTCCTAATAAATTATTTGAACTCCTAAAATTTGATTAAAACTTCTTTTGCGGTCCTTTTAGTCGAGCTCTTGGACGAGCAGGTCTAAATGGGCCTTTCAATGGACCCGTTGGAATTTTAACTGAGTGAAAAGTATAGAAATTGAGGTTTTGCAATATAAGTGTGTTGAAAATCTCCTAATCAATTATTTGAACTCCTAAAGTTTGATTAAAACTTGTTTTGCGGTCCTTTTTGTCGAGGTTTCGGACGAGCAGGTCTAAATGGGCCTTTCAATGGATCCGTTGGAATTTTTTTGAAGAAAGGGCCTCATTAAAAACCCCACTAATCATTACTGGGCTAGCCCAGCAAGGCCCTAGGAGGCGAAAAGAGTGCCCAAAATATATTATAAATCAAGGTGGTTGGTTAACAACCGGTACAAAAGTTCGTAGAGCATCGGGCAAGCCCGGCCCAAAATACATAGAGGAATGAAGATGAAGAGCCCAATTGGCTACAAAATGAGCTAAAATGTTAGCTTCACGCGGTACATAATGTAAGCTAAGACCTGACACAGTGTCAATGAAAGATCTAGTATCCTGCAACTGTCGCCGAAGAGTGGAGGCATCCTCGCCTGTGCTACACAGCCGATTGATCAGCAGGGCCGCATCCGATTCAAGAAGAAACCCTGTCCATCCCGCCTCCACACCTAGTTGGACACCATCTGAGATAGCCCGTAGCTCCGCCGACGTAGAATCTGCAATAGTGTCCAAGTAAACAGCTCGTCCAAGCAGGATAGCACCAGTAGCATCACGAGCCACAATGCCAATTCCAGTCGATCCTGTAGAGGGGTGAAAAGCACCATCAACATTGATTTTGATTGATCCAGTCGGCGGCGGCCTCCATACAGGTGGGGAGAGTGCTGTCGTCGTCTGCTGCCTCGTCGTGGGAATGTCTGAATTGGCCGAAAGGTAGTCGCGTAGTAGATCCTGTGAGTTCATCAAGGTGAGCCAAGGGGGCTGTAAACGCTGAGAATGGACCCACTCATTCCTCCTATTCCAAAGATTCCACAATGTAGTTAGGAGGAGGTCAAATTGTGCGAAAGAGAGGAGCCTAGCTCCTTGTTCCAACCAAAGTGATATCGATGCTGCGATGCTATCACGAAATTCGCTCGGGAAGCCTGCAAGGCTGAGTGTCTCAGCAGCGCCTGGACAGTCCCTGAATGCATGAAGTGCAGGTTCGAGAGTCGAGGGGCAGAACGGACACATGCCGGTACCCAATCCAATAGTCGCAAGTCGGTCACCTGTGGGAAGCGCACCCCGTCCTACCCGCCATCCAAAGGTGCGGACCTTCGGGAGTGTGTTGGATTTAGCAATAATCTTCCAAAGAGGGGTCGGACGCTCAAGAGGTCGTGGGGGCCTACGTAAGAATAGGTAACCGGAGCGTACTGAATATATATTAGTATCATGAAAACCCCATAGCAAGGTATCGTGATGGACATCAGATATAGGTACGTGCAATATGTTGGCTGCGTCATCGTCGTCAAAATATTGACGTACTTTATGTTCATCCCATGCATTATGATGACGAGTCATAAAATCGCCGCATCGCAAGGGTATCTCCTCATTATCTTGATAGCTACCAAAGAAGGAGAGCCCATCGGATCCACCCCAGTTATCATGAAGGATGCGTAGACGACTATCAATTCCAGGCCTCCAGAAGAAACCCGGTTGTAATTGCTGCAGAGCCTGCCATATACCTCGCCAAGCATAGGAGGCGCGGTGGTCAACTTTTGCCTCCATAATATTCCCGGAAGGATAATAGCGTGATTTGAGGACCCGGGCGAGTAGGGAATCGGGCGAATGGATTAGTCGCCATATTTGTTTCCCAAGAAGAGCAATATTAAAGTCTTGTAGATCGCGGAAGCCCATGCCCCCTGCAGCTTTGGGGGTGCACATAGTATCCCAGAAGAGCATTGGCCATCCTTTTTTGTTACTCCTGCCCGTCCACCAGTAACGGCGGATTGATCGTGTCGCATCATCCACAATGTTTTGTGGGAGCAAGTAACATGACATGACGTATTGGGGCAAAGCTTGCGCCACTGATTTTATGAGAACTTCACGCCTACTATACGACAACAAGTTAGTATCCCATTTAGTCATGCGGGAATTGACTTTGTCTCTAATGAAACCAAGACTAGCCGTTCGATTCCTCCCAATGAGAAGAGGGACTCCTAGATAGGTTCCAGGGTCATCAACCAAACGGATGCCAAGAGTATGTTGTAGTGCATGTGTGAAGTCTATCGAACAGAAGGAGCTACAAAAGGCAGTCGACTTAGAAAAGTTGACGGACTGTCCTAAGGATGCCTCATACAGACGGAGAATCTCCTTCAACCGGTCTATTTCCCCTGGGCAATTACGGACAAATACAATACTATCATCCGCAAAGAGCAGGTGATTAATTCTTGGGCCACGCCTATTGGCCTGTAACCCAATTAGTCGTCCCGATTGCTGTTCAGCCTCAAGGGCCGCTGAGAGCCCTTGGGAGCATATTAAGAAGAGGAAAGGCGAGAGAGGGTCCCCTTGCCGGATTCCCCTAGTCGGAAAGAACTCGTTGGATAGAGCGCCATTAAGACGAACTGAAAAAGACACAGTGGATACACATCGGAGTAGTAATTGTACCCAGTGAGATGCAAATCCCATACGTAACATCACATCTTTAAGAAAGGACCATTCAACCTTATCAAAAGCTTTTTCCATATCGAGCTTCAATGCAGCCCCTTGATATATCGAAGCGTTATTAGTATGGAGGGTATGCACAAGTTCGTGCGCAATCAAAATATTATCAGTAATGTTCCTGCCACTAACAAAAGCAGCTTGCGCATCACTGATACAATATGGTAATATAGGTTTAAGTCTATTCACAAGAACCTTTGCAATGGTCTTGTAAATAACAGTGCATAAGCTGATCGGCCGAAATTGACGCATGTTTGAAGCGTCAGGCACCTTTGGAATGAGGACAATGATAGCTTTGTTCACCGTTGCCATATCCTCTTCTCCTCGTAATAGGCGCAAACAAAGTTGTATAAACTCAGGCCCTATGACATCCCAGTATTGTCTGTAGAAACTACTAGGGAAGCCATCAAAGCCTGGGGCTTTCCTGGGGCCTATATCCCTGAAAGCTGTGGTTACCTCTTCTTCAGTGAAGGGTCGTAGCAATGAGTCATTCATTTCAGTGCTAACCACCGGGGTAATATGTTCCAACAGCACCGGAGAGGAACTCGGATTAGAAGATGTAAACAAATCCTGGAAATACTCGGATGCAATCCGAAGAAGCTCAGGCTTCTCAGTATGCCAAGTTTGGTCCACATCGAAGAGACCACGTATAGTGTTCTTTTTCCTTCGTTTAGAAGCTCGGGCATGGAAGAAGGAAGTGTTCTTATCACCTTGCGAAAGCCAGGTAACACGAGAACGTTGTGCCCAGTAGGCTTCCTTGGCATCCAGAAGGCGTCTAAGTTCCACTTTCGCGTCACGGAGATTGAGTAACATGTCATGTGACAGTCGTCTCCGACGCATATAGGAGTTAATCTTACGTTGTAGTTCAGCGATGCGATTGTTAGATGTGGAGCGTCGAGTCGCTTGCCAGTCATGTAGGTGGCTCCCTACAGCGGTCAGTTTGTCGAGTAGAGTGCCCGACGCGTTGGACCACGCTTGGCGAACCGCGGAGATACACGACAGGTCCTTTGCCCAGCAAGCCTCGAAACGAAAATGGTCACCATCATGATCATCATGTTGGCCGCGATGTGCATTAGGTGTATTACGTGTAGTGTCCATAATAATGATATAGTGATCAGAATTCGGGGAAAAAATATTCCGACATTGGAATGTTAAGTGGGCATTGAGCCATGCATCGCATGCAAGATATCTATCCAGACGTTCACAAACAGTTGTAACGTTTGGCCCTGTACGTGACCAAGTGAACCAACCCGAGCATGGTTTGCAATCAAAGATCCCATTACGTGCAAGGCAATCTCGAAAGTTGGTGATTTGTGATTGCGGTCTACGACCTCCGCCTTGTTTTTCGGAGTCCGATAAAATATCGTTTAGGTCCCCTCCAATTAACCAAGGTAGAGGTGAATTTTTACAAAGAGAGTCAATGAGTTCCCACGTTTTATATTTCATGCTAGTTTCGGCATACCCATAGATTCCCGTAAAACGAAAGCAATCATCGGAAGATGTAACAATGGAATCAATATGACGATCAGAATACGATAAAAGATCCACATTCAAGTTATTATTCCAAAGTAAAATCAAACCAGAGCAATTTGGGCTGCTTTTCACATGGAAGCAGCCCTCCATATCTAAAGAAAGTTTCAAACGTTCAAAATTAAAATTACATAACCGAGTCTCAGATAAAAAAATAATCAAAGGTTCTAATTTTCGGACCATTGAAATAAGCCCTCGAACTGCCTCTAGTGAACCTAGCCCACGACAGTTCCAGCACAAGAGCCTCATTTCTCTCGGCGGGGTTGAATATCAACCGTCGCCGAAGAGACTTTGCTGCTCATCCCAGCTTTAGAGTGTTTAGTTTTTTCTGTAGGTGCTGTTCCGTGTCCAGAGCCTAGAGACGTTACCGAGGATAGCTTGTATTCTCTCCAAATAGTAGTGAAGAGTCGCATCACAACCTTCTCTTCATAATCTTTGGTGTTGAAAAGTTTTCCGATGAGTGACGATTTGTAGTCGTTAAGGGGAATGGCCTTTGTTGAGGCAGGAGCACAGATTACATGTTTCTCTTCTGCTGTAAACTGTAGGTTATCAAAGCGAGAGAGAAAGGAATCGATAGAGGCCATGAGTGATTGTTTGTACTCGACAATGGAAATGGGTTTCACACAACTGGAGTATAGCGCAGGAAGTGTGAGGAGGTTCCTAGTGAGCAATATACTTAGGCGATAATTCTCAATGAAAAGAAAATAATATTCAAAACATTGAGTGAGTGGATAGCCACGAAAAGGATAGGATAATGGTGAAATAAATTCAAAATTCCATAGTGTTCTGTTAAGAAATTTTAAAATGTGTATGAATTTAATTAATATCCAAATAATCATAAGATTAAAAAATAGAATTAATTTAAATTCACATAGATTATCCAAAATAAAAAAATAAATGGGATTTGTGTAAAATCTTACTAGTCGTATGAAAGCAAGATAGGGAAAAAGAAATTTGAATTTAAATAGTCTCATCATAATCCTTAGATTAAGAGAGAATATAAAATTAAATTCAAAATTATTATGAAGATAATAGTCAAAAAAGTTGAATTTAATTATTATCCAAATAATCCTGAGATTAAAGGATAATAGTAATTTTAAAACAACTAAATGACTGGGATTATAAGACATTATTAAATCCCAACCAATTAGAATCTTATCCAAGAATAAAAGTAAATTGAAATTAAACAATATCATAACCAACTTGTGATTAACAGATAATGTAAACAATAATTTGAATTTAAATAGAGTCTTTATAATCTTGGGATTATAAGAGGATATGAATTTAAATTCAAAGAGATTATTAAGGAAGTAGGGGAAGGATTTGAATTTAAATAATATCTTTTTAATCCTAAGATTTAAAGAGAAAATTATTTTAAACTCAAATAGAGCCCTACATAGGGTGGACTTGTCTAGATAATAAAAATAAATTTTCATTTGTTTTTTAATATCTAGAATCTGGAAATGAAACATCATTTTAAATTTATTATGTACGATATTTAAATCGTAATAAGATAGTGTATCCCATGGAATTAGGATTAAGTTATGATGTGATAAGTTTTGGTGGGATTCCATCGATATGCATGCATTGCATGGTGAAGGTACACGTGCATGGGCCAAAGTCTCCCATGCAAACTTGTGACGTGGCAGTTCACTATTCCGAAAAATAAGTGAGACATATTTGTTGCTCCAGCAATTGTGGAGCAGTAAGGTTGCAGCTGTCCGGCGGCTTGCAGCCACCCTCTCCCTGGCCGTTCGGTTTGGTTGACTGTGCTCATGCACCGTAGTAAACCGTGGAATCCACATCTTTTTAGACATGATGAAGAAACAGACATAATTCAATATATTAACATTTTGTTGTAGTAACAAAATTGTAGAATCAAATGAATGAACCCTCTGCATTAATAGTCGCGGACAGATAGTTTCAGTCAAAAATAATAAGTTCCCCAGCATTATGTTGTTGTGAATGGATTGGATACAAGGTCGTTTAGACCAGGAAAATTCTTGTACTCGATGAAAGGAGTCAGGGTCTATGAAGGGAATCAAGAATGATGTCCCAGCATGTGTGTGATGTACATAAAATACATCAGTTGCTTTAACAGCAGGTTGTTGCCATTGCCAAATCCAAAGTTGCACCAATGGTGGCCACAGAATTGATGGGCAGATAAAATTCCGTCGGGTGAGGTGAGTGGAGACCACTTTCATCATGTTTGTGCTAAGCAAGCACCACGATGAAAGTAAAAGGGGAGGGTGGAAGCATGGTTGACGGCGGAGATCAGGGCGGAAGAGGGTTGATAAGAGGAGGAGGAGGAGGCGGAGAAGGGTGAAAAGAAGGAGGAGAGGGAGGAAAGAGAGGGGAGAGTTTGAGAGAAAATTTGAGAGAGAATTTGAGAGAATTTTCATCACACCCATATCCGTTGGAATTTTAACTGAGTAAAAAGTACAGAAATTGAGGTTTTGCAATATAAGTGTGTTGAAAAGCTCCTAATCAATTACATTAACTCATAATATTTGATTAAAACTTGTTTTGCAGTCCTTTTTGTAGAGGTTTCTGACGAGTGGGTCGAAATGGGCCTTTCAATGGTCCCGTTGAAATTTTAACTGAGTAAAAACTACTTAAATTGAGGTTTTGCAATATAAGTGTGTTGAAAATCTCCTAATAAATTATTTGAACTCCTAAAATTTGATTAAAACTAGTTTTGCGGTCCTTTTGTCGAGGTTTCGGACGAGCAGGTCTAAATGGGCCTTTCAATGGATCCGTTGGAATTTTAACTGAGTAAAAAGTACATAAATTGATGTTTTGCAATATAATTGTGTAGAAAAGCTCCTAATCAATTACATGAACTCCTAAGATTTGATTAAAACTTTTTTTGCAGTCCTTTTTGTAGAGGTTTCGGACGAGCGGGTCGAAATGGGCCTTTCAATGGACCCGTTGGAATTTTAACGGAGTAAAAAGTACAGAAATTGAGGTTTTGCAATATAATTGTGTTGAAAAACTCCTAATCAATTATTTGAACTCCTAAAATTTGATTAAAACTTCTTTTGAGGTCCTTTTAGTCGAGCTTTTGGACGAGCAGGTCTAAATGGGCCTTTCAATGGACCCGTTGGAATTTTAACTGAGTAAAAAGTACAGAAATTGAGGTTTTGCAATATAAGTGTGTTGAAAATCTCCTAATCAATTATTTGAACTCCTAAGGTTTGATTAAAACTTTTTTTGCGGTTCTTTTTGTCGAGGTTTCGGACGAGCAGGTCTAAATGGGCCTTTCAATGGATCCGTTGGAATTTTAAATGAGTAAAAAGTACAGAAATTGAGTTTTTGCAATATAATTGAGTTGAAAAGCTCCTAATCAATTACATGAACTCCTAATATTTGATTAAAACTTGTTTTGCAGTCCTTTTTGTAGAGGTTTCGGACGAGGGGGTCGAAATGGGCCTTTCAATGGTCCCGTTGAAAATTTAACCGAGTAAAAAGTACGGAAATTAAGGTTTTGCAATAGAATTGTGTTGAAAATCTCCTAATCAATTACATGATCTCCTAAAATTTGATTATAACCTGTTTAGATGTCCTTTTTGTAGAGGTTTCGGACGAGAGGGTCAGAATGGGCCTTTCAATGGACCCATTGGAATTTTAACTTCAGTAAAAAGTACAGAAATTGAGGTTTTGCAATATAATTGTGTTGAAAAGCTCCTAATCAATTATTTTAACTCCTAAAATATGAATAAAAATTTTTTGCGATCCTTTTTGTAAAGGATTCGGACGAGCAGGTCTAAATGGGCCTTTCAATGGGCCCGTTGGAATTTTAACTGAGTAAAAAGTATAAAAATTGAGGTTTTTCAATATAATTGTGTTGAAAAGCTCCTAATCAATTATTTGAACTCCTAAAATTTGATCAAAACTGGTTTTGCGGTCCTTTTTGTCGAGGTTTCGGACGAGCAGGTCTAAATGGGCCTTTCAATGGACCCGTTGGAATTTTAACTGAGTAAAAAGTACAGAATTTAAGGTAATGCAATATAATTGTGTTGAAAAGCTCCTAATCAATTACATGAACTCCTAATATTTGATTAAAACTTGTTTTGTAGTCCTTTTTGTAGAGGTTTCGGACGAGCGGGTCGAAATGGGCCTTTCAGTGGACCCGTTGGAATTTTAACTGAGTAAAAAGTACAGAAATTGAGGTTTTGCAATATAATTGTGTTGAAAAGCTCCTAATCAATTACATGAACTCCTAATATTTTATTAAAACTTGTTTTGCAGTCCTTTTTGTAGAGGTTTCGGACGAGCGGGTCGAAATGGGCCTTTCAATGGCCCCGTTGAAATTTTAACTGAGTAAAAAGTACTTAAATTGAGGTTTTGCAATATAAGTGTGTTGAATATCTCCTAATCAATTATTTGAACTCCTAAAATTTTATTAAAACTTATTTTGCGGTCCTTTTTGTTGAGGTTTCGGACGAGCAGGTCTAAATGGGCCTTTCAATGGATCCGTTGGAATTTTAACTGAGTAAAAAGTACAGAAATTGAGGTTTTGCAATATAATTGAGTTGAAAAGCTCCTAATCAATTACATGAACTCCTAATATTTCATTAAAACTTGTTTTGCAGTCCTTTTTGTAGAGGTTTCGGACGAGCGGGTCGAAATGGTCCTTTCAATGGTCCCGTTGAAATTTTAACTGAGTAAAAAGTACAGAAATTGAGATTTTGCAATATAATTGTGTTAAAAAGCTCCTAATCAATTACATGAACTCCTAATATTTTATTAAAACTTGTTTTGCAGTCCTTTTTGTAGAGGTTTCGGACGAGCGGGTCGAAATGGGCCTTTCAATGGTCCCGTTGAAATTTTAACTGAGTAAAAAGTAATTAAATTGAGGTTTTGCAATATAAGTGTGTTGAATATCTCCTAATAAATTATTTGAACTCCTAAAATTTGATTAAAACTTGTTTTGCGGTCCTTTTTGTCGAGGTTTCGGACGAGTAGGTCTAAATGGGCCTTTCAATGGATCCGTTGGAATTTTAACTGAGTAAAAAGTACAGAAATTGAGGTTTTGCAATATAATAGAGTTGAAAAGCTCCTAATCAATTACATGAACTCCTAATATTTGATTAAAACTTGTTTTGCAGTCCTTTTTGTAGAGGTTTCGGACGAGCGAGTCGAAATGGGCCTTTCAATGGTCCCTTTGAAATTTTAACCTAGTAAAAAGTACGGAAATTAAGGTTTTGCAATAGAATTGTGTTGAAAATCTCCTAATCAATTACATGATCTCCTAAAATTTGATTATAACCTGTTTAGATGTCCTTTTTGTAGAGGTTTCGGACGAGAGGGTCAGAATGGGCCTTTCAATGGACCCATTGGAATTTTAACTCAGTAAAAAGTACAGAAATTGAGGTTTTGCAATATAATTGTGTTGAAAAGCTCCTAATCAATTATTTTAACTCCTAAAATATGAATAAAACTTTTTTGCGATCCTTTTTGTAAAGGATTCGGACGAGCAGGTCTAAATGGGCCTTTCAATGGGTCCGTTGGAATTTTAACTGAGTAAAAAGTATAAAAATTGAAGTTTTTCAATATAATTGTGTTGAAAATCTCCTAATCAATTATTTGAACTCCTAAAATTTGATCAAAACTGGTTTTGCGGTCCTTTTTGTCGAGGTTTCGGACGAGGAGGTCTAAATGGGCTTTCAATGGACCCGTTGGAATTTTAACTGAGTAAAAAGTACAGAAATTAAGGTAATGCAATATAATTGTGTTGAAAAGCTCCTAATCAATTACATGAACTCCTAATATTTGATTAAAACTTGTTTTGCAGTCCTTTTTGTAGAGGTTTCGGACGAGCGGGTCGAAATGGGCCTTTCAATGGTCCCGTTGAAATTTTAATTGAGTAAAAAGTACTTAAATTGAGGTTTTGCAATATAAGTGTGTTTAATATCTCCTAATCAATTATTTGAACTCCTAAAATTTGATTAAAACTTGTTTTGCGGTCCATTTTATCGAGGTTTCGGACGAGCAGGTCTAAATGGGCCTTTCAATGGATCCGTTGGAATTTTAACTGAGTAAAAAGTACATAAATTGAGGTTTTGCAATATAATTGAGTTGAAAAGCTCCTAATCAATTACATGAACTCCTAATATTTGATTAAAACTAGTTTTGCAGTCCTTTTTGTAGATGTTTCGGACGAGCGGGTCGAAATTGGCCTTTCAATGGTCCCGTTGAAATTTTAACCGAGTAAAAAGTATGGAAATTAAGGTTTTGCAATATAATTGTGTTGAAAATCTCCTAATCAATTACATGATCTCCTAAAATTTGATTAAAACCTGTTTAGATGTCCTTTTTGTAGAGGTTTCGGACGAGAGGGTTAGAATGGGCCTTTCAATGGACCCATTGGAATTTTAACTCAGTAAAAAGTAAAGAAATTGAGGTTTTGCAATATAATTGTGTTGAAAAGCTCCTAATCAATTATTTGAACTCCTAAAATATGAATAAAACTTTTTTGCGATCCTTTTGGTAATGATTCGGACGAGCAGGTCTAAATGGGCCTTTCAATGGGCCCGTTGGAATTTTAACTGAGTAAAAAGTATAAAAATTGAGGTTTTTCAATATAATTGTGTTGAAAATCTCCTAATCAATTATTTGAACTCCTAAAATTTGATCAAATCTGGTTTTGCGGTCCTTTTGTCGAGGTTTCGGACGAGCAGGTCTAAATGGGCCTTTCAATTGACCCGTTGGAATTTTAACTGAGTAAAAAGTACATAAATTAAGGTAATGCAATATAATTGTGTTGAAAAGCTCCAAATCAATTGCATGAACTCCTAATATTTGATTAAAACTTGTTTTGCAGTCCTTTTTGTAGAGGTTTCGGACGAGCGGGTTGAAATGGGCCTTTCAATGGTCCCGTTGAAATTTTAACTGAGTAAAAAGTACTTAAATTGAGGTTTTGCAATATAAGTGTGTTGAATATCTCCTAATCAATTATTTGAACTCCTAAAATTTGATTAAAACTTGTTTTGCGGTCCTTTTTGTCGAGGTTTCGGACAAGCAGGTCTAAATGGGCCTTTCAATGGATCTGTTGGAATTTTAACTGAGTAAAAAGTACAGAAATTGAGGTTTTGCAATATAATTGAGTTGAAAAGCTCCTAATCAATTACATGAACTCCTAATATTTGTTTAAAACTAGTTTTGCAGTCCTTTTGTAGAGGTTTCGGACGAGCGGGTCGAAATGGGCCATTCAATGGTCCCGTTGAAATTTTAACCGAGTAAAAAGTACGTAAATTAAGGTTTTGCAATAGAATTGTGTTGAAAATCTCCTAATCAATTACATGATCTCCTAAAATTTCATTAAAACCTGTTTAGATGTCCTCTTTGTAGAGGTTTCGGACGAGAGGGTCAGAATGGGCCTTTCAATGGACCCATTGGAATTTTAACTCAGTAAAAAGTACAGAAATTGAGGTTTTGCAATATAATTGTGTTGAAAAGCTCCTAATCAATTATTTGAACTCCTAAAATATGAATAAAACTTTTTTGCGATCCTTTTTGTAAAGGATTCGGACGAGCAGGTCTAAATGGGCATTTCAATGGGCCCGTTGGAATTTTAACTGAGTAAAAAGTATAAAAATTGAGGTTTTTCAATATAATTGTGTTGAAAATCTCCTAGTCAATTATTTGAACTCCTAAAATTTGATCAAAACTGGTTTTGCGGTCCTTTTTGTCGAGGTTTCGGACGAGTAGGTCTAAATGGGCCTTTCAATGGACCCGTTGGAATTTTAACCGAGTAAAAAGTACAGAAATTGAGGTTTTGCAATATTATTGTGTTGAAAAGCTACTAATCAATTACATGAACTCCTAATATTTGATTAAAACTTGTTTTGCAGTCCTTTTTGTAGAGGTTTCGGACGAGCGGGTCGAAATGGGCCTTTCAACGGTCCCGTTGAAATTTTAACTGAGTAAAAAGTACTTAAATTGAGGTTTTGCAATATAAGTGTGTTGAATATCTCCTAATCAATTATTTGGACTCCTAAAATTTGATTAAAACTTGTTTTGCGTTCCTTTTTGTCGAGGTTTCGGACGAGCAGGTCTAAATGGGCCTTTCAATGGACCCGTTGAAATTTTAACAGAGTAAAAAATACAGAAAATTAGGTTTTGCAATATAATTGTGTTGAAGAGCTACTAATCAATTATTTGAACTCCTAGAATTTGATTAAAACTTGTTTTGCGGTCCTTTTTGTCGAGGTTTCAGACGAGCAGGTCTAAATGGGCCTTTCAATGGACCCGTTGGAATTTTAACTGAGTAAAAAGTACATAAATTGAGGTTTTGCAATATAATTGTGTTGAAAAGCTACTAATCAATTACATGAACTCCTAATATTTGATTAAAACTTGTTTTGCAGTCCTTTTTGTAGAGGTTTCGGACGAGCGGGTCGAAATGGGCCTTCCAATGGACCCGTTGGAATTATAACTGAGTAAAAAGTACATAAATTGAGGTTTTGCAATATAATTGTGTTGAAAAGCTCCTAATAAATTATTTGAAATCCTAAATTTTGAATAAAACTTTTTTGCGGTCCTTTTTGACGAGGTTTAAGACGAGCGGGTTTAAATGGGCCTTTCAATGGACCCGTTGGAATTTTACCTGAGTAAAAAGTACAGAAATTGAGATTTTGCAATATAATTGTGTTTAAAAGCACCTAATCAATTTCATGAACTCCTAAAATTTGATTAAAACTTTTTTTACAGTCCTTTTTGTAGAGGTTTCGGACGAGCGGGTCGAAATGGGCCTTTCAATGGACCCGTTGAAATTTTAACCGAGTACAAAGTACGGAAATTAAGGTTTTGCAATATAATTGTGTTGAAAATATCCTAATCAATTACATGATCTCCTAAAATTTGATTAAAACCCTTTTTGCAGTCCTTTTTGTAGAGGTTTCGGACGAGAGGTTCGAAATGGGCCTTTCAATGGACCCATTGGAATTTTAACTCAGTAAAAAGTACAGAAATTGAGGTTTTGCAATATAATTGTGTTGAAAAGCTCTTAATCAATTATTTGAACTCCTAAAATATGAATAAAACTTTTTTGTGATCCTTTTTGTAAAGGTTTCGGACGAGCAGGTCTAAATGGGCCTTTCAATAGGCCCGTTGGAATTTTAACTGAGTAAAATGTATACAAATTGAGGTTTTTCAATATAATTGTGTTGAAAAGCTCCTAATCAATTATTTGAACTCCTAAAATTTGATCAAAACTTGTTTTGCGGGCCTTTTTGTCGAGGTTTCGGACGAGCAGGTCTAAATGAGCCTTTCAATGGACCCGTTGGAATTTTAACTGAGTAAAAAGTACAGAAATTGAGGTAATGCAATATAATTGTGTTGAAAAGCTCCTAATCAATTACATGAACTCCTAAAATTTGATTAAAACTTTTTTGCAGTCCTTTTTGTAGAGGTTTCGGACGAGCGGGTCGAAATGGGCCTTTCAATGGACCCGTTGAAATTTTAACTGAGTAAAAAGTACATAAATTGAGGTTTTGCAATATAATTGTGTTGAAAAGCTCCTAATAAATTATTTGAACTCCTAAAATTTGATCAAAACTTCTTTTGCGGTCCTTTTAGTCGTGGTTTTGGACGAGCAGGTCTAAATGGGCCTTTCAATGGACACGTTGGAATTTTAACGGAGTAAAAAGTACAGAATTGAGGTTTTGCAATATAAGTGTGTTGAAAATCTCCTATTCAATTATTTGAACTCCTAAAGTTTGATTAAAACTTTTTTTGCGGCCCTTTTTTTCGAGGTTTCGGACGAGCAGGTCTATATGGGCCTTTCAATGGATCCGTTGGAATTTTAATTGAGTAAAAAGTACAAAAATTGAGGTTTTGCAATATAATTGTGTTGAAAAGCTCCTAATCAATTACATGAACTCCTAATATTTGATTAAAACTTGTTTTGTAGTCCTTTTTGTAGAGGTTTTGGACGAGCGGGTCGAAATGGGACTTTCAATGGTCCCGTTGAAATTTTAACCGAGTAAAATGTACGGAAATTAAGGTTTTGCAATAGAATTGTGTTGAAAATCTCCTAATCAATTACATGATCTCCTAAAATTTGATTAAAACCTGTTTTGCAGTCCTTTTCGTAGAGGTTTCGGACGAGAGGTTCGAAATGGGCCTTTCAATGGACTCATTGTAATATTAACTCAGTAAAAAGTACAGAAATTGAGGTTTTGCAATATAATTGTGTTGAAAAGCTGCTAATTAATTATTTAAACTCCTAAAATATGAATAAAACTTTTTTGCGATCCTTTTTGTAAAGGTTTCGGACGAGCAGGTCTAAATGGGCCTTTCAATGGGCCCGTTGGAGTTTTAACTGAGTAAAAAGTATAAAAATTGAGGTTTTTCAATATAATTGTGTTGAAATGCTCCAAATCAATTATTTGAACTCCTAAAATTTGATCAAAACTTGTTTTGCGGTCCTTTTTCCCGAGGTTTCGGACGAGCAGGTCTAAATGGGCCTTTCAATGGACCCGTTGGAATTTTAACTGAGTAAAAAGTACAGAAATTGAGGTAATGCAATATAATTGTGTTGAAAAGCTCCTAATCAATTACATGAACTCCTAAAATTTGATTAAAACTTTTTTTGCAGTGCTTTTTGTAGAGGTTTCGGACGAGCGGGTCGAAATGGGCCTTTCAATGGACCCGTTGAAATTTTAACTGAGTAAAAAGTACATAAATTGAGGTTTTGCAATATAATTGTGTTGAAAAGCTCCTAATAAATTATTTGAACTCCTAAAATTTGATTAAAACTTCTTTTGCGGTCCTTTTAGTCGTGGTTTTGGACGAGCAGGTCTAAATGGGCCTTTCAATGGACCCGTTGGAATTTTAACGGAGTAAAAAGTACAGAATTGAGGTTTTGCAATATAAGTGTGTTGCAAATCTCCTAATCAATTATTTGAACTCCTAAAGTTTGATTAAAACTTTTTTTGCGGCCCTTTTTTTCGAGGTTTCGGACGAGCAGGTCTATATGGGCCTTTCAATGGATCCGTTGGAATTTTAATTTAGTAAAAAGTAAAAAAATTGAGGTTTTGCAATATAATTGTGTTGAAAAGCTCCTAATCAATTACATGAACTCCTAATATTTGATTAAAACTTGTTTTGTAGTCCTTTTTGTAGAGGTTTTGGACGAGCGGGTCGAAATTGGACTTTCAATGGTCCCGTTGAAATTTTAACCGAGTAAAAAGTACGGAAATTAAGGTTTTGCAATAGAATTGTGTTGAAAATCTCCTAATCAATTACATGATCTCCTAAAATTTGATTAAAACCTGTTTTGCAGTCCTTCTTGTAGAGGTTTTGGACGAGAGGTTCGAAATGGGTATTTCAATGGACTCATTGGAATATTAACTCAGTAAAAAGTACAGAAATGGGCAGGTCTAAATGGGCCTTTCAATGGGCCCGTTGGAGTTTTAACTGAGTAAAAAGTATAAAAATTGAGGTTTTTCAATATAATTGTGGTGAAAAGCTCCAAATCAATTATTTGAACTCCTAAAATTTGATCAAAACTTGTTTTGCGGTCCTTTTTGTCGAGGTTTCGGACGAGCAGGTCTAAATGGGCCTTTCAATGGACCCGTTGGAATTTTAACAGAGTAAAAAGTACAAAAATTGAGGTAATGCAATATAATTGTGTTGAAAAGCTCCTAATCAATTACATGAAATCCTAAAATTTGATTAAAACTTTTTTTGCAGTCCTTTTTCTAGAGGTTTCGGACGAGCGGGTCGAAATGGGCCTTTCAATGGACCCGTTGAAATTTTAACTGAGTAAAAAGTACATAAATTGAGGTTTTGCAATATAATTGTGTTGAAAAGCTCCTAATAAATTATTTGAACTCCTAAAATTTGATTAAAACTTCTTTTGCGGTCCTTTTAGTCGTGGTTTTGGACGAGCAGGTCTAAATGGGCCTTTCAATGGGCCCGTTGGAATTTTAACTAAGTAAAAAGTATAAAAATTGAGGTTTTGCAATATAACTGTGTTGAAAATCTACTAATCAATTATTTGAACTCCTAAAGTTTGATTAAAACTTTTTTTGCGGCCCTTTTTGTATAGGTTTCGGAAGAGCAGGTCTAAATGGGCCTTTCAATGGATCCGTTGGAATTTTAACTGAGTAAAAAGTACGGAAATTGAGGTTTTGCAATATAATTGTGTTGAAAAGCTCCTAATCAATTACATGAACTCCTAATATTTGATTAAAACTTGTTTTGTAGTCCTTTTTGTAAAGGTTTCGGACGAGCGGGTCGAAATGGGCCGTTCAATGGTCCCGTTGAAATTTTAACCGAGTAAAAAGTACGAAAATTAAGGTTTTGCAATAGAATTGTGTTGAAAATCTCCTAATCAATTACATGATCTCCTAAAATTTGATTAGAACCTGTTTTGCAGTCCTTTCTGTAGAGGTTTCGGACAAGAGGTTCGAAATGGGCCTTTCAATGGACCCATTGGAATTTTAACTCAGTAAAAAGTTCAGAAATTGAGGTTTTGCAATATAATTGTGTTGAAAAGCTCCTAATCAATTATTTGAACTCCTAAAATATGAATAAAACTTTTTTGTGATCCTTTTTGTAAAGGTTTCGGACGAGCAGGTCTAAATGGGCCTTTCAATGGGCCCGTTGGAATTTTAACTGAGTAAAAAGTATAAAAATTGAGGTTTTTCAATATAATTGTGTTGAAAAGCTCCTAATCAATTATTTGAACTCCTAAAATTTGATCAAAACTTGTTTTGCGGTCCTTTTTGTCGAGGTTTCGGACGAGCAGGTCTAAATGGGCCTTTCAATGGACCCGTTGGAATTTTAACGGACTAAAAAGTACAGAAATTGAGGTAATGCAATATAATTGTGTTGAAAAGCTCCTAATCAATTACATGAAATCCTAAAATTTGATTAAAACTTTTTTTGCAGTCCTTTTTCTAGAGGTTTCGGACGAGCGGGTCGAAATGGGCCTTTCAATGGACCCGTTGAAATTTTAACTGAGTAAAAAGTACATAAATTGAGGTTTTGCAATATAATTGTGTTGAAAAGCTCCTAATAAATTATTTGAACTCCTAAAATTTGATTAAAACTTCTTTTGCGGTCCTTTTAGTCGTGGTTTTGGACGAGCAGGTCTAAATGGGCCTTTCAATGGACCCGTTGGAATTTTAACGGAGTAAAAAGTACAGAATTGAGGTTTTGCAATATAAGTGTGTTGCAAATCTCCTAATCAATTATTTGAACTCCTAAAGTTTGATTAAAACTTTTTTTGCGGCCCTTTTTTTCGAGGTTTCGGACGAGCAGGTCTATATGGGCCTTTCAATGGATCCGTTGGAATTTTAATTTAGTAAAAAGTAAAAAAATTGAGGTTTTGCAATATAATTGTGTTGAAAAGCTCCTAATCAATTACATGAACTCCTAATATTTGATTAAAACTTGTTTTGTAGTCCTTTTTGTAGAGGTTTTGGACGAGCGGGTCGAAATTGGACTTTCAATGGTCCCGTTGAAATTTTAACCGAGTAAAAAGTACGGAAATTAAGGTTTTGCAATAGAATTGTGTTGAAAATCTCCTAATCAATTACATGATCTCCTAAAATTTGATTAAAACCTGTTTTGCAGTCCTTCTTGTAGAGGTTTTGGACGAGAGGTTCGAAATGGGTATTTCAATGGACTCATTGGAATATTAACTCAGTAAAAAGTACAGAAATGGGCAGGTCTAAATGGGCCTTTCAATGGGCCCGTTGGAGTTTTAACTGAGTAAAAAGTATAAAAATTGAGGTTTTTCAATATAATTGTGGTGAAAAGCTCCAAATCAATTATTTGAACTCCTAAAATTTGATCAAAACTTGTTTTGCGGTCCTTTTTGTCGAGGTTTCGGACGAGCAGGTCTAAATGGGCCTTTCAATGGACCCGTTGGAATTTTAACAGAGTAAAAAGTACAAAAATTGAGGTAATGCAATATAATTGTGTTGAAAAGCTCCTAATCAATTACATGAAATCCTAAAATTTGATTAAAACTTTTTTTGCAGTCCTTTTTCTAGAGGTTTCGGACGAGCGGGTCGAAATGGGCCTTTCAATGGACCCGTTGAAATTTTAACTGAGTAAAAAGTACATAAATTGAGGTTTTGCAATATAATTGTGTTGAAAAGCTCCTAATAAATTATTTGAACTCCTAAAATTTGATTAAAACTTCTTTTGCGGTCCTTTTAGTCGTGGTTTTGGACGAGCAGGTCTAAATGGGCCTTTCAATGGGCCCGTTGGAATTTTAACTAAGTAAAAAGTATAAAAATTGAGGTTTTGCAATATAACTGTGTTGAAAATCTACTAATCAATTATTTGAACTCCTAAAGTTTGATTAAAACTTTTTTTGCGGCCCTTTTTGTATAGGTTTCGGAAGAGCAGGTCTAAATGGGCCTTTCAATGGATCCGTTGGAATTTTAACTGAGTAAAAAGTACGGAAATTGAGGTTTTGCAATATAATTGTGTTGAAAAGCTCCTAATCAATTACATGAACTCCTAATATTTGATTAAAACTTGTTTTGTAGTCCTTTTTGTAAAGGTTTCGGACGAGCGGGTCGAAATGGGCCGTTCAATGGTCCCGTTGAAATTTTAACCGAGTAAAAAGTACGAAAATTAAGGTTTTGCAATAGAATTGTGTTGAAAATCTCCTAATCAATTACATGATCTCCTAAAATTTGATTAGAACCTGTTTTGCAGTCCTTTCTGTAGAGGTTTCGGACAAGAGGTTCGAAATGGGCCTTTCAATGGACCCATTGGAATTTTAACTCAGTAAAAAGTTCAGAAATTGAGGTTTTGCAATATAATTGTGTTGAAAAGCTCCTAATCAATTATTTGAACTCCTAAAATATGAATAAAACTTTTTTGTGATCCTTTTTGTAAAGGTTTCGGACGAGCAGGTCTAAATGGGCCTTTCAATGGGCCCGTTGGAATTTTAACTGAGTAAAAAGTATAAAAATTGAGGTTTTTCAATATAATTGTGTTGAAAAGCTCCTAATCAATTATTTGAACTCCTAAAATTTGATCAAAACTTGTTTTGCGGTCCTTTTTGTCGAGGTTTCGGACGAGCAGGTCTAAATGGGCCTTTCAATGGACCCGTTGGAATTTTAACGGACTAAAAAGTACAGAAATTGAGGTAATGCAATATAATTGTGTTGAAAAGCTCCTAATCAATTACATGAAATCCTAAAATTTGATTAAAACTTTTTTTGCAGTCCTTTTTCTAGAGGTTTCGGACGAGCGGGTCGAAATGGGCCTTTCAATGGACCCGTTGAAATTTTAACTGAGTAAAAAGTACATAAATTGAGGTTTTGCAATATAATTGTGTTGAAAAGCTCCTAATAAATTATTTGAACTCCTAAAATTTGATTAAAACTTCTTTTGCGGTCCTTTTAGTCGTGGTTTTGGACGAGCAGGTCTAAATGGGCCTTTCAATGGGCCCGTTGGAATTTTAACTAAGTAAAAAGTATAAAAATTGAGGTTTTGCAATATAAGTATGTTGAAAATCTACTAATCAATTATTTGAACTCCTAAAGTCTGATTAATACTTTTTTTGCGACCCTTTTTGTCGAGGTTTCGGAAGAGCAGGTCTAAATGGGCCTTTCAATGGATCCTTTGGAATTTTAACTGAGTAAAAAGTACGAAAATTTAGGTTTTGCAATATAATTGTGTTGAAAAGCTCCTAATCAATTACATGAACTCCTAATATTTGATTAAAACTTGTTTTGTAGTCCTTTTTGTAAAGGTTTCGGACGAGCGGGTCGAAATGGGCCTTTCAATGGACACGTTGAAATTTTAACTGAGTAAAAAGTACATAAATTGAGGTTTTGCAATATAATTGTGTTCAAAAGCTCCTAATAAATTATTTGAACTCCTAAAATTTGATTAAAACTTCTTTTGCGGTCCTTTTAGTCGTGGTTTTGGACGAGCAGGTCTAAATGGGCCTTTCAATGGGCCCGTTGGAATTTTAACTAAGTAAAAAGTATAAAAATTGAGGTTTTGCAATATAAGTGTGTTGAAAATCTACTAATCAATTATTTGAACTCCTAAAGTTTGATTAAAACTTTTTTTGCGGCCCTTTTTGTATAGGTTTCGGAAGAGCAGGTCTAAATGGGCCTTTCAATGGATCCGTTGGAATTTTAACTGAGTAAAAAGTACGAAAATTGAGGTTTTGCAATATAATTGTGTTGAAAAGCTCCTAATCAATTACATGAACTCCTAATATTTGATTAAAACTTGTTTTGTAATCCTTTTTGTAAAGGTTTCGGACGAGCGGGTCAAAATGGGCCTTTCAATGGTCCCGTTGAAATTTTAACCGAGTAAAAAGTACGGAAATTAAGGTTTTGCAATAGAATTGTGTTGAAAATCTCCTAATCAATTACATGATCTCCTAAAATTTGTTTAAAACCTGTTTTGCAATCCTTTTTGTAGAGGTTTCGGATGAGAGGTTCGAAATGGGCCTTTCAATGGACCCATTGGAATTTTAACTCAGTAAAAAGTACAGAAATTGAGGTTTTGCAATATAATTGTGTTGAAAAGCTCCTAATCAATTATTTGAACTCCTAAAATATGAATAAAACTTTTTTGCGATCCTTTTTGTAAAGGTTTCGGACGAGCAGGTCTAAATGGGCCTTTCAATGGGCCCGTTGGAATTTTAACTGAGTAAAAATTATAAAAATTGAGGTTTTTCAATATAATTGTGTTGAAAAGCTCCTAATCAATTATTTGAACTCCTAAAATTTGATCAAAACTTGTTTTGCGGTCCTTTTTGTCGAGGTTTCGGACGAGCAGGTCTAAATGGGCCTTTCAATGGACCCGTTGGAATTTTAACGGAGTAAAAAGTACAGAAATTGAGGTAATGCAATATAATTGTGTTGAAAAGCTCCTAATCAATTACATGAACTCCTAAAATTTGATTAAAACTTTTTTTGCAGTCCTTTTTCTAGAGGTTTCGGACGAGCGGGTCGAAATGGGCCTTTCAATGGACCCGTTGAAATTTTAACTGAGTAAAAAGTACATAAATTGAGGTTTTGCAATATAATTGTGTTGAAAAGCTCCTAATAAATTATTTGAACTCCTAAAATTTGATTAAAACTTATTTTGCGGTCCTTTTAGTCGTGGTTTTGGACGAGCAGGTCTAAATGGGCCTTTCAATGGATCCGTTAACTGAGTAAAAAGTACATAAATTGAGGTTTTTCAATATAATTGTGTTGAAAAGCTCCTAATCAATTACATGAACTCCTAATATTTGATTAAAACTTGTTTTGTAGTCCTTTTTGTAGAGGTTTCGGACGAGCGGGTCGAAATGGGCCTTTCAATGGTCCCGTTGAAATTTAAACCGAGTAAAAAGTACGGAAATTAAGGTTTTGCAATAGAATTGTGTTGAAAATCTCCTAATCAATTACATGATCTCCTAAAATTTGATTAAAACCTGTTTTGCAGTCCTTTTTGTAGAGGTTTGGGACGAGAGGTTCGAAATGGGCCTTTCAAAGGACCCATTGGAATTTTAACTCAGTAAAAAGTACAGAAATTGAGGTTTTGCAATATAATTGTGTTGAAAAGCTCATAATCAATTATTTGAACTCCTAAAATATGAATAAAACTTTTTTGCGATCCTTTTTGTAAAGGTTTCGGACGAGCAGGTCTAAATGGGCCTTTCAATGGGCCCATTGGTATTTTAACTGAGTAAAAATAAAAATTGAGGTTTTTCAATATAATTGTGTTGAAAAGCTCCTAATCAATTATTTGAACTCCTAAAATTTGATCAAAACTTGTTTTGCGGTCCTTTTTGTCGAGGTTTCGGACGAGCAGGTCTAAATGGGCCTTTCAATGGACCCGTTGGAATTTTAACGGAGTAAAAAGTACAGAAATTGAGGTAATGCAATATAATTGTGTTGAAAAGCTCCTAATCAATTACATGAACTCCTAAAATTTGATTAAAACTTTTTTTGCAGTCCTTTTTCTAGAGGTTTCGGACGAGCGGGTCGAAATGGGCCATTCAATGGACCCGTTGAAATTTTAACTGAGTAAAAAGTACATAAATTGAGGTTTTGCAATATAATTGTGTTGAAAAGCTCCTAATAAATTATTTGAACTCCTAAAATTTGATTAAAACTTCTTTTGCGGTCCTTTTAGTCGTGGTTTTGGACGAGCAGGTTTAAATGGGCCTTTCAATGGGCCCGTTGGAATTTTAACTAAGTAAAAAGTATAAAAATTGAGGTTTTGCAATATAAGTGTGTTGAAAATCTCCTAATAAATTATTTGAACTCCTAAAATTTGATTAAAACTAGTTTTGCGGTCCTTTTGTCGAGGTTTCGGACGAGCAGGTCTAAATGGGCCTTTCAATGGATCCGTTGGAATTTTAACTGAGTAAAAAGTACGGAAATTGAGGTTTTGCAATATAATTGTGTTTAAAAGCTCCTAATCAATTACATGAACTCCTAATATTTGATTAAAACTTATTTTGTAGTCCTTTTTGTAGAGGTTTCGGACGAGCGGGTCGAAATGGGCCTTTCAATGGTCCCGTTGAAATTTTAACTGAGTAAAAAGTACTTAAATTGAGGTTTTGCAATATAAGTGTGTTGAAAATCTCCTAATCAAATATTTGAACTCCTAAAATTTGATTAAAACTTGTTTTGCGGTCCTTTTTTTCGAGGTTTCGGACGAGTAGGTCTAAATGGGCCTTTCAATGGGCCCGTTGGAATTTTAACTGAGTAAAATGTATAAAAATTGAGTTTTTTCATTTTAATTGTGTTGAAAAGCTCCTAATCAATTATTTGAACTCCTAAAATTTGATCAAAACTTGTTTTGCAGTTCTTTTTGTCGAGGTTTCGGACGAGCAGGTCTAAATGGGTCTTTCAATGGACCCGTTGGAATTTTAACTGAGTAAAAAGTATAGAAATTGAGGTTTTGCAATATAATTGTGTTGAAAAGCTCCTAATCAATTATTTGAACTGCTAAAATTCGATTAAAACTTGTTTTCGGTCCTTTCTGTCGAGGTTCCGGACGAGCAGGTCTAAATAGGCCTTTCAATGGACCCGTTGTAATTTTAACTGAGTAAAAAGTACAGAAATTGAGGTTTTGCAATATAATTGTGTTGAAAAGCTCCTAATCAATTTTTTGAACTCCTAAAATTTGAATAGAACTTGTTTTGCGATCCTTTTTGTAGAGTCTTGGAACGTGCAGGTCTAAATAGGCCTTTCAATGGACTCGTTGGAATTTTAACTAAGTAAAAAGTAAAGAAATTGAGGTTTTGCAATATAATTGTGTTGAAAAGCTCCTAATCAATTATTTGAACTCCTAAAATTTGATCAAAACTTGTTTTGCGGTCCTTTTTGTCGAGAATTCGGACGAGCAGGTCTAAATGGGCCTTTCAATGGACCCGTTGGAATTTTAACGGAGTAAAAAGTACATAAATTGAGGTAATGCAATATAATTGTGTTGAAAAGCTCCTAATCAATTACATGAACTCCTAAAATTTGATTAAAACATTTTTTGCAGTCCTTTTTCTAGAGGTTTCGGACGAGCGGGTCGAAATGGGCCTTTCAATGGACCCGTTGAAATTTTAACTGAGTAAAAAGTACATAAATTGAGGTTTTGCAATATAATTGTGTTGAAAAGCTCCTAATAAATTATTTGAACTCCTAAAATTTGATTAAAACTTCTTTTGCGGTCCTTTTAGTCGTGGTTTTGGACGAGCAGGTCTAAATGGGCCTTTCAATGGACCCATTGGAATTTTAACTTAGTAAAAAGTAAAAACAAATAGAGTTTTTGCAATGTAAGTGTGTTGAAAATCTACTAATCAATTATTTGCACTCCTAAAGTTTGATTAAAACTTTTTTTGCGGCCCTTTTTGTCGAGGTTTCGGACGAGCAGGTCTAAATGGGCCTTTCAATGGATCCGTTGGAATTTTAACTGAGTAAAAAGTACAGAAATTGAGGTTTTTCAATATAATTGTGTTGAAAAGCTCCTAATCAATTACATGAACTCCTAATATTTGATTAAAACTTGTTTTGTAGTCCTTTTTGTAGAGGTTTTGGACGAGCGGGTCGAAATGGGCCTTTCAATGGTCCCGTTGAAATTTTAACCGAGTAAAAAGTACGGAAATTAAGGTTTTGCAATAGAATTGTGTTGAAAATCTCCTAATCAATTACATGATCTCCTAAAATTTGATTAAAACCTGTTTTGCAGTCCTTTTTGTAGAGGTTTCGGACGAGAGGTTCGAAATGGGCCTTTCAATGGACCCATTGGAATTTTAACTCAGTAAAAAGTACAGAAATTGAGGTTTTGCAATCTAATTGTGTTGAAAAGCTCCTAAACAATTATTTGAACTCCTAAAATATGAATAAAACTTTTTTGCGATCCTTTTTGTAAAGGTTTCGGACGAGCAGGTCTAAATGTGCCTTTCAATGGGCCCGTTGGAATTTTAACTGAGTAAAAAGTATAAAAATTGAGGTTTTTCAATATAATTGTTTTGAAAAGCTCCTAATCAATTATTTGAACTCCTAAAATTTGATCAAAACTTGTTTTGCGGTCCTTTTTGTCGAGGTTTCGGACGAGCAGGTCTAAATGGGCCTTTCAATGGACCCGTTGGAATTTTAACGGAGTAAAAAGTACATAAATTGAGGTAATGAAATATAATTGTGTTTAAAAGCTCCTAATCAATTACATGAAATCCTAAAATTTGATTAAAACTTTTTTTGCAGTCCTTTTTTAGAGGTTTCGGACGAGCGGGTCGAAATGGGCCTTTCAATGGACCTGTTGAAATTTTAACTGAGTAAAAAGTACATAAATTGAGGTTTTGCAATATAATTGTGTTGAAAAGCTCCTAATAAATTATTTGAACTCCTAAAATTTGATTAAAACTTCTTTTGCGGTCCTTTTAGTCGTGGTTTTGGACGAGCAGGTCTAAATGGGCTTTTCAATGGGCCCGTTGGAATTTTAACTAAGTAAAAAGTATAAAAATTGAGGTTTTGCAATATAAGTGTGTTGAAAATCTACTAATCAATTACTTGAACTCCTAAAGTTTGATTAAAACTTTTTTTGCGGCCCTTTTCGTCGAGGTTTCGGACGAGCAGGTCTAATTGGGCCTTTCAATGGATCCATTGGAATTTTAACTGAGTAAAAAGTACGGAAATTGAGGTTTTGCAATATAATTGTGTTGAAAAGCTCCTAATCAATTACATGAACTCCTAATATTTGATTAAAACTTGTTTTGTAGTCCTTTTTGTAAAGGTTTCGGACGAGCGGGTCGAAATGGGCCTTTCAATGGTCCCGTTGAAATTTTAACCGAGTAAAAAGTACGGAAATTAAGGTTTTGCAATAGAATTGTGTTGAAAATCTCCTAATCGATTACATGATCTCCTAAAATTTGTTTAAAACCTGTTTCGCAGTCCTTTTTTTAGAGGTTTCGGACGAGAGGTTCGAAATGGGCCTTTCAATGGACCCATTGGAATTTTAACTCAGTAAAAAGTACAGAAATTGAGGTTTCACAATATAATTGTGTTGAAAAGCTCCTAATCAATTATTTGAACTCCTAAAATATGAATAAAACTTTTTTGCGATCCTTTTTGTAAAGGTTTCGGACGAGCAGGTCTAAATGGGCCTTTCAATGGGCCCGTTGGAATTTTAACTGAGTAAAAAGTATAAAAATTGAGGTTTTTCAATATAATTGTGTTGAAAAGCTCCTAATCAATTATTTGAACTCCTAAAATTTGATCAAAACTTGTTTTGCGGTCCTTTTTGTCGAGGTTTCGGATGAGCAGGTCTAAATGGGCATTTCAATGGACCCGTTGGAATTTTAACGGAGTAAAAAGTACATAAATTGAGGTAATGCAATATAATTGTGTTGAAAAGCTCCTAATCAATTACATGAAATCCTAAAATTTGATTAAAACTTTTTTTGCAGTCCTTTTTCTAGAGGTTTCGGACGAGCGGGTCGAAATGGGCCTTTCAATGGACCCGTTGGAATTTTAACTGAGTAAAAAGTACATAAATTGAGGTTTTGCAATATAATTGTGTTGAAAAGCTCCTAATCAATTACATGAACTCCTAATATTTGATTAAAACTTGTTTTTTAGTCCTTTTTGTAAAGGTTTCGGACGAGCGGGTCGAAATGGGCCTTTCAATGGTCCCGTTGAAATTTTAACTAAGTAAAAAGTATAAAAATTGAGGTTTTGCAATATAAGTGTGTTGAAAATCTACTAATCAATTATTTGAACTCCTAAAGTTTGATTAAAACTTTTTTTGCGGCCCTTTTCGTCGAGGTTTCGGACGAGCAGGTCTAAATGGGCCTTTCAATGGATCCGTTGGAATTTTAACTGAGTAAAAAGTACGGAAATTGAGGTTTTTCAATATAATTGTGTTGAAAAGCTCCTAATCAATTGCATGAACTCATAATATTTGATTAAAACTTGTTTTGTAGTCCTTTTTGTAAAGGTTTCGGACGAGCGGGTCGAAATGGGCCTTTCAATGGTCCCGTTGAAATTTTAACTGAGTAAAAAGTACTTAAATTGAGGTTTTGCAATATAAGTGTGTTGAAAATCTCCTAATCAATTATTTGAACTCCTAAAATTTGATTAAAACTTGTTTTGCGGTCCTTTTTGTCGAGGTTTCGGACGAGTAGGTCTAAATGGGCCTTTCAATGGGCCTGTTGGAATTTTAACTGAGTAAAAAGTATAAAAATTGAGGTTTTTCAATATAATTGTGTTGAAAAGCACCTAATCAATTATTTGAACTCCTAAAATTTGATCAAAACTTGTTTTGCAGTTCTTTTTGTCGAGGTTTCGGACGAGCAGGTCTAAATGGGTCTTTTAATGGACCCGTTGGAATTTTAACTGAGTAAAAAGTATAGAAATTGAGGTTTTGCAATATAATTGTGTTGAAAAGCTCCTAATCAATTACATGAACTCCTAATATTTGATTAAAACTTGTTTTGTAGTCCTTTTTGTAAAGGTTTCAGACGAGCGGGTCGAAATGAGCCTTTCAATGGTCCCGTTGAAATTTTAACCGAGTAAAAAGTACGGAAATTAAGGTTTTGCAATAGAATTGTGTTGAAAATCTCCTAATCAATTACATGATCTCCTAAAATTTGATTAAAACTTGTTTTGCAGTCCCTTTTGTAGAGGTTTGGGACGAGAGGTTCGAAATGGGCCTTTCATTGGACACATTGGAATTTTAACTCAGTAAAAAGTACAGAAATTGAGGTTTTGCAATATAATTGTGTTGAAAAGCTCCAAATCAATTATTTGAACTCCTAAAATATGAATAAAACTTTTTTGCGATCCTTTTTGTAAAGGTTTCGGACGAGCAGGACTAAATGGGCCTTTCAATGGGCCCGTTGGAATTTTAACTGAGTAAAAAGTATAAAAATTGAGTTTTTGCAATATAATTGTGTTGAAAAGCTCCTAATCAATTATTTGAACTGCTAAAATTCGATTAAAACTTGTTTTCGGTCCTTTTTGTCGAGGTTCCGGACGAGTAGGTCTAAATAGGACTTTCAATGAACCCGTTGTAATTTTAACTGAGTAAAAAGTATAGAAATTGAGGTTTTGCAATATAATTGTGTTGAAAAGCTCCTAATCAATTTTTTGAACTCCTAAAATTTGAATAGAACTTGTTTTGCGGACCTTTTTGTAGAGTCTTGGAACGTGCAGGTCTAAATAGGCCTTTCAATGGACTCGTTGGAATTTTAACTAAGTAAAAAGTAAAGAAATTGAGGTTTTGCAATATAATTGTGTTGAAAAGCTCCTAATCAATTATTTGAACTCCTAAAATTTGAACAAAACTTGTTTTGCGGTCCTTTTTGTCGAGAATTCGGACGAGCAGGTCTAAATGGGCCTTTTAATGGACCCGTTGGAATTTTAACGGAGTAAAAAGTACAGAAATTGAGGTAATGCAATATAATTGTGTTGAAAAGCTCCTAATCAATTACATGAACTCCTAAAATTTGATTAAAACTTTTTTTGCAGTCCTTTTTCTAGAGGTTTCGGACGAGCGGGTCGAAATGGGCCTTTTAATGGACCCGTTGAAATTTTAACTGAGTAAAAAGTACATAAATTGAGGTTTTGCAATATAATTTTGTTGAAAAGCTCCTAATAAATTATTTGAACTCCTCAAATTTGATTAAAACTTCTTTTGCGGTCCTTTTAGTCGCGGTTTTGGACGAGCAGGTCTAAATGGGCCTTTCAATGGACCCTTTGGAATTTTAACTGAGTAAAAAGTAAAAACAAATTGAGGTTTTGCAATATAAGTGTGTTGAAAATCTACTAATCAATTATTTGAACTCCTAAAGTTTGATTAAAACTTTTTTTGCGGCCCTTTTTGTCGAGGTTTCGGACGAGCAGGTCTAAATGGGCCTTTCAATGGATCCGTTGGAATTTTAACCGAGTAAAAAGTACAGAAATTGAGGTTTTTCAATATAATTGTGTTGAAAAGCTCCTAATCAATTACATGAACTCCTAATATTTGATTAAAACTTGTTTTGTAGTCCTTTTTGTAGAGGTTTCGGACGAGCGGGTCGAAATGGGCCTTTCAATGGTCCCGTTGAAATTTTAACCGAGTAAAAAGTACGGAAATTAAGGTTTTGCAATAGAATTGTGTTGAAAATCTCCTAATCAATTACATGATCTCCTATAATTTTATTAAAACCTGTTTTGCAGTCCTTTTTGTAGAGGTTTCGGACGAGAGGTTCGAAATGGGCCGTTCAATGGACCCATTGGAATTTAAACTCAGTAAAAAGTACAGAAATTGAGGTTTTGCAATATAATTGTGTTGAAAAGCTCCTAATCAATTATTTGAACTCCTAAAATATGAATAAAACTTTTTTGCGATCCTTTTTGTAAAGGTTTCGGACGAGCAGGTCTAAATGGGCCTTTCAATGGGCCCGTTGGAATTTTAACTGAGTAAAAAGTATAAAAATTGAGGTTTTTCAATATAATTGTGTTGAAAAGCTCCTAATAAATTATTTGAACTCCTAAAATTTGATCAAAACTTGTTTTGCGGTCCTTTTTGTCAAGGTTTCGGACGAGCAGGTCTAAATGGGCCTTTCAATGGACCCGTTGGAATTTTAACGGAGTAAAAAGTACAGAAATTGAGGTAATGCAATATAATTGTGTTGAAAAGCTTCTAATCAATTACATGAAATCCTAAAATTTGATTAAAACTTTTTTTGCAGTCCTTTTTCTAGAGGTTTCGGACGAGCGGGTCGAAATGGGCCTTTCAATGGACCCGTTGAAATTTTAACTGAGTAAAAAGTACATAAATTGAAGTTTTACAATATAATTGTGTTGAAAAGCTCCGAATCAATTATTTGAACTCCTAAAATTTGATTAAAACTTCTTTTGCGGTCCTTTTAGTCGAGGTTTCGGACAAGCAGGTCTAAATGGGCCTTTTAATGGACCCGTTGGAATTTTAACTGAGTAAAAAGTACTTAAATTGAGGTTTTTCAATATAATTGTGTTGAAAAGCTCCTAATCAATTATTTGAACTCCTAAAATTTGATTAAAACTTTTTTTGCGGCCCTTTTCGTCGAGGTTTCGGACGAGCAGGTCTAAATGGGCCTTTCAATGGACCCGTTAGAATTTTAACTGAGTAAAAAGTACAGAAATTGAGGTTTTGGCCATATAAGTTTTTTGAAAATCTCCTAATCAATTACATGATCTCCTAAATTTTGATTAAAACTTGTTTTGCGGCCCTTTTTGTAGAGGTTTCGGACGAGCAGGTCTAAATGGGCCTTTCAATGGACCCGTTGGAATTTTAACTGAGTAAAAAGTACAGAAATTGAGGTTTTGCAATATAATTGTGTTGAAAAGCCACAAATCAATTATTTGAACTCCTAAAGTTTGATTAAAACTTGTTTTGCGGTCCTTTTTTCGAGGTTTCGAACGAGCAGGTCTAAATGGGCATTTCAATGGACCTGTTGCAATTTTAACTGAGTAAAAATTTCAGAAATTGAGGTTTTGCAATATAATTGCGTTGAAAAGATCCTAATCAATTACGTGAACTCCTAAAATTTGATTAAAACATGTTTTGCAGTCCTTTTTGTAGAGGTTTCGGACGAGCGGGTCGAAATGGGCCTTTCAATGGTCCCGTTGAAATTTTAACTCAATAAAAACTACATAAATTGAGGTTTTGCAATATAATTGTGTTTAAAAGCTCCTAATCAATTATTTGAACTCCTAAAATTTGAATAAAACTTTTTTGCGGTACTTTTTGTTGAGGATTCGGACGAATGAGCAGGTCTAAATGGGCCTTTCAATGGGCCCGTTGGAATTTTAACTGAGTAAAAAGTATAAAAATTGAGGTTTTTCAATATAATTTTGTTGAAAAGCTCCTAATCAATTATTTGAACTCCTAAAATTTGATCAAAACTTGTTTTGCGGTACTTTTTGTCGAGGTTTCGGACGAGCAGGTCTAAATGGGCCTTTCAATGGACCCGTTGAAATTTTAACTGAGTCAAAAGTACAAAAATTGAGGTTTTGCAATATAATTGTGTTGAAAAGCTCCAAATCAATTACATGAACTCCTAAAATTTGATTAAAACTTCTTTGGCAGTCCTTTTAGTCGAGGTTTCGGACGAGCGGGTCGAAATGGGCCTTTCAATGGACCCGTTGAAATTTTAACTGAGTAAAAAGTACATAAATTGAGGTTTTGCAATATAATTGTGTTGAAATGCTCCTAATAAATTATTTGAACTCCTAAAATTTGATTAAAACTTCTTTTGCGGTCCTTTTAGTCGTGGTTTTGGACGAGCAGGTCTAAATGAGCCTTTCAATGGACCCGTTGAAATTTTAACTGAGTAAAAAGTACATAAATTGAGGTTTTGCAATATAATTTTGTTGAAAAGCTCCTAATAAATTATTTGAACTCCTAAAATTTGATTAAAACTTCTTTTGCGGTCCTTTTAGTCGTGGTTTTGGACGAGCAGGTCTAAATGGGCCTTTCAATGGACCCTTTGGAATTTTAACTGAGTAAAAAGTAAAAACAAATTGAGGTTTTGCAATATAAGTGTGTTGAAAATCTACTAATCAATTATTTGAACTCCTAAAGTTTGATTAAAACTTTTTTTGCGGCCCTTTTTGTCGAGGTTTCGGACGAGCAGATCTAAATGGGCCTTTCAATGGATCCGTTAACTGAGTAAAAAGTACAGAAATTGAGGTTTTTCAATATAATTGTGTTGAAAAGCTCCTAATCAATTACATGAACTCCTAATATTTGATTAAAACTTGTTTTGTAGTCCTTTTTGTAGAGGTTTCGGACGAGCGGGTCGAAATGGGCCTTTCAATGGTCCCGTTGAAATTTTAACTGAGTAAAAAGTACATAAATTGAGGTTTTGCAATATAATTTTGTTGAAAAGCTCCTAATAAATTATTTGAACTCCTAAAATTTGATTAAAACTTCTTTTGCGGTCCTTTTAGTCGTGGTTTTGGACGAGCAGGTCTAAATGGGCCTTTCAATGGACCCTTTGGAATTTTAACTGAGTAAAAAGTAAAAACAAATTGAGGTTTTGCAATATAAGTGTGTTGAAAATCTACTAATCAATTATTTGAACTCCTAAAGTTTGATTAAAACTTTTTTTGCGGCCCTTTTTGTCGAGGTTTCGGACGAGCAGGTCTAAATGGGCCTTTCAATGGATCCGTTAACTGAGTAAAAAGTACAGAAATTGAAGTTTTTCAATATAATTGTGTTGAAAAGCTCCTAATCAATTACATGAACTCCTAATATTTGATTAAAACTTGTTTTGTAGTCCTTTTTGTAGAGGTTTCGGACGAGCGGGTCGAAATGGGCCTTTCAATGGTCCCGTTGAAATTTAAACCGAGTAAAAAGTACGGAAATTAAGGTTTTGCAATAGAATTGTGTTGAAAATCTCCTAATCAATTACATGATCTCCTAAAATTTTATTAAAACTTGTTTTGCAGTCCTTTTTGTAGAGGTTTCGGACGAGAGGTTCGAAATGGGCCTTTCAATGGACCCATTGGAATTTTAACTCAGTAAAAAGTACAGAAATTGAGGTTTTGCAATATAATTGTGTTGAAAAGCTCCTAACCAATTATTTGAACTCCTAAAATATGAATAAAACTTTTTTGCGATCCTTTTTGTAAAGGTTTCGGACGAGCAGGTGTAAATGGGCCTTTCAATGGGACCGTTGGAATTTTAACTGAGTAAAAAGTATAAAAATTGAGGTTTTTCAATATAATTGTGTTGAAAAGCTCCTAATCAATTATTTGAACTCCTAAAATTTGATCAAAACTTGTTTTGCGGTCCTTTTTGTCAAGGTTTCGGACGAGCAGGTCTAAATGGGCCTTTCAATGGACCCGTTGGAATTTTAATGGAGTAAAAAGTACAGAAATTGAGGTAATGCAATATAATTGTGTTGAAAAGCTCCTAATCAATTACATGAAATCCTAAAATTTGATTAAAACTTATTTTTGCAGTCCTTTTTCAAGAGGATTCGGACGAGCGGGTCGAAATGGGCCTTTCAATGGACCCGTTGAAATTTTAACTAAGTAAAAAGTACATAAATTGAGGTTTTGCAATATAATTGTATTGAAAAGCTCCTAATAAATTATTTGAATTCCTAAAATTTGATTAAAACTTCTTTTGCGGTCCTTTTAGTCGTGGTTTTGGACGAGCAGGTCTAAATAGACCTTTCAATGGACCCGTTGGAATTTTAACTGAGTAAAAAGTAAAAACAAATTGAGGTTTTGCAATATAAGTGTGTTGAAAATATACTAATCAATTATTTGAACTCCTAAAGTTTGATTAAAACTTTTTTTAGTCCCTTTTTGTCGAGGTTTCGGACGAGCAGGTCTAAATGGGCCTTTCAATGGATCCGTTGGAATTTTAACTGAGTAAAAAGTACAGAAATTGAGGTTTTTCAATATAATTGTGTTGAAAAGCTCCTAATCAAATACATGAACTCCTAATATTTGATTAAAACTTGTTTTGTAGTCCTTTTTGTAGAGGTTTCGGACGAGCGGGTCGAAATGGGCCTTTCAATGGTCCCGTTGAAATTTTAACCGAGTAAAAAGTACGGAAATTAAGGTTTTGCAATAGAATTGTGTTGAAAATCTCCTAATCAATTACATGATCTCCTAAAATTTGATTAAAACCTGTTTTGCAGTCCTTTTTGTAGAGGTTTGGGACGAGAGGTTCGTAATGGGCCTTTCAAAGGACCCATTGGAATTTTAACTCAGTAAAAAGTACAGAAATTGAGGTTTTGCAATATAATTGTGTTGAAAAGCTCATAATCAATTATTTGAACTCCTAAAATATGAATAAAACTTTTTTGCGATCCTTTTTGTAAAGGTTTCGGACGAGCAGGTCTAAATGGGCCTTTCAATGGGCCCATTGGTATTTTAACTGAGTAAAAATAAAAATTGAGGTTTTTCAATATAATTGTGTTGAAAAGCTCCTAATCAATTATTTGAACTCCTAAAATTTGATCAAAACTTGTTTTGCGGTCCTTTTTGTCGAGGTTTCGGACGAGCAGGTCTAAATGGGCCTTTCAATGGACCTGTTGGAATTTTAACGGAGTAAAAAGTACAGAAATTGAGGTAATGCAATATAATTGTGTTGAAAAGCTCCTAATCAATTACATGAACTCCTAAAATTTGATTAAAACTTTTTTTGCAGTCCTTTTTGTAGAGGTTTCGGACGAGCGGGTCGAAATGGGCCTTTCAATGGACCCATTGGAATTTTAACTCAGTAAAAAGTACATAAATTGACGTTTTGCAATATAATTGTGTTGAAAAGCTCCTAATAAATTATTTGAACTCCTAAAATTTGATTAAAACTTCTTTTGCGGTCCTTTTAGTCGTGGTTTTAGACGAGCAGGTCTAAATGGGCCTTTCAATGGACCCGTTGGAATTTTAACTGAGTAAAAAGTAAAAACAAATTGAGGTTTTTCAATATAATTGTGTTGAAAAGCTCCTAATCAATTATTTGAACTCCTAAAATTTTGATCAAAACTTGTTTTGCGGTCCTTTTTGTCGAGGTTTCGGACGAGCAGGTCTAAATGGGCCTTTCAATGGACCCGTTAGAATTTTAACTGAGTAAAAAGTAGAGAAATTGAGGCTTTGGCCATATAAGTGTTTTGAAAATCTCCTAATCAATTACATGATCTCCTAAATTTTGATTAAAACTTGTTTTGCGGCCCTTTTTGTAGAGGTTTCGGACGAGCAGGTCTAAATGGGCCTTTCAATGGACCCGTTGGAATTTTAACTGAGTAAAAAGTATAGAAATTGAGGTTTTGCAATATAATTGTGTTGAAAAGCCACAAATCAATTATTTGAACTCCTAAAGTTTGATTAAAACTTGTTTTGCAGTCCTTTTTTCGAGGTTTCGAACGAGCAGGTCTAAATGGGCATTTCAATGGACCTCTTGGAATTTTAACTGAGTAAAAATTTCAGAAATTGAGGTTTTGCAATATAATTGTGTTGAAAAGCTCCTAATCAATTACATGAACTCCTAAAATTTGATTAAAACATGTTTTGCAGTCCTTTTTTTAGAGGTTTCGGACGAGCGGGTCGAAATGGGCCTTTCAATGGTCCCGTTGAAATTTTTACTCAATAAAAACTACCAAAATTGAGGTTTTGCAATATAATTGTGTTTAAAAGCTCCTAATCAATTATTTGAACTCCTAAAATTTGAATAAAACTTTTTTGCGGTACTTTTTGTTGAGGATTCGGACGAATGAGCAGGTCTAAATGGGCCTTTCAATGGGCCCGTTGGAATTTTAACTGAGTAAAAAGTATAAAAGTTGAGGTTTTTCAATATAATTTTTTTGAAAAGCTCCTAATCAATTATTTGAACTCCTAAAATTTGATCAAAACTTGTTTTGCGGTCCTTTTTGTCGAGGTTTCGGACGAGCAGGTCTAAATGGGCCTTTCAATGGAGCCGTTGAAATTTTAACTGAGTCAAAAGTACAATAATTGAGGTTTTGCAATATAATGGTGTTGAAAAGCTCCAAATCAATTACATGAACTCCTAAATTTTGATTAAAACTTCTTTTGCGGTCCTTTTAGTCGAGGTTTCGGACGAGCGGGTCGAAATGGGCCTTTCAATGGACCCGTTGAAATTTTAACTGAGTAAAAAGTACATAAATTGAGGTTTTGCAATATAATTGTGTTGAAATGCTCCTAATAAATTATTTGAACTCCTAAAATTTGATTAAAACTTCTTTTGTGGTCCTTTTAGTCGTGGTTTTGGACGAGCAGGTCTAAATGAGCCTTTCAATGGACCCGTTGGAATTTTAACTCAGTAAAAAGTATAAAAATTGAGGTTTTTAAATATAATTGTGTTGAAAAGCTCCTAATCAATTATTTGAACTCCTAAAATTTGATCAAAACTTGTTTTGCGGTCCTTTTTTGTCGAGGTTTCGGACGAGCAGGTCTAAATGGGCCTTTCAATGGACCCGTTGGAATTTTAACGGAGTAAAAAGTACAGAAATTGAGGTAATGCAATATAATTGTGTTGAAAAGCTCCTAATCAATTACATGAACTCCTAAAATTTGATTAAAACTTTTTTTGCAGTCATTTTTCTAGAGGTTTCGGACGAGCGGGTCGAAATGGGCCGTTCAATGGACCCGTTGAAATTTTAACTGAGTAAAAAGTACATAAATTGACGTTTTGCAATATAATTGTGTTGAAAAGCTCCTAATGAATTATTTGACTCCTAAAATTTGATTAAAACTTCTTTTGCGGTCCTTTTAGTCGTGGTTTTAGACGAGCAGGTCTAAATGGGCCTATCAATGGATCCGTTGGAATTTTAACTGAGTAAAAAGTACAAAAATTGAAGTTTTGCAATATAATTGTGTTTAAAAGCTCCTAATCAATTACATGAACTCCTAAAATTTGATTAAAACTTGTTTTGCAGTCCTTTTTGTAGAGGTTTCGGACGAGCGGGTCGAAATGGGCCTTTCAATGGACCCATTGGAATTTTAACTCAGTAAAAAGTACAGAAATTGAGGTTTTGCAATATAATTGTGCTGAAAAGCTCCTAATCAATTATTTGAATTCCTAAAATATGAATAAAACTTTTTTGTGATCCTTTTTGTAAAGGTTTCGGACGAGCAGGTCTAAATGGGCCTTTCAATGGGCCCGTTGGAATTTTAACTGAGTAAAAAGTATAAAAATTGAGGTTTTTCAATATAATTGTGTCGAAAAGCTCCTAATCAATTATTTGAACTCCTAAAGTTTGATCAAAACTTGTTTTGCGGTCCTTTTTGTCGAGGTTTTGGACGAGCAGGTCTAAATGGGCCTTTCAATGGACCCGTTGGAATTTTAACGGAGTAAAAAGTACAGAAATTGAGGTAATGCAATATAATTGTGTTGAAAAGCTCCTAATCAATTACATGAACTCCTAAATTTTGATTAAAACTTGTTTTGCAGTCCTTTTTGTAGAGGTTTCGGACGAGCGGGTCGAAATGGGCCTTTCAATGGACCCATTGGAATTTTAACTCAGTAAAAAGTACATAAATTGACGTTTTGCAATATAATTGTGTTGAAAAGCTCCTAATAAATTATTTGAACTCCTAAAATTTGATTAAAACTTCTTTTGCGGTCCTTTTAGTCGTGGTTTTAGACGAGCAGGTCTAAATGGGCCTTTCAATGGACCCGTTGGAATTTTAACTGAGTAAAAAGTAAAAACAAATTGAGGTTTTGCAATATAAGTGTGTTGAAAATCTACTAATCAATTATTTGAACTCCTAAGGTTTGATTAAAACTTTTTTTGCGACCCTTTTTGTCGAGGTTTCGGACGAGCAGGTCTAAATGGGCCTTTCAATGGATCCGTTGGAATTTTAACTGAGTAAAAAGTACAGAAATTGAGGTTTTGCAATATAATTGTGTTGAAAACCTCCTAATCAATTACATGAACTCCTAATATTTGATTAAAACTTGTTTTGCAGTCCTTTTTGTAGAGGTTTCGGACGAGCGGGTCGAAATGGGCCTTTCAATGGTCCCGTTGAAATTTTAACTCAGTAAAAATTACTTAAATTGAGTTTTTGCAATATAAGTGTGTTGAATATCTCCTAATCAATTATTTGAACTCCTAAAATTTGATTAAAACTTGTTTTGCGGTCCTTTTAGTCGAGGTTTTGGACGAGCAGGTCTAAATGGGCCTTTCAATGGACCCGTTGGAATTTTAACTGAGTAAAAATTACAAAAATTGAGGTTTTGCAATATAAGTGTGATGAAAATCTCCTAATCAATTATTTGAACTCCTAAAGTTTGATAAAAACTTTTTTGCGGTCTTTTTTGTCGAGGTTTCGGACGAGCTGGTCTAAATGGGCCTATCAATGGATCCGTTGGAATTTTAACTGAGTAAAAAGTACAAAAATTGAAGTTTTGCAATATAATTGTGTTTAAAAGCTCCTAATCAATTACATGAACTCCTAAAATTTGATTAAAACTTGTTTTGCAGTCCTTTTTGTAGAGGTTTCGGACGAGCGGGTCGAAATGGGCCTTTCAATGGACCCATTGGAATTTTAACTCAGTAAAAAGTACAGAAATTGAGGTTTTGCAATATAATTGTGCTGAAAAGCTCCTAATCAATTATTTGAATTCCTAAAATATGAATAAAACTTTTTTGTGATCCTTTTTGTAAAGGTTTCGGACGAGCAGGTCTAAATGGGCCTTTCAATGGGCCCGTTGGAATTTTAACTGAGTAAAAAGTATAAAAATTGAGGTTTTTCAATATAATTGTGTTGAAAAGCTCCTAATCAATTATTTGAACTCCTAAAGTTTGATCAAAACTTGTTTTGCGGTCCTTTTTGTCGAGGTTTCGGACGAGCAGGTCTAAATGGGCCTTTCAATGGACCCGTTGGAATTTTAACGGAGTAAAAAGTACAGAAATTGAGGTAATGCAATATAATTGTGTTGAAAAGCTCCTAATCAATTACATGAACTCCTAAATTTTGATTAAAACTTGTTTTGCAGTCCTTTTTGTAGAGGTTTCGGACGAGCGGGTCGAAATGGGCCTTTCAATGGACCCATTGGAATTTTAACTCAGTAAAAAGTACATAAATTGACGTTTTGCAATATAATTGTGTTGAAAAGCTCCTAATAAATTATTTGAACTCCTAAAATTTGATTAAAACTTCTTTTGCGGTCCTTTTAGTCGTGGTTTTAGACGAGCAGGTCTAAATGGGCCTTTCAATGGACCCGTTGGAATTTTAACTGAGTAAAAAGTAAAAACAAATTGAGGTTTTGCAATATAAGTGTGTTGAAAATCTACTAATCAATTATTTGAACTCCTAAGGTTTGATTAAAACTTTTTTTGCGACCCTTTTTGTCGAGGTTTCGGACGAGCAGGTCTAAATGGGCCTTTCAATGGATCCGTTGGAATTTTAACTGAGTAAAAAGTACAGAAATTGAGGTTTTGCAATATAATTGTGTTGAAAACCTCCTAATCAATTACATGAACTCCTAATATTTGATTAAAACTTGTTTTGCAGTCCTTTTTGTAGAGGTTTCGGACGAGCGGGTCGAAATGGGCCTTTCAATGGTCCCGTTGAAATTTTAACTCAGTAAAAATTACTTAAATTGAGTTTTTGCAATATAAGTGTGTTGAATATCTCCTAATCAATTATTTGAACTCCTAAAATTTGATTAAAACTTGTTTTGCGGTCCTTTTAGTCGAGGTTTTGGACGAGCAGGTCTAAATGGGCCTTTCAATGGACCCGTTGGAATTTTAACTGAGTAAAAATTACAAAAATTGAGGTTTTGCAATATAAGTGTGATGAAAATCTCCTAATCAATTATTTGAACTCCTAAAGTTTGATAAAAACTTTTTTGCGGTCTTTTTTGTCGAGGTTTCGGACGAGCTGGTCTAAATGGGCCTATCAATGGATCCGTTGGAATTTTAACTGAGTAAAAAGTACAAAAATTGAAGTTTTGCAATATAATTGTGTTTAAAAGCTCCTAATCAATTACATGAACTCCTAAAATTTGATTAAAACTTGTTTTGCAGTCCTTTTTGTAGAGGTTTCGGACGAGCGGGTCGAAATGGGCCTTTCAATGGACCCATTGGAATTTTAACTCAGTAAAAAGTACAGAAATTGAGGTTTTGCAATATAATTGTGCTGAAAAGCTCCTAATCAATTATTTGAATTCCTAAAATATGAATAAAACTTTTTTGTGATCCTTTTTGTAAAGGTTTCGGACGAGCAGGTCTAAATGGGCCTTTCAATGGGCCCGTTGGAATTTTAACTGAGTAAAAAGTATAAAAATTGAGGTTTTTCAATATAATTGTGTTGAAAAGCTCCTAATCAATTATTTGAACTCCTAAAGTTTGATCAAAACTTGTTTTGCGGTCCTTTTTGTCGAGGTTTCGGACGAGCAGTTCTAAATGGGCCTTTCAATGGACCCGTTGGAATTTTAACGGAGTAAAAAGTACAGAAATTGAGGTAATGCAATATAATTGTGTTGAAAAGCTCCTAATCAATTACATGAACTCCTAAATTTTGATTAAAACTTGTTTTGCAGTCCTTTTTGTAGAGGTTTCGGACGAGCGGGTCGAAATGGGCCTTTCAATGGACCCATTGGAATTTTAACTCAGTAAAAAGTACATAAATTGACGTTTTGCAATATAATTGTGTTGAAAAGCTCCTAATAAATTATTTGAACTCCTAAAATTTGATTAAAACTTCTTTTGCGGTCCTTTTAGTCGTGGTTTTAGACGAGCAGGTCTAAATGGGCCTTTCAATGGACCCGTTGGAATTTTAACTGAGTAAAAAGTAAAAACAAATTGAGGTTTTGCAATATAAGTGTGTTGAAAATCTACTAATCAATTATTTGAACTCCTAAGGTTTGATTAAAACTTTTTTTGCGACCCTTTTTGTCGAGGTTTCGGACGAGCAGGTCTAAATGGGCCTTTCAATGGATCCGTTGGAATTTTAACTGAGTAAAAAGTACAGAAATTGAGGTTTTGCAATATAATTGTGTTGAAAACCTCCTAATCAATTACATGAACTCCTAATATTTGATTAAAACTTGTTTTGCAGTCCTTTTTGTAGAGGTTTCGGACGAGCGGGTCGAAATGGGCCTTTCAATGGTCCCGTTGAAATTTTAACTCAGTAAAAATTACTTAAATTGAGTTTTTGCAATATAAGTGTGTTGAATATCTCCTAATCAATTATTTGAACTCCTAAAATTTGATTAAAACTTGTTTTGCGGTCCTTTTAGTCGAGGTTTTGGACGAGCAGGTCTAAATGGGCCTTTCAATGGACCCGTTGGAATTTTAACTGAGTAAAAATTACAAAAATTGAGGTTTTGCAATATAAGTGTGATGAAAATCTCCTAATCAATTATTTGAACTCCTAAAGTTTGATAAAAACTTTTTTGCGGTCTTTTTTGTCGAGGTTTCGGACGAGCTGGTCTAAATGGGCCTATCAATGGATCCGTTGGAATTTTAACTGAGTAAAAAGTACAAAAATTGAAGTTTTGCAATATAATTGTGTTTAAAAGCTCCTAATCAATTACATGAACTCCTAAAATTTGATTAAAACTTGTTTTGCAGTCCTTTTTGTAGAGGTTTCGGACGAGCGGGTCGAAATGGGCCTTTCAATGGACCCATTGGAATTTTAACTCAGTAAAAAGTACAGAAATTGAGGTTTTGCAATATAATTGTGCTGAAAAGCTCCTAATCAATTATTTGAATTCCTAAAATATGAATAAAACTTTTTTGTGATCCTTTTTGTAAAGGTTTCGGACGAGCAGGTCTAAATGGGCCTTTCAATGGGCCCGTTGGAATTTTAACTGAGTAAAAAGTATAAAAATTGAGGTTTTTCAATATAATTGTGTTGAAAAGCTCCTAATCAATTATTTGAACTCCTAAAGTTTGATCAAAACTTGTTTTGCGGTCCTTTTTGTCGAGGTTTCGGACGAGCAGTTCTAAATGGGCCTTTCAATGGACCCGTTGGAATTTTAACGGAGTAAAAAGTACAGAAATTGAGGTAATGCAATATAATTGTGTTGAAAAGCTCCTAATCAATTACATGAACTCCTAAATTTTGATTAAAACTTGTTTTGCAGTCCTTTTTGTAGAGGTTTCGGACGAGCGGGTCGAAATGGGCCTTTCAATGGACCCATTGGAATTTTAACTCAGTAAAAAGTACATAAATTGACGTTTTGCAATATAATTGTGTTGAAAAGCTCCTAATAAATTATTTGAACTCCTAAAATTTGATTAAAACTTCTTTTGCGGTCCTTTTAGTCGTGGTTTTAGACGAGCAGGTCTAAATGGGCCTTTCAATGGACCCGTTGGAATTTTAACTGAGTAAAAAGTAAAAACAAATTGAGGTTTTGCAATATAAGTGTGTTGAAAATCTACTAATCAATTATTTGAACTCCTAAGGTTTGATTAAAACTTTTTTTGCGACCCTTTTTGTCGAGGTTTCGGACGAGCAGGTCTAAATGGGCCTTTCAATGGATCCGTTGGAATTTTAACTGAGTAAAAAGTACAGAAATTGAGGTTTTGCAATATAATTGTGTTGAAAACCTCCTAATCAATTACATGAACTCCTAATATTTGATTAAAACTTGTTTTGCAGTCCTTTTTGTAGAGGTTTCGGACGAGCGGGTCGAAATGGGCCTTTCAATGGTCCCGTTGAAATTTTAACTCAGTAAAAATTACTTAAATTGAGTTTTTGCAATATAAGTGTGTTGAATATCTCCTAATCAATTATTTGAACTCCTAAAATTTGATTAAAACTTGTTTTGCGGTCCTTTTAGTCGAGGTTTTGGACGAGCAGGTCTAAATGGGCCTTTCAATGGACCCGTTGGAATTTTAACTGAGTAAAAATTACAAAAATTGAGGTTTTGTAATATAAGTGTGATGAAAATCTCCTAATCAATTATTTGAACTCCTAAAGTTTGATAAAAACTTTTTTGCGGTCTTTTTTGTCGAGGTTTCGGACGAGCTGGTCTAAATGGGCCTATCAATGGATCCGTTGGAATTTTAACTGAGTAAAAAGTACAAAAATTGAAGTTTTGCAATATAATTGTGTTTAAAAGCTCCTAATCAATTACATGAACTCCTAAAATTTGATTAAAACTTGTTTTGCAGTCCTTTTTGTAGAGGTTTCGGACGAGCGGGTCGAAATGGGCCTTTCAATGGACCCATTGGAATTTTAACTCAGTAAAAAGTACAGAAATTGAGGTTTTGCAATATAATTGTGCTGAAAAGCTCCTAATCAATTATTTGAATTCCTAAAATATGAATAAAACTTTTTTGTGATCCTTTTTGTAAAGGTTTCGGACGAGCAGGTCTAAATGGGCCTTTCAATGGGCCCGTTGGAATTTTAACTGAGTAAAAAGTATAAAAATTGAGGTTTTTCAATATAATTGTGTTGAAAAGCTCCTAATAAATTATTTGAACTCCTAAAGTTTGATCAAAACTTGTTTTGCGGTCCTTTTTGTCGAGGTTTCGGACGAGCAGGTCTAAATGGGCCTTTCAATGGACCCGTTGGAATTTTAACGGAGTAAAAAGTACAGAAATTGAGGTAATGCAATATAATTGTGTTGAAAAGCTCCTAATCAATTACATGAACTCCTAAATTTTGATTAAAACTTGTTTTGCAGTCCTTTTTGTAGAGGTTTCGGACGAGCGGGTCGAAATGGGCCTTTCAATGGTCCCGTTGAAATTTTAACTCAGTAAAAATTACTTAAATTGAGTTTTTGCAATATAAGTGTGTTGAATATCTCCTAATCAATTATTTGAACTCCTAAAATTTGATTAAAACTTGTTTTGCGGTCCTTTTAGTCGAGGTTTTGGACGAGCAGGTCTAAATGGGCCTTTCAATGGACCCGTTGGAATTTTAACTGAGTAAAAATTACAAAAATTGAGGTTTTGCAATATAAGTGTGATGAAAATCTCCTAATCAATTATTTGAACTCCTAAAGTTTGATAAAAACTTTTTTGCGGTCTTTTTTGTCGAGGTTTCGGACGAGCTGGTCTAAATGGGCCTATCAATGGATCCGTTGGAATTTTAACTGAGTAAAAAGTACAAAAATTGAAGTTTTGCAATATAATTGTGTTTAAAAGCTCCTAATCAATTACATGAACTCCTAAAATTTGATTAAAACTTGTTTTGCAGTCCTTTTTGTAGAGGTTTCGGACGAGCGGGTCGAAATGGGCCTTTCAATGGACCCATTGGAATTTTAACTCAGTAAAAAGTACAGAAATTGAGGTTTTGCAATATAATTGTGCTGAAAAGCTCCTAATCAATTATTTGAATTCCTAAAATATGAATAAAACTTTTTTGTGATCCTTTTTGTAAAGGTTTCGGACGAGCAGGTCTAAATGGGCCTTTCAATGGGCCCGTTGGAATTTTAACTGAGTAAAAAGTATAAAAATTGAGGTTTTTCAATATAATTGTGTTGAAAAGCTCCTAATAAATTATTTGAACTCCTAAAGTTTGATCAAAACTTGTTTTGCGGTCCTTTTTGTCGAGGTTTCGGACGAGCAGGTCTAAATGGGCCTTTCAATGGACCCGTTGGAATTTTAACGGAGTAAAAAGTACAGAAATTGAGGTAATGCAATATAATTGTGTTGAAAAGCTCCTAATCAATTACATGAACTCCTAAATTTTGATTAAAACTTGTTTTGCAGTCCTTTTTGTAGAGGTTTCGGACGAGCGGGTCGAAATGTGCCTTTCAATGGACCCATTGGAATTTTAACTCAGTAAAAAGTACATAAATTGACGTTTTGCAATATAATTGTGTTGAAAAGCTCCTAATAAATTATTTGAACTCCTAAAATTTGATTAAAACTTCTTTTGCGGTCCTTTTAGTCGTGGTTTTAGACGAGCAGGTCTAAATGGGCCTTTCAATGGACCCGTTGGAATTTTAACTGAGTAAAAAGTAAAAACAAATTGAGGTTTTGCAATATAAGTGTGTTGAAAATCTACTAATCAATTATTTGAACTCCTAAGGTTTGATTAAAACTTTTTTTGCGACCCTTTTTGTCGAGGTTTCGGACGAGCAGGTCTAAATGGGCCTTTCAATGGATCCGTTGGAATTTTAACTGAGTAAAAAGTACAGAAATTGAGGTTTTGCAATATAATTGTGTTGAAAACCTCCTAATCAATTACATGAACTCCTAATATTTGATTAAAACTTGTTTTGCAGTCCTTTTTGTAGAGGTTTCGGACGAGCGGGTCGAAATGGGCCTTTCAATGGTCCCGTTGAAATTTTAACTCAGTAAAAATTACTTCAATTGAGTTTTTGCAATATAAGTGTGTTGAATATCACCTAATCAATTATTTGAACTCCTAAAATTTGATTAAAACTTGTTTTGCGGTCCTTTTAGTCGAGGTTTTGGACGAGCAGGTCTAAATGGGCCTTTCAATGGACCCGTTGGAATTTTAACTGAGTAAAAATTACAAAAATTGAGTTTTTGCAATATAAGTGTGATGAAAATCTCCTAATCAATTATTTGAACTCCTAAATTTTGATAAAAACTTTTTTGCGGTCTTTTTTGTCGAGGTTTCGGACGAGCTGGTCTAAATGGGCCTATCAATGGATCCGTTGGAATTTTAACTGAGTAAAAAGTACAAAAATTGAAGTTTTGCAATATAATTGTGTTTAAAAGCTCCTAATCAATTACATGAACTCCTAAAATTTGATTAAAACTTGTTTTGCAGTCCTTTTTGTAGAGGTTTCGGACGAGCGGGTCGAAATGGGCCTTTCAATGGACCCATTGGAATTTTAACTCAGTAAAAAGTACAGAAATTGAGGTTTTGCAATATAATTGTGCTGAAAAGCTCCTAATCAATTATTTGAATTCCTAAAATATGAATAAAACTTTTTTGTGATCCTTTTTGTAAAGGTTTCGGACGAGCAGGTCTAAATGGGCCTTTCAATGGGCCCGTTGGAATTTTAACTGAGTAAAAAGTATAAAAATTGAGGTTTTTCAATATAATTGTGTTGAAAAGCTCCTAATAAATTATTTGAACTCCTAAAGTTTGATCAAAACTTGTTTTGCGGTCCTTTTTGTCGAGGTTTCGGACGAGCAGGTCTAAATGGGCCTTTCAATGGACCCGTTGGAATTTTAACGGAGTAAAAAGTACAGAAATTGAGGTAATGCAATATAATTGTGTTGAAAAGCTCCTAATCAATTACATGAACTCCTAAATTTTGATTAAAACTTGTTTTGCAGTCCTTTTTGTAGAGGTTTCGGACGAGCGGGTCGAAATGGGCCTTTCAATGGACCCATTGGAATTTTAACTCAGTAAAAAGTACATAAATTGACGTTTTGCAATATAATTGTGTTGAAAAGCTCCTAATAAATTATTTGAACTCCTAAAATTTGATTAAAACTTCTTTTGCGGTCCTTTTAGTCGTGGTTTTAGACGAGCAGGTCTAAATGGGCCTTTCAATGGACCCGTTGGAATTTTAACTGAGTAAAAAGTAAAAACAAATTGAGGTTTTGCAATATAAGTGTGTTGAAAATCTACTAATCAATTATTTGAACTCCTAAGGTTTGATTAAAACTTTTTTTGCGACCCTTTTTGTCGAGGTTTCGGACGAGCAGGTCTAAATGGGCCTTTCAATGGATCCGTTGGAATTTTAACTGAGTAAAAAGTACAGAAATTGAGGTTTTGCAATATAATTGTGTTGAAAACCTCCTAATCAATTACATGAACTCCTAATATTTGATTAAAACTTGTTTTGCAGTCCTTTTTGTAGAGGTTTCGGACGAGCGGGTCGAAATGGGCCTTTCAATGGTCCCGTTGAAATTTTAACTCAGTAAAAATTACTTCAATTGAGTTTTTGCAATATAAGTGTGTTGAATATCACCTAATCAATTATTTGAACTCCTAAAATTTGATTAAAACTTGTTTTGCGGTCCTTTTAGTCGAGGTTTTGGACGAGCAGGTCTAAATGGGCCTTTCAATGGACCCGTTGGAATTTTAACTGAGTAAAAATTACAAAAATTGAGTTTTTGCAATATAAGTGTGATGAAAATCTCCTAATCAATTATTTGAACTCCTAAATTTTGATAAAAACTTTTTTGCGGTCTTTTTTGTCGAGGTTTCGGACGAGCTGGTCTAAATGGGCCTATCAATGGATCCGTTGGAATTTTAACTGAGTAAAAAGTACAAAAATTGAAGTTTTGCAATATAATTGTGTTTAAAAGCTCCTAATCAATTACATGAACTCCTAAAATTTGATTAAAACTTGTTTTGCAGTCCTTTTTGTAGAGGTTTCGGACGAGCGGGTCGAAATGGGCCTTTCAATGGACCCATTGGAATTTTAACTCAGTAAAAAGTACAGAAATTGAGGTTTTGCAATATAATTGTGCTGAAAAGCTCCTAATCAATTATTTGAATTCCTAAAATATGAATAAAACTTTTTTGTGATCCTTTTTGTAAAGGTTTCGGACGAGGAGGTCTAAATGGGCCTTTCAATGGGCCCGTTGGAATTTTAACTGAGTAAAAAGTATAAAAATTGAGGTTTTTCAATATAATTGTGTTGAAAAGCTCCTAATCAATTATTTGAACTCATAAAGTTTGATCAAAACTTGTTTTGCGGTCCTTTTTGTCGAGGTTTCGGACGAGCAGGTCTAAATGGGCCTTTCAATGGACCCGTTGGAATTTTAACGGAGTAAAAAGTACAGAAATTGAGGTAATGCAATATAATTGTGTTGAAAAGCTCCTAATCAATTACATGAACTCCTAAATTTTGATTAAAACTTGTTTTGCAGTCCTTTTTGTAGAGGTTTTGGACGAGCGGGTCGAAATGGGCCTTTCAATGGACCCATTGGAATTTTAACTCAGTAAAAAGTACATAAATTGACGTTTTGCAATATAATTGTGTTGAAAAGCTCCTAATAAATTATTTGAACTCCTAAAATTTGATTAAAACTTCTTTTGCGGTCCTTTTAGTCGTGGTTTTAGACGAGCAGGTCTAAATGGGCCTTTCAATGGACCCGTTGGAATTTTAACTGAGTAAAAAGTAAAAACAAATTGAGGTTTTGCAATATAAGTGTGTTGAAAATCTACTAATCAATTATTTGAACTCCTAAGGTTTGATTAAAACTTTTTTTGCGACCCTTTTTGTCGAGGTTTCGGACGAGCAGGTCTAAATGGGCCTTTCAATGGATCCGTTGGAATTTTAACTGAGTAAAAAGTACAGAAATTGAGGTTTTGCAATATAATTGTGTTGAAAACCTCCTAATCAATTACATGAACTCCTAATATTTGATTAAAACTTGTTTTGCAGTCCTTTTTGTAGAGGTTTCGGACGAGCGGGTCGAAATGGGCCTTTCAATGGTCCCGTTGAAATTTTAACTCAGTAAAAATTACTTCAATTGAGTTTTTGCAATATAAGTGTGTTGAATATCACCTAATCAATTATTTGAACTCCTAAAATTTGATTAAAACTTGTTTTGCGGTCCTTTTAGTCGAGGTTTTGGACGAGCAGGTCTAAATGGGCCTTTCAATGGACCCGTTGGAATTTTAACTGAGTAAAAATTACAAAAATTGAGGTTTTGCAATATAAGTGTGATGAAAATCTCCTAATCAATTATTTGAACTCCTAAAGTTTGATAAAAACTTTTTTGCGGTCTTTTTTGTCGAGGTTTCGGACGAGCTGGTCTAAATGGGCCTATCAATGGATCCGTTGGAATTTTAACTGAGTAAAAAGTACAAAAATTGAAGTTTTGCAATATAATTGTGTTTAAAAGCTCCTAATCAATTACATGAACTCCTAAAATTTGATTAAAACTTGTTTTGCAGTCCTTTTTGTAGAGGTTTCGGACGAGCGGGTCGAAATGGGCCTTTCAATGGACCCATTGGAATTTTAACTCAGTAAAAAGTACAGAAATTGAGGTTTTGCAATATAATTGTGCTGAAAAGCTCCTAATCAATTATTTGAATTCCTAAAATATGAATAAAACTTTTTTGTGATCCTTTTTGTAAAGGTTTCGGACGAGCAGGTCTAAATGGGCCTTTCAATGGGCCCGTTGGAATTTTAACTGAGTAAAAAGTATAAAAATTGAGGTTTTTCAATATAATTGTGTTGAAAAGCTCCTAATCAATTATTTGAACTCCTAAAGTTTGATCAAAACTTGTTTTGCGGTCCTTTTTGTCGAGGTTTCGGACGAGCAGGTCTAAATGGGCCTTTCAATGGACCCGTTGGAATTTTAACGGAGTAAAAAGTACAGAAATTGAGGTAATGCAATATAATTGTGTTGAAAAGCTCCTAATCAATTACATGAACTCCTAAATTTTGATTAAAACTTGTTTTGCAGTCCTTTTTGTAGAGGTTTCGGACGAGCGGGTCGAAATGGGCCTTTCAATGGACCCATTGGAATTTTAACTCAGTAAAAAGTACATAAATTGACGTTTTGCAATATAATTGTGTTGAAAAGCTCCTAATAAATTATTTGAACTCCTAAAATTTGATTAAAACTTCTTTTGCGGTCCTTTTAGTCGTGGTTTTAGACGAGCAGGTCTAAATGGGCCTTTCAATGGACCCGTTGGAATTTTAACTGAGTAAAAAGTAAAAACAAATTGAGGTTTTGCAATATAAGTGTGTTGAAAATCTACTAATCAATTATTTGAACTCCTAAGGTTTGATTAAAACTTTTTTTGCGACCCTTTTTGTCGAGGTTTCGGACGAGCAGGTCTAAATGGGCCTTTCAATGGATCCGTTGGAATTTTAACTGAGTAAAAAGTACAGAAATTGAGGTTTTGCAATATAATTGTGTTGAAAACCTCCTAATAAATTACATGAACTCCTAATATTTGATTAAAACTTGTTTTGCAGTCCTTTTTGTAGAGGTTTCGGACGAGCGGGTCGAAATGGGCCTTTCAATGGTCCCGTTGAAATTTTAACTCAGTAAAAATTACTTAAATTGAGTTTTTGCAATATAAGTGTGTTGAATATCTCCTAATCAATTATTTGAACTCCTAATATTTGATTAAAACTTGTTTTGCGGTCCTTTTAGTCGAGGTTTTGGACGAGCAGGTCTAAATGGGCCTTTCAATGGACCCGTTGGAATTTTAACTGAGTAAAAATTACAAAAATTGAGGTTTTGCAATATAAGTGTGATGAAAATCTCCTAATCAATTATTTGAACTCCTAAAGTTTGATAAAACCTTTTTTGCGGTCTTTTTTGTCGAGGTTTCGGACGAGCTGGTCTAAATGGGCCTATCAATGGATCCGTTGGAATTTTAACTGAGTAAAAAGTACAAAAATTGAAGTTTTGCAATATAATTGTGTTTAAAAGCTCCTAATCAATTACATGAACTCCTAAAATTTGATTAAAACTTGTTTTGCAGTCCTTTTTGTAGAGGTTTCGGACGAGCGGGTAGAAATGGGCCTTTCAATGGACCCATTGGAATTTTAACTCAGTAAAAAGTACAGAAATTGAGGTTTTGCAATATAATTGTGCTGAAAAGCTCCTAATCAATTATTTGAATTCCTAAAATATGAATAAAACTTTTTTGTGATCCTTTTTGTAAAGGTTTCGGACGAGCAGGTCTAAATGGGCCTTTCAATGGGCCCGTTGGAATTTTAACTGAGTAAAAAGTATAAAAATTGAGGTTTTTCAATATAATTGTGTTGAAAAGCTCCTAATCAATTATTTGAACTCCTAAAGTTTGATCAAAACTTGTTTTGCGGTCCTTTTTGTCGAGGTTTCGGACGAGCAGGTCTAAATGGGCCTTTCAATGGACCCGTTGGAATTTTAACGGAGTAAAAAGTACAGAAATTGAGGTAATGCAATATAATTGTGTTGAAAAGCTCCTAATCAATTACATGAACTCCTAAATTTTGATTAAAACTTGTTTTGCAGTCCTTTTTGTAGAGGTTTCGGACGAGCGGGTCGAAATGGGCCTTTCAATGGACCCATTGGAATTTTAACTCAGTAAAAAGTACATAAATTGACGTTTTGCAATATAATTGTGTTGAAAAGCTCCTAATAAATTATTTGAACTCCTAAAATTTGATTAAAACTTCTTTTGCGGTCCTTTTAGTCGTGGTTTTAGACGAGCAGGTCTAAATGGGCCTTTCAATGGACCCGTTGGAATTTTAACTGAGTAAAAAGTAAAAACAAATTGAGGTTTTGCAATATAAGTGTGTTGAAAATCTACTAATCAATTATTTGAACTCCTAAGGTTTGATTAAAACTTTTTTTGCGACCCTTTTTGTCGAGGTTTCGGACGAGCAGGTCTAAATGGGCCTTTCAATGGATCCGTTGGAATTTTAACTGAGTAAAAAGTACAGAAATTGAGGTTTTGCAATATAATTGTGTTGAAAACCTCCTAATCAATTACATGAACTCCTAATATTTGATTAAAACTTGTTTTGCAGTCCTTTTTGTAGAGGTTTCGGACGAGCGGGTCGAAATGGGCCTTTCAATGGTCCCGTTGAAATTTTAACTCAGTAAAAATTACTTAAATTGAGTTTTTGCAATATAAGTGTGTTGAATATCTCCTAATCAATTATTTGAACTCCTAAAATTTGATTAAAACTTGTTTTGCGGTCCTTTTAGTCGAGGTTTTGGACGAGCAGGTCTAAATGGGCCTTTCAATGGACCCGTTGGAATTTTAACTGAGTAAAAATTACAAAAATTGAGGTTTTGCAATATAAGTGTGATGAAAATCTCCTAATCAATTATTTGAACTCCTAAAGTTTGATAAAAACTTTTTTGCGGTCTTTTTTGTCGAGGTTTCGGACGAGCTGGTCTAAATGGGCCTATCAATGGATCCGTTGGAATTTTAACTGAGTAAAAAGTACAAAAATTGAAGTTTTGCAATATAATTGTGTTTAAAAGCTCCTAATCAATTACATGAACTCCTAAAATTTGATTAAAACTTGTTTTGCATTCCTTTTTGTAGAGGTTTCGGACGAGCGGGTCGAAATGGGCCTTTCAATGGACCCATTGGAATTTTAACTCAGTAAAAAGTACAGAAATTGAGGTTTTGCAATATAATTGTGCTGAATAGCTCCTAATCAATTATTTGAATTCCTAAAATATGAATAAAACTTTTTTGTGATCCTTTTTGTAAAGGTTTCGGACGAGCAGGTCTAAATGGGCCTTTCAATGGGCCCGTTGGAATTTTAACTGAGTAAAAAGTATAAAAATTGAGGTTTTTCAATATAATTGTGTTGAAAAGCTCCTAATCAATTATTTGAACTCCTAAAGTTTGATCAAAACTTGTTTTGCGGTCCTTTTTGTCGAGGTTTCGGACGAGCAGGTCTAAATGGGCCTTTCAATGGACCCGTTGGAATTTTAACGGAGTAAAAAGTACAGAAACTGAGGTAATGCAATATAATTGTGTTGAAAAGCTCCTAATCAATTACATGAACTCCTAAATTTTGATTAAAACTTGTTTTGCAGTCCTTTTTGTAGAGGTTTCGGACGAGCGGGTCGAAATGGGCCTTTCAATGGACCCATTGGAATTTTAACTCAGTAAAAAGTACATAAATTGACGTTTTGCAATATAATTGTGTTGAAAAGCTCCTAATAAATTATTTGAACTCCTAAAATTTGATTAAAACTTCTTTTGCGGTCCTTTTAGTCGTGGTTTTAGACGAGCAGGTCTAAATGGGCCTTTCAATGGACCCGTTGGAATTTTAACTGAGTAAAAAGTAAAAACAAATTGAGGTTTTGCAATATAAGTGTGTTGAAAATCTACTAATCAATTATTTGAACTCCTAAGGTTTGATTAAAACTTTTTTTGCGACCCTTTTTGTCGAGGTTTCGGACGAGCAGGTCTAAATGGGCCTTTCAATGGATCCGTTGGAATTTTAACTGAGTAAAAAGTACAGAAATTGAGGTTTTGCAATATAATTGTGTTGAAAACCTCCTAATAAATTACATGAACTCCTAATATTTGATTAAAACTTGTTTTGCAGTCCTTTTTGTAGAGGTTTCGGACGAGAGGGTCGAAATGGGCCTTTCAATGGTCCCGTTGAAATTTTAACTCAGTAAAAATTACTTAAATTGAGTTTTTGCAATATAAGTGTGTTGAATATCTCCTAATCAATTATTTGAACTCCTAATATTTGATTAAAACTTGTTTTGCGGTCCTTTTAGTCGAGGTTTTGGACGAGCAGGTCTAAATGGGCCTTTCAATGGACCCGTTGGAATTTTAACTGAGTAAAAATTACAAAAATTGAGGTTTTGCAATATAAGTGTGATGAAAATCTCCTAATCAATTATTTGAACTCCTAAAGTTTGATAAAACCTTTTTTGCGGTCTTTTTTGTCGAGGTTTCGGACGAGCTGGTCTAAATGGGCCTATCAATGGATCCGTTGGAATTTTAACTGAGTAAAAAGTACAAAAATTGAAGTTTTGCAATATAATTGTGTTTAAAAGCTCCTAATCAATTACATGAACTCCTAAAATTTGAATAAAACTTGTTTTGCAGTCCTTTTTGTAGAGGTTTCGGACGAGCGGGTAGAAATGGGCCTTTCAATGGACCCATTGGAATTTTAACTCAGTAAAAAGTACAGAAATTGAGGTTTTGCAATATAATTGTGCTGAAAAGCTCCTAATCAATTATTTGAATTCCTAAAATATGAATAAAACTTTTTTGTGATCCTTTTTGTAAAGGTTTCGGACGAGCAGGTCTAAATGGGCCTTTCAATGGGCCCGTTGGAATTTTAACTGAGTAAAAAGTATAAAAATTGAGGTTTTTCAATATAATTGTGTTGAAAAGCTCCTAATCAATTATTTGAACTCCTAAAGTTTGATCAAAACTTGTTTTGCGGTCCTTTTTGTCGAGGTTTCGGACGAGCAGGTTTAAATGGGCCTTTCAATGGACCCGTTGGAATTTTAACGGAGTAAAAAGTACAGAAATTGAGGTAATGCAATATAATTGTGTTGAAAAGCTCCTAATCAATTACATGAACTCCTAAATTTTGATTAAAACTTGTTTTGCAGTCCTTTTTGTAGAGGTTTCGGACGAGCGGGTCGAAATGGGCCTTTCAATGGACCCATTGGAATTTTAACTCAGTAAAAAGTACATAAATTGACGTTTTGCAATATAATTGTGTTGAAAAGCTCCTAATAAATTATTTGAACTCCTAAAATTTGATTAAAACTTCTTTTGCGGTCCTTTTAGTCGTGGTTTTAGACGAGCAGGTCTAAATGGGCCTTTCAATGGACCCGTTGGAATTTTAACTGAGTAAAAAGTAAAAACAAATTGAGGTTTTGCAATATAAGTGTGTTGAAAATCTACTAATCAATTATTTGAACTCCTAAGGTTTGATTAAAACTTTTTTTGCGACCCTTTTTGTCGAGGTTTCGGACGAGCAGGTCTAAATGGGCCTTTCAATGGATCCGTTGGAATTTTAACTGAGTAAAAAGTACAGAAATTGAGGTTTTGCAATATAATTGTGTTGAAAACCTCCTAATCAATTACATGAACTCCTAATATTTGATTAAAACTTGTTTTGCAGTCCTTTTTGTAGAGGTTTCGGACGAGCGGGTCGAAATGGGCCTTTCAATGGTCCCGTTGAAATTTTAACTCAGTAAAAATTACTTAAATTGAGTTTTTGCAATATAAGTGTGTTGAATATCTCCTAATCAATTATTTGAACTCCTAAAATTTGATTAAAACTTGTTTTGCGGTCCTTTTAGTCGAGGTTTTGGACGAGCAGGTCTAAATGGGCCTTTCAATGGACCCGTTGGAATTTTAACTGAGTAAAAATTACAAAAATTGAGGTTTTGCAATATAAGTGTGATGAAAATCTCCTAATCAATTATTTGAACTCCTAAAGTTTGATAAAAACTTTTTTGCGGTCTTTTTTGTCGAGGTTTCGGACGAGCTGGTCTAAATGGGCCTATCAATGGATCCGTTGGAATTTTAACTGAGTAAAAAGTACAAAAATTGAAGTTTTGCAATATAATTGTGTTTAAAAGCTCCTAATCAATTACATGAACTCCTAAAATTTGATTAAAACTTGTTTTGCAGTCCTTTTTGTAGAGGTTTCGGACGAGCGGGTCGAAATGGGCCTTTCAATGGACCCATTGGAATTTTAACTCAGTAAAAAGTACAGAAATTGAGGTTTTGCAATATAATTGTGCTAAAAAGCTCCTAATCAATTATTTGAATTCCTAAAATATGAATAAAACTTTTTTGTGATCCTTTTTGTAAAGGTTTCGGACGAGCAGGTCTAAATGGGCCTTTCAATGGGCCCGTTGGAATTTTAACTGAGTAAAAAGTATAAAAATTGAGGTTTTTCAATATAATTGTGTTGAAAAGCTCCTAATCAATTATTTGAACTCCTAAAGTTTGATCAAAACTTGTTTTGCGGTCCTTTTTGTCGAGGTTTCGGACGAGCAGGTCTAAATGGGCCTTTCAATGGACCCGTTGGAATTTTAACGGAGTAAAAAGTACAGAAATTGAGGTAATGCAATATAATTGTGTTGAAAAGCTCCTAATCAATTACATGAACTCCTAAATTTTGATTAAAACTTGTTTTGCAGTCCTTTTTGTAGAGGTTTCGGACGAGCGGGTCGAAATGGGCCTTTCAATGGACCCATTGGAATTTTAACTCAGTAAAAAGTACATAAATTGACGTTTTGCAATATAATTGTGTTGAAAAGCTCCTAATAAATTATTTGAACTCCTAAAATTTGATTAAAACTTCTTTTGCGGTCCTTTTAGTCGTGGTTTTAGACGAGCAGGTCTAAATGGGCCTTTCAATGGACCCGTTGGAATTTTAACTGAGTAAAAAGTAAAAACAAATTGAGGTTTTGCAATATAAGTGTGTTGAAAATCTACTAATCAATTATTTGAACTCCTAAGGTTTGATTAAAACTTTTTTTGCGACCCTTTTTGTCGAGGTTTCGGACGAGCAGGTCTAAATGGGCCTTTCAATGGATCCGTTGGAATTTTAACTGAGTAAAAAGTACAGAAATTGAGGTTTTGCAATATAATTGTGTTGAAAACCTCCTAATCAATTACATGAACTCCTAATATTTGATTAAAACTTGTTTTGCAGTCCTTTTTGTAGAGGTTTCGGACGAGCGGGTCGAAATGGGCCTTTCAATGGTCCCGTTGAAATTTTAACTCAGTAAAAATTACTTAAATTGAGTTTTTGCAATATAAGTGTGTTGAATATCTCCTAATCAATTATTTGAACTCCTAAAATTTGATTAAAACTTGTTTTGCGGTCCTTTTAGTCGAGGTTTTGGACGAGCAGGTCTAAATGGGCCTTTCAATGGACCCGTTGGAATTTTAACTGAGTAAAAATTACAAAAATTGAGGTTTTGCAATATAAGTGTGATGAAAATCTCCTAATCAATTATTTGAACTCCTAAAGTTTGATAAAAACTTTTTTGCGGTCTTTTTTGTCGAGGTTTCGGACGAGCTGGTCTAAATGGGCCTATCAATGGATCCGTTGGAATTTTAACTGAGTAAAAAGTACAAAAATTGAAGTTTTGCAATATAATTGTGTTTAAAAGCTCCTAATCAATTACATGAACTCCTAAAATTTGATTAAAACTTGTTTTGCAGTCCTTTTTGTAGAGGTTTCGGACGAGCGGGTCGAAATGGGCCTTTCAATGGACCCATTGGAATTTTAACTCAGTAAAAAGTACAGAAATTGAGGTTTTGCAATATAATTGTGCTAAAAAGCTCCTAATCAATTATTTGAATTCCTAAAATATGAATAAAACTTTTTTGTGATCCTTTTTGTAAAGGTTTCGGACGAGCAGGTCTAAATGGGCCTTTCAATGGGCCCGTTGGAATTTTAACTGAGTAAAAAGTATAAAAATTGAGGTTTTTCAATATAATTGTGTTGAAAAGCTCCTAATCAATTATTTGAACTCCTAAAGTTTGATCAAAACTTGTTTTGCGGTCCTTTTTGTCGAGGTTTCGGACGAGCAGGTCTAAATGGGCCTTTCAATGGACCCGTTGGAATTTTAACGGAGTAAAAAGTACAGAAATTGAGGTAATGCAATATAATTGTGTTGAAAAGCTCCTAATCAATTACATGAACTCCTAAATTTTGATTAAAACTTGTTTTGCAGTCCTTTTTGTAGAGGTTTCGGACGAGCGGGTCGAAATGGGCCTTTCAATGGACCCATTGGAATTTTAACTCAGTAAAAAGTACATAAATTGACGTTTTGCAATATAATTGTGTTGAAAAGCTCCTAATAAATTATTTGAACTCCTAAAATTTGATTAAAACTTCTTTTGCGGTCCTTTTAGTCGTGGTTTTAGACGAGCAGGTCTAAATGGGCCTTTCAATGGACCCGTTGGAATTTTAACTGAGTAAAAAGTAAAAACAAATTGAGGTTTTGCAATATAAGTGTGTTGAAAATCTACTAATCAATTATTTGAACTCCTAAGGTTTGATTAAAACTTTTTTTGCGACCCTTTTTGTCGAGGTTTCGGACGAGCAGGTCTAAATGGGCCTTTCAATGGATCCGTTGGAATTTTAACTGAGTAAAAAGTACAGAAATTGAGGTTTTGCAATATAATTGTGTTGAAAACCTCCTAATCAATTACATGAACTCCTAATATTTGATTAAAACTTGTTTTGCAGTCCTTTTTGTAGAGGTTTCGGACGAGCGGGTCGAAATGGGCCTTTCAATGGTCCCGTTGAAATTTTAACTCAGTAAAAATTACTTAAATTGAGTTTTTGCAATATAAGTGTGTTGAATATCTCCTAATCAATTATTTGAACTCCTAAAATTTGATTAAAACTTGTTTTGCGGTCCTTTTAGTCGAGGTTTTGGACGAGCAGGTCTAAATGGGCCTTTCAATGGACCCGTTGGAATTTTAACTGAGTAAAAATTACAAAAATTGAGGTTTTGCAATATAAGTGTGATGAAAATCTCCTAATCAATTATTTGAACTCCTAAAGTTTGATAAAAACTTTTTTGCGGTCTTTTTTGTCGAGGTTTCGGACGAGCTGGTCTAAATGGGCCTATCAATGGATCCGTTGGAATTTTAACTGAGTAAAAAGTACAAAAATTGAAGTTTTGCAATATAATTGTGTTTAAAAGCTCCTAATCAATTACATGAACTCCTAAAATTTGATTAAAACTTGTTTTGCAGTCCTTTTTGTAGAGGTTTCGGACGAGCGGGTCGAAATGGGCCTTTCAATGGACCCATTGGAATTTTAACTCAGTAAAAAGTACAGAAATTGAGGTTTTGCAATATAATTGTGCTAAAAAGCTCCTAATCAATTATTTGAATTCCTAAAATATGAATAAAACTTTTTTGTGATCCTTTTTGTAAAGGTTTCGGACGAGCAGGTCTAAATGGGCCTTTCAATGGGCCCGTTGGAATTTTAACTGAGTAAAAAGTATAAAAATTGAGGTTTTTCAATATAATTGTGTTGAAAAGCTCCTAATCAATTATTTGAACTCCTAAAGTTTGATCAAAACTTGTTTTGCGGTCCTTTTTGTCGAGGTTTCGGACGAGCAGGTCTAAATGGGCCTTTCAATGGACCCGTTGGAATTTTAACGGAGTAAAAAGTACAGAAATTGAGGTAATGCAATATAATTGTGTTGAAAAGCTCCTAATCAATTACATGAACTCCTAAATTTTGATTAAAACTTGTTTTGCAGTCCTTTTTGTAGAGGTTTCGGACGAGCGGGTCGAAATGGGCCTTTCAATGGACCCATTGGAATTTTAACTCAGTAAAAAGTACATAAATTGACGTTTTGCAATATAATTGTGTTGAAAAGCTCCTAATAAATTATTTGAACTCCTAAAATTTGATTAAAACTTCTTTTGCGGTCCTTTTAGTCGTGGTTTTAGACGAGCAGGTCTAAATGGGCCTTTCAATGGACCCGTTGGAATTTTAACTGAGTAAAAAGTAAAAACAAATTGAGGTTTTGCAATATAAGTGTGTTGAAAATCTACTAATCAATTATTTGAACTCCTAAGGTTTGATTAAAACTTTTTTTGCGACCCTTTTTGTCGAGGTTTCGGACGAGCAGGTCTAAATGGGCCTTTCAATGGATCCGTTGGAATTTTAACTGAGTAAAAAGTACAGAAATTGAGGTTTTGCAATATAATTGTGTTGAAAACCTCCTAATCAATTACATGAACTCCTAATATTTGATTAAAACTTGTTTTGCAGTCCTTTTTGTAGAGGTTTCGGACGAGCGGGTCGAAATGGGCCTTTCAATGGTCCCGTTGAAATTTTAACTCAGTAAAAATTACTTAAATTGAGTTTTTGCAATATAAGTGTGTTGAATATCTCCTAATCAATTATTTGAACTCCTAAAATTTGATTAAAACTTGTTTTGCGGTCCTTTTAGTCGAGGTTTTGGACGAGCAGGTCTAAATGGGCCTTTCAATGGACCCGTTGGAATTTTAACTGAGTAAAAATTACAAAAATTGAGGTTTTGCAATATAAGTGTGATGAAAATCTCCTAATCAATTATTTGAACTCCTAAAGTTTGATAAAAACTTTTTTGCGGTCTTTTTTGTCGAGGTTTCGGACGAGCTGGTCTAAATGGGCCTATCAATGGATCCGTTGGAATTTTAACTGAGTAAAAAGTACAAAAATTGAAGTTTTGCAATATAATTGTGTTTAAAAGCTCCTAATCAATTACATGAACTCCTAAAATTTGATTAAAACTTGTTTTGCAGTCCTTTTTGTAGAGGTTTCGGACGAGCGGGTCGAAATGGGCCTTTCAATGGACCCATTGGAATTTTAACTCAGTAAAAAGTACAGAAATTGAGGTTTTGCAATATAATTGTGCTAAAAAGCTCCTAATCAATTATTTGAATTCCTAAAATATGAATAAAACTTTTTTGTGATCCTTTTTGTAAAGGTTTCGGACGAGCAGGTCTAAATGGGCCTTTCAATGGGCCCGTTGGAATTTTAACTGAGTAAAAAGTATAAAAATTGAGGTTTTTCAATATAATTGTGTTGAAAAGCTCCTAATCAATTATTTGAACTCCTAAAGTTTGATCAAAACTTGTTTTGCGGTCCTTTTTGTCGAGGTTTCGGACGAGCAGGTCTAAATGGGCCTTTCAATGGACCCGTTGGAATTTTAACGGAGTAAAAAGTACAGAAATTGAGGTAATGCAATATAATTGTGTTGAAAAGCTCCTAATCAATTACATGAACTCCTAAATTTTGATTAAAACTTGTTTTGCAGTCCTTTTTGTAGAGGTTTCGGACGAGCGGGTCGAAATGGGCCTTTCAATGGACCCATTGGAATTTTAACTCAGTAAAAAGTACATAAATTGACGTTTTGCAATATAATTGTGTTGAAAAGCTCCTAATAAATTATTTGAACTCCTAAAATTTGATTAAAACTTCTTTTGCGGTCCTTTTAGTCGTGGTTTTAGACGAGCAGGTCTAAATGGGCCTTTCAATGGACCCGTTGGAATTTTAACTGAGTAAAAAGTAAAAACAAATTGAGGTTTTGCAATATAAGTGTGTTGAAAATCTACTAATCAATTATTTGAACTCCTAAGGTTTGATTAAAACTTTTTTTGCGACCCTTTTTGTCGAGGTTTCGGACGAGCAGGTCTAAATGGGCCTTTCAATGGATCCGTTGGAATTTTAACTGAGTAAAAAGTACAGAAATTGAGGTTTTGCAATATAATTGTGTTGAAAACCTCCTAATCAATTACATGAACTCCTAATATTTGATTAAAACTTGTTTTGCAGTCCTTTTTGTAGAGGTTTCGGACGAGCGGGTCGAAATGGGCCTTTCAATGGTCCCGTTGAAATTTTAACTCAGTAAAAATTACTTAAATTGAGTTTTTGCAATATAAGTGTGTTGAATATCTCCTAATCAATTATTTGAACTCCTAAAATTTGATTAAAACTTGTTTTGCGGTCCTTTTAGTCGAGGTTTTGGACGAGCAGGTCTAAATGGGCCTTTCAATGGACCCGTTGGAATTTTAACTGAGTAAAAATTACAAAAATTGAGGTTTTGCAATATAAGTGTGATGAAAATCTCCTAATCAATTATTTGAACTCCTAAAGTTTGATAAAAACTTTTTTGCGGTCTTTTTTGTCGAGGTTTCGGACGAGCTGGTCTAAATGGGCCTATCAATGGATCCGTTGGAATTTTAACTGAGTGAAAAGTACAAAAATTGAAGTTTTGCAATATAATTGTGTTTAAAAGCTCCTAATCAATTACATGAACTCCTAAAATTTGATTAAAACTTGTTTTGCAGTCCTTTTTGTAGAGGTTTCGGACGAGCGGGTCGAAATGGGCCTTTCAATGGACCCATTGGAATTTTAACTCAGTAAAAAGTACAGAAATTGAGGTTTTGCAATATAATTGTGCTAAAAAGCTCCTAATCAATTATTTGAATTCCTAAAATATGAATAAAACTTTTTTGTGATCCTTTTTGTAAAGGTTTCGGACGAGCAGGTCTAAATGGGCCTTTCAATGGGCCCGTTGGAATTTTAACTGAGTAAAAAGTATAAAAATTGAGGTTTTTCAATATAATTGTGTTGAAAAGCTCCTAATCAATTATTTGAACTCCTAAAGTTTGATCAAAACTTGTTTTGCGGTCCTTTTTGTCGAGGTTTCGGACGAGCAGGTCTAAATGGGCCTTTCAATGGACCCGTTGGAATTTTAACGGAGTAAAAAGTACAGAAATTGAGGTAATGCAATATAATTGTGTTGAAAAGCTCCTAATCAATTACATGAACTCCTAAATTTTGATTAAAACTTGTTTTGCAGTCCTTTTTGTAGAGGTTTCGGACGAGCGGGTCGAAATGGGCCTTTCAATGGACCCATTGGAATTTTAACTCAGTAAAAAGTACATAAATTGACGTTTTGCAATATAATTGTGTTGAAAAGCTCCTAATAAATTATTTGAACTCCTAAAATTTGATTAAAACTTCTTTTGCGGTCCTTTTAGTCGTGGTTTTAGACGAGCAGGTCTAAATGGGCCTTTCAATGGACCCGTTGGAATTTTAACTGAGTAAAAAGTAAAAACAAATTGAGGTTTTGCAATATAAGTGTGTTGAAAATCTACTAATCAATTATTTGAACTCCTAAGGTTTGATTAAAACTTTTTTTGCGACCCTTTTTGTCGAGGTTTCGGACGAGCAGGTCTAAATGGGCCTTTCAATGGATCCGTTGGAATTTTAACTGAGTAAAAAGTACAGAAATTGAGGTTTTGCAATATAATTGTGTTGAAAACCTCCTAATCAATTACATGAACTCCTAATATTTGATTAAAACTTGTTTTGCAGTCCTTTTTGTAGAGGTTTCGGACGAGCGGGTCGAAATGGGCCTTTCAATGGTCCCGTTGAAATTTTAACTCAGTAAAAATTACTTAAATTGAGTTTTTGCAATATAAGTGTGTTGAATATCTCCTAATCAATTATTTGAACTCCTAAAATTTGATTAAAACTTGTTTTGCGGTCCTTTTAGTCGAGGTTTTGGACGAGCAGGTCTAAATGGGCCTTTCAATGGACCCGTTGGAATTTTAACTGAGTAAAAATTACAAAAATTGAGGTTTTGCAATATAAGTGTGATGAAAATCTCCTAATCAATTATTTGAACTCCTAAAGTTTGATAAAAACTTTTTTGCGGTCTTTTTTGTCGAGGTTTCGGACGAGCTGGTCTAAATGGGCCTATCAATGGATCCGTTGGAATTTTAACTGAGTAAAAAGTACAAAAATTGAAGTTTTGAAATATAATTGTGTTTAAAAGCTCCTAATCAATTACATGAACTCCTAAAATTTGATTAAAACTTGTTTTGCAGTCCTTTTTGTAGAGGTTTCGGACGAGCGGGTCGAAATGGGCCTTTCAATAGACCCATTGGAATTTTAACTCAGTAAAAAGTACAGAAATTGAGGTTTTGCAATATAATTGTGCTAAAAAGCTCCTAATCAATTATTTGAATTCCTAAAATATGAATAAAACTTTTTTGTGATCCTTTTTGTAAAGGTTTCGGACGAGCAGGTCTAAATGGGCCTTTCAATGGGCCCGTTGGAATTTTAACTGAGTAAAAAGTATAAAAATTGAGGTTTTTCAATATAATTGTGTTGAAAAGCTCCTAATCAATTATTTGAACTCCTAAAGTTTGATCAAAACTTGTTTTGCGGTCCTTTTTGTCGAGGTTTCGGACGAGCAGGTCTAAATGGGCCTTTCAATGGACCCGTTGGAATTTTAACGGAGTAAAAAGTACAGAAATTGAGGTAATGCAATATAATTGTGTTGAAAAGCTCCTAATCAATTACATGAACTCCTAAATTTTGATTAAAACTTGTTTTGCAGTCCTTTTTGTAGAGGTTTCGGACGAGCGGGTCGAAATGGGCCTTTCAATGGACCCATTGGAATTTTAACTCAGTAAAAAGTACATAAATTGACGTTTTGCAATATAATTGTGTTGAAAAGCTCCTAATAAATTATTTGAACTCCTAAAATTTGATTAAAACTTCTTTTGCGGTCCTTTTAGTCGTGGTTTTAGACGAGCAGGTCTAAATGGGCCTTTCAATGGACCCGTTGGAATTTTAACTGAGTAAAAAGTAAAAACAAATTGAGGTTTTGCAATATAAGTGTGTTGAAAATCTACTAATCAATTATTTGAACTCCTAAGGTTTGATTAAAACTTTTTTTGCGACCCTTTTTGTCGAGGTTTCGGACGAGCAGGTCTAAATGGGCCTTTCAATGGATCCGTTGGAATTTTAACTGAGTAAAAAGTACAGAAATTGAGGTTTTGCAATATAATTGTGTTGAAAACCTCCTAATCAATTACATGAACTCCTAATATTTGATTAAAACTTGTTTTGCAGTCCTTTTTGTAGAGGTTTCGGACGAGCGGGTCGAAATGGGCCTTTCAATGGTCCCGTTGAAATTTTAACTCAGTAAAAATTACTTAAATTGAGTTTTTGCAATATAAGTGTGTTGAATATCTCCTAATCAATTATTTGAACTCCTAAAATTTGATTAAAACTTGTTTTGCGGTCCTTTTAGTCGAGGTTTTGGACGAGCAGGTCTAAATGGGCCTTTCAATGGACCCGTTGGAATTTTAACTGAGTAAAAATTACAAAAATTGAGGTTTTGCAATATAAGTGTGATGAAAATCTCCTAATCAATTATTTGAACTCCTAAAGTTTGATAAAAACTTTTTTGTGGTCTTTTTTGTCGAGGTTTCGGACGAGCTGGTCTAAATGGGCCTATCAATGGATCCGTTGGAATTTTAACTGAGTAAAAAGTACAAAAATTGAAGTTTTGCAATATAATTGTGTTTAAAAGCTCCTAATCAATTACATGAACTCCTAAAATTTGATTAAAACTTGTTTTGCAGTCCTTTTTGTAGAGGTTTCGGACGAGCGGGTCGAAATGGGCCTTTCAATGGACCCATTGGAATTTTAACTCACTAAAAAGTACAGAAATTGAGGTTTTGCAATATAATTGTGCTGAAAAGCTCCTAATCAATTATTTGAATTCCTAAAATATGAATAAAACTTTTTTGTGATCCTTTTTGTAAAGGTTTCGGACGAGCAGGTCTAAATGGGCCTTTTAATGGGCCCGTTGGAATTTTAACTAAGTAAAAAGTATAAAAATTGAGGTTTTTCAATATAATTGTGTTGAAAAGCTCCTAATCAATTATTTGAACTCCTAAAGTTTGATCAACACTTGTTTTGTGATCCTTTTTGTCGAGGTTTCGGACGAGCAGGTCTAAATGGGCCTTTCAATGGACCCGTTGGAATTTTAACGGAGTAAAAAGTACAGAAATTGAGGTAATGCAATATAATTGTGTTGAAAAGCTCCTAATCAATTACATGAACTCCTAAAATTTGATTAAAACTTGTTTTGCAGTCCTTTTTGTAGAGGTTTCGGACGAACGGGTCGAAATGGGCCTTTCAATGGACCCATTGGAATTTTAACTCATAAAAAGTACATAAATTGAGGTTTTGCAATATAATTGTGTTGAAAAGCTCCTAATCAATTATTTGAATTCCTAAAATATGACAGCGCATGCAGAAATTCCTATACGGGATTAGTACAAGATTTTTGGATAATTATGAATTTTCATTATTTTATTTGATTATTTGTAATTTAAATCAATATAGGATTCTGCAATATCTATTAGGATCAGATTTATTTAATTAGGATTTTATTTTTAATATTTATTTATTATTAGAAGTTACTTATGTAATTAGGAGATTAGATTTCAGCATTTATTTATTGTATTTAATTTCCTAAGTTTACTAGGATTAGAACTTCTCCAAGGCTTATATAAGGAGGCTTCAACCACATTGTAATTAAGATTTGAATGATTAAAAAAAGTTATCTTTTGAGTTTAGACTTTCAAGAAGTATAACTTGTGTTCTTTATTTTAGAAGCGATTCTTCAAGTTCGTCAGAATTTGTTGTTGATCTTCACACTCCTTCTTGCCTAGGTAACTGCGTCTAGGAGGGTGGGTTAGAGCCGTTTGAGGTTGCTTGCTTTGTTAATTGCGATCAAGAGGGTGCCGAGGACAATTTATCCATTTATCTTCCATCTCCATCGTCATCACCTATCTTCAGCCATCTTTTCACCGATCCAACATTCGCGCCAATATCCTTATCCGCTTCCGCAAGCTCAACGTTCGAGTATACGAGGCCGTGTCCGTATCACCTTGAGTACAAAAAAGGAAGAGAAAGGGAGATAGAGGTTCCCCTTGGCGGAGACCCCGTTGAGGACGAAACAAAGGGGAAAAGGAATTGTTAACCTTAACCGTAAAGGAAACTGAGGAAATACATCTCATTATAAGAGATACCCATGATGGTGCAAAACCCATGCGGTTCATGACATTTTCGAGGAAAGACCATTCGACCCTGTCGAAAGCCTTTTCCATATCAAGCTTAAGGGCGGCACCTTGAGTAGACTTAGAAGTACTAGTATTAATTGAGTGAATTAATTCGTGGGCAATAAGAATGTTATCTGTGATGTTACGTCCCTGAACGAAAGCAGCTTGATTGGAACTGATGCAGAAGGGAATAGTATGTTTCATCCGATTAACTAAAACTTTGGCAATAATTTTATAGATAACTGTGCAAAGACTAATGGGCCTTAGGTGCCTCATGGTTGTCGGGTCCTTAATCTTGGGTATGAGTACCAGGATTGTTTGGTTTACCGAAGCCATATCAGCTGATCCATTTAGGAGATTAAGGCATAGTGAGATGACATCGGACCCTACAATATCCCAATGTTGCCGAAAGAACCCGCTAGGCAAGCCATCAATACCAGGGGCTTTTCTAGGATCAATATCGGGGAAAGCGGTGATAATTTCTTCTGATGTGAATTCCTTAGAGATGGACTCATTCATAGCAGACGTAATAGTGGGAGTGATTTTTGAAAGAATTTGTTCTGACAAGGGTGGGTTAGAGGAAGTAAAAAGATTGTGGAAATATGAGGATGCAATTGTCATAAGGTCAGAGTCGTCAGTACACCAATTGTTGTTGGAATCAAAAAGGCCCGAAATGGTGTTCTTTTTCTTCCTACTAGAAGCTCGGGCATGAAAGAAACGGGTATTTTTATCTCCTTGAGAAAGCCATAGGTTGCATGAGCATTGTGCCCAATAAACTTCTTGCTCCTCTAGTAATTTGTGGAGCTCGGATTTGGCAGAAATATATATATTTTCAGCAGAAGCTGAAAGAGGCCGTTGTAAAAGTTTGTTGATTTTTTTAGTGAGAATGTTGATACGACCACTAGTCTTAAGTCTTTGTTGAGATTGCCAGTCTCCTAGGCAGGAGCCTATAGCTTTAATTTTCTCCAATGTAGTGCCCTTAGTAGAGGACTAAGTTTGTTTGACAACAGAGATTCCTTCGTCATTGGTTGCCCAGCAATTTTCAAATCGGAACTTAGTTGGCGGGGGACGGTGATTTGTTAGAGGTGGCGGTTCCGTATTCAAGAGTACAAAACAATGATCAGATTTAGCATCAAAATCGGAAATAATGCTATAATTGGGATTATTTGCTTTCCATGCCATATTCCCGATGAAGCGGTCTAATCTTTCAAATAAAGTAGGTGTTTTGGGCCCTGTTTTAGACCAAGTGAACCAACCCGTTGTAGGTTTACAGTCGAAAAGGTTATTACGGGAAAGACAATGTCGAAAATTATTAATTTGAGATCTAGCACGACGACAGCCTCCTTGTTTTTCATTATCGGATAGGATTTCGTTGAAATCACCATCGAGAAGCCAAGGTAGACCATCATTATTGTTGAGCGAATCAATTAAATCCCAAGTTTTAGTTTTATTACTTGTTTCAGAAAAACCAGTGAAATAAAATGAAGAGGAATTGCAACTAACATAAGTATGAATGAAACGATCCGAGTAAGCAAGCATAGCAATATCATAATTTTTTAACGAAAATAAAGCTAGTCCAGAGCACTCATCAGAATAATCAACCGAAAAAACTAGGTCCATACCTAGCAAAGAACTAAGACGGCTACAAGCCGTATTTTTAAGTTTAGTTTCGCATAAAAAAAGTAAATCAGGAGTATGAAATTGAACGTATTGCTGGAGGTGTTGAACTGCCTGGACCTTCCCGAGGCCCTGACAGTTCCAACATAAGATGATCATTTCCCTTGGAGGGGCTGTGAATCAGCCGCCGCCGGAGAGTTTTTACCGCTGGTCATCCCAGCTTTCAAGGTAGGAGAAGGAGAGGGCCTAGACTTCTTGGGCTGGAGGACCACATGGATGGGGGATCGTCTCTTGGTACCACGGTTGGGTGGAATGGGGATAGAAGCCGGAGCTGATGCTGCATCATTGGGATAGTTCTTAAGTAGCCATGAGTCAAATGCATCAAAAAAGGAAATACCGGTTTGTAGGAAAGGCTTACTTAGTTGAGCATCTAATTTCCTCACTTGTTGAGCAGTAGGGCTTGGCACACCATCGTCTTGGCCATCCAAATCGACTTGAACAGGGTATATGGTATTCAGAGGTTGTGGAGAAATAACCCGAGAAGGGAGTGGATCTCTTGGAGGCTGCTGGGAATCCGCATTTGTAGGAGGCAACTCAGAGGATTCCTCCCCCACCATCTCATCATTATTATTATTTTCCTCAGTAGGGAGGTCTGCGAAAGAGGCAGCATCCCTTTCGTTTAGATTCCCTAAAAAATCAGCAAAAGAGGAAGTAAGTTTCAAATGTTGGAAACGATGGAGGAAAAGAAGATGATGGTGCTTAATGAGAATAAGACCCGAATCTTGCGCGGAGGCAACAAGTGCTTTTCCCTTATCCGTGGTTCTGAAGAGAAAGGAGAACCAATAAAATAACATAGAAGGAAATAATGAAAAAGTGGAAACCAGAATAAAGATGGTAGAATACCTAACGGCTGATTCTGATTAGCATTAGCAGAGGGTTCCACAGATTTACCTTTGTCCATTGGGGCTGTACATAATAGCAGTTTAATATATAAACTAGGTGCAAAATAGTAAAGCAGCTGGATACATTGAATAAATGGTAAGATACCTATTGGAGGGTTGCGATCAGCAGAGGAAGATTGCTCAACAATGCGGATACGACCACGTGGTCCCTGGTCTCGGCGACGCGGGGGGAGCCAACAGAGCCATTCGCCATACTGAAGTTTGGTTGGGTCAATCGTAGCTTTGTTGGGATAGTGTTCGAAAATGTGACTAATGAGGCCACACCCATGGCAAAGTAGGGGAAGACGCTCATATTGGAGACGACAAGAAGTGGTGCATGTACCTTTCCCAATAAGGAGGAATTGACGGACCGGTTTAGATATATCCATGAGTATTTCCACTCGTAGAAATTCAGTCATGTTCCCTCTTTCTTTACGTGTATCAGTACGTAGTACAGTGCCTACCATAGCACCAAGAGACTGTCCCACGAGGTGAGTTCTTTCGGGATCTTCCAGAAAAGGTTTGGGTAAAGAATGTATACGGAACCAAATCCTCATGGGATTGAAGGAGTACTCATCCATGCTTTTACCAGGGTTATAGTCAGCTAGAGCCATCCATTCATCTTTATAGAGCCATGGACCTCTTTCAAAAACATCGTCTCCATCGCTTATTGTGGCAAACTCAATTCTGAAGAAGGAATCTCTAATGATGGAGATTGACTTAAGATGGTTTTTCTTCCAAATGCCTTCAAAGACTAAGAGAACAGCCCAGTCGTCTATCGGTTTGGTGGAAATGAATTTGCCAATTAGGATGGTCTTTGGATCTTCTTCAAAAAAGTCAAAGTCGGGAGTATAGATTGCATTTGCTTCCTCGTTTGTAAGATCCAGGTTGGTATAGTGGGGAAGAGAGGAGGAAGAAGCCATTTGGTCGTAGAGGGGGGAATGCGGAGCAAAGATTGACAAGGAGTTGTAAACAGGAAAAGGGAAAATAAGAAGAGGTAGAGCCTTATAAAAGAGAATAATAGAAAGAAAGGAGGTAAGAATTGGGAAAATGGAAAGGAAAAAAGTGTATATGGAATGCAAGTAGACAAAATTCCCAAAAATTGGGAGTGAAGTGCGTGAATTGAAGAAGGGATGAGAGAGAATCGTGGAAGAAGAAATATGAATTTAAGATATTGGATTATGGAATAAATTAGTGTTAGGGAGAAATTTAGGAAACAGTTGAAAATGGAAATTAAAGATAGGACATATTTGGAATATTGTGAGATGTAAAAAGGAAAGAAAGAACTTAGATTGTGGGTGAGATATCGATTGGAAAGGGAATATAATAAAGGAAAGAAATAATTTAATAATAAATGTACAAAAAAGGAAAGTAATGAAAAAGGATATGGTAAGGCTTATAGTTAGATTATGGCAATAACAGAGAAAGGAAAGAAAGATAATAAGATTTAAGAGCAAATCAAGTAGTGTTGAGGATAGTATTTTCAAAATTGTGAGTAAAGATTTAGTTTTAGTTTGGTAGGGAAAAAAGAATGTATTTAATATAGTGAATGATAGATGATTAAGATGGCATTGGAAGTAGATTATGTTTATTATTAAATGGATAAATAGAACCGATTGAAAGGGGTAGAGATAGCAGGATCTATTGTGACAGAAGTTAAGAAGTACACAGTTGTAAGATCGAGGGTGAGTGTAATTTAGGTGGAGATCGAAAACGGTAGATGCTAGACCCCAAGCCAAAGTTGGTCTACCATATAACGGGGAGGAGTTGGTGTAATTAGCGGAGTTCAACTGTGTGGTTGAAACAGAAAAGAAGATCATGTAAAATATCATTTTCACCATTAAGGTGATCGTAGAAATATCCCTTGAGAGGGCTAGAGAGAATTCACCAAAAGAGGTGTAGTTGGGAGTAATTCTTGCAAAAATAGTGGTTGGACAATTCCAAAGAAGCATTGGAGCAGAGTAATAAAGGAGATATATATGCATACAACATGGACAGTCGGGAGTAAGGAGTAGAATTTGACGAAACTAAACATAGCGACTAAGACTAAAATTCGTATGGGCCATCGATGGCAAAAGCATGCATAGGTAGAGATACTAGTAAACATGCATATTAAGGTTGTAAAAACCAAAAGAACTAGAAAGCAAAGCAGGAAAAGGGAAGGAAGAATAAGATTACAAACCGGGGGAAGAGAGGAAGGGGGAAAAGAAAATAAATACAGACCAAATGAGCAAATAAAATAAAAAGGGGGATAAAAGAATAATTACATGCCCAAAATAAATGAAAAGATAAAAGGAGAAAGGGGAAGAAGATAGAGACGTCTTGGGGGTAGGGGCAAATGTCCAGCCTTGACGTCTTTGTAGAGCGGGGAAACATGGCATGCAAGAAAGGAAGAGTAATATTAGTAGGTGAACATAGACAAAGGCCAAAAGACAAAGAAAAGAAAGCATGTGAAAGCTGAAAAGAACATACATTACAAAAGTCAGGTAATAGCACAGCAGAATAAAAAGGGAGCCCACGATAAGAGATAAAAATGAAGGAATTCAAGCATTCAAGCAAAGAGATGAAAATGCATGATGCATAAATTGAATAGAAAAGGAGCATGATAACATGACAATGAGAATGATGATAGAGAAAGAACATTTTAGAAGAACCAAGCAGAGATAACTTTAAGGAGATGGGAGTTTGAAAGCTAAATTTAGGGATACATACTCAGAATTAACAATGAACAGTATACAGTGAATTGAAACAACAAGAGGCAGCAATAATATGATTGGACCGTGACCAGAAGGCGAACTAAATGGGTATTGGATTAGAAAATATAAAAGCAAAATCATGGAAATCATCAAGCAATAGGCGAAAATAAAATAGTAGTTGAAAAGGAAATTTAGATTCAAACCAAGCACATGTAAATAGTACAAGGTAAACAAAAAGATAAAGTATAAGGTTGGATCAGGGAACATGGAAGGGAAAAGGTAAATATAATCTAAATATAGGTATATAAAGGGGAGCCAAGGCCCTGAAATGTGGGAATGATAAGCATTGAGCAAATAAAACATAAAATCAACAAGATGCCACGACAAATAAATAACCAGGGGAATATTAGAGCTGTAAATGAGTCCGACAAGGTGGGTCGATGAAAATTTCCCAATCAGGGATCGCAGGCTAGTAATGATGTATATTGAGATAGGTGGCCTAAGAAATGTAGCAGCAAACGGTAACAAGGATACACCAGGATCAGTATATAAACTAAAGAAGAAAAGAAATTGAGTATGTAAAAGCAAGTCCATGGAAGACAAAGATGGGAGAAGCAAAAGCATAATAAGAAGGCAGAGAGGGACTCTAAGGACAAAGTAAGAATCATTACGCAACAAGCAAAAATAGGACATAAAATTTAGATGAACAAAATGAGCAAAGCAGTGATTAACAGATAGAAGATTAAGCATATCATTAATCAAGAGAGCAAGGAAGTTGATAATCGTGGTGGAAGGTCCCACTTGGTGGGTCGAAATGATATTCCCGTTAAGGGATCGTTGTAAGTCCTTGGACTTATGGTGGTGAAAAACGTAAGTAGGCAGATAATGTTTAGAAAACCATAAATTCAGAGAAAGAATTACCATATTAAGGAGAAGCTGCCCAAGATCAAAACAGGAGCTAAAGAAGTAATAAAAATTATTAGCAGAGCGGTAAAATAATAATGATCTCATGGAAAAACTGAAGTATATGGACATAGATTGGATAATCGTATAAACACAGTTCAATAAAAGCGCAGATGGAACAGTGCTTATGATGTAAAAAATGTAACCTGTTAATCTGGTGACCTAGTGCCAGCGTTCGAGTGGTAAGACAGGGGCAGATCGATGAATGAACACGATCCAGATCTGAAATTCCCATTCAAAAATCTGAAACAAAGAAACAGCGAATTTTGGGTCAGCAATAAACCATAATTTAAAGGAAAAGTAATTAAATCCAGAAATGATTTGATGAGATAAAGGGGTTGTCGAAAGTAGATAATGATATTCAACGGTGGAGATGGTGAAGTGAGATCGAGGATGATTTTCATGAGCCGCAGTGGCTCCTCTGAGCAGGGACGATGAGATCTTGTAGCGAGAATCGTCTAAAGCACAAAGATGGGGGTTAGGGCGATGAGTCTGAGGCTCATGGTGAAAAGGATTTTCCCTCGCAACAAACAAAACACAAGGAGTTAGTAGATCGGCAAACAGAACGGAGAATAAGTATGACAAAAAATCAAAGAAAAAACATAATAACAGAAACTCAAGGTGAAAGGGATATTCCTTCGCATCAAACAAAATCCAAAGAAATAGTGGATCGGCAACCAGATCGGATAGTAAATATGGCAAAAAAAAAACAAAGGAAAAACAAAATAACAGAGGTGTTAATGAAAAAGAAAACAAACCTTGGTCTCTCGAAAAATCCGCATCGTGAAGCGCATGGGTCTCATGAGTGGGGTGAACGCCGGTTAGTAAGGGGGAAAAGTGAGGGCGGACGGCGTGGTTTGGGAGGAAAGGGCGGCAGAGGGAGAAGGGGAAAGGGTGGAAAGGAGGGGGAGAGTCACAGGAAATGAAAAGGGGAAAATGAGAAAACCAAAAAACCAAGCGAAAACCCCAGAAAGGACCGAGAGGATTCGGAGAATTTCGAGAGCCATACCCGTTGGAATTTTTTCACCTGTTGGAATTTTAATTGAGTAAAAAGTACAAAAATTGAGGTTTTGCAATATAATTGTGTTGAAAAGCTCTTAATCAATTATTTAAACTCCTAATATTTGAATAAAACTTTTTGCGGTCCTTTTTGTAGAGGTTTCGGACGAGCAAGTCTAAATGGGCCTTTCAATGGGCCCGTTGGAATTTTAACTGAGTAAAAAGTTGAAAATTTGAGGTTTTTCAATACAATTGTGTTGAAAAGCTCCTAATCAGTTATTTGAACTCCTAAAATTTATTAGAACTTGTTTTGCGGTCCTTTTTGTCGAGGTTTCGGACGAGCAGGTCTAAATGGGTCTTCCAATGGACCCGTTGGAATTTTAACTGAGTAAAAAGTACAGAAATTGAGGTTTTGCAATATAATTGTGTTGAAAAGCTCCTAATCTATCACATGAACTCCTAAGATTTGATTAAAACTTGTTTTACAGTCCTTTTTGTAGAGGTTTCGGACGAGCGGGTTGAAATGGGCCTTTCAATGGACCCGTAGAAATTTTAACTGAGTAAAAAGTACAGAAATTGAGGTTTTGCAATATAATTGTGTTGAAAAGCTCCTAATAAATTATTTGAACTCATAAAATTTGAATAAAACTTTTTTGCGGTCTTTTTGTAGAGGTTTCGGACGAGCATGTCTATATGGGCCTTTCAATGGGACCGTTGGAATTTTAACTGAGTAAAAAGTATAAAAATTGAGGTTTTTCAATATAATTGTGTTCAAATGCTCCTAATCAATTATTTGAACTCCTAAAATTTGATTAAAACTTGTTTTGCAGTCCTTTTTGTCGAGGTTTCGGACAAGCAGGTCTAAATGGGCCTTTCAATGGACCCGTTGGAATTTTAGCTGAGTAAAAAGTACAGAAATTGAGGTTTTGCAATATAATTGTGTTGAAAAGCTCCTAATAAATTACATGAACTCTTAATATTTAATTAAAACTTTTTTGTGGTCCTTTTTGTTGAGGTTTCGGACGAGCAGGTCTAAATGGGCCTTTCAATGGACCCGTTGAAATTTTAACTGATTAAAAAGTACATAATTTGAGGTTTTGCAATATAATTGTGTTAAAAAGCTCCTAATCAATTACATGAACTCCTAAAATTTGATTAAACTTTTTTTGCAGTCATTTTTGTAGAGGTTTCGGACGAGCGGGTTGAAATGGGCCTTTCATTGGACCCGTTGGAATTTTAACTGAGTAAAAAGTACAGATATTGAGTTTTTGCAATATAATTGTGTTGAAAATCTCCTAATCAATTACATGAACTCCTAAATTTTGATTAAAATTTGTTTTGCAGTCCTTTTTGTAGAGGTTTCGGACGAGCGGGTCGAAATGGTCCTTTCAATGGACCCGTTGGAATTTTAACTGAGTAAAAATTACAGAAATTGAGGTTTTGCTATATAAATGTGTTGAAAAGCTCCAAATAAATTATTTTAACTCCTAATATTTGAATTAAACTTTTTTGCGGTCCTTTTTGTAGTGGTTTTGGACGAGCGGGTCGAAATGGGCCTTTCAATGGACCCGTTGGAATTTTAACTGAGTAAAAAGTACAGAAATTGAGGTTTTGCAATATAAATGTGTTGAAAAGCACCTAATCAATTATTTTAACTCCTAATATTTGAATAAAAAATTTTTGCGGTCCTTTTTGTAGAGGTTTTGGACGAGCGGGTCAAAATGGGCCTTTTAATGGACCCGTTGGAATTTTAACTGAGTAAAAAGTACAAAAATTGAGGTTTTCCAATATAATTGTGTTGAAAAGCTCCTAATCAATTACATGAATTCCTAATATTTGATTAAAAAAATTTTTTGCAGTCCTTTTTGTAGAGGTTTTGGACGAGCGGGTTGAAATGGGCCTTTCATTGGACCCGTTGGAATTTTAACTGAGTAAAAAGTACAGAAATTGAGGTTTTACGATATAATTGTGTTGAAAAGCTCCTAATCAATTATTTGAATTCCTAAAATTTGATCAAAACTTGTTTTGCGGTCCTTTTAGTCGAGGTTTCGGACGAGCAGGTCTAAATGGGCCTTTCAATGGACCCGTTGGAATTTTAACTGAGTAAAAAGTAGAGAAATTGAGGTTTTGCAATATAATTGTGTCGAAAAGATCCTAATCAATTATTTGAACTCCTAATATTTGAATAAAACTTTTTTGCGGTCCTTTTTGTAGAGGTTTCGGATGAGCAGGTCTAAATGGACCTTTCAATGGGCCCGTTGGAATTTTAACTAGATAAAAAGTTGAAAAATTGAGGTTTTTCAATACAATTGTGTTGAAAAGCTCCTAATCAGTTATTTGAACTCCTGAAATTGATTAAAACTTGTTTTGGGGTCCTTTTTGTCGAGGTTTCGAACGAGCAGGTCTAAATGGGCCTTCCAATGGACCCGTTGGAATTTTAACTTAGTAAAAAGTACAGAAATTGAGGTTTTGCAATATAATTGTATTGAAAAGCTCCTAATCAATTACATGAACACCTAAGATTTGATTCAAACCTGTTTTACAGTCCTTTTTGTAGAGGTTTCGGACGAGCGGGTCGAAATGGGCCTTTCAATGGACTCGTAGAAATTTTAACTAAGTAAAAAGTGCAGAAATTGAGGTTTTGCAATATAATTGTGTTGAAAAGCTCCTAATAAATTATTTGAACTCCTAAAATTTGATTAAAACTTCTTTTGCGGTCCTTTTTGTCGAGGTTTCAGACGAGCAAGTCTAAATGGGCCTTTCAATGGACCCGTTGGAATTTTAACTAAGTAAAAAGTACAGAAATTGAGGTTTTGCAATATAATTTTGTTGAAAAGCTCCTTATCAATTACATGAACTCCTAAAATTTGATTAAAACTTGTTTTGCAGTCTTTTTTGTAGAGGTTTTGGACGAGCGGGTTGAAATGGGCCTTTCATTGGACCCGTTGGAATTTTAACTGGGTAAAAAGTACAGAAATTGAGGTCTTACAATATAATTTTGTTGAAAAGCTCCTAATCAATTATTTGAAATCCTAAAATTTGATCAAAACTTGTTTTGCGGTCCTTTTAGTCGAGGTTTCGGACGAGCAGGTCTAAATGGGCCTTTCAATGGACCCGTTGGAATTTTAACTGAGTAAAAAGTTCAAAAATTGAGGTTTTGCAATATAATCGTGTTGAAAATCTCCTAATCAATTACATGATCTCCTAAAATTTGATTAAAACTTGTTTTGCGACCCTTTTGTAGAGGTTTCGGACGAGGAGGTCTAAATGGGCCTTTCAATGGACCCGTTGGAAATTTAACTGAGTAAAAAGTATAAAAATTGAGGTTTTAATATATAATTGTGTTGAAAATCTCCTAAGCAATTATTTGAACTCCTACAGTTTGAATAAATCTTTTTTGCGGTCCTTTTTTAGAGGTTTCGGACGAGCAGGTCTAAATGGGCCTTTCAATGGACCCGTTGAAATTTTAACTGAGTAAAAAGTAATTAAATTGAGGTTTTGAAATATAATTGTGTTGAAAATCTCCTAATCAATTATTTGAACTTCTAAAATTTGATTAAAACTTGTTTTGCGGTCCTTTTTGTCGAGGTTTCGGACGGGCAGGTCTAAATGGGCCTTTCAATAGACCCGTTGGAATTTTAACTGAGTAAAAGGTACAAAAATTGAGGTTTTGCAATATAATCGTGTTGAAAATCTCCTAATCAATTACATGATCTCCTAAAATTTGATTAAAACTTGTTTTACGACCCTTTTGTAGACGTTTCGGACGAGGAGGTCTAAATGGGCCTTTCAATGGACCCGTTGGAATTTTAACTAAGTAAAAAGTATAGAAATTGAGGTTTTGCAATATAAGGTTTCGGACGAGAAGGTCTAAATGAGCCTTTCAATGGACCCGTTGGAATTTTAACTGAGTAAAAAGTACAGAAATTGAGGTTTTCCAATATAATTGTGTTGAAAAGCTCCTAATCAATTACATGAACTCCTAAAATTTGATTATAACTTGTTTCGCAGTCCTTTTTTAGAGGTTTCGGATGAGCGAGTCGAAATGGGCCATTCAATGGACCCGCTGGAATTTTAACTGAGTAAAAAGTACAGAAATTGAGGTTTTGCAATATAATTGTTTTGAGAAGCTCCTAATCAATTACATGAACTCCTAAAATTTGATTAAAACTTGTTTTGTAGTCCTTTTTGTAGAGGTTTCGGACGAGCGGGTCGAAATGAGCCTTTCAATGGACTCGTTGGAATTTTAACTGAGTAAAAAGTACAGAAATCGAGGTTTTGCAATATAATTGTGTTGAAAAGCTCCTAATAAATTATTTGAACTCCTAAAATTTGATTAAAACTATTTTTGCGGTCCTTTTTGTCGAGGTTTAGGACGAGCAGGTCTAAATGGGCCTTTCAATGGACCCGTTAGAATTTTAACTGAGTAAAAAGTACAGAAATTGAGGTTTTGCAATATAATTGTGTTGAAAAGCTCCTAATCAATTACATGAATTCCTAAGATTTGATTAAAACTTTTTTCTGGTCCTTTTTGTAGAGGTTTCGGACGAGCGGGTCTAAATGGGCCTTTCAATGGACCCGTTGGAATTTTAACTGATTAAAAAGTACATAAATTGGGGTTTTACAAAATAATTATGTTGAAAAGATCCTAATCACTTATTTGAACTCGTAAAATTTGATTAAAACTTGTTTTGCGGTCCTTTTTGTAGAGATTTCGGACGAGCAGGTCTAAATGGGCCTTTCATTGGACCCGTTGGAAATTTAACTGATTAAAAAGTAATGAAATTGAGGTTTTGCAATATAATTGTGTTGAAAATCTCCTAATCAATTACATGATCTCCTAAAATTTGATTAAAACTTGTTTTGCGGCCCTTTTTGTAGAGGTTTCGGCCGAGCATGTCTAAATGGGCCTTTCAATGGACCCGTTGGAATTTTAACTGAGTAAAAAGTATAAAACTTGAGGTTTTGCAATATAATTGTGTTCTAAATCTCATAATCAATTATTTTTACTCCTAAAATATGATCAAAACTTGTTTGGCGGTCCTTTATGTAGAGGTTTCGGACGTGTGGGTCTAAATGGGCCTTTCAATGGACCCGTTGGAATTTTAACTGAGTAAAATGTGTAAAAATTGAAGTTTTGCAATATAATTGTGTTGAAAAGCTTCTAATCATTTATTTGAACTCCTAAAATTTGATTAAAACTTTTTTGTGGTCCTTTTTGTATCGGTTTCGAACGAGTAGGTGTAAATGGGCCTTACAATGTACCCGTTGGAATTTTAACTGAGTACAAAGTACATAAATTGAGGTTTTTCAATATAATTGTGTTGAAAAGCTCCTAATCAATTATTTGAACTCCTAAAATTTGATTAAAACTTGTTTTGCGGTCCTTTTTGTCGAGGTTTCGACGAGCAGGTTTAAATGGGCCTTTCAATGGACCCGTTGGAATTTTAACTGAGTAAAAAGTATAAAAATTGAGTTTTTTCAATATAATTGTGTTCAAAACCTCCTAATCAATTATTTGAACTCCTAAAATTTGATTAAAACTTCTTTTGCGGTCCTTTTTGTCGAGGTTTCGGACGAGCGGGTTGAAATGGGCCTTTCATTGGACCCGTTGGAATTTTAACTGAGTAAAAAGTACAGAAATTGAGGTTTTGCAATATAATTTTGTTGAAAAGCTCCTAATCAATTACATGAACTCCTAAGATTTGATTTAAACTTGTTTTGCAGTCCTTTTTGTAGAGGTTTTGGACGAGCGGGTTGAAATGGGCCTTTCATTGGACCCGTTGGAATTTTAACTGAGTAAAAAGTACAGAAATTGAGGTTTTTCAATATAATTGTGTTGAAAAGCTGCTAATCAATTATTTGAATTCCTAAAATTTGATTAAAACTTGTTTTGCAGTCCTTTTTGTAGAGGTTTCGGACGAGTGGGACGAAATGGGCCTTTCAATGGACCCGTTGGAATTTTAACTGAGTAAAAAGTACAGAAATTGAGGTTTTTCAATATAATTGTGTTGAAAAGCTACTAATCAATTATTTGAACTCCTAAAATTTGATTAAAACTTGTTTTGCGGTCCTTTTTGTCGAGGTTTCGGACGAGCAGGTCTAAATGGGCCTTTCAATGGGCCGTTGGAATTTTAACTGTGTAAAAAGTACAAAAATTGTGGTTTTGCAATATAATTGTGTTGAAAATCTCCTAATCAAATACATGATCTCCTAAAATTTGATTAAAACTAGTTTTGCGGCCCTTTTTGTAGAGGTTCCGGACGAGCATGTCTAAATGAGCCTTTCAATGGACCCATTGGAATTTTAACTAAGTAAAAAGTATAAAAATTGAGGTTTTGCAATATAATTGTGTTGAAAAGCTACTAATCAATCATTTGTACTCCTAAAATATGATCAAAACATGTTTTGAGGTCCTCTATGCAGAGGTTTCTGACGTGCGGGTCTAAATGAGCCTGTTAATAGACCCGATGGAATTTTAACTGAGTAAAATGTATAAAAATTGAAGTTTTGTAATATAATTGTGTTGAAAATCTCCTAATCATTTATTTGAACTCCTAAAATTTGATTAAAACCTTTTTGCGGTCCTTTTTGTATCGGTTTCGGATGAGCAGGTCTAAATGGGCCTAACAATGGATCCGTTGGAATTTTAACTGAGTAAAAAGTACAGAAATTGAGGTTTTGCAATATAATTGTGTTGAAAAGCTCCTAATCAATTATTTGAACTACTAAAATTTGATTAAAATTGTTTTGCGGTCCTTTTTGTCGAGGTTTCGGACGAGCAGGTCTAAATGGGCCTCTCAATGGACCCGTTGGAATTTTAACTGAGTAAAAGGTACAAAAATTGAGGTTTTGCAATATAATCGTGTTGAAAATCTCCTAATCAATTACATGATCTCCTAAAATTTGATTAAAACTTGTTTTGCGACCCTTTTGTAGACGTTTCGGACGAGGAGGTCTAAATGGGCCTTTCAATGGACCCGTTGGAATTTTAACTAAGTAAAAAGTATAGAAATTGAGGTTTTGCAATATAAGGTTTCGGACGAGCAGGTCTAAATGGGCCTTTCAATGGACCCGATGGAATTTTAACTGAGTAAAAAGTACAGAAATTGAGGTTTTCCAATATAATTGTGTTGAAAAGCTCCTAATCAATTACATGAACTCCTAAAATTTGATTATAACTTGTTTCGCAGTCCTTTTGTAGAGGTTTCGGATGAGCGAGTCGAAATGGGCCATTCAATGGACCCGCTGGAATTTTTTTGAAGAAAGGGCCTCATTAAAAACCCCACTAAACCTTACTAGGCAAGCCCAGCAAAGCCCTAGGAGGGGAAAAGAGTGCCCAAAATATATTATAAATCAAGGTGGTTGGTTAACAACCGGTACAAATATTCGTAGAGCATCGGGCAAGCCCGGCCCAAAATACATGGATGAATGAAAGTGCAAAGCCCAATTGGCTACAGAATGAGCTAAAACGTTAGCTCCACGCGGTACATAATGTAAACTAAGACCTGATACATTGTCAATTAAAGATCTAGTATCCTGTAACTGGTGCTGAATAGGGGAGGCATCCTCGCCTGCTCTACTCAACCGATTGATCAGCAGGGCCGCATCTGATTCAAGGAGAAACCCAGTCCAACCCGCCTCCACACCGAATTGGACGCCATCCGATATCGCCCGTAGCTCTGCCGACGTAGAATCGGCAATAGTGTCCAAGTAAACAGCTCGTCCAAGCAGGATAGCTCCAGAAGCATCACGGGCCACGATGCCAATTCCAGCCGATCCTGTAGAAGGGTGAAAAGCACCATCAACATTGATTTTGATTGATCCAGCAGGCGGCGGCCTCCAGACAGGTGGGGAGAGTGCTGTCGTCGTATGCTGCCTCATCGTGGGATTGTCTGCTGTGGCCGATAGGTAGTCGCGAAGAAGATCCTGTGAGTTCATTAAGGTGAGCCAAGGGGGCTGCAGGCGCTGAGAATGGACCCACTCATTCCTCCTATTCCAAAGATTCCACAGTGTAGTTAGGAGGAGATCAAATTGTGCGCAGGGGAGGAGCCTAGCTCCTTGTTCCAACCAAAGTGACATCGAGGTTGCGCTGCTATCACGAAGTGCGCTCGGGAAACCTGCAAGGCGGAGTGTCTCAGCAGCGCCTGGACAGTCCCTGAAAGCATGAAGTGCAGACTCGAGCATCGAAGGGCAGAACGGACACATGCCGTTGCCCAATCCAATAGTCGCAAGTCGGTCACCTGTGGGTAGCGCTCCCCGTCCTACCCGCCATCCAAAGGTGCGAACTTTCGGTAGTGTGTTGGATTTAGCAATAATCTTCCATAGAGGGTTCGGACGCTCAAGAGGTCGTGGGGGCTGACGTAAGAATAGATAACCGGAGCGTACGGAATAAATATTGGTATCATGAAAGCCCCATAGCAAGGTATCGCGTTGGACATCAGATATTGGTACTTGCAATATGTGGGCTGCGTCGTCTTCGTCAAAATGTTGACGTACTTTATGTTCATCCCATGCATTATGATGACGAATCATAAAATCTCCGCATTGCAAGGGTATTTCCTCATTATCTTGATAACTACCAAAAAAGGAGAGCCCACTAGATCCACCCCAATTATCACGATGGATGCGCAAGCGACTATTTATTCCAGGTCTCCAGAAGAAACCGGATTGTAATTGTTGCAAAGCCTGCCATATACCTCTCCAAGCATAGGAGGCTCGATGGTCAACTTTCGCCTCCATAATATTCCCGGATGGATAATAGCGTGATTTGAGGACCCGAGCGAGTAAGGAGTCGGGCGAGTGGATTAGTCGCCAGATTTGTTTCCCAAGGAGGGCAATATTAAAGTCCCTTAGATCACGGAAACCCATGCCCCCCACAGATTTGGGGGTGCACATAGTATCCCAGGAGAGCATGGGCCATCCATTTTTGTTACTTCTGCCCATCCACCAGTAACGGCGGATTGATCGTGTCGCATCATCCACAATGTTCTGTGGAATTTTAACTGAGTAAAAAGTACAGAAATTGAGGTTTTGCAATATAATTGTTTTGAGAAGCTCCTAATCAATTACATGAACTCCTAAAATTTGATTAAAACTTGTTTTGTAGTCCTTTTTGTAGAGGTTTCGGACGAGCGGGTCGAAATGAGCCTTTCAATGGACCCGTTGGAATTTTAACTGAGTAAAAAGTACAGAAATCGAGGTTTTGCAATATAATTGTGTTGAAAAGCTCCTAATAAATTATTTGAACTCCTAAAATTTGATTAAAACTATTTTTGCGGTCCTTTTTGTCGAGGTTTAGGACGAGCAGGTCTAAATGGGCCTTTCAATGGACCCGTTAGAATTTTAACTGAGTAAAAAGTACAGAAATTGAGGTTTTGCAATATAATTGTGTTGAAAAGCTCCTAATCAATTACATGAATTCCTAAGATTTGATTAAAACTTTTTTCTGGTCCTTTTTGTAGAGGTTTCGGACGAGCGGGTCTAAATGGGCCTTTCAATGGACCCGTTGGAATTTTAAATGAGTAAAAAGTACAGAAATTGAGGTTTTGCAATATAATTGTGTTCTAAATCTCATAATCAATTATTTTTACTCCTAAAATATGATCAAAACATGTTTGGCGGTCCTTTATGTAGAGGTTTCGGACGTGTGGGTCTAAATGGGCCTTTCAATGGACCCGTTGGAATTTTAACTGAGTAAAATGTGTAAAAATTGAAGTTTTGCAATATAATTGTGTTGAAAAGCTTCTAATCATTTATTTGAACTCCTAAAATTTGATTAAAACTTTTTTGTGGTCCTTTTTGTATCGGTTTCGAACGAGTAGGTCTAAATGGGCCTTACAATGGACCCGTTGGAATTTTAACTGAGTAAAAAGTACAGAAATCGAGGTTTTGCAATATAATTGTGTTGAAAAGCTCCTAATAAATTATTTGAACTCCTAAAATTTGATTAAAACTATTTTTGCGGTCCTTTTTGTCGAGGTTTAGGACGAGCAGGTCTAAATGGGCCTTTCAATGGACCCGTTAGAATTTTAACTGAGTAAAAAGTACAGAAATTGAGGTTTTGCAATATAATTGTGTTGAAAAGCTCCTAATCAATTACATGAATTCCTAAGATTTGATTAAAACTTTTTTCTGGTCCTTTTTGTAGAGGTTTCGGACGAGCGGGTCTAAATGGGCCTTTCAATGGACCCGTTGGAATTTTAACTGATTAAAAAGTACATAAATTGGGGTTTTACAAAATAATTATGTTGAAAAGATCCTAATCGCTTATTTGAACTCGTAAAATTTGATTAAAACTTGTTTTGCGGTCCTTTTTGTAGAGATTTCGGACGAGCAGGTCTAAATGGGCCTTTCATTGGACCCGTTGGAAATTTAACTGATTAAAAAGTAATGAAATTGAGGTTTTGCAATATAATTGTGTTGAAAATCTCCTAATCAATTACATGATCTCCTAAAATTTGATTAAAACTTGTTTTGCGGCCCTTTTTGTAGAGGTTTCGGCCGAGCATGTCTAAATGGGCCTTTCAATGGACCCGTTGGAATTTTAACTGAGTAAAAAGTATAAAACTTGAGGTTTTGCAATATAATTGTGTTCTAAATCTCATAATCAATTATTTTTACTCCTAAAATATGATCAAAACATGTTTGGCGGTCCTTTATGTAGAGGTTTCGGACGTGTGGGTCTAAATGGGCCTTTCAATGGACCCGTTGGAATTTTAACTGAGTAAAATGTGTAAAAATTGAAGTTTTGCAATATAATTGTGTTGAAAAGCTTCTAATCATTTATTTGAACTCCTAAAATTTGATTAAAACTTTTTTGTGGTCCTTTTTGTATCGGTTTCGAACGAGTAGGTCTAAATGGGCCTTACAATGTACCCGTTGGAATTTTAACTGAGTACAAAGTACATAAATTGAGGTTTTTCAATATAATTGTGTTGAAAAGCTCCTAATCAATTATTTGAACTCCTAAAATTTGATTAAAACTTGTTTTGCGGTCCTTTTTGTCGAGGTTTCGACGAGCAGGTTTAAATGGGCCTTTCAATGGACCCGTTGGAATTTTAACTGAGTAAAAAGTATAAAAATTGAGTTTTTTCAATATAATTGTGTTCAAAACCTCCTAATCAATTATTTGAACTCCTAAAATTTGATTAAAACTTCTTTTGCGGTCCTTTTTGTCGAGGTTTCGGACGAGCAAGTCTAAATGGGCCTTTCATTGGACCCGTTGGAATTTTAACTGAGTAAAAAGTACAGAAATTGAGGTTTTGCAATATAATTTTGTTGAAAAGCTCCTAATCAATTACATGAACTCCTAAGATTTGATTAAAACTTGTTTTGCAGTCCTTTTTGTAGAGGTTTTGGACGAGCGGGTTGAAATGGGCCTTTCATTGGACCCGTTGGAATTTTAACTGAGTAAAAAGTACATAAATTGAGGTTTTTCAATATAATTGTGTTGAAAAGCTGCTAATCAATTATTTGAATTCCTAAAATTTGATTAAAACTTGTTTTGCAGTCCTTTTTGTAGAGGTTTCGGACGAGTGGGACGAAATGGGCCTTTCAATGGACCCGTTGGAATTTTAACTGAGTAAAAAGTACAGAAATTGAGGTTTTTCAATATAATTGTGTTGAAAAGCTACTAATCAATTATTTGAACTCCTAAAATTTGATTAAAACTTGTTTTGCGGTCCTTTTTGTCGAGGTTTCGGACGAGCAGGTCTAAATGGGCCTTTCAATGGGCCGTTGGAATTTTAACTGTGTAAAAAGTACAAAAATTGTGGTTTTGCAATATAATTGTGTTGAAAATCTCCTAATCAAATACATGATCTCCTAAAATTTGATTAAAACTAGTTTTGCGGCCCTTTTTGTAGAGGTTCCGGACGAGCATGTCTAAATGAGCCTTTCAATGGACCCATTGGAATTTTAACTAAGTAAAAAGTATAAAAATTGAGGTTTTGCAATATAATTGTGTTGAAAAGCTACTAATCAATCATTTGTACTCCTAAAATATGATCAAAACATGTTTTGAGGTCCTCTATGTAGAGGTTTCCGACGTGCGGGTCTAAATGAGCCTGTTAATAGACCCGATGGAATTTTAACTGAGTAAAATGTATAAAAATTGAAGTTTTGTAATATAATTGTGTTAAAAATCTCCTAATCATTTATTTGAACTCCTAAAATTTGATTAAAACCTTTTTGCGGTCCTTTTTGTATCGGTTTCGGATGAGCAGGTCTAAATGGGCCTAACAATGGATCCGTTGGAATTTTAACTGAGTAAAAAGTACAGAAATTGAGGTTTTGCAATATAATTGTGTTGAAAAGCTCCTAATCAATTATTTGAACTACTAAAATTTGATTAAAATTGTTTTGCGGTCCTTTTTGTCGAGGTTTCGGACGAGCAGGTCTAAATGGGCCTCTCAATGGACCCGTTGGAATTTTAACTGAGTAAAAAAGTACAAAAATTGAGGCTTTTCGAGATAATTGTGTTGAAAAGCTCCTAATCAATTACATGAACTCCTAAAATTTTATTAAAACTTGTTTTGCAGTCCTTTTTGTAGAGGTTTCGGACGAGCGGGTCAAAATGGGCCTTTCAATGGACCCGTTGGAATTTTAACTCAGTAAAAAGTACATAAATTGAGGTTTTGCAATATAATTGTGTAGAAAAGCTCCTAATCAATTATTTGAACTCCTAAAATTTGATTAAAACATGTTTCGCGGCCCTTTTGTCGAGGTTTCGGACGAGCATGTATAAATGGCCCTTTCAATGGACCCGTTGGAATTTTAACTGAGTAAAAAGTACAGAAAGTGAGGTTTTGCAATATAATTGTGTTTAAAAGCTCTTAATCAATTACATGAACTCCTAAAATTTGATTAAAACTTGTTTTGCAGTCCTTTTTGTAGAGGTTTCGGACGAGCGGGTGGAAATGGGCCTTTCAATGGACCCGTTAGAATTTTAACTGAGTAAAAAGTACAGAAATTGAGGTTTTGCAATATAATTGTGTTGAAAACTCCTAATCAATTATTTGAACTCCTAATATTTGAATACAACTTTTTTGCGGTCCTTTTTGTAGAGGTTTCAGACGAGCAGGTCTAAATGGCCATTTCAATGGACCCGTTTGAATTTTAACTGAGTAAAAAGTATAAAAATTGAGGTTTTCAATATAATTGTGTTGAAAAGATCCTAATCAATTACATGAACTACTAAAATTTGATTAAAACTTATTTTGCGGTCCTTTTTGTAGAGGTTTCGGACGAGCAGGTCTAAATGGGCCTTTCAATGGACCCATTGGAATTTTAACTGTGTAAAAAGTACAGAAATTGTGGTTTTGCAATATAATTGTGTTGAAAATCTCCTAATCAATTACATGATCTCCTAAAATTTGATTAAGACTTGTTTTGCAGTCCTTTTTGTAGAGGTTTCGGACGAGCGGGTCGAAATGGGCCTTTCAATGGACCGGTTGGAATTTTAACTTAGTAAAAAGTACAGAAATTAAGGTTTTGCAATATAATTGTGTTTAAAAGCTCCTAATCAATTACATGAACTCCTAAAATTTGTTTAAAACTTGTTTTGCAGTCCTTTTTGTAGAGGTTTCGGACGAGCGGGTCGAAATGGGCCTTTCAATGGACCCGTTGGAATTTTAACTTAGTAAAAAGTACAAAATTGAGGTTTTTCAATATAATTGTGTTGAAAAGCTCCTAATCAATTATTTGATCTCCTAAAATTTGATTAAAACTTGTTTTGCGGTCCTTTGTGTAGAGGTTTCAGACGAGCAGGTCTAAATGGGCCTTTCAATGGACCCGTTGGAATTTTAATTGAGTAAAAAGTACAACAATTGAGGTTTTGTAATATAATTGTGTTGAAAATCTCCTAATCAATTACATGATCTCGTAAAATTTTATTAAAACTCGTTTTGCGGCCCTTTTTGTAGAGGTTTCGGACGAGCATGTCTAAATGGGCCTTTCAATGGACCCGTTAGATTTTTTTTGGAAGAAAGCGGGCCTCATTAAAAACCCCTACTAACATCTCTAGGCGCAAGGCCTGGAGAAACCTAAAAGGGGAAAAGAGTACCCATGGTTCAATTATATTAAACGAGGGGAAACCTCGCAGAGTACAACATTGCGGATACAATCAGGATAGATGGACCCAAACGAAAAAGACGTCATGGTCCTAAGGGCATGAGTAGCCAAAGTATGTGCAACTAAATTAGCCTCGCGACAAACAAACTGAACATGAGCAACAGAAAAATAGGACAAAGCTTCATGGGCTTGCAAGATCGTCGGGCCCATAGTAGAGAGGTTAGGTCCTAGAAGGTTGAGTCTGTTCGCAAGAGATGCACAGTCCGTCTCGAAAATCAACCGACTCCATCCTTGAGATTGAGCAAAGGTAATACCAGCTAGAAGGCCCAGCCCTTCGGATGAGACAGCGTCCAAACAACTGCCCAAGGGGTAAGCCAAACCGCCAACGACCGTACCTGCTTCATCACGCACCACAACACCAACTGCCGCTGCATGTGTGACAGGGTCAAAAGCCCCATCCACATTAATTTTAATGTGCCCCTGAGGGGGATGTCTCCAACGAGGAGGAGAGGCCAGCGAAGAGGTAGGGGAAGAAATAGCTGCGGAGAAGTCTCGATGAAGACTGATGGAGTTGATAGCGATTAACCATGGGGGTTGAAGATGACGATTATGGACCCAGTCATTATGCCGGTTCCATATGTTCCATAGAGTAGTTAGGAAAAGCCCGAAGAGGTCAGAAGAGAGAAGGCGAGCACCTTCCTCTAGCCATTGTAGACCGGTGGCTGACGTACTGTTAATCAGAGAAGTAGATGGACCGACCAAGCGGAGGGCTTCCGATGCTCCATGACAGTCACGGAGAGCATGGAGGATAGACTCCGCATTAGAGTGACAAATAGGGTAGGGGCCTGAGTCTGGTGCAAAAGCCTATAGACGAACCCCAACGGGTAGAGCGTCAGATCCTAGGCGCCATCCAAAGGTTTTAACTTTAGGCAAGGACTTGAGCTTAGAAAGCATCTTCCAAATCCGAGAAGGACGAAATCTGGGTTTCGGAGGGCGTTGCAGGAATTGGTAGCCAGATCTGACCGAATAAATACCAGAATCATTAGGACTCCATAGGATGGAATCTCGAGTATCATTGATAATGGGAATAGACAAAATAGTCTCGACATCGACCGTAGTAAAATAAGCACGGACCTTAGCAGGGTCCCAGGCTGCTTGATTCCGAATCATAAAATCACGACAACGAACATGGACTTCATCCAAGATCTCATAATCCCCACAGAGGTGAGCGGTCGAAGAGCCTCCCCAATTATCCTGATGGAGTCGAATATTGCTATTAATACCAGGACGATAAAGAAAGCCTCCAAAGAGATGTTGCATGGCATGATATAGACCTTTCCAAGCAAAAGATCCGCGAGATGGCCGAGATTCATGAAGGATATTACCCGAAGGAAAGTACTTAGCTTTATAGATTTGTCCCAGGAGAGAATCTGGTTCGCAAATAAGGCGCCATAATTGTTTACCAAGAAGCGCAATGTTAAAATTATTGAGATCCCTAAATCCCATACCTCCTGCTGATTTAGGTAAACACACTTGTTCCTAGGGGAGCATGTGCCAACCTTTTTTGTTATTTTTTCCAGACCACCAATAGCGTCTGATGGCAGTGGTCATATCATCAATGATGTTTTGAGGTAGTAAATAGCAGGACATTACATATTGAGGTAGAGATTGCAACACAGCCTTGATAAAGATTTCCCTGCCACTGAAGGAAAGGAGTTGCTTGTCCCATTTGGAAAATCTTTCATAAACTTTATCGCGTATAAATCCCAGGGATAAGGTCTTATTTTTACCAATAAGAAGTGGTACCCCTAGGTAGACACCTGGATTAGAGACCTCGCGAACCTGAAGGTAGGAATTAATAGCACGGCTGGTTGAACTGGGTGTACGAGGATAGTAAAAGATAGTAGACTTATCAAAATTAACAGCCTGGCCAGAGGCAGAAGCGTAGGTTTGGAGGGCCAATTTAAGGTGGGCAGCCTCCTCTGGTTTTGAGTTGAGAAAAACTATACAATCATCAGCAAAGAGGAAATGGTTGACCTTAGGCCCCTGTTTGCTGGCACCAAGGCCAGGAAGTAGGCCACTCTGCTTAGCATCGGAGAGATAGGTAGAAAGCCCTTGTGTGCAAAAAAGAAAGAGGAAAGGGGACAAAGGATCTCCTTGGCGGAGGCCCCGTTGTGGGCGAAAAAAGGGAGAGTAAGAGTTGTTGACCTTAACAGTGAAAGAGACCGAAGAGATACATTGCATTATGAGAGAGACCCATGAGGGCGCAAAACCCATACGGGTCATAACATTTTCAAGGAAGGTCCATTCAACCCTGTCAAAGGCCTTCTCCATATCAAGCTTAAGAGCGGCACCTTGAGAAGATTTAGTGGTACCAGTTTTGATGGAATGAATTATTTCGTGAGCAATAAGGATGTTGTCGGAAATATTACGTCCCTGAACGAAGGCATCTTGGTTGGTACTAATGCAAAAGGGAATAGTATGCTTCATTCTATTGACCAAGACCTTAGAAATAATTTTGTAAATAACTGTACAGAGACTAATGGGCCTAAGATGCCTCATAGTTGTTGGATCCTTTATTTTAGGTATAAGAACCAAGATGGTTTGGTTTACCGAAGCCATGTCGGCAGATCCATTGAGAAGATTGAGGCAGAGTGTGGTGACATCTGCCCCAACCGTGTCCCAATGTTGTCGAAAAAACCCGCTAGGCAAGCCGTCAATACCAAGGGCTTTCTTGGGATCAATATCGCGGAAAGCTAAAAAGATCTCCTCGGCCGTGAAATCCCTAGTGAGGGACTCATTCATAGCAGGCGTAATGGAAGAAGGGATTTTTGATAGAATTTGATCTGAAAAGGAGGGATTGGAGGAGGTAAAGAGAGCGTGGAAATATGAGGATGCAATGGACATAAGATCAGAATCATCAACACACCAATTATTGTTTGCGTCAAAAAGACCAGTGATGGTATTCTTCTTTTTCTTGCTAGTAGCACGGGCATGAAAAAATGAGTGTTTTTGTCTCCTTGAGACAACCATAAATTACGGGAACGTTGCACCCAGTAGACTTCCTGTTCATTAAGTAATTTATGAAGTTCAGATCTAGCAGCGATATAACTTTCCTCAACAGAGGCCGAAAGGAGTCGTTGTAGAAGTTTATTGATTTTCTTAGAAAGAATATTAATACGCCCAGTGGATTTAAAGCGCTGTTGAGACTGCCAATCCCCCAAATAGGAGCCTATATCGTGAATTTTATCAAGGGTATTGCCCTTGGTAGAATCCAAGTTCGCTTAACTACAAAGATGCCTTCTTCATTGGCTGCCCAGCAGTTTTCAAAGCGGAAATTAGAGGGAGGTGGACGGTGTTCGGTTTGAAAGGAGGGCTCTGTATTCAAAAGTAGAAAGCAGTGGTCTGATTTGGCATCAAAATCAGAGATGATGCTATAGTTGGGGTTAGTGGTTTTCCATGACATATTGCCGACGAAACGGTCTAGACGGTCAAACATCGTAGGGGTATTGGGCCCAAGTTTAGACCATGTGAACCAACCCGTAGTTGGTTTGCAATCAAAGAGGTTGTTGCGTGAGAGGCATTATCGAAAATTATTTATTTGAGATCTTGCGCGGCGACAACCTCCTTGTTTCTCGTTATCAGATAGAATTTCGTTAAAATCACCTCCTAATAACCAAGGAAGATTGTCGTTGTTATTTAGGGAGTCAATTAAATCCCAAGGTTTAGTTTTATGACGAGTTTCAGAGTAACCATGTATACCAGTGAAATAAAACGAGTAGGAGTCGCAATGAATTTGAGTATGAATAAAACGATCCGAATACGAAAGCAACGTGATATTATATTTATTTGTTGATAATAAAGCAAGGCCAGAGCAATGTTCAGATGGTTCAATAGTAAAAACTTCATGCATACCTAAAAAAGAGCTAAGACGGCTACAAGTCGTATTTTTCTGTTTCGTTTCACATAAAAAAAGAAAATCTGAAGAATGACGTCGAATATATTGTTGGAGATGTTGAACTACCTGGACCTTCCCAAGACCCTGACAGTTCCAGCATAAAATAATCATTTTCCTCGGCGGGGCTGTGCATCAGCCGCCGCCAGAGAGTTTTTTCCGCTGCTCATCCCAACTTTCGAAGTTGAGGAGGGGGAGGGCCTGGATTTCTTCGGTTGGAGGATCACTTGTATAGGGGAGAGCCTTTTGGTACCACGATTGGTAGGTATGGGAATAGGAGCAGGAGCTGAGGCTGCATCGTTTGGATAATTTTTAAGAAGCCAAGAGTCAAATGCATCTAAAAGTGGAATACCTATTTGAAGGAGAGGCTTACTTAGTTGAGCATCCAGATTGTTCACTTGCTGGGCAGTAGGGCTGGGAACGCTATCGTCCTGTGCATCCCAATCGTCATTCTCACAGTTTTCAGGAATAGGAAATATTGTGTTCAGAGGCTGGGGTGCAATAACCCGAGGAGGGAGAGTGACACGCGAAGGTTTCTGATGGTCCTCCTTGGAGATGGGTAGCTCGGATGATTCTTCACCTACCAACTCATCATTAGGGTTGGCATCCTCAGTAGGGAGATCTGCAAAGGAAGCAGCGTCTCCATCATTGAGTTTACCTAAGAATTCACGAAATGAGGAGTTGAGTTTTAGATGTGGGAAACGACGGAGAAAAAGTAGGTGATGGAAATGGATAAAAGATAGACCCGGTTCTGGTGCTGAGACAATCGGTTTAGCAACTGATTTGCCTTTATCCTTCGGATCTGTTTGTAAAGGAAAAATAATAAGTGATAGTGTACAGAAGTAGATAAGGTGATGGAAAAATAATAAGAGCAATGAGATACCTATCGGTGGTTGGGGGCTAGCATTAGTGGTTGGTTCGACTGCTCGGATACGGCCTCGTGGTCCTTGATCCCGACGACGCGGGGGAAGCCAACGGAGCCACTCACTATATTGAAGTTTAGCCGGGTCAATCGCGGCTTTTTTAGGACAATTTTCGAAGATATGACTAATGATGCCACAACTGTGGCATAGTAGAGGAAGACGCTCATATTGGAGGCGACAAGAAGTAGTACGTGTACCTTTCCCAATGAGGAGGAAGCGTCGGTCAGGCTTAGAAATATCCATAAGGATTTCAACTCGTAAAAACTCGGTCATGTTTCCTTCTTTCCTTCGTGTATCAATTCTGAGAGCGGTGCCAACCATAGCACCAAGTGATTGGCCCATTAAGTGGGTTCTGTCGGGATCTTCCATTAAAGGCTTGGGTAGTGCAAGTATACGGAACCAGATCCACATAGGGTTGAAAGAATATTCATCCATACTTTTCCCGGGATTATATTCAGCTAGAGCCAGCCACTCGTCTTTGTATAGCCAGGGGCCTCATTCATATACGTCATCACGATCACTTAATGTAGCAAATTCAATCCTAAAGAAGGAGTCTCTTATAATGGAGATTGATTTGAGGTTGTTCTTCTTCCAGATACCTTCGAAAGCTGAGAGAACAACCCATTCGTCAATCGGCTTTGTGGAAATAAATTTTCCAATTAAGATTGTTTTCGGGTCCTCTTCAAAGAAATCAAAATCTGGGGTGTAGATGACATTTGCCTCTTCATTTGTGAGGTCTAGGTTGGTATAGTGGGGGAGAGAGGATGAGGAAGCCATTTGATTGTTTTGGATGAAGAGAGGAGAATGAGCAATAGGAGACGATAAGGACGGGTATTGGTAGATTAGGTAGAGAGAAGTGGAAAAGAATAGTACCTTATAAATAAGCATTACCGAAAAGAGAAAGGTAATTAATGGAATAAGGGAAGAGAAATAAATGTAATTGAAAGGAGTGGAAGGAAAGTTTCCAAATTTTAGAGATGATATTCGGAGGTTAAATCAGAAAGAGGAAAGAACTATTAAAAACAGATCCCTAGAATTAGGGATGGAAATATGACAGTTTATGGAAAGAAACGTGGGAAATAGAAGCTTAGAGTTAAGGATCAGATTTATAGGATCAATTAACAAGGAGAGGAAATCATATTGAATGTAATATGGAAAGAGACCCCTTGATTTATGGGGGATCGTATGATAGGATAGTGTAAAGAGAATTAATACGAAATAAATTGAGGAAAGAAATTCATAAAGGGAAAGGATGTGATAAGTAATTATGGAAAGAGCTATATATAATCTGTAGCTATAATAGAAGAAGGAAAGAAGGAATACAGAGTAATTGTATAAGGTAAATATATTAAAAAAAAGATATTCAAGAAGGTAAGTATATTCGCGGATTTAACTTTAGTAAGTAAGATAAATGTATTTATGGAAATAATAAGAATTGATAGAGGAATGAAATAAAGTAAAGATTAAATTTTGAGTATAAATAAGAAAGTGAGTTGGAGAGGGAGTAGGAGGAGGGTAAATTTGGCCAATGGTAGAAAAGAAGAAAAATAGAAATTATTATAATGAAATGTTAATAAATCACGAGTAAGAGTCTTGAAGTTAGAGAGAGGTGGATATGTGTCAAAAGGAAAGCTGGGTAGTCTCCTTAGAATATGTGTGAGAATGATAATTTGTGGTATAAAGACAGGTTGATAGTTGAAACCATGTAGGGGGAAATCAAAAGTAGTTAATACCCACTCCCATAAGTTGAGAATCGGAGTTGGGGATTGGTGAGAATAATTCAGATAAGTTCTAATTGATTTGTTTAAATAGAATTGAGGTGTAGGCAAGATTAACAACAAGGTGTTTAGAGTTAACTGAGAATTTGCATATTGAGGGTTGTTTTTAGAAAAAGAAATAAAGAGGTTTATTGGCCAGCTTGATTTAAAGCATAGAAAGTGAGCATATAAAATTATTTCAAGATTAGTATAGAAGTGTTTGGGATAAAAGTTACGGTTGATAGATGGCAAAGCTAAGTAGAAGGTAAATAGATCGAATGATTTCAGAGATCGTAAGAGGGTAAAGAGGAGGGAGGATATTCCAAGCAGGTGCTAAAAAGTATTGGTAATAAATGGCCTGTAGGAAGGCAGTTTCACCGAAGAGGTGATCGTAATGTTATCCCTTAAAAGGGCTCGTCTGTATGCACCCTGGTAGGTGTAGTGAGGAACAAAAAAAGAGTGAATGTACAAACAGTTGCTAGAAGTATGTAGTGTACATGCGTTGATAGGATTATAGAAATAGGCTTCATGTAGAAATGAAAGAATAAGTAAATTCATGCTTAAAATAGTCAAAAGTCTAAGCTTGAACCAGATATGGGGAGCATGCGTGCATATCACAAAATATATATGCAAGCATACATGAATAAAGAGATCTAACAAGAGGATGTAAGACATGCATAGCAAGCAGACATAAAAACTAAAGAAACATGCATAAAGAAATGAAAGGCAAAAAGAAAAAACGATAAAAGGAAAATTATTACAACCCAGGGATAGAGACAGAGAGGGGGTAAGAAGCCTATTACAGACCAAAAGAGCAAATAAATAAGGGGGTATGAAAGAATAATTACAAATTGGTAAATTGAAAAAGAGAAACCGGCAGAGTAAGAGGAAGACCCGTAACAGGGGTTGTCCAGAAGCGTTGTAGTCCTCAAATGCATGCAGAAAAGGAAAAAAGATGGGTTAGAATAAAGGAGGTGAATCCAGAAGTATAAATTAGAAAGTAAAGAAAGAAGTCTTGGAAATGAGCAAAAAGGGGAATAATATTATGACTAAGAGGAAGACCCGTAACAGGGGTTGTCCAGAAGCGTTGTAGTCCTCAAATGCATGCAGAAAAGGAAAAAAGATGGGTTAGAATAAAGGAGGTGAATCCAGAAGTATAAATTAGAAAGTAAAGAAAGAAGTCTTGGAAATGAGCAAAAAGGGGAATAATATTATGACTACGAGAGAATGTGATAAGGGAGATGGTATGTATACAGAATTGTTGGTAAAATGGTGCAGAAAGCAAAAGGAGGGGGAAAAACATAATATGCAACCGTAGCACAATGTAACGGAAAATAATTAGCGCAGTGAGAAAAAAGGTAGAACATGAAGTAATGATATACCATATAGCAACTACAGAAAGCAATAAGAGTAGACCCACATAGTGGTTCGAAAGATTTTCCCCTAAAAGGGGTCGAGAATTTCTCAAGATGAGCATGGCCCAAAGCGAGTAAGAAGGTGATAACCAACAAACATGAACAAGCCCATAGCAAGTGTGAAATTTAGAGAGCCAAGGAAACTCAATAAGATATGTAGAGTAAAATAAATAGAAAGATGCAGTAGAAATTATAAGCAGTTCTACAAATTGGCAACATAGAAAACCGAATTGATAGGGAATAAATAAGATGGCATAAAATTTGCATAAGATAGACAAATGAAAATTATCAAAGGTAGTGATAACATAGATAGATCGAAACCGCATGGTAGTGAAATTAGATGCAGTGACAAAGGTATTCGAAACAGTAGACAAGAGAATTAGAAAGGGCATGCTTAAACCAGTATAGACGAGAATAAAAATAGATAACCAAAGAGGAAATAAAAACAAAGGCAAGAGGAGAAAAAATGTAAAGATGATGATAAACATAGCATTTAGAACTATAAACATATAAGAGAGGAAGATGGTAAGAAAGCAAGAAGAGATCGTAGTGCAAAAAACAAGTACTGTCGAATAAACTATGCAATTAATCAAAATAGAGGAGAAGAAGCATCCATGATGAAAAATACAAAATAGACAGACTATTAATCCATGAAAAGGTCGAATAAGTAAGAGAAGCAACAAAGGGAACAAAGAGAAAAAACAGAGAAGGGTCAAAAACGTTATACCATTAGAGCCGGAGGGCCAAAGTTGTTGCAATGACGGTAGAGAGCAGCCAGACCAAAAAAGCTTGATCCAGATCTGAGATAGAAAAGACAAAAACCATTGATAAAAATAGGCCTCTGATAAGATAGGAGGGAAAAACAAACCACCGATGAAACATGGCAAACGCTCACTGTCGGGGCCGAGAGGAGGCCAAATCGCAAACCATCGTCGAGGGCGGCGAGGGTAGCCATGAGAGGAAACCGGAATCTGCAGAAAGAAAAACCCATAAATGATAAAAAGATATTAGAAAGGAACTGTAGAAAAATAGAAAGGGAAGGCGATAGGGGGAGGAGGAGAGATTTCCGCCGGAAAGGGGGAAAACAGAGGGATAAAGCGAAGATCCATCATCTAGGGCAGACCGTCGATGGTGATAAAATACAGATCGGTCGGGATACCTCGTACGAAAAGACAAAAACTGTGAGATAATAGCACAAAAAATATAAAGAAATAGGTTTAGATGAATAAAATTACAAGAAATCGCAGAAAAAAATAAATGCAAGGGTCGGGAGGGGTGGGTTCTCTGAAAAACTCTACCTTGTAAAACATGGTTCTCTTACTCGAAATGAACGCCCGATGGTATGGTGGAGGAGAGAAAGGCGGCCGACGTGGTGGGGAAGAGGGGAGATGAAATGGAAAAGCAAGGAAGAGGAAAAAATGAAAGGGGACGGAAGCTGGAGAAAACAGAAAGTAAACGTAAAAGAGAGAAAGCCCTACCAAAACTCGAGAGAGAACCGAAAAAGTTGAGAGAAAATCGAGAGAACCCATCCCGCACTCACCCGTTGGAATTTTAACTGAGTAAAAAGTATAAAAATTGAGGTTTTGCAATATAATTGTGTTGAAAAGCTCATAATCAATTATTTTTACTCCAAAAATATGATCAAAACATGTTTTGCGGTCCTTTATGTAGAGGTTTCGGACATGCGGGTCTAAATGGGCCTTTCAGTGGACCCGTTGGAATTTTAACTGAGTAAAATGTATAAAAATTGAAGTTTTGCAATATAATTGTGTTGAAAAGCTCCTAATCATTTATTTGAACTCCTAAAATTTGATTAAAACTTTTTTGCGGTCCTTTTTGTATCGGTTTCGGACCAGCTGGTCTAAATGGGCCATACAATGGACCCGTTGGAATTATAATTGGGTAAAAAGTATAGAAATTGAGGTTTTCAAATATAATTGTGTTTAAAAGCTCCTAATAAATTATATGAACTCCTAAATTTTGATTAAAACTTGTTTTGTGGTCCTTTTTCTCAAGGTTTCGGACGAGCAAGTCTAAATGGGCCTTTCAATGGACCTGTTGGAATTTTAACTGAGTAAAATGTACAGAAATTGAGGTTTTGCAATATAATTGTGTTGAAAAGCTCCTAATCAATTATTTGAACTCCTAATATTTGAATACAACATTTTTGCGGTCCTTTTTGTAGAGGTTCCGGACGAGCAGGTCTAAGTGGGCCTTTCAATGGACCCGTTGGAATTTTAACTGAGTAAAAAGTATAAAAAATTGAGGTTTTTCAATATAATTGTGTTGAAAAGCTCCTAATCAATTATATGAACTACGAAAATTTGATTAAAACTTATTTTGCGGTACTTTTTGTAGAGGTTTCGGACGAGCAGGTCAAAATGAGCCTTTCAATGGACCCAATGGAATTTTAACTGAGTAAAAAGTACAGAAATTGATTTTTTGCAATGTAATTGTGTTAAAAATCTCCTAATCAATTACATGATCTCCTAAAATTTGATTAAACTTGTTTTGATGTCCTTTTTGTATCGGTTTCGGACGAGCGGGTCGAAATGGGCCTTTCAATGGACCCGTTGGAATTTTAACTGAGTAAAAAGTAAAAGAATTGAGGTTTTCAATATAATTCTGTTGAAAAGCTCCTAATCAATTACATGAACTCCTAAAATTTAATTAAAACTTGTTTTGTAGTCTTTTTGTAGAGGTTTCGGACGAGCGGGTCGAAATGGGCCTTTCAAAGGACCCGTTGGAATTCTAACTGAGTAAAAATTACAGAAATTGAGGTTTTGCAATATAATTATGTTGAAAAGCTCCTAATCAATTATTTGAACTCCTAAAATTTGATAAAAAAATTTTTGCGGTCCTTTTTGTAGAGGTTTCGGACGAGCAGGTCTAAATAGGCCTTTCGATGGACCCGTTGGAATTTTAACTGAGTAAAAAGTACAAAAATTGAGGTTTTGTAATATAATTGTGTTGAAAATCTCCTAATCAATTACATGATCTCCTAAAATTTGATTAAAACTTGTTTTGCGGCCCTTTTTGTAGAGTTTTCAGACGAGCAGGTCTAAATGGGCCTTTTAATGGACCCGTTGGAATTTTAACTAAGTAAAAAGTACAGAATTTGAGGTTTTGCAGTATAATTGTTTTGAAAAGCTCCTAAACAATTATTTGAACTCCTAAAATTTGATTAAAACTTGTTTTGCAGTCCTTTTTTGTAGAGGTTTCGGACGAGCAGGTCTAAATGGGCCTTTCAATGGACCTGTTGGAATTTTAACTGAGTAAAAAGTACAGAATTTGAGGTTTTTGCAGCATAATTGTGTTGAAAATCTCCTAATCAATTATTTAAACTCCTAAAATTTGATTAAAACTTATTTTATTGTCCTTTTTGTCGAGGTTTCGGACGAGCAGGTCTAAATGGGGCTTTCAATGGACCCGTTGGAATTTTAAATGAGTAAAAAGTACAGAAATTGAGGTTTTGCAATATAATTGTGTTGAAAATATCCTAATCAATTACATGAACTCCTAAAATTTGATTAAAACTTGTTTTGCAGTCCTTTTTGTAGAGGTTTCGGACGAGCGGGTCGAAATGGGCCTTGCAATGGACCCGTTGGAATTTTAACTGAGTAAAAAGTACAGAAATATAGGTATTGCAATATAATTGTGTTGAAAACCTCCTAATAAATTACATGAACTCCTAAAATTTGATTAAAATTTGTTTTGCAGTCCTTTTTGTAGAGGTTTCGGACGAGCGGGACAAAATGGGCCTTTCAATGGACCCGTTGGAATTTTAAATGAATAAAAAGCACAGAAATTGAGGTTTTTCAATATAATTTCTTTTGAAAAGGTGCTAATCAATTATTTGAACTCCTAAAATTTGATTAAAACTTGTTTTGCGATCCTTTTTGTAGAGGTTTCGGACGAGCAGGTCTAAATGGGCCTTTCAATGGACCCATTGGAATTTTAACTGAGTAAAAAGTACAAAAATTGAGGTTTTGTAATATAATTGTGTTGAAAATCTCCTAATAAATTACATGATCTCCTAAAATTTGATTAAAACTCGTTTTGTGGCCCTTTTGAAGAGGTTTCGGACGAGCATGTCTAAATGGGCCTTTCAATGGACCCGTTGGAATTTTAACTAAGTAAAAAGTATAAAAATTGAGGTTTTTCAATATAATTGTGTTGAATATCTCCTAATCAATTACATGAACTCCTAAAATTTGATTAAAACTTATTTTGCGGTCCTTTTTGAAGAGGTTTCGGACGAGCATGTCTAAATGGGCCTTTCAATGGACCCGTTGGAATTTTAACTGAGTAAAAAGTACAGAAATTGAGGTTTTGCAATATAATTGTGTTGAAAATCTCCTAATCAATTACATGATCTCCTAAAATTTGATTAAAACTTGTTTTGCAGTCCTTTTTGTAGAGGTTTCGGACGAGCGGGTCGAAATGGACCTTTCAATGGACCCGTTGGAATTTTAACTGAGTAAAAAGTACTGAAATTGATGTTTTTCAATATAACTGTGTTGAAAAGCTCCTAATCAATTACATGAACTCCTAAAATTTGATTAAAACTTGTTTTGCAGTACTTTTTGTAGAGGTTTCGGACGAGCGGGTCGAAATGGGCCTTTCAATAGACCCGTTGGAATTTAACTAAGTAAAAAGTACAGAAATTGAGGTTTTGCATTATAATTGTGTTGAAAAGCTCCTAATCAATTATTTTAACTCCTAAAATTTGATAAAAACTTGTTTTGCGGTCCATTTTGTAGAGGTTTCGGACGAGCAGGTCTAAATGGGCCTTTCTATGGACACATTGGATTTTTAACTGAGTAAAAAGTACAAAAATTGAGATTTTGTAATATAATTGTGTTAAAAACTACTAATTAATTATTTGAACTCCTAAATTTTGATTAAAACTTGTTTTGCGGTCCTTTTTGTCGAGGTTTCGGACAAGCAGGTCGAAATGGGCCTTTCAATGGACCCGTTGGAATTTTAACTGAGTAAAAAGTACAGAAATTAAGGTTTTGTAATATAATTGTGTTGAAAATCTCCTAATCAATTACATGATCTCCTAAATTTTTATTAAAACTAGTTTTGCGGCCCTTTTTGTAGAGGTTCCGGACGAGCATGTCTAAATGGGCCTTTCAATGGACCCGTTGGATATTTAACTGAGTAAAAAGTATAAAAAATGAGGTTTTGCAATACAATTGTGTTGAAAAGCTACTAATCAATTATTTGTACTCCTAAAATATGATCAAAACTTGTTTTGAGGTCCTTTATGCAGAGGTTTCGGACGTGCGGGTCTAAATGGGCCTTTTAATGGACCCGTTGGAATTTTAACTGAGTAAAATGTATAAAAATTGAATTTTTGCAATATAATTGTGTTGAAAATCTCCTAATCATTTATTTGAACTCCTAAGTTTTTATTAAGACCTTTTTGCGGTCCTTTTTGTATCGGTTTCGGACGAGCAGGTCTAAATGGGCCTAACAATGGACCCGTTGGAATTTTAACTGAGTAAAAAGTACAGAAATTGTGGTTTTGCAATATAATTTTGTTGAAAAGCTCCTAATCAATTATTTGAACTCCTAAAATTTGATTAAAACTTGTTTTGCGGTCCTTTTGTCGAGGTTTCGAACGAGCATGTCTAAATGGGCCTCTCAATGGACCAGTTGGAATTTTAACTGAGTAAAAAGTACAGAAATTGAGGTTTTGCAATATATTTGTGTTGAAAAGCTCCTAATCAATTACATGAACTCATAAAATTTGATTAAAACTTGTTTTGCAGTCCTTTTGTAGAGGTTTCGGACGTGCGGGTCGAAATGGGCCTTTCAATGGACCCGTTGGAATTTTTTGAAGAAGATGGGCCTCGTTAAAAACCCCTACTAATATCCCCAGGCACAAGACCTGGAGAAACCTAAAAGGGGAAAAGAGTACCCAAAATTTATTTATGTAGACCGAGGTGTGACCTCGCAGAGTACAGCGTTGCGAATACAATCAGGATACATGGATCCAAAAGACATAGAAGTCATGGTCCTAAGGGCATGGTTAGCCAAAGTATGTGCAACAATATTAGCATCACGGCAAACAAACTGTACATGAGCAAAAGAAAAACAATCCAAAGCTGCATGTGCTTGTAGAATCGTCGGACCCATAGAGGAGAGATTGGGACCCAGAAAGTTTAGCCTATTCGCAAGAGAAGCACAGTCTGTCTCAAAAATCAAATGGCTCCATCCTTGAGATTGAGCAAAAGTGATACCGGCTAGAAGACCTTTCCCTTCAGACGTAATGGCATCTGAGCAACTGCCCAAAGGGTAAGCCAGACCGCCGACAACCGTACATGCTTCATCATGGGCCACTACACCAACCGCCGATGCACGTGTGGAAGGGTCGAAAGCCCCATCCACATTAATTTTGATATGCTCCCGAGGGGGATGTCTCCAGCGAGAAGAAGAGTCCGGCGAAGGGGTCGGGGAGGTAGGGGAAGAAATAGCATTGGAGTAGTCATGATGAAGACTGATAGAATTGACAGCAATTAACCACGGGGGTTGAAGATGGCGGTTATGGATCCAGTCATTGCGCCGGTTCCAAATGTTCCATTGAGTAGTCAAAAAAAGCCCAAAAAGGTCAGAGGATAGAAGGCGAGCACCTTCCTCTAACCATTGAAGGCCGGTGGATGCAGTTCTGTTGATCAGAGAGTTAGGGAGGCCAACCAAACGAAGGGCCTCCGAGGCACCCGAGCAATCACGGAGAGCATGGAAAATCGATTCCGTACAGTAGTGACAAACGGGGAAGGGACCTGAGTCTGGTGCAAAAGCTTGCAGACAAACCCCGATAGGTAGGGCCTCAGATCCCAAGCACCACCAAAAAGTTTTGACTTTAGGTAAGACCTTGAGTTTGGAGAGAAACTTCCAAATCCGTGGAGGACGAATTCTAGGTTCTGGAGGGCGTTGCAGAAAAAGGTAGCCAGATCTGACCGAGTAAATACCAGAATCATTAGGGCTCCAAAGGATGGACTCATGAGTATCATTGATAATAGGAATTGACAAGACTGAGTCGGCATCAGCCGTTGTGAAGTACGCACGGACCTTAGCAGGGTCCCAAGCTGCTTGGTTCCGAATCATAAAGTTGCGACAATGAATGTGGACTTCATCCGAAATCTCATAATCCCCATAAAGGTGTACAGTCGAAGAGCCTCCCCAATTGTCCTAATGGAGTCGTATATTACTGTTAATACCAGGACGATAGAGGAAGCCACCAAATAGGTGTTGCATAGCACGATAGATACCTTTCCAGGCAAAAGATCCACGAGAAGGCCGAGATGCATCAAGGATGTTACCTGAAGGAACGTATTTGGCTTTATAGATTTGACCCAGAAGAGAATTCGGTTCGCAGATAAGGCGCCACAATTGTTTACCAAGAAGCGCAATGTTAAAGTTATTGAGATCCCTAAATCCCATACCTCCTACTAATTTGGGTAAGCACACCTGTTCCCAAGGGAGCATGTGCCAACCTTTCTTTTTATTTTTTCCTGACCACCAATATCGTCTGATGGCAGAAGTCATATCATCAATAATATTTTGGGGCAATAAATAGCATGACATAACATATTGAGGTAGAGATTGTAATACAGCTTTGATAAAGATTTCCCTACCAATGAAAGAAAGGAGTTGTTTGTCCCATTTGGACAATCTTTCATGAACTTTATCTCGTATAAACCCTAAGGATAAGGTCTTATTTTTACCAATAAGGAGTGGAACCTCCAGATAGACACCAGGGTTGGAGACCTCACGAACTTGAAGGTAGGAATTAATAGCGTGACGAGTTAAACTGGGAGTGCGAGGATTGTAAAAAAAATTGGACTTATCAAAATTAACTGCCTGACCAGAGGCAGAAGCATATGTTTGGAGAGCTAATTTAAGATGAGCGGCTTCCTCTGGATTTGAATTGAGAAAAACTATACAATCATCTGCAAATAGGAGGTGGTTAACCTTGGGACCCTGCTTGCTGAGACCAAGGCCAGGAAGCAGACCCTGTTGTTTAGCGTCGGAGAGAAAAGCTGAGAGCCCTTGAGTGCAAAAAAGGAAGAGGAAAGGGGATAAAGGGTCACCTTGACGGAGACCCCTTGAGGCCGAAAAAAGGGGGAGAAGGAGTTGTTGACCTTAACCGAAAAAGATATTGAAGAGATACAACGCATAATGAGAGATACCCATGATGGCGTAAAGCCCATACGTGTCATAACATTTTCAAGGAAGGTCCATTCAACCCTATCAAAGGCCTTCTCCATATCAAGCATAAGAGCAGCACCTTGAGAAAACTTAGAGGTACCGGTGGTAATAGAGTGAATTATTTCATGAGCAATAAGAATGTAAAAGGGGATAGTATGTTTCATCCTATTACCAAGACCTTGGCAATAATTTTGTATATTACTGTGCAGAGAATAATGGGCCTGAGATGCCTCATAGTAGTTGGATCCTTTATCTTAGGTATGAGTACCAAAATTGTTTGGTTAACCGAAGCCATATCTGCTGACCCGTTGGAATTTTAACTGAGTAAAAATTACATAAATTGAGTTTTTGCAATATAATTGTGTTGAAAAGCTCCTAATCATTTATTTGAACTCCTAATATTTGAATAAAACTTTTTTACGGTCCTTTTTGTAGAGGTTTCGGACGAGCAGGTCTAAAAGGGCCTATCAATGGGCCCGTTGGAATTTTAACTAAGTAAAAAGTATAAAATTGAGATTTTTCAATATAATTGTGTTGAAAAGCTTCTAATCAATTATTTGAACTCCTAAAATTTGAATAAACTATTTTGCGGTCCTTTTTGTCGAGGTTTCGGACGAGCAGGTCTAAATGGGCCTTTCAATGGACCCGTTAGAATTTTAACTGAGTAAAAAGTACATAAATTGAGGTTTTGAAATATAATTCTGTTGAAAAGCTCCTAATCAATTACATGAACTCCTAAAATTTGATTAAAACTTTATTTGTGGTCCTTTTTGTAGAGGTTTCGGACGAGCGGGTCTAAATGGGCCTTTCAATGGACCCATTGAAATTTTAACTGAGTAAAAAGTAAAAAAATTGAGGTTTTGCAATATAATTGTGTTGAAAAGATCCTAATCAATTACATGAACTCCTAAAATTTGATTAAAACTTGTTTTGCAGTCCTTTTTGTAGAGGTTCCGGACGAGCGGGTCGAAATGGGCCTTTCAATGGACTCGCTGGAATTTTAAATGAGTAAAAAGTATAAAAATTGAAGTTTTTCAATATAATTGTGTTGAAAAGCTCCTAATCAATTATTTGAACTCCTAAAATTTGATCAAAACTTGTTTTGCGGTCCTTTATGTAGAGGTTTCGGACGTGCGAGTCTAAATGGGCCTTTCAATGGACCCGTTGGAATTTTAACTGAGTAAAATGTATAAAAATTGAAGTTTTGCAATATAATTGTGTTAAAAAGATACTAATCATTTATTTGAACTCCTAAAATTTGATTAGAACTTTTTTTACGGTCCTTTTTGTATCAGTTTCGGACGAGCAGGTCTAAATGGGCCTTACAATGGACCCGTTCGAATTTTAACTGGGTAAAAAGTACAGAAATTGAGGTTTTGCAATATAATTGTGTTGAAAAGCTCCTAATCAATTATATGAACTCCTAAATTTTGATTAAAACATGTTTTGCGGTCCTTTTTGTAGAGCTTTTGGACGAGCAGGTCTAAATGGGCCTTTCAATGGACCTGTTGGAATTTTAACTGAGTAAAAAGTACAGAATTTGAGGTTTTGCAGTATAATTGTGTTGAAAAGCTCCTAATCAATTATTTGAACTCCTAAAATTTGATTAAAACTTGTTTTACGGTCCTTTTTGTCGAGGTTTCGAACGAGCAGGTCTAAATGGGCCTTACAATGGACCCGTTGGAATTTTAACTGTGTAAAAAGTACAGAAATTTAGGTTTTTCAATATAATTGTGTTGAAAAGCTCCTAATCAATTACATGAACTCCTAAAATTTGATTAAAACTTGTTTTGCAGTCCTTTTGTAGAGGTTTCGGACGAGCAGGTAGAAATGGGCCTTTCAATGGACCCGTTGGAATTTTAACTGAGTAAAAAGTACAGAAATTAAGGTTTTGCAATATAATTGTGTTGAAAAGCTCCTAATCAATTATTTGAACTCCTAAAATTTGATTAAAACTTGTTTTGCGGTCCTTTTTGTAGAGGTTTCGGACGAGCAGGTCTAAATGGGCCTTTCAATGGACCCATAGGAATTTTAACTAAGTAAAAAGTACAGAATTTGAGGTTTTGCAATATAATTGTGTTTAGAATCTCCATATCAATTACATAATCTCCTAAAATTTGATTAAAACTATTTTAGGGAACTTTTTGTAGAGGTTCCGCACGAGCATGTCTAATTGGGCCTTTCAATGGACCCATTAAAATTTTAACTAAGTAAAAATTACAGAAATTGAGGTTTTGCAAAATAATTGTGTTGAAAAGCTCCTAATCAATTATTTGAACTCCTAAAATTTGATCAATACTTGTTTTGCGGTCCTTTTTGTCGAGGTTTCGGACGAGCAGGTCTAAATGGGCCTTTCAATGGACCCGTTGGAATTTTAACTGAGTAAAAAGTACAGAAATTTAGGTTTTGCAATATAATTGTGTTGAAAAGCTCCTAATCAATTACATAAACTCCTAAAATTTGAATACAACTTGTTTTGCAGTCCTTTTTGTATCGGTTTCGGACGAGCGGGACGAAATGGGCCTTTCAATGGACCCGTTGGAATTTTAACTGAGTAAAAAGTACATAAATTGAGGTTTTTCAATATAATTGTGTTGAAAAGCTGCTAATCAATTATTTGAACTCCTATAATTTGATTAAAACTTGTTTTGCGGTCCTTTTTGTCGAGGTTTCAGACGAGCAGGTCTAAATGGGCCTTTCAATGGACCCGTTGGAATTTTAACTGAGTAAAAAGTACAGAAATTGAGGTTTTGCAATATAATTGGGTTGAAAAGCTCCTAATCAATTACATGAACTACCAAAATTTGATTAAAACTTGTTTTGCAGTCCTTTTTGTAGAGGTTTCGGACGAGCGGGTCGAAATGGGCCTTTCAATGGACCCGTTGGAATTTTAACTGAGTAAAAAGTACATAAATTTAGGTTTTGCAATATAATTGTGTTGAAAAGATCCTAATCAATTACATAAACTCCTAAAATTTGAATACAACTTGTTTTGCGATCCTTTTTGTATCGGTATCGGACGAGCGGGACGAAATGTGCCTTTCAATGGACCCGTTAGAATTTTAACTGAGTAAAAAGTACAGAAATTGAGGTTTTTCAATATAATTGTGTTGAAAAGCTGCTAATCAATTATTTGAACTCCTAAAATTTGATTAAAACTTGTTTTGCGGTTCTTTTTGTCGAGGTTCCGGACGAGCAGGTCTAAATGGGCCTTTCAATGGACCCGTTGGAATTTAAACTGAGTAAAAAGTACAGAAATGGAGGTTTTGCAATATAATTGTGTTGAAAATCTCCTAATCAATTACATGATCTCCTAAAATTTGATTAAAACTAGTTTTGCGGCCCTTTTTGTTGAGGTTCCAGACGAGCATGTCTAAATGGGCCTTTCAATGGACCTGTTAGAATTTTACCTGAGTAGAAAGTATAAAAATTGAGGTTTTGCAATATAATTATTGAAAAGCTCATAATCAATTATATGTACTCCTAAAATATGATCAAAACTTGTTTTGAGGTTTTTTATACAGAGGTTTCGGACGTGCGGGTCTAAATGGGCCTTTCAATGGACCCGTTGGAATTTTAACTGAGTAAAATGTATAAAAATTAAAGTTTTGCAATATAATTTTGTTGAAAAGCTCCTAATAATTTATTTGAACTCCTAAAATTTGATTAAAACTTTTTAGGGTCCTTTTTGTATTAGTTTCGAACGAGCAGGTCTAAATGGGCCTTACAATGGACCCGTTGGAATTTTAACTGAGTAAAAAGTACATATATTGAGGGTTTGCAATATAATTGTGTTGAAAAGCTCATAATCAATTATATGAAATCCTAAGTTTTGATTAAAACTTGTTTTGCGGTCCTTTTTGTCGAGGTTTCGGACGAGCAAGTCTAAATGGGCCTTTCAATGGACCCGTTGGAATTTTAACTGACTAAAAAGTATAGAAATTGAGGTTTTGCAATATAATTGTGTTGAAAAGCTCATAATCAATTACATGAACTCCTAAAATTTGACTAAAACTTGTTATGTAGTTCTTTTTGTAGAGGTTTCGGACGAGCGAGTCGAAATGGGCCTTTCAATGAACCCGTTGGAATTTTAACTGAGTAAAAAGTATAAAAATTGAGGTTTTGCAATATAATTGTCTTGAAAATCTACTAATCAATTATTTGTACTCCTAAAATATTATCAAAACTTGTTTTGAGGTCCTTTATAAAGAGGTTTCGGACGTGCGGGTATAAATGGTCCTTTCAATGGACCCGTTGGAATTTTAACTGAGTAAAATGTATAAAAATTGAAGTTTTGCAATATAATTGTGTTGAAAATCTCCTAATAATTTATTTGAAATCCTTAATTTTGATTAAAACCTTTTTGCGGTCCTTTTTGTACTAGTTTCGGACGAGTAGGTCTAAATGGGCCTAACAATGGACCCGTTGGAATTTTAATTGAGTAAAAAGTACAGAAATTGTGGTTTTGCAATATAATTGTGTTGAAAAGCTCCTAATAAATTATTTGAACTCCTAAAATTTGATTTAAACTTGTTTTGCGGTCCTTTTGTCGAGGTTTCGGACGAGCTGGTCTAAATGGGCCTTACAATGGACCCGTTGGAATTTTAACTGAGTAAAAAGTACAGAAATTGAGGTTTTGCAATATAATTGTGTTGAAAAGCTCCTAATCAATTATATGAACTCCTAAATTTTTATTAAAACTTGTTTTGCGGTCCTTTTTGTCTAGGTTTCGGACGAGCATGTCTAAATGGGCCTTTCAATGGACCCGTTGGAATTTTAACTGACTAAAAAGTACAGAAATTGAGGTTTTGCAATATAATTGTGTTGAAAAGCTCCAAATCAATTATATGAACTCCTAAATTTTGATTAAAACGTGTTTTGCAGTCCTTTTTGTTGAGGTTTCGGACGAGCAAGTTTAAATGTGCCTCTCAATGGACCCGTTGGAATTTTAACTGACTAAAAAGTATAGAAATTGAGGTTTTCCAATATAATTGTGTTGAAAAGCTCCTAATCAATTACATGAACTCCTAAAATTTGATTAAAACATGTTTTGCAGTCCTTTTTGTAGAGGTTTCGGACGAGCGGGTCGAAATGGGCCTTTCAATGGACTCGTTGGAATTTTAACTGAGTAAAAAGTATAAAAATTGAGGTTTCTCAATATAATTGTGTTGAAAAGCTCCTAATAAATTATTTGTACTCCTAAAATTTGATCAAAACTTGTTTTGCGGTCCTTTATGTAGAGGTTTCGGACGCGCGTGTCTAAATGGGTCTTTCAATGGACCCGTTGGAATTTTAACTGAGAAAAATGTATAAAAGTTGAAGTTTTGCAATATAATTGTGTTGAAAAGATCCTAATAATTTATTTGAACTCCTAAATTTTGATTAAAACCTTTTTTACGGTCCTTTTGTATCAGTTTCGAACGAGCAGGTCTAAATGGGCCTTACAATGGACCCGTTGGAATTTTAACTGACTAAAAAGTATAGAAATTGAGGTTTTGCAATATAATTGTGATGAAAAGCTCCTAATCAACTATATGAACTCCTAAAATTTGATTAAAACTTGTTTTGCGGTCCTTTTTGTCTAGGTTTCGGACGAGCAAGTCTAAATGGGCCTTTCAATGGACCCGTTGGAATTTTAACTGACTAAAAAGTATAGAAATTGAGGTTTTGCAATATTATTGTGTTGAAAAGCTCCTCATCAATTACATGAACTCCTAAAATTTGACTAAAACTTGTTTTGCAGTCCTTTTTTAGAGGTTTCGGACTAGCGGGTCGAAATGGGCCTTTCAATGGACCCGTTGGAATTTTAACTGAGTAAAAAGTATAAAAATTGAGGTTTTGCAATATAATTGTCTTGAAAATCTACTAATCAATTATTTGTACTCCTAAGATTTGATTAAAACTTGTTTTGCGGTACTTTTTGTAGAGGTTTCGGACGAGCAGGTCTAAATGGGCCTTTCAATGGACCTGTTGGAATTTTAACTGAGTAAAAAGTACAGAATTTGAGGTTTTTTAGTATAATTGTGTTGAAAAGCTCCTAATCAATTATTTGAACTCCTAAAATTTGATTAAAACTTGTTTTACGGTCCTTTTTGTCGAGGTTTCGGACGAGCAGGTCTAAATGGGCCTTTCAATGGACCCGTTGGAATTTAACTGATTAAAAAGTACATAAATTGAGGTTTTGCAATATAATTGTGTTGAAAAGCTCCTAATAAATTATTTGAACTCCTAAAATTTGATTAAAACTTGTTTTGCGGTCCTTTTTGTAGAGGTTTCGAACGAGCAGGTCTAAATGGGCCTTTCAATGGACCTGTTGGAATTTTAACTGAGTAAAAAGTACAGAATTTAAGGTTTTGCAGTATAATTGTGTTGAAAAGCTCCTAATCAATTATTTGAACTCCTAAAATTTGATTAAAACTTGTTTTACGGTCCTTTTTGTCGAGGTTTTGAACGAGCTGGTCAAAATGGGCCTTACAATGGACCCGTTGGAATTTTAACTGTGTAAAAAGTACAGAAATTTAGGTTTTGCAATATAATTATGTTGAAAAGCTCCTAATCAATTACATGAACTCCTAAAATTTGATTAAAACTTGTTTTGCAGTCCTTTGTAGAGGTTTCGGACGAGCGGGTAGAAATGGGCCTTTTAATGGACCCGTTGGAATTTTAACTGAGTAAAAAGTACAGAAATTGAGTTTTTGCAATATAATTGTGTTGAAAAGCTCCTAATCAATTATTTGAACTCCTATAATTTGATTAAAACTTGTTTTGCGGTCCTTTTTGTAGAGGTTTCGGACGAGCAGGTCTAAATGGGCCTTTCAATGGACCCGTTGGAATTTTAACTGAGTAAAAAGTACAGAAATTTAGGTTTTGCAATATAATTGTGTTGAAAAGCTCCTAATCAATTACATAAACTCCTAAAATTTGAATACAACTTGTTTTGCAGTCCTTTTGTATCGGTTTCGGACGAGCGGGACGAAATGGGCCTTTCAATGGACCCGTTGGAATTTTAACTGAGTAAAAAGTACAGAAATTGAGGTTTTTCAATATAATTGTGTTGAAAAGCTCCTAATCAATTATTTGAACTCCTATAATTTGATTAAAACTTGTTTGCTGTCCTTTTTGTCGAGGTTTCAGACGAGCGGGTCTAAATGGGCCTTTCAATGGACCCGTTGGATTTTTAATTGAGTAAAAAGTACAGAAATTGAGGTTTTGCAATATAATTGGGTTGAAAAGCTCCTAATCAATTACATGAACTCCTGAAATTTGATTAAAACTTGTTTTGCAGTCCATTTTGTAGAGGTTTCGGACGAGCGGGTCGAAATGGGCCTTTCAATGGACCCGTTGGAATTTTAACTGAGTAAAAAGTACAGAAATTTAGGTTTTGCAATATAATTATGTTGAAAAGCTCCTAATCAATTACATAAACTCCTAAAATTTGAATACAACTTGTTTTGCGGTCCTTTTTGTATCGATTTCGGACGAGCGGGACGAAATGTGCCTTTCAATGAACCCATTAGAATTTTAACTGAGTAAAAAGTACAGAAATTGAGGTTTTTCAATATAATTGTGTTGAAAAGTTGCTAATCAATTATTTGAACTCCTAAAATTTTATTAAAACTTGTTTTGCGGTCCTTTTTGTCGAGGTTCCGGACGAGCATGTCTAAATGGGCCTTTCAATGGACCTTTGGAATTTTAACTGAGTAAAATGTATAAAAATTAAAGTTTTGCAATATAATTTTGTTGAAAAGCTCCTAATAATTTATTTGAACTCCTAAAATTTGATTAAAACTTTTTAGGGTCCTTTTTGTATCAGTTTCGAACGAGTAGGTCTAAATGGGCCTTACAATGGACCCGTTGGAATTTTAACTGAGTAAAAAGTACAGAAATTGAGGTTTTGCAATATTGTTGTGTTGAAAAGCTCCTAATCAATTATATGAACTCCTAAGTTTTGATTAAAACTTGTTTTGCGGTCCTTTTTGTCGAGGTTTCGGACGAGCAAGTCTAAATGGGCCTTTCAATGGACCCGTTGGAAATTTCACAGACTAAAAAGTATAGAAATTGAGGTTTTGCAATATAATTGTGTTGAAAAGCTCATAATCAATTACATGATCTCCTAAAATTTGACTAAAACTTGTTTTGCAGTCCTTTATAAAGAGGTTTCGGACGTGCGGGTGGAAATGGGCCTTTCAATGGACCCATTGGAATTTTAACTGAGTAAAATGTATAAAAATTGAAGTTTTGAATAATAATTGTGTTGAAAATCTCCTAATCATATATTTGAAATCCTTAATTTTGATTAAAACCTCTTTACAGTCCTTTTTGTACCGGTTTCGGACGAGCAGGTCTAAATGGGCCTAACAATGGACCCGTTGGAATTTTAATTGAGTAAAAAGTACAGAAATTGTGGTTTTGCAATATAATATTGTTGAAAAGCTCCTAATAAATTATTTGAAGTCCTAAAATTTGATTTAAACATGTTTTGCGGTCCTTTTGTCGAGGTTTCGGACGAGCTGGTCTAAATAGGCCTCTCAATGGACCCGTTGGAATTTTAACTGACTAAAAAGTATAGAAATTGAGGTTTTCCAATATAATTGTGTTGAAAAGCTCCTAATCAATTACATGAACTCCTAAAATTTGATTAAAACTTGTTTTGTAGTCCTTTTTGTAGAGGTTTCGGACGAGCGGGTCGAAATGGGCCTTTCAATGTACCCGTTGGAATTTTAACTGAGTAAAAAGTACAGAAATTGAGGTTTTGCAATATAATTGTGTTGAAAAGCTCCTAATCAATTACATGAACTCCTAAGATTTGATTAAAACTTGTTTTGTAGTCCTTTTTGTAGAGGTTTCGGACGAGCGGGTCGAAATGGGCCTTTCAATGGTCCCGTTGAAATTTTAACTGAGTAAAAAGTACTTAAATTGAGGTTTTGCAATATAAGTGTGTTGAAAATCTCATAATCAATTATTTTCACTCCTAAAATATGATCAAAACTTGTTTTGCGGTCCTCTCTGTAGAGGTTTCGGACGAGCGGGTCGAAATGGGCCTTTCAGTGGACCCGTTGGAATTTTAACTGAGTAAAATGTATAAAAATTGAGGTTTTGCAATATAATTGTGTTGAAAATCTCCTAATCATTTATTTGGACTCCTAATATTTGAATACAACTTTTTTGCGGTCCTTTTTGTATCAGTTTCGGACGAGCATGTCTAAATGGGCCTTACAATGGACCCGTTGGAATTTTAACTGAGTAAAAATTACATAAATTGAGGTTTTGCAATATGATTGTGTTCAAAAGCTCCTAATAAAGTATTTGAACTCCTAAAATTTGATTAAAACTTGTTTTGCGGTCCTTTTTGTCGAGGTTTCGTACGAGCGGGTCGAAATGAGCCTTTCAATGGACCCGTTGGAAATTTAACTGAGTAAAAATTATAAAAATTGAGGTTTTGCAATATAATTCTGTTGAAAATCTCTTAATCAATTATTTGTACTCCTAAAATATGATCAAAACTTGTTTTGCGGTCTTTTATGTAGAGGTTTCCGACGTGCGGGTCTAAATGGGCCTTTTAGTGGACCCGCTGGAATTTTAACTGAGTTAAATGTATAAAAATTAAAGTTTTGCAATATAATTATGTTGAAAAGCTCCTAATCATTTATTTGAACTCCTAAAATTTGTTAAAAACTTTTTTGCGGACCTTTTTGTATCGGTTTTGGACGAGCAGGTCTAAATGGGCCTTACAATGGACCCGTTGGAATTTTAACTGAGTAAAAAGTACTGAAATTGAGGTTTTGCAATATAATTGTGTTGAAAAGCTCCTAATCAATTATTTGAACTCCTAAAATTTGATTAAAACTTGTTTTGCGGTCCTTTTTGTCGAGGTTTCGGACGAGCAAGTCTAAATGGGCCTTTCAATGGACCCGTTGGAATTTTAACTAAGTAAAAAGTACAAAAATTGAGGTTTTACAATATAAATATTTTGAAAAGCTCCTAATCAATTACATGAACTCCTAAAATTTGATTAAACCTTGTTTTGCAGTCCTTTTTGTAGAGGTTTCGGACGAGCGGGTCGAAATGGGCCTTTCAATGGACCCGTTGGAATTTTAACTGAGTAAAAAGTACAGAAATTTAGGTTTTGCAATATAATTGTGTTGAAAAGCTCCTAATCAATTACATGAACTCCTAAATTTTTATTAAAACTTGTTTTACAGTCCTTTTTGTAGAGGTTTCGGACGAGCGGGTCCATATGGGCCTTTCAATGGACCCGTTGGAATTTTAACTGAGTAAAAAGTACAGAAATTGACGTTTTGTAATATGATTGTGTTCAAAAGCTCCTAATAAATTATTTGAACTCCTAAAATTTGATTAAAACATGTTTTGCGATCCTTTTTGTCGAGGTTTCGGACGAGCATGTCTAAATAGGCCTTTAAATGGACCCGTTGGAATTTTAACTGAGTAAATAGTACAGAAATTGAGGTTTTGCAATATAATTGTGTTGAAAAGCTCCTAATCAATTATATGAACTCCTAAATTTTGATTAAAACTTGTTTTGCAGTCCTTTTTGTAGAGGTTTCGTACGAGCGGGTCGAAATGAGCCTCTCAATGGACCCGTTGGAAATTTAACTGAGTAAAAAGTATAAAAATTGAGGTTTTGCAATATAATTCTGTTGAAAAGCTCTTAATCAATTATTTGTACTCTTAAAATATGATCAAAACTTGTTTTGCGGTCCTTTATGTAGAGGTTTCCAACGTGCGGGTCTAAATGGGCCTTTCAGTGGACTCGTTGGAATTTTAACTGAGTTAAATGTATAAAAATTAAAGTTTTGCAATATAATTATGTTGAAAAGCTCCTAATCATTTATTTGAACTCCTAAAATTTGTTTACAACTTGTTTTTCGGTCCTTTTTGTCGAGGTTTCGGACGAGCAAGTCTAAATGGGCCTTTCAATGGACCCGTTGGAATATTAACTGAGTAAAAAGTACAAAAATTGAGTTTTTGCAGTATAATTATTTTGAAAAGCTCCTAATCAATTACATGAACTCCTAAAATTTGATTAAAACTTGTTTTGCAGTCCTTTTTATAGAGGTTTCGGACGAGCGGGTCGAAATGGGCCTTTTAATGGACCCGTTGGAATTTTAACTGAGTAAAAAGTACAGAAATTGAGGTTTTGCAATATAATTGTGTTGAAAAGCTCCTAATCAATTACATGAACTCCTAAAATTTGATTAAAACTTGTTTTGCAGTCCTTTTTATAGAGGTTTCGGACGAGCGGGTCGAAATGGGCCTTTTAATGGACCCGTTGGAATTTTAACTGAGTAAAATGTAAAGAAATTGAGGTTTTGCAATATAATTGTGTTGAAAGGCTCCTAATCAATTACATGAACTCCTAAAATTTGATTAAAACTAGTTTTGCAGTCCTTTTTGTAGAGGTTTCGGACGAGCGGGTCGATACGGGCCTTTCAATGGACCCGTTGGAATTTTAACTGAGTAAAAAGTACAGAAATCAAGGTTTTGCAATATAATTGTGTTGAAAAGCTCCTAATCAATTTTTGAACTCCAAATATTTGAATAAAACATTTTTGCGGTCCTTTTTGTAGAGTTTTCGGACGAGCAGGTCTAAATGGGCCTAACAATTGGCCCATTGGAATTTTAACTGAGTAAAAAGTATAAAATTGAGGTTTTTCAATATAATTGTGTTGAAAAGCTCCTAATCAATTATTTGAACTCCTAAAATTTGATTAAAACAATTTTTGCGGTCCTTTTTGTCGAGGTTTAGGACGAGCAGGTCTAAATGGGCCTTTCAATGGACCCCTTAGAATTTTAACTGAGTAAAAAGTACAGAAATTGAGGTTTTGCAATACAATTGTGTTGAAAAGCTCCTAACCAATTACATGAACTCCTAAAATTTGATTAAAACTTTTTTTGTGGTCCTTTTTGTAGAGGTTTCGGACGAGCGGTTCGAAATGGGCCTTTTAATGGACCCGTTGAAATTTTAACTGAGTAAAAAGTACAGAAATTGAGGTTTTGCAATAGAATTGTGTTGAAAAGCTCCTAATCAATTACACGAACTCCTACAATTTGATTAAAACTTGTTTTGCAGACCTTTTTGTAGAGGTTTCGGACGAGCGGGTCGAAATGGGCCTTTCAATGGATCCGTTGGAATTTTAACTGAGTAAAAAGTACAGAAATTGAGGTTTTGCAATATAATTGTGTTGAAAAGCTCCTAATCAATTACATGAACTCCTAAAATTTGATTAATACTTGTTTTTCAATCCTTTTTGTAGAGGTTTCGAACGAGCGGGTCGAAATGGGCCTTTTAATGGACCCGTTGGAATTTTAACTGAGTAAAAAGTACAGAAATTGAGGTTTTGCAATATAATTGTGTTGAAAAGCTCCGAATCAATTATTTGAACTCCTAAAATTTGATTAAAACTTGTTTTGCAGTCCTTTTTGTAGAGGTTTCGGACGAGCAGGTCTAAATGGGCCTTTCAATGGACATGTTGGAAATTTAACTGAGTAAAATGTAAAGAAATTGAGGTTTTGCAATATAATTGTGTTGAAAAGCTCCTAATCAATTATTTGAACTCCTAAAATTTGATTAAAACTTGTTTTGCAGACCTTTTTGTAGAGGTTTGGGACGAGCAGGTCTAAATGGGCCTTTCAATGGACCCGTTGGAAATTTAACTGAGTAAAATGTAAAGAAATTGAGGTTTTGCGATATAATTGTGTTGAAAGGCTCCTAATAAATTACATGAACTCCTAAAATTTGATTAAAACTTGTTTTGCAGTCCTTTTTGTAGAGGTTTCGGACGAGCGGGTCGATATGGGCCTTTCAATGGACCTGTTGGAATTTTAACTGAGTAAAAAGTACAAAAATTGAGTTTTTGCAATATAATTGTGTTAAAAAGCTCCTAATCAATTATTTGAACTCCTAATATTTCAATAAAACATTTTTGCGGTCCTTTTTGTAGAGGTTTCGGACGAGCAGGTCTAAATGGGCCTTTCAATGGGCCCGTTGGAATTTTAACTGAGTAAAAAGTATAAAATTGAGGTTTTTCAATATAATTGTGTTGAAAAGATCCTAATAAATTATTTGAACTCCTAAAATTTGATTAAAACAAATTTTGCGGTCCTTTTTGTCGAGTTTTCAAACGAGCAGGTCTAAATGGGCCTTTCAATGGACCCGTTAGAATTTTAACTGAGTAAAAAGTACAGAAATTGATGTTTTGCAATACAATTGTGTTGAAAAGCTCCTAACCAATTACATGAACTCCTAAAATTTAATTAAAATTTTTTGTGGTCCTTTTTGTAGAGGTTTCGGACGAGTGGGTCTAAATGGGCCTTTCAATGGACCCGTTGAAATTTTAACTGAGTAAAAAGTACAGAAATTGAGGTTTTGCAATATAATTGTGTTGAAAAGCTCCTAATCAATTATTTGAACTCCTAAAATTTGATTAAAACTTGTTTTGTAGTCCTTTTTGTAGAGGTTTCGGACGAGCAGGTCTAAATGGGCCTTTCAATGGACCTGTTGGAAATTTAACTGAGTAAAATGTAAAGAAATTGAGGTTTTGCAATATAATTGTGTTGAAAAGCTCCTAATCAATTATTTGAACTCCTAAAATTTGATTAAAACTTGTTTTGCAGTCCTTTTTGTAGAGGTTTGGGACGAGCAGGTCTAAATGGGCCTTTCAATGGACCCGTTGGAAATTTAACTGAGTAAAATGTAAAGAAATTGAGGTTTTGCAATATAATTGTGTTGAAAGGCTCCTAATAAATTACATGAACTCCTAAAATTTGATTAAAACTTGTTTTGCAGTCCTTTTTGTAGAGGTTTCGGACGAGCGGGTCGATATGGGCCTTTCAATGGACCTGTTGGAATTTTAACTGAGTAAAAAGTACAAAAATTGAGTTTTTGCAATATAATTGTGTTAAAAAGCTCCTAATCAATTATTTGAACTCCTAATATTTGAATAAAACATTTTTGCGGTCCTTTTTGTAGAGGTTTCGGACGAGCAGGTCTAAATGGGCCTTTCAATGGGCCCGTTGGAATTTTAACTGAGTAAAAAGTATAAAATTGAGGTTTTTCAATATAATTGTGTTGAAAAGCTCCTAATAAATTATTTGAACTCCTAAAATTTGATTAAAACAAATTTTGCGGTCCTTTTTGTCGAGTGTTCAAACGAGCAGGTCTAAATGGGCCTTTCAATGGACCCGTTAGAATTTTAACTGAGTAAAAAGTACAGAAATTGAGGTTTTGCAATACAATTGTGTTGAAAAGCTCCTAACCAATTACATGAACTCCTAAAATTTGATTAAAATTTTTTTGTGGTCCTTTTTGTAGAGGTTTCGGACGAGCGGGTCTAAATGGGCCTTTCAATGGACCCGTTGAAATTTTAACTGAGTTAAAAGTACAAAAATTGAGGTTTTGCAATATAATTGTGTTGAAAAGCTCCTAATCAATTACACGAACTCCTAAAATTTGATTAAAACTTGTTTTGCAGACCTTTTTGTAGAGGTTTCGGATGAGCGGGTCGAAATGGGCCTTTCAATGGATCCGTTGGAATTTTAACTGAGTAAAAAGTACAGAAATTTAGGTTTTGCAATATAATTGTGTTGAAAAGCTCCTAATCAATTACATGAACTCCTAAAATTTGATTAAAACTTGTTTTTCAATCCTTTTTGTAGAGGTTTCGAACGAGCGGGTCGATACGGGCCTTTCAATGGACCCGTTGGAATTTTAACTGAGTAAAAAGTACAGAAATCGAGGTTTTGCAATACAATTATGTTGAAAAGCTCCTAATCAATTATTTGAACTCCTAATATTTGAATAAAACATTTTTGCGGTCCTTTTTGTAGAGGTTTCGGACGAGCGGGTCTAAATGGGCCTTACAATGGGCCCGTTGGAATTTTAACTGAGTAAAAAGTATAAAATTGAGGTTTTTCAATATAATTGTGTTGAAAAGATCCTAATAAATTATTTAAACTCCTAAAATTTGATTAAAACAAATTTTGCGGTCCTTTTTGTCGAGTTTTCAAACGAGCAGGTCTAAATGGGCCTTTCAATGGACCCGTTAGAATTTTAACTGAGTAAAAAGTACAGAAATTGAGGTTTTGCAATACAATTGTGTTGAAAAGCTCCTAACCAATTACATGAACTCCTAAAATTTGATTAAAATTTTTTTGTGGTCCTTTTTGTAGAGGTTTCGGACTAACGGGTCTAAATGGGCCTTTCAATGGACCCGTTGAAATTTTAACTGAGTTAAAAGTACATAAATTGAGGTTTTGCAATATAATTGTGTTGAAAAGCTCCTAATAAATTACACGAACTCCTAAAATTTGATTAAAACTTGTTTTGCAGACCTTTTTGTAGAGGTTTCGGACGAGCGGGTCGAAATGGGCCTTTCAATGGATCCGTTGGAATTTTAACTGAGTAAAAAGTACATAAATTTAGGTTTTGCAATATAATTGTGTTGAAAAGCTCCTAATCAATTACATGAACTCCTAAAGTTTGATTACAACTTGTTTTTCAATCCTTTTTGTAGAGGTTTCGAACGAGCGGGTCGAAATGGGCCTTTCAATGGATCCATTGGAATTTTAACTGAGTAAAAAGTACAGAAATTGAGGTTTTGCAAAATAATTGTGTTGAAAAGCTCCTAATCAATTACATGAACTCCTAAAATTTGATTAAAACTTGTTTTTCAATCCATTTTGTGGAGGTTTCGAACGAGCGGGTCAAAATGGGCCTTACAATGGACCTGTTGGAATTTTAACTGAGTAAAAAGTACAGAATTTGAGGTTTTGTAGTGTAATTGTATTGAAAAGCTCCTAATAAATTATTTGAACTCCTAAAATTTGATTAAAACTTGTTTTCCGGTCCTTTTTGTCGAGGTTTCAGACGAGCGGGTCTAAATGGGCCTTTCAATGGACCCGTTGGAATTTTAACTGAGTAAAAAGTACAGAAATTGAGGTTTTGCAATATAATTGTGTTTAAAAGCTCCTAATCAATTACATGAACTCCTATAATTTGATTAAAACTTGTTTTGCAGTCCTTTTTGTAGAGGTTTCGGACGAGCGGGTCGAAATGGGCCTTTCAATGTACCCGTTGGAATTTTAACTGAGTAAAAAGTACAGAAATTGAGGTTTTGCAATATAATTGTGTTGAAAAGCTCCTAATCAATTACATGAACTCCTAAAATTTGATTAAAACTTGTTTTGCAGTCCTTTTTGTAGAGGTTTCGGACGAGCGGGTCTAAATGGGCCTTTCAATGGACCCGTTGGAATTTTAACAGAGTAAAAAGTACAGAAATTGAGGTTTTGCAATATAATTGTGTTTAAAAGCTCATAATCAATTATTTGTACTCCTAAAATATGATCAAAACTTGTTTTGCAGTCCTTTCTGTAGAGGTTTCGGACGAGCGGGTCGAAATGGGCCTTTTAGTGGACCCGTTGGAATTTTAACTGAGTAAAATGTATAAAAATTGAGGTTTTGCAATATAATTGTGTTGAAAAGCTCCTAATCATTTATTTGAACTCCTAATATTTGAATACAACTTTTTTGCGGTCCTTTTTGTATCGGTTTCGGAGGAGCAGGTCTAAATGGGCCTTACAATGGACCCGTTGGAATTTTAACTGTGTAAAAAGTACAGAAATTGAGGTTTTGCAATATGATTGTGTTCAAAAGCTCCTAATAAATTATTTGAACTCCTAAAATTTGATTAAAACTTGTTTTGCGGTCCTTTTTGTCGAGGTTTCGGACGAGAATGTCTAAATAGGCCTTTCAATGGACCCGTTGGAATTTTAACTGAGTAAAAAGTACAGAAATTGAGGTTTTGCAATATAATTGTGTTGAAAAGCTCCTAATCAATTATATGAACTCCTATATTTTGTTTAAAACTTTTTTGCAGTCCTTTTTGTATCGGTTTTGGACGAGCAGGTCTAAATGGGCCTTACAATGGACCCGTTGGAATTTTAACTGAGAAAAAAGTACAGAAATTGAGGTTTTGCAATATAATTGTGTTGAAAAGCTCCTAATCAATTACATGAACTCCGAAAATTTGATTAAAACTTGTTTTTCAATCCTTTTTGTAGAGGTTTCGAACGAGTGGGTCGAAATGGGCCTTTCAATGGACCCGTTGGAATTTTAACTGAGTAAAAAGTACAGAAATTGAGTTTTTGCAATATAATTGTGTTGAAAAGCTCCTAATCAATTATTTGAACTCCTAAAATTTGATAAAAACTTGTTTTGCAGTCCTTTTTGTAGAGGTTTCGGACGAGCAGGTCTAAATGGGCTTTTCAATGGACCCGTTGGAAATTTAACTGAGTAAAATGTAAAGAAATTGAGGTTTTGCAATATAATTGTGTTGAAAAGCTCCAAATCAATTATTTGAACTTCTAAAGTTTGATTAAAACTTGTTTTGCAGTCCTTTTGTAGAGGTTTGGGACGAGCAGGTCTAAATGGGCCTTTCAATGGACCCGTTGGAAATTTAACTGAGTAAAATGTAAAGAAATTGAGGTTTTGCAATATAACTGTGTTGAAAAGCTCCTAATCAATTATTTGAACTCCTAAAATTTGATTAAAACTTGTTTTGCAGTCCTTTTTGTAGAGGTTTGGGACGAGCAGGTCTAAATGGGCCTTTCAATGGACCCGTTGGAAATTTAACTGAGTAAAATGTAAAGAAATTGAGGTTTTGCAATATAATTGTGTTGAAAGGCTCCTAATCAATTACATGAACTCCTAAAATTTGATTAAAACTAGTTTTGCAGTCCTTTTTGTAGAGGTTTTGGACGAGCGGGTCGATACGGGCCTTTCAATGGACCCGTTGGAATTTTAACTGAGTGAAAATTACAGAAATCGAGGTTTTCCAATATAATTGTGCTGAAAAGCTTCTTAATCAATTATTTGAACTCCTAAAATTTGATTAAAACTTGTTTTGCAGTCTTTTTTGTAGAGGTTTCAGACGAGCAGGTCTAAATGGGCCTTTCAATCGACCCGTTGGAAATTTAACTGAGTAAAATGTAAAGAAATTGAGATTTTACAATATAATTGTGTTGAAAAGCTCCTAATCAATTATTTGAACTCCTAAAATTTGATTAAAACTTGTTTTGCAGTCCTTTTGTAGAGGTTTGGGATGAGCAGGTCTAAATGGGCCTTTCAATGGACCCGTTGGAAATTTAACTGAGTAAAATGTAAAGAAATTGAGGTTTTGCAATATAATTGTGTTGAAAGGCTCCTAATCAATTACATGAACTCCTAAAATTTGATTAAAACTTGTTTTGCAGTCCTTTTTGTAAAGGTTTCGGACGAGCGGGTCGATACGGGCCTTTCAACGGACCCGTTGGAATTTTAACTGAGTAAAAAGTACAGAAATTGAGGTTTTGCAATACAATTATGTTGAAAAGCTCCTAATCAATTATTTGAACTCCTAATATTTGAATAAAACATTTTTGCGGTCCTTTTTGTAGAGGTTTCGGACGAGCAGGTCTAAATGGGCCTTACAATGGGCCCGTTGGAATTTTAACTGAGTAAAAAGTATAAAATTGAGGTTTTTCAATATAATTGTGTTGAAAAGCTCCTAATAAATTATTTGAACTCCTAAAATTCGATTAAAACAATTTTTGCGGTCCTTTTTGTCGAGTTTTCGGTCGAGCATGTCTAAATGGGCCTTTCAATGGACCCGTTAGAATTTGAACTGAGTAAAAAGTACAGAAATTGAGGTTTTGCAATACAATTGTGTTGAAAAGCTCCTAATCAATTACATGAACTCCTAAAATTTTATTAAAACTTTTTTTGTGGTCCTTTTTGTAGAGGTTTCGGACGAGCGGGTCTAAATGGGTCTTTCAATGGACCCGTTGAAATTTTAACTGAGTAAAAAGTATAAAAATTGAGGTTTTTCAATATAATTGGGTTGAAAAGCTCCTAATCAATTACATGAACTCCTAAAATTTGATTAAAACTTATTTTGCGGTCCTTTTTGTAGAGGTTTCGGACGAGCAAGTCCATATGGGCCTTTCAATGGACCCGTTGGAATTTTAACTAAGTAGAAACTACAAAAATTGAGGTTTTGCAATATAATTGTGTTGAAAATCTCCTAATCAATTACATGATCTCCTATAATTTGATTAAAACTTATTTTGCAGTCCTTTTTGCAGAGGCTTCGGACGAGCGGGTCGAAATGGGCCTTACAATGGAGCCGTTGGAATTTTAACTTAGTAAAAAGTATAGAAATTGAGGTTTTGAAATATAATTGTGTTGAAAAGCTCCTGATCAATTAATTGAACTCCTAAAATTTGATTAAAACTTGTTTTTTAATCCTTTTTGTAGAGGTTTCGAACGAGCGGGTCGAAATGGGCCTTACAATGGACCTGTTGGAATTTTAACTGAGTAAAAAGTACAGAATTTGAGGTTTTGTACTATAATTGTGTTGAAAAGCTCCTAATCAATTATTTGAACTCCTAAAATTTGATTAAAACTTGTTTTACGGTCCTTTTTGTCGAGGTTTCGGACGAGCAGGTCTAAATGGGCCTTTCAATGGACCCGTTGGAATTTTAACTGAGTAAAAAGTACAGAAATTGAGGTTTTGCAATATAATTGTGTTGAAAGGCTCCTAATCAATTACATGAACTACTAAAATTTGATTAAGACTTGTTTTGCAGTCCTTTTTGTAAAGGTTTCGGACGAGCGGGTCGATACGGGCCTTTCAATGGACCCGTTGGAATTTTAACTGAGTAAAAAGTACAGAAATTGAGGTTTTGCAATACAATTATGTTGAAAAGCTCCTAATAAAATATTTGAACTCCTAATATTTGAATAAAACTTATTTTGCAGTCCTTTTTGTAGAGGCTTCGGACGAGCGGGTCGAAATGGGCCTTACAATGGAGCCGTTGGAATTTTAACTTAGTAAAAAGTATAGAAATTGAGGTTTTGAAATATAATTGTGTTGAAAAGCTCCTGATCAATTAATTGAACTCCTAAAATTTGATTAAAACTTGTTTTTTAATCCTTTTTGTAGAGGTTTCGAACGAGCGGGTCGAAATGGGCCTTACAATGGACCTGTTGGAATTTTAACTGAGTAAAAAGTACAGAATTTGAGGTTTTGTACTATAATTGTGTTGAAAAGCTCCTAATCAATTATTTGAACTCCTAAAATTTGATTAAAACTTGTTTTACGGTCCTTTTTGTCGAGGTTTCGGACGAGCAGGTCTAAATGGGCCTTTCAATGGACCCGTTGGAATTTTAACTGAGTAAAAAGTACAGAAATTGAGGTTTTGCAATATAATTGTGTTGAAAGGCTCCTAATCAATTACATGAACTCCTAAAATTTGATTAAAACTTGTTTTGCAGTCCTTTTTGTAAAGGTTTCGGACGAGCGGGTCGATACGGGCCGTTCAATGGACCCGTTGGAATTTTAACTGAGTAAAAAGTACAGAAATTGAGGTTTTGCAATACAATTATGTTGAAAAGCTCCTAATAAAATATTTGAACTCCTAATATTTGAATAAAACATTTTTGCGGTCCTTTTTGTAGAGGTTTCGGACGAGCAGGTCTAAATAGGCCTTACAATGGGCCCGTTGGAATTTTAACTGAGTAAAAAGTATAAAATTGAGGTTTTTCAATATAATTGTGTTGAAAAGCTCCTAATAAATTATTTGAACTCCTAAAATTTGATTAAAACAATTTTTGCGGTCCTTTTTGTCGAGTTTTCGGACGAGCATGTCTAAATGGGCCTTTCAATGGACCATTAGAATTTTAACTGAGTAAAAAGTACAGAAATTGAGGTTTTGCAATACAATTGTGTTGAAAAGCTCCTAATCAATTACATGAACTCCTAAAATTTTATTAAAACTTTTTTTGTGGTCCTTTTTGTAGAGGTTTCGGACGAGCGGGTCTAAAGGGGTCTTTCAATGGACCCGTTGAAATTTTAACTGAGTAAAAAGTATAAAAATTGAGGTTTTTCAATATAATTGGGTTGAAAAGCTCCTAATCAATTACATGAACTCCTAAAATTTGATTAAAACTTATTTTGCAGTCCTTTTTGTAGAGGTTTCGGACGAGCAAGTCCAAATGGGCCTTTCAATGGACCTGTTGGAATTTTAACTAAGTAAAAACTACAAAAATTGAGGTTTTGCAATATAATTGTGTTGAAAATCTCCTAATCAATTACATGATCTCCTATAATTTGATTAAAACTTATTTTGCAGTCCTTTTTGCAGAGGCTTCGGACGAGCGGGTCGAAATGGGCCTTACAATGGAGCCGTTGGAATTTTAACTTAGTAAAAAGTACAGAAATTGAGGTTTTGAAATATAATTGTGTTGAAAAGCTCCTGATCAATTACATGAACTCCTAAAATTTGATTAAAACTTGTTTTTCAATCCTTTTTGTAGAGGTTTCGAACGAGCGGGTCGAAATGGGCCTTACAATGGACCTGTTGGAATTTTAACTGAGTAAAAAGTACAGAATTTGAGGTTTTGTACTATAATTGTGTTGAAAAGCTCCTAATCAATTATTTGAACTCCTAAAATTTGATTAAAACTTGTTTTACGGTCCTTTTGTCGAGGTTTCGGACGAGCAGGTCTAAATGGGCCTTTCAATGGACCCGTTGGAATTTTAACTGAGTAAAAAGTACAGAAATTGAGGTTTTGCAATATAATTGTGTTGAAAAGCTCCTAATCAATTACATGAACTCCTATAATTTGATTAAAACTTGTTTTTCAAACCTTTTTGTAGAGGTTTCGAACGAGCGGGTCGAAATGGGCCTTACAATGGACCTGTTGGAATTTTAACTGAGTAAAAAGTACATAATTTGAGGTTTTGTAGTATAATTGTGTTGAAAAGCTCCTAATAAATTATTTGAACTCCTAAATTTTGATTAAAACTTGTTTTGCGGTCCTTTTTGTCGAGGTTTCGGACGAGAATGTCTAAATAGGCCTTTCAATGGACCCGTTGGAATTTTAACTGAGTAAAAAGTACAGAAATTGAGGTTTTGCAATATAATTGTGTTGAAAAGCTCCTAATCAATTATATGAACTCCTAAATTTTGTTTAAAACTTTTTTGCGGTCCTTTTTGTATCGGTTTTGGACGAGCAGGTCTAAATGGGCCTTACAATGGACCCGTTGGAATTTTAACTGAGTAAAAAGTACAGAAATTGAGGTTTTGCAATATAATTGTGTTGAAAAGCTCTAATTAATTACATGAACTCCTAAAATTTGATTAAAACTTGTTTTTCAATCCTTTTTGTAGAGGTTTCGAACGAGCGGGTCGAAATGGGCCTTTCAATGGACCCGTTGGAATTTTAACTGAGTAAAAAGTACAGAAATTGAGGTTTTGCAATATAATTGTGTTGAAAAGCTCCTAACCAATTATATGAACTCCTAAATTTTGATTAAAACTTGTTTTGCAGTCCTTTTTGTAGAGGTTTCGTACGAGCGGGTCGAAATGAGCCTTTCAATGGACCCGTTGGAAATTTAACTGAGTAAAAAGTATAAAAAATGAGGTTTTGCAATATAATTCTGTTGAAAAGCTCTTAATCAATTATTTGTACTCCTAAAATATGATCAAAACTTGTTTTGCGGTCCTTTATGTAGAGGTTTCCGACGTGCGGGTCTAAATGGGCCTTTTAGTGGACCCGCTGGAATTTTAACTGAGTTAAATGAATAAAAATTAAAGTTTTGCAATATAATTATGTTGAAAAGCTCCTAATCATTTATTTTAACTCCTAAAATTTGTTTAAAACTTTTTTGCGGTCCTTTTTGTATCGGTTTTGGACGAGCAGGTCTAAATGGGCCTTTCAATGGACCGGTTGGAATTTTAACTGACTAAAAAGTAACGAAATCGAGGTTTTGCAATATAATTGTGTTGAAAAGCTCCTGATCAATTACATGAACTCCTAAAATTTGACTAAAACTTGTTTTGCAGTCCTTTTTGTAGAGGTTTCGGACGAGCGGGTTGAAATGGGCCTTTCAATGGACCCGTTGGAATTTAACTGATTAAAAAGTACATAAATTGAGGTTTTGCAATATAATTGTGTTGAAAAGCTCCTAATCTATTATTTGAACTCCGAAAATTTGATTAAAACTTGTTTTGCGGTCCTTTTTGTAGAGGTTTCGGACGAGCAGGTCTAAATGGGCCTTTCAATGGACCTGTTGGAATTTTAACTGAGTAAAAAGTACAGAATTTGAGGTTTTGTAGTATAATTGTGTTGAAAAGCTCCTAATCAATTATTTGAACTCCTAAAATTTGATTAAAACTTGTTTTACGGTCCTTTTTGTCGAGGTTTCGGACGAGCAGGTCTAAATGGGACTTTCAATGCACCCGTTGGAATTTTAACTGAGTAAAAAGTACAGAAATTGAGGTTTTGCAATATAATTGTGTTGAAAAGCTCCTAATCAATTACATGAACTCCTATAATTTGATTAAAACTTGTTTTTCAAACCTTTTTGTAGAGGTTTCGAACAAGCGGGTCGAAATGGGCCTTACAATGGACCCATTGGAATTTTAACTGAGTAAAAAGTACAGAAATGGAGGTTTTCCAATATAATTGTGTTGAAAAGCTCCTAATGAATTATTTGAACTCCTAAAATTTGATTAAAACTTGTTTTGCGGTCCTTTTTGTCGAGGTTTCGGACGAGCAGGTCTAAATGGGCCTTTCAATGGACCGGTTGGAAATTTAACTGAGTAAAATGTAAAGAAATTGAGGTTTTGCAATGTAATTGTGTTGAAAAGCTCCTAATCAATTACATGAACTCCTAAAATTTGATTAAAACTTGTTTTGCAGTCCTTTTTGTAGATGTTTTGGACGAGCGGGTCGATATGGGCCTTTCAATGGACCCGTTAGAATTTTAACTGAGTAAAAAGTACAGAAATCAAGGTTTTGCAATATAATTGTGTTGAAAGGCTCCTAATCAATTACATGAACTCCTAAAATTTGATTAAAACTTGTTTTGCAGACCTTTTTATCTAGGTTTCGGACGAGCAAGTCTAAATGGGCCTTTCAATGGACCCATTGGAATTTTAACTGAGTAAAAAGTATAGAAATTGAGGTTTTGTAATATAATTGTGTTGAAAAGCTCCTAATCAATTACATGAACTCCTAAGATTTGATTAAAACTTGTTTTGCAGTCCTTTTTGTAGAGGTTTCGGACGAGCGGGACGATATGGGCCTTTCAATGGACCCGTTGGAATTTTAACTGAGTAAAAAGTATAGAAATTGAGGTTTTGCAATATAATTGTGTTGAAAAGCTCCTGATCAATTACATGAACTCCTAAAATTTGATTAAAAGTTGTTTTGCAGTCCTTTTTGTAGAGGTTTCGGACGAGCGGGTCGATATGGGCCTTTCAATTGACCCGTTGGAATTTTTTTTTTTGAAAATCCTATTCTACTTCTACCTAGAGGGGGAGGGGAGAAAAATCTAGGTGAAGGCAATGCTCCTGAGGGGTCTTGAACCCGGGACCTAAGGGGAAGGGAGTGGAGCAGGTGAGCGTGCTCTGACCACCAGGCCATCATCGCATGCTCACCCGTTGGAATTTTAACTGAGTAAAGAGTACAAAAATCGAGGTTTTGCAATTTAATTGTGTTGAAAAGCTCATAATCAATTATTTAAACTCCTAATATTTGAATAAAACATTTTTGCGGTCCTTTTTGTAGAGGTTTCAGACGAGCGGGTCGAAATGGGCCTTTCAATGGACCCGTTGGAATTTTAACCGAGTAAAAAGTATAAAATTGAGGTTTTTCAATATAATTGTGTTGAAAAGCTCCTAATCAATTATTTGAACTCCTAAAATTTAATTAAAACAATTTTTGCGGTCCTTTTTATGGAGGCTTCGGACGAGCAGGTCTAAATGGGCCTTTCAATGGACCCGTTAGAATTTTAACTGAGTAAAAAGTACAGAAATTGAGTTTTTGCAATACAATTGTGTTGAAAAGCTCCTAATCAATTACATGAACTCCTAAAATTTGTTTAAAACTTTTTTTGTGGTCCTTTTTGTAGAGGTTTCGGACGAGCGGGTCTAAATGGGCCTTTCAATGGACCCGTTGAAATTTTAACTAAGCAAAAAGTACAGAAATTGAGGTTTTTCAATATAATTGTGTTGAAAAGCTCCTAATCAATTACATGAACACCTAAAATTTGATTAAAACTTGTTTTGCAGACCATTTTGTAGAGGTTTCGGACGAGCGGGTCGAAATGGGCCTTTCAATGGATCCGTTGGAATTTTAACTGAGTAAAAAGTACAGAAATTGAGGTTTTGCAATACAATTGTGTTGAAAAGCTCCTAATCAATTACATGAACTCCTAAAATTTGATTAAAACTTTTTGTGGTCCTTTTTGTAGAGGTTTCGAACGAGCTGGTCGAAATGGGCCTTACAATGGAGCCGTTGGAATTTTAACTGAGTAAAAAGTACAGAAATTGAGGTTTTGCAATATAATTGTGTTGAAAATCTCCTAATCAATTACATGATCTCCTAAAATTTGATTAAAACTTATTTTGCAGTCCTTTTTGTAGAGGCTTCGGACGAGCGGGTCGAAATGGGTCTTAGAATGTACCCGTTGGAATTTTAACTGAGTAAAAAGTACAGAAATTGAGGTTTTGCAATATAATTGTGTTGAAAAGCTCCTAATCAATTACATGAACTCCTAAAATTTGATTAAAACTTGTTTTTCAATCCTTTTTGTAGAGGTTTCGAACGAGCGGGTCGAAATGGGCCTTACAATGGACCCGTTGGAATTTTAACTGAGTAAAAAGTACAGAAATTGAGGTTTTGCAATATAATTGTGTTGAAAAGCTACTAATAAATTATTTGAACTCCTAAAATTTGATTAAAACTTGTTTTGCGGTCTTTTTTATCGAGGTTTCAGACGTGCAGGTCTAAATGGGCCTTTCAATGGACCCGTTGGATTTTTTTTTTGAAAATCCTATCCTACTTCTACCTAGAGGGGGAGGGGGAAAATCTAGGTGAAGGCAATGCTCCTGAGGGGTCTTGAACCCGGGACCTAAGGGGAAGGGAGTGGAGCAGGTGAGCGTGCTCTGACCACCAGGTCATCATCGCATGCTCACCCGTTGGAATTTTAACTAAGTAAAAAGTACAAAAATTGAGGTTTTGCAATATAATTGTGATGAAAAGCTCCTAATCAATTACATGAACTCCTAAATTTTGATTAAAACTTGTTTTGCAGACCAATTTGTAGAGGTTTCGGACGAGCGGGTCGAAATGGGCCTTTCAATGGATCCGTTGGAATTTTAACTGAGTAAAAAGTACAGAAATCGAGGTTTTGCAATATAATTGTGTTGAAAAGCTCCTAATCAATTTTTTGAACTCCTAATATTTGAATAAAACATTTTTGCGGTACTTTTTGTAGAGGTTTCGGACGAGCAGGTCTAAATGGGCCTAACAATGGGCCCGTTGGAATTTTAACTGAGTAAAAAGTATAAAATTGAGGTTTTTCAATATAATTGTGTTGAAAAGCTCATAATCAATTATTTGAACTCCTAAAATTTAATTAAAACAATTTTTGCGGTCCTTTTTGTGGAGGCTTCGGACGAGCAGGTCTAAATGGGCCTTTCAATGGACCCGTTAGAATTTTAACTGAGTAAAAAGTACAAAAATTGAGGTTTTGCAATACAATTGTGTTGAAAAGCTCCTAATCAATTACATGAACTCCTAAAATTTGATTAAAACTTTTTTTGTGGTCCTTTTTGTAGAGATTTCGGACGAGCGGGTCTAAATGGGCCTTTCAATGGACCCGTTGAAATTTTAACTGAGTAAAAAGTACAGAAATTGAGGTTTTGCAATATAATTGTGTTGAAAAGCTCCTAATCAATTACATGAACACCTAAAATTTGATTAAAACTTGTATTGCAGACCATTTTGTAGAGGTTTCGGACGAGCGGGTCGAGATGGGCCTTTCAATGGATCCGTTGGAATTTTAACTGAGTAAAAAGTACAGAAATTGAGGTTTTGCAATACAATTGTGTTGAAAAGCTCCTAATCAATTACATTAACTCCTAAAATTTGATTAAAACTTTTTTGTGGTCCTTTTTGTAGAGGTTTCGAACGAGCTGGTCGAAATGGGCCTTACAATGGAGCCGTTGGAATTTTAACTGAGTAAAAAGTACAGAAATTGAGGTTTTGCAATATAATTGTGTTGAAATTCTCCTAATCAATTACATGATCTCCTAAAATTTGATTAAAACTTATTTTGCAGTCCTTTTTGTAGAAGCTTCGGACGAGCGGGTCGAAATGGGCCTTACAATGCACCCGTTGGAATTTTAACTGAGTAAAAAGTACAGAAATTGAGGTTTTGCAATATAATTGTGTTGAAAAGCTCCTAATCAATTACATGAACTCCTAAAATTTGATTAAAACTTGTTTTTCAATCCTTTTTGTAGAGGTTTCGAACGAGCGGGTCGAAATGGGCCTTACAATGGACCCGTTGGAATTTTAACTGAGTAAAAAGTACAGAAATTGAGGTTTTGCAATATAATTCTGTTGAAAAGCTACTAATAAATTATTTGAACTCCTAAAATTTGATTAAAACAATTTTTGCGGTCCTTTTTGTCGAGGTTTCAGACGAGCAGATCTAAATGGGCCTTTCAATGGACCCGTTGGAATTTTAACTGAGTAAAAAGTACAGAAATCGAGGTTTTGCAATATAATTGTGTTGAAAAGCTCCTAATCAATATTTTGAACTCCTAATATTTGAATAAAACATTTTTGCGGTACTTTTTGTAGAGGTTTCGGACGAGCAGGTCTAAATGGGCCTAACAATGGGCCCGTTGGAATTTTAACTGAGTAAAAATTATAAAATTTAGGTTTTTCAATATAATTGTGTTGAAAAGTTCATAATCAATTATTTGAACTCCTAAAATTTAATTAAAACAATTTTTGCGGTCCTTATTGTGGAGGTTTCGGACGAGCAGGTCTAAATGGGCCTTTCAATGGACCCGTTAGAATTTTAACTGAGTAAAAAGTACAGAAATTGAGGTTTTGCAATACAATTGTGTTGAAAAGCTCCTAATCAATTACATGAACTCCAAAAATTTGATTAAAATTTTTTTTGTGGTCCTTTTTGTAGAGGTTTCGGACGAGCGGGTCTAAATGGGCCTTTCAATGGACCCGTTGAAATTTTAACTAAGTAAAAAGTAAAGAAATTGAGGTTTTGCAATATAATTGTGTTGAAAAGCTCCTAATCAATTACATGAACTCCTAAAATTTGATTAAAACTTGTTTTGCAGACCTTTTTGTAGAGGTTTCGGACCAGCGGGTCGAAATGGGCCTTTCAATGGATCCGTTGGAATTTTAACTGAGTAAAAAGTACAAAAATTGAGATTTTGCTATATAATTGTGTTGAAAAGCTCCTAATCAATTAATTGAACTCCTAAAATTTGATTAAAACTTGTTTTGCAGTTCTTTTTGTAGAGGTTTCGGACGAGCAGGTCTAAATGGGCCTTTCAATGGGCCCGTTGGAATTTTAACTGAGTAAAAATTATAAAATTGAGGTTTTTCAATATAATTGTGTTGAAAAGCTCCTAATCAATTATTTGAACTCCTAAAATTTGATTAAAACAATTTTTGCGGTCCTTTTTGTCGAGGTTTCGGACGAGCAGGTCTAAATGGGCCTTTCAATGGACACGTTAGAATTTTAACTGAGTAAAAAGTACTGAAATTGAGGTTTTGTAATACAATTGTGTTGAAAAGCTCCTAATCAATTATATGAACTCCTAATATTTGATTAAAACTTTTTTTGTGGTCCTTTTTGTAGAGGTTTCGGACGAGCGGGTCTAAATGGGCCTTTCAATGGACCCGTTGAAATTTTAACTGAGTAAAAAGTAAAGAAATTGAGGTTTTGCAAAATAATTGTGTTGAAAAGCTCCAAATCAATTACATGAACTCCTAAAATTTTATTAAAACTTGTTTTGCAGACCTTTTTGTAGAGGTTTCGGACGAGCGGGTCGAAATGGGCCTTTCAATGGATCCGTTGGAATTTTAACTGAATAAAAAGTACAGAAATTGAAGTTTTGCTATATAATTTTGTTGAAAAGCTTCTAATCAATTATTTGAACTCCTAAAATTTGATTAAAACTTGTTTTGCAGTCCTTTTTGTAGAGGTTTCGGACGAGCGGGTCGATATGGGCCTTTCAATGGACACGTTGGAATTTTAACTGAGTAAAAAGTACAGAAATCGAGGTTTTGCAATATAAATGTGTTGAAAATCTCCTAATCAATTATTTGAACTCCTAATATTTGATTAAAACATTTTTGCAATCCTTTTTGTAGAGGTTTCGGACGAGCGGGTCTAAACGGGCCTTTCAATGGACCCGTTGGAATTTTAACTGAGTAAAAAGTATAAAATTGATGTTTTTCAATATAATTGTGTTGAAAAGCTCCTAATCAATTACATGAACACCTAAAATTTGATTAAAACTTGTTTTGCAGACCATTTTGTAGAGGTTTCGGACGAGCGGGTCGAAATGGGCCTTTCAATGGATCCGTTGGAATTTTAACTGAGTAAAAAGTACAGAAATTGAGGTTTTGCAATACAATTGTGTTGAAAAGCTCCTAATCAATTACATGAACTCCTAAAATTTGATTAAAACTTTTTTGTGGTCCTTTTTGTAGAGGTTTCGAACGAGCTGGTCGAAATGGGCCTTACAATGGAGCCGTTGGAATTTTAACTGAGTAAAAAGTACAGAAATTGAGGTTTTGCAATATAATTGTGTTGAAAATCTCCTAATCAATTACATGATCTCCTAAAATTTGATTAAAACTTATTTTGCAGTCCTTTTTGTAGAGGCTTCGGACGAGCGGATCGAAATGGGCCTTACAATGCACCCGTTGGAATTTTAACTGAGTAAAAAGTACAGAAATTGAGGTTTTGCAATATAATCGTGTTGAAAAGCTCCTAATCAATTACATGAACTCCTAAAATTTGATTAAAACTTGTTTTTCAATCCTTTTTGTAGAGGTTTCGAACGAGCGGGTCGAAATGGGCCTTACAATGGACCCGTTGGAATTTTAACTGAGTAAAAAGTACAGAAAATGAGGTTTTGCAATATAATTGTGTTGAAAAGCTACTAATAAATTATTTGAACTCCTAAAATTTGATTAAAACTTGTTTTGCGGTCTTTTTTGTCGAGGTTTCAGACGAGCAGGTCTACATGGGCCTTTCAATGGACCCGTTGGATTTTTTTTTTGAAAATCCTATTCTACTTCTACCTAGAGGGGGAGGGGGAAAATCTAGGTGAAGGCAATGCTCCTGAGGGGTCTTGAACCCGGGACCTAAGGGGAAGGGAGTGGAGCAGGTTAGCGTGCTCTGACCACCAGGTCATCATCGCATGCTCACCCGTTGGAATTTTAACTAAGTAAAAAGTACAAAAATTGAGGTTTTGCAATATAATTGTGATGAAAAGCTCCTAATCAATTACATGAACTCCTAAAATTTGATTAAAACTTGTTTTGCAGACCAATTTGTAGAGGTTTCGGAATAGCGGGTCGAAATGGGCCTTTCAATGGATCCGTTGGAATTTTAACTGAGTAAAAAGTACAGAAATCGAGGTTTTGCAATATAATTGTGTTGAAAAGCTCCTAATCAATTTTTTGAACTCCTAATATTTGAATAAAACATTTTTGCGGTACTTTTTGTAGAGGTTTCAGACGAGCAGGTCTAAATGGGCCTAACAATGGGCCCGTTGGAATTTTAACTGAGTAAAAAGTATAAAATTGAGGTTTTTCAATATAATTGTGTTGAAAAGCTCATAATCAATTATTTGAACTCCTAAAATTTAATTAAAACAATTTTTGCGGTCCTTTTTGTGGAGGCTTCGGACGAGCAGGTCTAAATGGGTCTTTCAATGGACCCGTTAGAATTTTAACTGAGTAAAAAGTACAGAAATTGAGGTTTTGCAATACAATTGTGTTGAAAAGCTCCTAATCAATTACATGAACTCCTAAAATTTGATTAAAACTTTTTTGTGGTCTTTTTTGTAGAGATTTCGGACGAGCGGGTCTAAATGGGCCTTTCAATGGACCCGTTGAAATTTTAACTGAGTAAAAAGTACAGAAATTGAGGTTTTGCAATATAATTGTGTTGAAAAGCTCCTAATCAATTACATGAACACCTAAAATTTGATTAAAACTTGTTTTGCAGACCATTTTGTAGAGGTTTCAGACGAGCGGGTCGAAATGGGCCTTTCAATGGATCCGTTGGAATTTTAACTGAGTAAAAAGTACAGAAATTGAGGTTTTGCAATACAATTTTGTTGAAAAGCTCCTAATCAATTACATGAACTCCTAAAATTTGATTAAAACTTTTTTGTGGTCCTTTTTGTAGAGGTTTCGAACGAGCTGGTCGAAATGGGCCTTACAATGGAGCCGTTGGAATTTTAACTGAGTAAAAAGTACAGAAATTGAGGTTTTGCAATATAATTGTGTTGAAAATCTCCTAATCAATTACATGATCTCCTAAAATTTGATTAAAACTTATTTTGTAGTCCTTTTTGTAGAGGCTTCGGACGAGCGGGTCGAAATGGGCCTTACAATGCACCCGTTGGAATTTTAACTGAGTAAAAAGTACAGAAATTGAGGTTTTCGAATATAATTGTGTTGAAAAGCTCCTAATCAATTACATGAACTCCTAAAATTTGATTAAAACTTGTTTTTCAATCCTTTTTGTAGAGGTTTCGAACGAGCGGGTCGAAATGGGCCTTACAATGGACCCGTTGGAATTTTAACTGAGTAAAAAGTACAGAAATTGAGGTTTTGCAATATAATTGTGTTGAAAAGCTACTAATAAATTATTTGAACTCCTAAAATTTGATTAAAACTTGTTTTGCGGTCTTTTTTGTCGAGGTTTCAGACGAGCAGGTCTAAATGGGCCTTTCAATGGACCCGTTGGATTTTTTTTTTGAAAATCCTATTCTACTTCTACCTAGAGGGGGAGGGGGAAAATCTAGGTGAAGGCAATGCTCCTGAGGGGTCTTGAACCCGGGACCTAAGGGGAAGGGAGTGGAGCAGGTTAGCGTGCTCTGACCACCACGTCATCATCGCATGCTCACCCGTTGGAATTTTAACTAAGTAAAAAGTACAAAAATTGAGGTTTTGCAATATAATTGTGATGAAAAGCTCCTAATCAATTACATGAACTCCTAAAATTTGATTAAAACTTGTTTTGCAGACCAATTTGTAGAGGTTTCGGACGAGCGGGTCGAAATGGGCCTTTCAATGGATCCGTTGGAATTTTAACTGAGTAAAAAGTACAGAAATCGAGGTTTTGCAATATAATTGTGTTGAAAAGCTCCTAATCAATTTTTTGAACTCCTAATATTTGAATAAAACATTTTTGCGGTACTTTTTGTAGAGGTTTCGGACGAGCAGGTCTAAATGGGCCTAACAATGGGCCCGTTGGAATTTTAACTGAGTAAAAAGTATAAAATTGAGGTTTTTCAATATAATTGTGTTGAAAAGCTCATAATCAATTATTTGAAATCCTAAAATTTAATTAAAACAATTTTTGCGGTCCTTTTTGTGGAGGCTTCGGACGAGCGGGTCTAAATGGGCCTTTCAATGGACCCGTTGAAATTTTAACTGAGTAAAAAGTACAGAAATTGAGGTTTTGCAATATAATTGTGTTGAAAAGCTCCTAATCAATTACATGAACACCTAAAATTTGATTAAAACTTGTTTTGCAGACCATTTTGTAGAGGTTTCAGACGAGCGGGTCGAAATGGGCCTTTCAATGGATCCGTTGGAATTTTAACTGAGTAAAAAGTACAGAAATTGAGGTTTTGCAATACAATTTTGTTGAAAAGCTCCTAATCAATTACATGAACTCCTAAAATTTGATTAAAACTTTTTTGTGGTCCTTTTTGTAGAGGTTTCGAACGAGCTGGTCGAAATGGGCCTTACAATGGAGCCGTTGGAATTTTAACTGAGTAAAAAGTACATAAATTGAGGTTTTGCAATATAATTGTGTTGAAAATCTCCTAATCAATTACATGATCTCCTAAAATTTGATTAAAACTTATTTTGCAGTCCTTTTTGTAGAGGCTTCGGACGAGCGGGTCGAAATGGGCCTTACAATGCACCCGTTGGAATTTTAACTGAGTAAAAAGTACAGAAATTGAGGTTTTCCAATATAATTGTGTTGAAAAGCTCCTAATCAATTACATGAACTCCTAAAATTTGATTAAAACTTGTTTTTCAATCCTTTTTGTAGAGGTTTCGAACGAGCGGGTCGAAATGGGCCTTACAATGGACCCGTTGGAATTTTAACTGAGTAAAAAGTACAGAAATTGAGGTTTTGCAATATAATTGTGTTGAAAAGCTACTAATAAATTATTTGAACTCCTAAAATTTGATTAAAACTTGTTTTGCGGTCTTTTTTGTCGAGGTTTCAGACGAGCAGGTCTAAATGGGCCTTTCAATGGACCCGTTGGATTTTTTTTTTTTTTGAAAATCCTATTCTACTTCTACCTAGAGGGGGAGGGGGAAAATCTAGGTGAAGGCAATGCTCCTGAGGGGTCTTGAACCCGGGACCTAAGGGGAAGGGAGTGGAGCAGGTTAGCGTGCTCTGACCACCACGTCATCATCGCATGCTCACCCGTTGGAATTTTAACTAAGTAAAAAGTACAAAAATTGAGGTTTTGCAATATAATTGTGATGAAAAGCTCCTAATCAATTACATGAACTCCTAAAATTTGATTAAAACTTGTTTTGCAGACCAATTTGTAGAGGTTTCGGACGAGCGGGTCGAAATGGGCCTTTCAATGGATCCGTTGGAATTTTAACTGAGTAAAAAGTACAGAAATCGAGGTTTTGCAATATAATTGTGTTGAAAAGCTCCTAATCAATTTTTTGAACTCCTAATATTTGAATAAAACATTCTTGCGGTACTTTTTGTAGAGGTTTCGGACGAGCAGGTCTAAATGGGCCTAACAATGGGCCCGTTGGAATTTTAACTGAGTAAAAAGTATAAAATTGAGGTTTTTCAATATAATTGTGTTGAAAAGCTCATAATCAATTATTTGAAATCCTAAAATTTAATTAAAACAATTTTTGCGGTCCTTTTTGTGGAGGCTTCGGACGAGCGGGTCTAAATGGGCCTTTCAATGGACCCGTTGAAATTTTAACTGAGTAAAAAGTACAGAAATTGAGGTTTTGCAATATAATTGTGTTGAAAAGCTCCTAATCAATTACATGAACACCTAAAATTTGATTAAAACTTGTTTTGCAGACCATTTTGTAGAGGTTTCAGACGAGCGGGTCGAAATGGGCCTTTCAATGGATCCGTTGGAATTTTAACTGAGTAAAAAGTACAGAAATTGAGGTTTTGCAATACAATTTTGTTGAAAAGCTCCTAATCAATTACATCAACTCCTAAAATTTGATTAAAACTTTTTTGTGGTCCTTTTTGTAGAGGTTTCGAACGAGCTGGTCGAAATGGGCCTTACAATGGAGCCGTTGGAATTTTAACTGAGTAAAAAGTACATAAATTGAGGTTTTGCAATATAATTGTGTTGAAAATCTCCTAATCAATTACATGATCTCCTAAAATTTGATTAAAACTTATTTTGCAGTCCTTTTTGTAGAGGCTTCGGACGAGCGGGTCGAAATGGGCCTTACAATGCACCCGTTGGAATTTTAACTGAGTAAAAAGTACAGAAATTGAGGTTTTCCAATATAATTGTGTTGAAAAGCTCCTAATCAATTACATGAACTCCTAAAATTTGATTAAAACTTGTTTTTCAATCCTTTTTGTAGAGGTTTCGAACGAGCGGGTCGAAATGGGCCTTACAATGGACCCGTTGGAATTTTAACTGAGTAAAAAGTACAGAAATTGAGGTTTTGCAATATAATTGTGTTGAAAAGCTACTAATAAATTATTTGAACTCCTAAAATTTGATTAAAACTTGTTTTGCGGTCTTTTTTGTCGAGGTTTCAGACGAGCAGGTCTAAATGGGCCTTTCAATGGACCCGTTGGATTTTATTTTTTTTTGAAAATCCTATTCTACTTCTACCTAGAGGGGGAGGGGGAAAATCTAGGTGAAGGCAATGCTCCTGAGGGGTCTTGAACCCGGGACCTAAGGGGAAGGGAGTGGAGCAGGTTAGCGTGCTCTGACCACCACGTCATCATCGCATGCTCACCCGTTGGAATTTTAACTAAGTAAAAAGTACAAAAATTGAGGTTTTGCAATATAATTGTGATGAAAAGCTCCTAATCAATTACATGAACTCCTAAAATTTGATTAAAACTTGTTTTGCAGACCAATTTGTAGAGGTTTCGGACGAGCGGGTCGAAATGGGCCTTTCAATGGATCCGTTGGAATTTTAACTGAGTAAAAAGTACAGAAATCGAGGTTTTGCAATATAATTGTGTTGAAAAGCTCCTAATCAATTTTTTGAACTCCTAATATTTGAATAAAACATTTTTGCGGTACTTTTTGTAGAGGTTTCGGACGAGCAGGTCTAAATGGGCCTAACAATGGGCCCGTTGGAATTTTAACTGAGTAAAAAGTATAAAATTGAGGTTTTTCAATATAATTGTGTTGAAAAGCTCATAATCAATTATTTGAACTCCTAAAATTTAATTAAAACAATTTTTGCGGTCCTTTTTGTGGAGGCTTCGGACGAGCAGGTCTAAATGGGTCTTTCAATGGACCCGTTAGAATTTTAACTGAGTAAAAAGTACAGAAATTGAGGTTTTGCAATACAATTGTGTTGAAAAGCTCCTAATCAATTACATGAACTCCTAAAATTTGATTAAAACTTTTTTGTGGTCTTTTTTGTAGAGATTTCGGACGAGCGGGTCTAAATGGGCCTTTCAATGGACCCGTTGAAATTTTAACTGAGTAAAAAGTACAGAAATTGAGGTTTTGCAATATAATTGTGTTGAAAAGCTCCTAATCAATTACATGAACACCTAAAATTTGATTAAAACTTGTTTTGCAGACCATTTTGTAGAGGTTTCAGACGAGCGGGTCGAAATGGGCCTTTCAATGGATCCGTTGGAATTTTAACTGAGTAAAAAGTACATAAATTGAGGTTTTGCAATACAATTTTGTTGAAAAGCTCCTAATCAATTACATGAACTCCTAAAATTTGATTAAAACTGTTTTGTGGTCCTTTTTGTAGAGGTTTCGAACGAGCTGGTCGAAATGGGCCTTACAATGGAGCCGTTGGAATTTTAACTGAGTAAAAAGTACATAAATTGAGGTTTTGCAATATAATTGTGTTGAAAATCTCCTAATCAATTACATGATCTCCTAAAATTTGATTAAAACTTATTTTGCAGTCCTTTTTGTAGAGGCTTCGGACGAGCGGGTCGAAATGGGCCATACAATGCACCCGTTGGAATTTTAACTGAGTAAAAAGTACAGAAATTGAGGTTTTCCAATATAATTGTGTTGAAAAGCTCCTAATCAATTACATGAACTCCTAAAATTTGATTAAAACTTGTTTTTCAATCCTTTTTGTAGAGGTTTCGAACGAGCAGGTCGAAATGGGCCTTACAATGGACCCGTTGGAATTTTAACTGAGTAAAAAGTACAGAAATTGAGGTTTTGCAATATAATTGTGTTGAAAAGCTACTAATAAATTTTTTGAACTCCTAATATTTGAATAAAACAATTTTTGCGGTCCTTTTTGTGGAGGTTTCGGACGAGTAGGTCTAAATGGGCCTTTCAATGGACCCGTTAGAATTTTAACTGAGTAAAAAGTACAGAAATTGAGGTTTTGCAATACAATTGTGTTGAAAAGCTCCTAATCAATTACATGAACTCCTAAAATTTGATTAAAACTTTTTTTTGTGGTCCTTTTTGTAGAGGTTTCGGACGAGCGGGTCTAAATGGGCCTTTCAATGGACCCGTTGAAATTTTAACTGAGTAAAAAGTAAAGAAATTGAGGTTTTGCAATATAATTGTGTTGAAAAGCTCCTAATCAATTACATGAACTCCTAAAATTTGATTAAAACTTGTTTTGCAGACCTTTTTGTAGAGGTTTTGGACGAGCGGGTCGAAATGGGCCTTTCAATGGATCCGTTGGAATTTTAACTGAGTAAAAAGTACAAAAATTGAGATTTTGCTATATAATTGTGTTGAAAAGCTCCTAATCAATTAATTGAACTCCTAAAATTTGATTAAAACTTGTTTTGCAGTCCTTTTTGTAGAGGTTTCGGACGAGCAGGTCTAAATGGGCCTTTCAATGGGCCCGTTGAAATTTTAACTGAGTAAAAAGTACATAAATTGAGGTTTTTCAATATAATTGTGTTGAAAAGCTCCTAATCAATTACATGAACTCCTAAAATTTGATTAAAACTTGTTTTGCAGACCTTTTTGTAAAGGTTCGGACGAGCGGGTCGAAATGGGCCTTTCAATGGATCCGTTGGAATTTTAACTGAGTAAAAAGTACATAAATTGAGGTTTTGCAATATAATTGTGTTGAAAAGCTCCTAATCAATTACATGAACTCCTAAAATTTGATTAAAACTAGTTTTTCAATCCTTTTTGTAGAGGTTTCGAACGAGCGGGTCGAAATGGGCCTTTCAATGGACCCGTTGAAATTTTAACTGAGTAAAAAGTACATAAATTGAGGTTTTGCAATATAATTGTGTTGAAAAGATCCTAATCAATTACTTGAACTCCTAAAATTTGATTAAAACTTGTTTTGCAGACCTTTTTGTCTAGGTTTCGGACGAGCAAGTCTAAATGGGCCTTTAAATGGACCCGTTGGAATTTTAACTGAGTAAAAAGTATAGAAATTGAGGTTTTGCAATATAATTGTGTTGAAAAGCTCCTAATAAATTACATGAACTCCTTAAATTTGATTAAAACTTGCTTTTCAATCCTTTTTGTAGAGGTTTCGAACGAGCGGGTCGAAATGGGCCTTACAATGGACCCGTTGGAATTTTAACTGAGTAAAAAGCACAGAAATTGAGGTTTTGCAATATAATTGTGTTGAAAAGCTACTAATAAATTATTTGAACTCCTAAAATTTGATTAAAACTTGTTTTGCGGTCTTTTTTGTCGAGGTTTCAGACGAGCAGGTCTAAATGGGCCTTTCAATGGACCCGTTGGAATTTTAACTGAGTAAAAAGTACAAAAATTGAGGTTTTGCAATATAATTGTGTTGAAAAGCTCCTAATCAATTACATGAACTCCTAAAATTTGATTAAAACTTGCTTTGCAGTCCTTTTGTAGAGGTTTCGGACGAGCGGGTCGATATGGGCCTTTCAATGGTCCCGTTGGAATTTTAACTGAGTAAAAAGTACAGAAATCGAGGTTTTGCAATATAATTGTGTTGAAAAGCTCCTAATCAATTTTTTGAACTCCTAATATTTGAATAAAACATTTTTGCGGTACTATTTGTAGAGGTTTCGGACGAGCATGTCTAAATGGGCCTAACAATGGGCCCGTTGGAATTTTAAATGAGTAAAAATTATAAAATTTAGGTTTTTCAATATAATTGTGTTGAAAAGTTCATAATCAATTATTTGAACTCCTAAAATTTAATTAAAACAATTTTTGCGGTCCTTTTTGTGGAGGCTTCGGACGAGCAGGTCTAAATGGGCCTTTCAATGGACCCGTTAGAATTTTAACTGAGTAAAAAGTACAAAAATTGAGGTTTTGCAATACAATTGTGTTGAAAAGCTCCTAATCAATTACATGAACTCCTAAAATTTGATTAAAACTTTTTTTTGTGGTCCTTTTTGTAGAGGTTTCGGACGAGCGGGTCTAAATGGGCCTTTCAATGGACCCGTTGAAATTTTAACTGAGTAAAAAGTAAAGAAATTGAGGTTTTGCAATATAATTGTGTTGAAAAGTTCCTAATCAATTACATGAACTCCTAAAATTTGATTAAAACTTGTTTTGCAGACCTTTTTGTAGAGGTTTTGGACGAGCGGGTCGAAATGGGCCTTTCAATGGATCCGTTGGAATTTTAACTGAGTAAAAAGTACAAAAATTGAGATTTTGCTATATAATTGTGTTGAAAAGCTCCTAATCAATTAATTGAACTCCTAAAATTTGATTAAAACTTGTTTTGCAGTCCTTTTTGTAGAGGTTTCGGACGAGCAGGTCTAAATGGGCCTTTCAATGGGCCCGTTGAAATTTTAACTGAGTAAAAAGTACATAAATTGAGGTTTTTCAATATAATTGTGTTGAAAAGCTCCTAATCAATTACATGAACTCCTAAAATTTGATTAAAACTTGTTTTGCAGACCTTTTTGTAAAGGTTCGGACGAGCGGGTCGAAATGGGCCTTTCAATGGATCCGTTGGAATTTTAACTGAGTAAAAAGTACATAAATTGAGGTTTTGCAATATAATTGTGTTGAAAAGCTCCTAATCAATTACATGAACTCCTAAAATTTGATTAAAACTAGTTTTTCAATCCTTTTTGTAGAGGTTTCGAACGAGCGGGTCGAAATGGGCCTTTCAATGGACCCGTTGAAATTTTAACTGAGTAAAAAGTACATAAATTGAGGTTTTGCAATATAATTGTGTTGAAAAGATCCTAATCAATTACTTGAACTCCTAAAATTTGATTAAAACTTGTTTTGCAGACCTTTTTGTCTAGGTTTCGGACGAGCAAGTCTAAATGGGCCTTTAAATGGACCCGTTGGAATTTTAACTGAGTAAAAAGTATAGAAATTGAGGTTTTGCAATATAATTGTGTTGAAAAGCTCCTAATAAATTACATGAACTCCTTAAATTTGATTAAAACTTGCTTTTCAATCCTTTTTGTAGAGGTTTCGAACGAGCGGGTCGAAATGGGCCTTACAATGGACCTGTTGGAATTTTAACTGAGTAAAAAGCACAGAAATTGAGGTTTTGCAATATAATTGTGTTGAAAAGCTACTAATAAATTATTTGAACTCCTAAAATTTGATTAAAACTTGTTTTGCGGTCTTTTTTGTCGAGGTTTCAGACGAGCAGGTCTAAATGGGCCTTTCAATGGACCCGTTGGAATTTTAACTGAGTAAAAAGTACAAAAATTGAGGTTTTGCAATATAATTGTGTTGAAAAGCTCCTAATCAATTACATGAACTCCTAAAATTTGATTAAAACTTGCTTTGCAGTCCTTTTGTAGAGGTTTCGGACGAGCGGGTCGATATGGGCCTTTCAATGGTCCCGTTGGAATTTTAACTGAGTAAAAAGTACAGAAATCGAGGTTTTGCAATATAATTGTGTTGAAAAGCTCCTAATCAATTTTTTGAACTCCTAATATTTGAATAAAACATTTTTGCGGTACTATTTGTAGAGGTTTCGGACGAGCACGTCTAAATGGGCCTAACAATGGGCCCGTTGGAATTTTAACTGAGTAAAAAGTATAAAATTGAGGTTTTTCAATATAATTGTGTTGAAAAGCTCCTAATCAATTATTTGAACTCCTAATATTTGAATAAAACATTTTTGCGGTACTTTTTGTAGAGGTTTCGGACGAGCAGGTCTAAATGGGCCTAACAATGGGCCTGTTGGAATTTTAAATGAGTAAAAATTATAAAATTTAGGTTTTTCAATATAATTGTGTTGAAAAGTTCATAATCAATTATTTGAACTCCTAAAATTTAATTAAAACAATTTTTGCGGTCCTTTTTGTGGAGGCTTCGGACGAGCAGGTCTAAATGGGCATTTCAATGGACCCGTTAGAATTTTAACTGAGTAAAAAGTACAGAAATTGAGGTTTTGCAATACAATTGTGTTGAAAAGCTCCTAATCAATTACATGAACTCCTAAAATTTGATTAAAACTTTTTTTTGTGGTCCTTTTTGTAGAGGTTTCGGACGAGCGGGTCTAAATGGGCCTTTCAATGGACCCGTTGAAATTTTAACTGAGTAAAAAGTAAAGAAATTGAGGTTTTGCAAAATAATTGTGTTGAAAAGCTCCAAATCAATTACATGAACTCCTAAAATTTGATTAAAACTTGTTTTGCAGACCTTTTTGTAGAGGTTTCGGACGAGCGGGTCGAAATGGGCCTTTCAATGGATCCGTTGGAATTTTAACTGAATAAAAAGTACAGAAATAGAAGTTTTGCTATATAATTATGTTGAAAAGCTTCTAATCAATTATTTGAACTCCTAAAATTTGATTAAAACTTGTTTTGCAGTCCTTTTTGTAGAGGTTTCGGACGAGCGGGTCGATATGGGCCTTTCAATGGACACGTTGGAATTTTAACTGAGTAAAAAGTACAGAAATCGAGGTTTTGCAATATAAATGTGTTGAAAATATCCTAATCAATTATTTGAACTCCTAATATTTGATTAAAACATTTTTGCAGTCCTTTTTGTAGAGGTTTCGGACGAGCAGGTCTAAATGGGCCTAACAATGGGCCTGTTGGAATTTTAAATGAGTAAAAATTATAAAATTTAGGTTTTTCAATATAATTGTGTTGAAAAGTTCATAATCAATTATTTGAACTCCTAAAATTTAATTAAAACAATTTTTGCGGTCCTTTTTGTGGAGGCTTCGGACGAGCAGGTCTAAATGGGCATTTCAATGGACCCGTTGGAATTTTAACTGAGTAAAAAGTACAGAAATTGAGGTTTTGCAATACAATTGTGTTGAAAAGCTCCTAATCAATTACATGAACTCCTAAAATTTGATTAAAACTTTTTTGTGGTCCTTTTTGTAGAGGTTTCGAACGAGCTGGTCGAAATGGGCCTTACAATGGAGCCGTTGGAATTTTAACTGAGTAAAAAGTATAGAAATTGAGGTTTTGCAATATAATTGTGTTGAAAATCTCCTAATCAATTACATGATCTCCTAAAATTTGATTAAAACTTATTTTGCAGTCCTTTTTGTAGAGGCTTCGGACGAGCGGGTCGAAATGGGCCTTAGAATGGACCCGTTGGAATTTTAACTGAGTAAAAAGTACAGAAATTGAGGTTTTTCAATATAATTGTGTTGAAAAGCTACTAATAAATTATTTGAACTCCTAAAATTTGATTAAAACTTGTTTTGCGGTCTTTTTTGTCGAGGTTTCAGACGAGCAGGTCTAAATGGGCCTTTCAATGGACCCGTTTGGATTTTTTTTTTGAAAATCCTATTCTACTTCTACCTAGAGGGAGAGGGGGAAAATCTAGGTGAAGGCAATGCTCCTGAGGGGTCTTGAACCCGGGACCTAAGGGGAAGGGAGTGGAGCAGGTTAGCGTGCTCTGACCACCAGGTCATCATCGCATGCTCACCCGTTGGAATTTTAACTAAGTAAAAAGTACAAAAATTGAGGTTTTGCAATATAATTGTGATGAAAAGCTCCTAATCAATTACATGAACTCCTAAAATTTGATTAAAACTTGTTTTGCAGACCAATTTGTAGAGGTTTCGGATGAGCGGGTCGAAATGGGCCTTTCAATGGATCCGTTGGAATTTTAACTGAGTAAAAAGTACAGAAATCGAGGTTTTGCAATATAATTGTGTTGAAAAGCTCCTAATCAATTTTTTGAACTCCTAATATTTGAATAAAACATTTTTGCGGTACTTTTTGTAGAGGTTTCGGACGAGCAGGTCTAAATGGGCCTAACAATGGGCCCGTTGGAATTTTAACTGAGTAAAAAGTATAAAATTGAGGTTTTTCAATATAATTGTGTTGAAAAGCTCATAATCAATTATTTGAACTCCTAAAATTTAATTAAAACATTTTTTGCGGTCCTTTTTGTGGAGGCTTCGTACGAGCAGGTCTAAATGGGCCTTTCAATGGACCCGTTAGAATTTTAACTGAGTAAAAAGTACAGAAATTGAGGTTTTGCAATACAATGGTGTTGAAAAGCTCCTAATCAATTACATGAACTCCTAAAATTTGATTAAAACTTTTTTTGTGGTCCTTTTTGTAGAGATTTCGGACGAGCGGGTCTAAATGGGCCTTTCAATGGACCCGTTGAAATTTTAACTGAGTAAAAAGTACAGAAATTGAGGTTTTGCAATATAATTGTGTTGAAAAGCTCCTAATCAATTACATGAACACCTAAAATTTGATTAAAAATTGTTTTGTAGACCATTTTGTAGAGGTTTCGGACGAGCGGGTCGAAATGGGCCTTTCAATGGATCCGTTGGAATTTTAACTGAGTAAAAAGTACAGAAATTGAGGTTTTGCAATACAATTGTGTTGAAAAGCTCCTAATCAATTACATGAACTCCTAAAATTTGATTAAAACTTTTTTGTGGTCCTTTTTGTAGAGGTTTCGAACGAGCTGGTCGAAATGGGCCTTACAATGGAGCCGTTGGAATTTTAACTGAGTAAAAAGTACAGAAATTGAGGTTTTGCAATATAATTGTGTTGAAAATCTCCTAATCAATTACATGATCTCCTAAAATTTGATTAAAACTTATTTTGCAGTCCTTTTTGTAGAGGCTTCGGACGAGCGGTTCGAAATGGGCCTTGGAATGGACCCGTTGGAATTTTAACTGAGTAAAAAGTACAGAAATTGAGGTTTTGCAATATAATTGTGTTGAAAAGCTCCTAATCAATTACATGAACTCCTAAAATTTGATTAAAACTTGTTTTTCAATCCTTTTTGTAGAGGTTTAGAACGAGCGGGTCGAAATGGGCCTTACAATGGACCCGTTGGAATTTTAACTGAGTAAAAAGTACAGAAATTGAGGTTTTTCAATATAATTGTGTTGAAAAGCTACTAATAAATTATTTGAACTCCTAAAATTTGATTAAAACTTGTTTTGCGGTCTTTTTTGTCGAGGTTTCAGACGAGCAGGTCTAAATGGGCCTTTCAATGGACCCGTTGGATTTTTTTTTTTTGAAAATCCTATTCTACTTCTACCTAGAGGGGGAGGGGGAAAATCTAGGTGAAGGCAATGCTCCTGAGGGGTCTTGAACCCGGGACCTAAGGGGAAGGGAGTGGAGCAGGTTAGCGTGCTCTGACCACCAGGTCATCATCGCATGCTCACCCGTTGGAATTTTAACTAAGTAAAAAGTACAAAAATTGAGGTTTTGCAATATAATTGTGATGAAAAGCTCCTAATCAATTACATGAACTCCTAAAATTTGATTAAAACTTGTTTTGCAGACCAATTTGTAGAGGTTTCGGACGAGCGGGTCGAAATGGGCCTTTCAATGGATCCTTTGGAATTTTAACTGAGTAAAAAGTACAGAAATCGAGGTTTTGCAATATAATTGTGTTGAAAAGCTCCTAATCAATTTTTTGAACTCCTAATATTTGAATAAAACATTTTTGCGGTACTTTTTGTAGAGGTTTCGGACGAGCAGGTCTAAATGGGCCTAACAATGGGCCCGTTGGAATTTTAACTGAGTAAAAAGTATAAAATTGAGGTTTTTCAATATAATTGTGTTGAAAAGCTCATAATCAATTATTTGAACTCCTAAAATTTAATTAAAACAATTTTTGTGGTCCTTTTTGTGGAGGCATCGGACGAACAGGTCTAAATGGGCCTTTCAATGGACCCGTTAGAATTTTAACTGAGTAAAAAGTACAGAAATTGAGGTTTTGCAATACAATGGTGTTGAAAAGCTCCTAATCAATTACATGAACTCCTAAAGTTTGATTAAAACTTTTTTTGTGGTCCTTTTTGTAGAGATTTCGGACGAGCGGGTCTAAATGGGCCTTTCAATGAACCCATTGAAATTTTAACTGAGTAAAAAGTACAGAAATTGAGGTTTTGCAATATAATTGTGTTGAAAAGCTCCTAATCAATTACATGAACACCTAAAATTTGATTAAAACTTGTTTTGCAGACCATTTTGTAGAGGTTTCGGACGAGCGGGTCGAAATGGGCCTTTCAATGGATCCGTTGGAATTTTAACTGAGTAAAAAGTACAGAAATTGAGGTTTTGCAATACAATTGTGTTGAAAAGCTCCTAATCAATTACATGAACTCCTAAAATTTGATTAAAACTTTTTTGTGGTCCTTTTTGTAGAGGTTTCGAACGAGCTGGTCGAAATGGGCCTTACAATGGAGCCGTTGGAATTTTAACTGAGTAAAAAGTACAGAAATTGAGGTTTTGCAATATAATTGTGTTGAAAATCTCCTAATCAATTACATGATCTCCTAAAATTTGATTAAAACTTATTTTGCAGTCCTTTTTGTAGAGGCTTCGGACGAGCGGGTCGAAATGGGCCTTACAATGCACCCGTTGGAATTTTAACTGAGTAAAAAGTACAGAAATTGAGGTTTTGCAATATAATTGTGTTGAAAAGCTCCTAATCAATTACATGAACTCCTAAAATTTGATTAAAACTTGTTTTTCAATCCTTTTTGTAGAGGTTTAGAACGAGCGGGTCGAAATGGGCCTTACAATGGACCCGTTGGAATTTTAACTGAGTAAAAAGTACAGAAATTGAGGTTTTTCAATATAATTGTGTTGAAAAGCTACTAATAAATTATTTGAACTCCTAAAATTTGATTAAAACTTGTTTTGCGGTCTTTTTTGTCGAGGTTTCAGACGAGCAGGTCTAAATGGGCCTTTCAATGGACCCGTTGGATTTTTTTTTTGAAAATCCTATTCTACTTCTACCTAGAGGGGGAGGGGGAAAATCTAGGTGAAGGCAATGCTCCTGAGGGGTCTTGAACCCGGGACCTAAGGGGAAGGGAGTGGAGCAGGTTAGCGTGCTCTGACCACCAGGTCATCATCGCATGCTCACCCGTTGGAATTTTAACTAAGTAAAAAGTACAAAAATTGAGGTTTTGCAATATAATTGTGATGAAAAGCTCCTAATCAATTACATGAACTCCTAAAATTTGATTAAAACTTGTTTTGCAGACCAATTTGTAGAGGTTTCGGACGAGCGGGTCGAAATGGGCCTTTCAATGGATCCGTTGGAATTTTAACTGAGTAAAAAGTACAGAAATCGAGGTTTTGCAATATAATTGTGTTGAAAAGCTCCTAATCAATTTTTTGAACTCCTAATATTTGAATAAAACATTTTTGCGGTACTTTTTGTAGAGGTTTCGGACGAGCAGGTCTAAATGGGCCTAACAATGGGCCCGTTGGAATTTTAACTGAGTAAAAAGTATAAAATTGAGGTTTTTCAATATAATTGTGTTGAAAAGCTCATAATCAATTATTTGAACTCCTAAAATTTAATTAAAACAATTTTTGTGGTCCTTTTTGTGGAGGCATCGGACGAGCAGGTCTAAATGGGCCTTTCAATGGACCCGTTAGAATTTTAACTGAGTAAAAAGTACAAAAATTGAGGTTTTGCAATACAATGGTGTTGAAAAGCTCCTAATCAATTACATGAACTCCTAAAATTTGATTAAAACTTTTTTTGTGGTCCTTTTTGTAGAGATTTCGGACGAGCGGGTCTAAATGGGCCTTTCAATGGACCCATTGAAATTTTAACTGAGTAAAAAGTACAGAAATTGAGGTTTTGCAATATAATTGTGTTGAAAAGCTCCTAATCAATTACATGAACACCTAAAATTTGATTAAAACTTGTTTTGCAGACCATTTTGTAGAGGTTTTGGACGAGCGGGTCGAAATGGGCCTTTCAATGGATCCGTTGGAATTTTAACTGAGTAAAAAGTACAGAAATTGAGGTTTTGCAATAAAATTGTGTTGAAAAGCTCCTAATCAATTACATGAACTCCTAAAATTTGATTAAAACTTTTTTGTGGTCCTTTTTGTAGAGGTTTCGAACGAGCTGGTCGAAATGGGCCTTACAATGGAGCCGTTGGAATTTTAACTGAGTAAAAAGTACAGAAATTGAGGTTTTGCAATATAATTGTGTTGAAAATCTCCTAATCAATTACATGATCTCCTAAAATTTGATTAAAACTTATTTTGCAGTCCTTTTTGTAGAGGCTTCGGACGAGCGGGTCGAAATGGGCCTTACAATGCACCCGTTGGAATTTTAACTGAGTAAAAAGTACAGAAATTGAGGTTTTGCAATATAATTGTGTTGAAAAGCTCCTAATCAATTACATGAACTCCTAAAATTTGATTAAAACTTGTTTTTCAATCCTTTTTGTAGAGGTTTCGAACGAGCGGGTCGAAATGGGCCTTACAATGGACCCGTTGGAATTTTAACTGAGTAAAAAGTACAGAAATTGAGGTTTTGCAATATAATTGTGTTGAAAAGCTACTAATAAATTATTTGAACTCCTAAAATTTGATTAAAACAATTTTCCGGTCCTTTTTGTCGAGGTTTCAGACGAGCAGGTCTAAATGGGCCTTTCAATGGACCCGTTGGAATTTTAACTGAATAAAAAGTACAAAAATTGAGGTTTTGCAATATAATTGTTTGAAAAGCTCCTAATCAATTACATGAACTCCTAAAATTTGATTAAAACTTGTTTTGCAGTCCTTTTGTAGAGGTTTCGGACGAGCGGGTCGATATGGGCCTTTCAATGGACCCGTTGGAATTTTAACTGAGTAAAAAGTACAGAAATCGAGGTTTTGCAATATAATTGTGTTGAAAAGCTCCTAATCAATTTTTTGAACTCCTAATATTTGAATAAAACATTTTTGCGGTACTTTTTGTAGAGGTTTCGGACGAGCAGGTCTAAATGGGCCTAACAATGGGCCAGTTGGAATTTTAACTGAGTAAAAATTATAAAATTTAGGTTTTTCAATATAATTGTGTTGAAAAGTTCATAATCAATAAAATTTTGTAGAGGTTTCAGACGAGCGGGTCTAAATGGGCCTTTCAATGGACCCGTTGAAATTTTAACTGAGTAAAAAGTACAGAAATTGAGGGTTTGCAATATAATTGTGTTGAAAAGCTCCTAATCAATTACATGAATTCCTAAAATTTGATTAAAACTTGTTTTGCAGACCTTTTTGTAGAGGTTTCGGACGAGCGGGTCGAAATGGGCCTTTCAATAGATCCTTTGGAATTTTAACTGAGTAAAAAGTACAGAAATTGAAGTTTTGTAATATAATTATGTTGAAAAGCTCCTAATCAATTACACGAACTCCTAAAATTTGATTAAAACTTGTTTTTCAAACCTTTTTGTAGAGGTTTCGGACGAGCGGGTCTAAATGGGCCTTTCAATTGACCCGTTGAAATTTTAACTGAGTAAAAAGTAAAGAAGTTGAGGTTTTGCAAAATAATTGTGTTGAAAAGCTCCAAATCAATTACATGAACTCCTAAAATTTGATTAAAACTTGTTTTGCGGTCCTTTTTGTCGAGGTTTCGGACGAGCAGGTCTAAATGGGCCTTTCAATGGACCCGTTAGAATTTTAACTGAGTAAAAAGTACAGAAATTGAGGTTTTGCAATACAATTGTGTTGAAAAGCTCCTAATCAATTACATGAACTCCTAAAATTTGATTAAAACTTTTTTTTGTGGTCCTTTTTGTAGAGGTTTCGGACGAGCGGGTCTAAATGGGCCTTTCAATGGACCCGTTGAAATTTTAACTGAGTAAAAAGTAAAGAAATTGAGGTTTTGCAATATAATTGTGTTGAAAAGCTCCTAATCAATTACATGAACTCCTAAAATTTGATTAAAACTTGTTTTGCAGACCTTTTTGTAGAGGTTTCGGACGAGCGGGTCGAAATGGGCCTTTCAATGGATCCGTTGGAATTTTAACTGAGTAAAAAGTACAAAAATTGAGATTTTGCTATATAATTGTGTTGAAAAGCTCCTAATCAATTAATTGAACTCCTAAAATTTGATTAAAACTTGTTTTGCTGTCCTTTTTGTAGAGGTTTCGGACGAGCAGGTCTAAATGGGCCTTTCAATGGGCCCGTTGAAATTTTAACTGAGTAAAAAGTACATAAATTGAGGTTTTTCAATATAATTGTATTGAAAAGCTCCTAATCAATTACATGAACTCCTAAAATTTGATTAAAACTTGTTTTGCAGACCTTTTTGTAGAGGTTTCGGACGAGCGGGTCGAAATGGGCCTTTCAATGGATCCGTTGGAATTTTAACTGAGTAAAAAGTACATAAATTGAGGTTTTGCAATATAATTGTGTTGAAAAGCTCCTAATCAATTACATGAACTCCTAAAATTTGATTAAAACTTGTTTTCAATCCTTTTTGTAGAGGTTTCGAACGAGCGGGTCGAAATGGGCCTTTCAATGGACCCGTTGGAATTTTAACTGAGTAAAAAGTACATAAATTGAGGTTTTGCAATATAATTGTGTTGAAAAGATCCTAATCAATTACTTGAACTCCTAAAATTTGATTAAAACTTGTTTTGCAGACCTTTTTGTCTAGGTTTCGGACGAGCAAGTCTAAATGGGCCTTTAAATGGACCCGTTGGAATTTTAACTGAGTAAAAAGTATAGAAATTGAGGTTTTGCAATGTAATTGTGTTGAAAAGCTCCTAATAAATTACATGAACTCCTAAAATTTTATTAAAACTTGCTTTTCAATCCTTTTTGTAGAGGTTTCGAACGAGCGGGTCGAAATGGGCCTTACAATGGACCCGTTGGAATTTTAACTGAGTAAAAAGCACAGAAATTGAGGTTTTGCAATATAATTGTGTTGAAAAGCTACTAATAAATTATTTGAACTCCTAAAATTTGATTAAAACTTGTTTTGCGGTCTTTTTTGTCGAGGTTTCAGACGAGCAGGTCTAAATGGGCCTTTGAATGGACCCGTTGGAATTTTAACTGAGTAAAAAGTACAAAAATTGAGGTTTTGCAATATAATTGTGTTCAAAAGCTCCTAATCAATTACATGAACTCCTAAAATTTGATTAAAACTTGCTTTGCAGTCCTTTTGTAGAGGTTTCGGACGAGCGGGTCGATATGGGCCTTTCAATGGACCCGTTGGAATTTTAACTGAGTAAAAAGTACAGAAATCGAGGTTTTGCAATATAATTGTGTTGAAAAGCTCCTAATCAATTTTTTGAACTCCAAATATTTGAATAAAACATTTTTGCGGTACTATTTGTAGAGGTTTCGGACGAGCATGTCTAAATGGGCCTAACAATGGGCCCGTTGGAATTTTAACTGAGTAAAAAGTATAAAATTGAGGTTTTTCAATATAATTGTGTTGAAAAGCTCCTAATCAATTATTTGAACTCCTAAAATTTGATTAAAACAATTTTTGCGGTCCTTTTTGTCGAGGTTTCGGACGAGCAGGTCTAAATGGGCCTTTCAATGGACCCGTTAGAATTTTAACTGAGTAAAAAGTACAGAAATTGAGGTTTTGCAATACAATTGTGTTGAAAAGCTCCTAATCAATTACATGAACTCCTAAAATTTGAATAAAACTTTTTTTGTGGTCTTTTTTGTAGAGGTTTCGGACGAGCGGGTCTAAATGGGCCTTTCAATGGACCCGTTGAAATTTTAACTGAGTAAAAAGTACAGAAATTGAGGGTTTGCAATATAATTGTGTTGGAAAGCTTCTAATCAATTACATGAACTCCTAAAATTTGATTAAAACTTGTTTTGCAGACCTTTTTGTAGAGGTTTCGGACGAGCGGGTCGAAATGGGCCTTTCAATGGATCCTTTGGAATTTTAACTGAGTAAAAAGTACAGAAATTGAAGTTTTGCAATATAATTATGTTGAAAAGCTCCTAATCAATTACACGAACTCCTAAAATTTGATTAAAACTTGTTTTTCAAACCTTTTTGTAGAGGTTTCGGACGAGCGGGTCTAAATGGGCCTTTCAATTGACCCGTTGAAATTTTAACTGAGTAAAAAGTAAAGAAATTGAGGTTTTGCAAAATAATTGTGTTGAAAAGCTCCAAATCAATTACATGAACTCCTAAAATTTGATTAAAACTTGTTTTGCGGTCCTTTTTGTCGAGGTTTCGGACGAGCAGGTCTAAATGGGCCTTTCAATGGACCCGTTGGAAATTTAACTGAGTAAAATGTAAAGAAATTGAGGTTTTGCAATATAATTGTGTTGAAAAGCTCCTAATCAATTACATGAACTCCTAAAATTTGATTAAAACTTGTTTTGCAGTCCTTTTTGTAGAGGTTTCGGACGAGCGGGTCGATATGGGCCTTTCAATGGACCCGTTGGAATTTTAACTGAGTAAAAAGTACAAAAAATGAGGTTTTGCAATATAATTGTGTTGAAAAGCTCCTAATCAATTTTTTGAACTCCTAATATTTGAATAAAACATTTTTGTGGTCCTTTTTGTAGAGGTTTCAGACGAGCATGTCTAAATGGGTCTAACAATGGACCTGTTGAAATTTTAACTGAGTAAAAAGTAAAGAAATTGAGCTTTTGCAATATAATTGTGTTGAAAAGCTCCTAATCAATTACATGAACTCCTAAAATTTGATTAAAACTTGTTTTGCAGACCTTTTTGTAGAGGTTTCGGACGAGCGGGTCGAAATGGGCCTTTCAATGGATCCGTTGGAATTTTAACTGAATAAAGAGTACAGAAATTGAAGTTGTGCTATATAATTGTGTTGAAAAGCTTCTAATCAATTATTTGAACTCCTAAAATTTGATTAAAACTTGTTTTGCAGTCCTTTTTGTAGAGGTTTCGGACGAGCGAGTCGATATGGGCCATTCAATGGACACGTTGGAATTTTAACTGAGTAAAAAGTACAGAAATCGAGGTTTTGCAATATAAATGTGTTGAAAATCTCCTAATCAATTATTTGAACTCCTAATATTTGATTAAAACATTTTTGCAGTCCTTTTTGTAGAGGTTTCGGACGAGCAGGTCTAAACGGGCCTTTCAATGGACCCGTTGGAATTTTAACTGAGTAAAAATTATAAAATTGAGGTTTTTCAATATAATTGTGTTGAAAAGCTCCTAATCAATTATTTGAACTCCTAAAATTTGATTAAAACAATTTTTGCGGTCCTTTTTGTCGAGGTTTCGGACGAGCAGGTCTAAATGGGCCTTTCAATGGACCCGTTAGAATTTTAACTGAGTAAAAAGTACAGAAATTGAGGTTTTGCAATACAATTGTGTTGAAAAGCTCCAAATCAATTACATGAACTCCTAAAATTTGATTAAAACTTTTTTTGTGGTCCTTTTTGTAGAGGTTTCGGACGAGCGGGTCTAAATGGGCCTTTCAATGGACCCGTTGAAATTTTAACTGAGTAAAAAGTACATAAATTAAGTTTTACAATATAATTGTGTTGAAAAGCTCCTAATAAATTACATGAACTCCTAAAATTTGATTAAAACTTGTTTTGCAGACCTTTTTGTAGAGGTTTCGGACGAGCGGGTCGAAATGGGCCTTTCAATGGATCCGTTGGAATTTTAACTTAGTAAAAAGTACATAAATTGAGGTTTTGCAATATAATTGTGTTGAAAAGCTCCTAATCAATTACATGAACTCCTAAAATTTGATTAAAACTTGTTTTTCAATCCTTTTTGTAGAGCTTTCGAACGAGCGGGTCGAAATGGGCCTTTCAATGGACCCGTTGGAATTTTAACTGAGTAAAAAGTACATAAATTGAGGTTTTGCAATATAATTGTGTTGAAAAGATCCTAATCAATTACTTGAACTCCTAAAATTTGATTAAAACCTGTTTTGCAGACCTTTTTGTCTAGGTTTCGGACGAGCAAGTCTAAATGGGCCTTTCAATGGACCCGTTGGAATTTTAACTGAGTAAAAAGTATAGAAATTGAGGTTTTGCAATATAATTGTGTTGAAAATCTCCTAATCAATTACATGATCTCCTAAAATTTGATTAAAACTTATTTTGCAGTCCTTTTTGTAGAGGCTTCGGACGAGCGGGTCGAAATGGGCCTTACAATGGACCCGTTGGAATTTTAACTGAGTAAAAAGTACAGAAATTGAGGTTTTGCAATATAATTGTGTTGAAAAGCTCCTAATAAATTACATGAACTCCTAAAATTTGATTAAAACTTGTTTTTCAATCCTTTTTGTAGAGGTTTCGAACGAGCGGGTCGAAATGGGCCTTACAATGGACCCGTTGGAATTTTAACTGAGTAAAAAGTACAGAAATTGAGGTTTTGCAATATAATTGTGTTGAAAAGCTACTAATAAATTATTTGAACTCCTAAAATTTGATTAAAACAATTTTCCGGTCCTTTTTGTCGAGGTTTCAGACGAGCAGGTCTAAATGGGCCTTTCAATGGACCCGTTGGAATTTTAACTGAATAAAAAGTACAAAAATTGAGGTTTTGCAATATAATTGTTTGAAAAGCTCCTAATCAATTACATGAACTCCTAAAATTTGATTAAAACTTGTTTTGCAGTCCTTTTGTAGAGGTTTCGGACGAGCGGGTCGATATGGGCCTTTCAATGGACCCGTTGGAATTTTAACTGAGTAAAAAGTACAGAAATCGAGGTTTTGCAATATAATTGTGTTGAAAAGCTCCTAATCAATTTTTTGAACTCCTAATATTTGAATAAAACATTTTTGCGGTACTTTTTGTAGAGGTTTCGGACGAGCAGGTCTAAATGGGCCAGTTGGAATTTTAACTGAGTAAAAATTATAAAATTTAGGTTTTTCAATATAATTGTGTTGAAAAGTTCATAATCAATAAAATTTTGTAGAGGTTTCGGACGAGCGGGTCTAAATGGGCCTTTCAATGGACCCGTTGAAATTTTAACTGAGTAAAAAGTACAGAAATTGAGGGTTTGCAATATAATTGTGTTGAAAAGCTCCTAATCAATTACATGAACTCCTAAAATTTGATTAAAACTTGTTTTGCAGACCTTTTTGTAGAGGTTTCGGACGAGCGGGTCGAAATGGGCCTTTCAATAGATCCTTTGGAATTTTAACTGAGTAAAAAGTACAGAAATTGAAGTTTTGTAATATAATTATGTTGAAAAGCTCCTAATCAATTACACGAACTCCTAAAATTTGATTAAAACTTGTTTTTCAAACCTTTATGTAGAGGTTTCGGACGAGCGGGTCTAAATGGGCCTTTCAATTGACCCGTTGAAATTTTAACTGAGTAAAAAGTAAAGAAGTTGAGGTTTTGCAAAATAATTGTGTTGAAAAGCTCCAAATCAATTACATGAACTCCTAAAATTTGATTAAAACTTGTTTTGCGGTCCTTTTTGTCGAGGTTTCGGACGAGCAGGTCTAAATGGGCCTTTCAATGGGCCCGTTGGAAATTTAACTGAGTAAAATGTAAAGAAATTGAGGTTTTGCAATATAATTGTGTTGAAAAGCTCCTAATCAATTACATGAACTCCTAAAATTTGATTAAAACTTGTTTTGCAGTCCTTTTTGTAGAGGTTTCGGACGAGCGGGTCGATATGGGCCTTTCAATGGACCCGTTGGAATTTTAACTGAGTAAAAAGTACAAAAAATGAGGTTTTGCAATATAATTGTGTTGAAAAGCTCCTAATCAATTTTTTGAACTCCTAATATTTGAATAAAACATTTTTGTGGTCCTTTTTGTAGAGGTTTCGGACGAGCATGTCTAAATGGGCCTAACAATGGACCCGTTGAAATTTTAACTGAGTAAAAAGTAAAGAAATTGAGGTTTTGCAATATAATTGTGTTGAAAAGCTCCTAATCAATTACATGAACTCCTAAAATTTGATTAAAACTTGTTTTGCAGACCTTTTTGTAGAGGTTTCGGACGAGCGGGTCGAAATGGGCCTTTCAATGGATCCGTTGGAATTTTAACTGAATAAAAAGTACAGAAATTGAAGTTGTGCTATATAATTGTGTTGAAAAGCTTCTAATCAATTATTTGAACTCCTAAAATTTGATTAAAACTTGTTTTGCAGTCCTTTTTGTAGAGGTTTCGGACGAGCGAGTCGATATGGGCCTTTCAATGGACACGTTGGAATTTTAACTGAGTAAAAAGTACAGAAATCGAGGTTTTGCAATATAAATGTGTTGAAAATCTCCTAATCAATTATTTGAACTCCTAATATTTGATTAAAACATTTTTGCAGTCCTTTTTGTAGAGGTTTTGGACGAGCAGGTCTAAACGGGCCTTTCAATGGACCCGTTGGAATTTTAACTGAGTAAAAAGTATAAAATTGAGGTTTTTCAATATAATTGTGTTGAAAAGCTCCTAATCAATTATTTGAACTCCTAAAATTTGATTAAAACAATTTTTGCGGTCCTTTTTGTCGAGGTTTCGGACGAGCAGGTCTAAATGGGCCTTTCAATGGACCCGTTAGAATTTTAACTGAGTAAAAAGTACAGAAATTGAGGTTTTGCAATACAATTGTGTTGAAAAGCTCCTAATAAATTACATGAACTCCTAAAATTTGATTAAAACTTGTTTTGCAGACCTTTTTGTAGAGGTTTCGGACGAGCGGGTCGAAATGGGCCTTTCAATGGATCCGTTGGAATTTTAACTTAGTAAAAAGTACATAAATTGAGGTTTTGCAATATAATTGTGTTTAAAAGCTCCTAATCAATTACATGAACTCCTAAAATTTGATTAAAACTTGTTTTTCAATCCTTTTTGTAGAGGTTTCGAACGAGCGGGTCGAAATGGGCCTTTCAATGGACCCGTTGGAATTTTAACTGAGTAAAAAGTACATAAATTGAGGTTTTGCAATATAATTGTGTTGAAAAGATCCTAATCAATTACTTGAACTCCTAAAATTTGATTAAAACTTGTTTTGTAGACCTTTTTGTCTAGGTTTCGGACGAGCAAGTCTAAATGGGCCTTTCAATGGACCCGTTGGAATTTTAACTGAGTAAAAAGTATAGAAATTGAGGTTTTGCAATATAATTGTGTTGAAAATATCCTAATCAATTACATGATCTCCTAAAATTTGATTAAAACTTATTTTGCAGTCCTTTTTGTAGAGGCTTCGGACGAGCGGGTCGAAATGGGCCTTACAATGGACCCGTTGGAATTTTAACTGAGTAAAAAGTAAAGAAATTGAGGTTTTGCAATATAATTGTGTTGAAAAGCTCCTAATCAATTACATGAACTCCTAAAATTTGATTAAAACTTGCTTTTCAATCCTTTTTGTAGAGGTTTCGAACGAGCGGGTCGAAATGGGCCTTACAATGGACCCGTTGGAATTTTAACTGAGTAAAAAGTACAGAAATTGAGGTTTTGCAATATAATTGTGTTGAAAAGCTACTAATAAATTATTTGAACTCCTAAAATTTGATTAAAACTTGTTTTGCGGTCTTTTTTGTCGAGGTTTCAGATGAGCAGGTCTAAATGGGCCTTTCAATGGACCCGTTGGATTTTTTTTTTTGAAAATCCTATTCTACTTCTACCTAGAGGGGGAGGGGGGAAATCTAGGTGAAGGCAATGCTCCTGAGGGGTCTTGAACCCGGGACCTAATGGGAAGGGAGTGGAGCAGGTTAGCGTGCTCTGACCACCAAATCAATTACATGAACTCCTAAAATTTGATTAAAACTTTTTTTGTGGTCCTTTTTGTAGAGGTTTTAGACGAGCGGGTCTAAATGGGCCTTTCAATGGACACGTTGAAATTTTAACTGAGTAAAAAGTACATAAATTGAGGTTTTGCAATATAATTGTGTTGAAAAGCTCCTAATCAATTACATGAACTCCTAAAATCTGATTAAAACTTGTTTTGCAGACATTTTTGTAGAGGTTTCGGACGAGCGGGTCGAAATGGGCCTTTCAATGGATCCGTTGGAATTTTAACTGAGTAAAAAGTACAGAAAACGAGGTTTTGCAATATAATTGTGTTGAAAAGCTCCTAATCAATTATTTGAACTCCTAATATTTGATTAAACCATTTTTGCAGTCCTTTTTGTAAAGGTTTCGGACGAGCAGGTCTAAATGGGCCTTTCAATGGACCCGTTGGAAATTTAACTGAGTAAAATGTAAAGAAATTGAGGTTTTGCAATATAATTGTGTTGAAAAGCTCCTAATCAATTTTTGGAACTCCTAATATTTGAATAAAACATTTTTGCGGTACTTTTTGTAGAGGTTTCGGACGAGCATGTCTAAATGGGCCTAACAATGGGCCCGTTAGAATTTTAACTGAGTAAAAAGTATAAAATTGAGGTTTTTAATATAATTGTGTTGAAAAGCTCATAATCAATTTTTTGAACTCCTAAAATTTGATTAAAACAATTTTTGCGGTCCTTTTTGTCGAGGTTTCGGACGAGCAGGTCTAAATGGGCCTTTCAATGGACCCGTTAGAATTTTAACTGAGTAAAAAGTACAGAAATTGAGGTTTTGCAATACAATTGTGTTGAAAAGCTCCTAATCAATTACATGAACTCCTAAAATTTGATTAAAACTTTTTTTGTGGTCCTTTTTGTAGAGGTTTCGGACGAGCGGGTCTAAATGGGCCTTTCAATATTCCCGTTGAAATTTTAACTGAGTAAAAAGTAAAGAATTTGAGGTTTTGCAATATAATTGTGTTGAAAAGCTCCTAATCAATTACATGAACTCCTAAAATTTGATTAGAACTTGTTTTGCAGACCTTTTTGTAGAGGTTTCGGACGAGCGGGTCGAAATGGGCCTTTCAATGGATCCGTTGGAATTTTAACTGAGTAAAAAGTACAAAAATTGAGGTTTTGCTATATAATTGTGTTGAAAAGATCCTAATCAATTAATTGAACTCCTAAAATTTGATTAAAACTTGTTTTGCAGTCCTTTTTGTAGAGGTTTCGGACGAGCAGGTCTAAATGGGCCTTTCAATGGGCCTGTTGAAATTTTAACTGAGTAAAAATTATAAAATTGAGGTTTTTCAATATAATTGTGTTGAAAAGCTCCTAATCAATTATTTGAACTCCTAAAATTTGATTAAAACAATTTTTGCGTTCCTTTTTGTCGAGGTTTCGGACGAGCAGGTCTAGATGGGCCTTTCAATGGACCCGTTAGAATTTTAACTGAGTAAAAAGTACAAAAATTGAGGTTTTGCAATACAATTGTGTTGAAAAGCTCCTAATCAATTATATGAACTCCTAAGATTTGATTAAAACTTTTTTGTGGTCCTTTTTGTAGAGGTTTCGGACGAGCGGGTCTAAATGGGCCTTTCAATCGGGTCTAAAATTTGATTAAAAGTTGTTTTGCAGACCTTTTTGTAGAGGTTTCGGACGAGCGGGTCGAAATGGGCCTTTCAATGGATCCGTTGGAATTTTTTTGTTGTTGAGAAAAAGGCCTCATTAAAAACCCCACTAATCCCAACTGGGCCCAGTCCAGAGGGGTCCTAAAGGGGAAAAGAGTGCTCAAATATATATATATATATATATAAGCAAGGGGGTTGAAAACCAACCGGTACAATAGAGCGTAAGACATCGGGCAAGCCCGTCCCAAAAAACAAGGAGGACCTAGAGTGCAAGGCTGTAACGCCCCGGTTTTGGGCTTGGAAGTTTTGGGTTTGAACCGGACCGGTCGGGTTGCGGTTCGAATATATAAAGGTGAAATTAGGAAAGCCTAGTTCGGTTTGCATTAAAAATATGGAAAAATGTCCTAAAATCCTCTTTTAATATATATAAGTGAACTGTGAAATCAATTTTACGAAATGAGGTTGGGAAGGGTGACATTTTGGCTAGTGACCAAAATGTAATTTTTGAAAGTTGCGTGACTGTTTTAGGAAGGATTGAAACTTTGAATCTTTAAGGAGCTATTTACCCAATGGGAGTTTCTCCAGATTTTTCTAAAATATTAAAGGTTTATTAAATGGTTTTTAAATAAAAGAAAAGTGGAGGGAAGATATTTTGTCATTTTCTAACTAACTTTTCTCTCAATCTTCTGTTTTCTTTTCCCTCATTTTCTCTCAACCCAAACATCTTTTCTCCAGAGATTTTCTTCTGATTTTGTCACCTAAACATCTCTTTTCAATTCTCTTTTGATCTCTAATCATTTTTTCAACAAAACCTCACCATTTGCTAAGTGGAATTTTCAAGATTTTGGTTCCAAAAAGGGAGAAACTCAAGTTTGGAGGTAAGAACGTCCTTCTCCTCTAAACTCTCAGTTCTTTACTGAAATTCTCAAGTTCTCAATCCTTGAATTATGATTTATTAAAGGTTTTACAATGGTAATCTTGATTTTGGCTTTAAAATGCAAGATTTGGTGATTTTTGGTGAAATTTCGTGAGATCTGTTTGGGCAGTGTTTTGAGGTGTCAAATTGATGTTAAATGAATGTTAAATTGATAAGGAATTGAGGTTTTATCAATGCAATCCCGAATAGGTTGAATTTCCTAAGTTTTGCTTGATGTTTTTGGTTATTTTGGGGTGTTTTTGATGATCTGTTATAGATGGAGTTATAAGGACGTGATTGTGATCATTTTGGATGTTAATTGATGTTTAAAAATGGTTAGAAGTGATGGATCTTGGCTGGGTTAAGTTTCGGAAGTGTTTGGTGGTGATTTCGGTTGTGTTTGGTAGCCGAAATGTTGGATTTGTGATGAGCAGCGAGTTTAGTTGTGTTGCTGGTGTTTTTAATGCATAATGATGCATTAATCTTCCGTTGTTATGTGCTTGAAATAGGGGAGGAAGATCCGTGAGCATTTGAGGTGGTGTGGAAGGTTTCAGATGCTTGGAAGGCTTGTTGGCTAGCCTTGTTTTGTGTATCGGTGAGTGAAGTTGGGTTTTCAGTTTTTAAACCAGGGTTTGAAGGTTTGGGAGCTTAGTTTAAGTCTAAAAAACTTTGCTAAGCTCAAGAGTAAGTAAATGGATTTTCGCTCTTGGTTTGTGTTGTGAATTGGCTTTTTAAGCAATTGTGATTGATGGTTGCAATGCATATGATTTGCATGTTTTAAATTCTGTTTGGAAGCATGTTTTAGCATGGTTTAATGCTGGTTTTCAAAGCCATATGTGAAGGATGCTCAAGGTAAGAGATCCTTGGTTTTGTACATGGAAATTGTGGTTTTGATGCATGGTGTTGCATGTTGTTTAATGGCTTTGTGTAATGCTTTAAAACAGTGAATTGATGATGGTAATTGATGAATTTTGCATTACGGTTATGCATGTGAATTAAAGGATTAATGTGGTAAGATGGTTATATTGGTAAGTGATGTAAGTGGTTCTTGGTTCTTTGATCGGATATAGTTAGCCGGCTATAGGATTGGGTGCACCGTGAATAAAGTCGCCTTGGATGTGGAGTGGTTAAGTGTGAACCGGTAAACTCCATCCAAGTATCCTAACGAGATGGTTAAGGTTATAATGGTGATTGGAATCCCATTCGAGGACCTTGGGTAAGCAAAGGTAATAATGGTGGTTAAAATTCCATTGGTGGACCTTGTGCTTGTTAAGATCACAATGGTGGTGTAAAGTCCATGTGTGGATCTTGTATAGGGTGTCCCGGATCTCGTTAGTGATGTTATACAACTACCAATCGGTGATGCTAAGGTTATATGGTGTTTAAAAGTCCATATATGGGAACCTTGTGCATGTTAAGGTTGTATGGTGGTTAAAAGTCCATACATGGGAACCTTGTGAAAGTTAAGGTTGTATGGTGTTTAAAAGTCCATACATGGGAACCTTGTGAAAGTTAAGGTTGTATGGTGGTTAAAAGTCCATACATGGGAACCTTGTGAAAGTTAAGGTTGTATGGTGTTTAAAAGTCCATACATGGGAACCTTGTGAAAGTTAAGGTTGTATGGTGTTTAAAAGTCCATACATGGGAACCTTGTGAATGGTAAGGTCAAATGGTGTTTAAAAGTCCATTTGGGGACCTTGGATTGGTAGGGTGTATGAAGCGTGGGGACAACGCTTGTGATCCGCGTATCCGATTGGATGTTGAGTTGAAAAGTGGATTTGGTTGATCACTTGGAAGCCAATATAATGTTCTTGAATATAATGAAGCATGAGATGCTTGAATTGATGCATGGTTGCATGAGATTTGCTTAATGTATTATGAATGCATGTGTACTTGTTAGTTTGAACAAGTGTTGATTATCAATTGAGGATGGTGCATGTGTGCATGAGATCTCTTTAGTGCATTGAAGTCTTGCTAAGACTTGTTTTTAAAGGCATATGATGTAAATGTTGATGATGTGGTTCATTTGTGCATCTATTTAATGCATGTGTTGGATTGAATGATTAAAAGGTTTTAAAAGGCTTCTTGCTTGAAAAGATAATCAAGTATAAGGAAGGTATGATGTGAAGTGGAAGTGGTTTCCAAGGTTTTGAATTTAAATTTGCATTTGATGTTTATGCATGGAATGGTTAAATTGATGGATTTGCAAGTTTATGTGTTGAAAAGGCTTGCTTAGCTTTCTAAGCTAAGGATTGGTTTTCATGATTGAGCAATGCATGGTTTTAAGCACGTTGTTGAAAAGGGGTTTTCAAACAAGGCTTTGGTTTATGAAATCGAGTTGCTTTTAAAAGTGGTTTTATGATTCGCTGCATTGATGGTGTTTTGGTTTTGAGCATTCCTCACTAAGCATTATGTGCTTATGCTCCTTTTTGTCCATCAATGCAGATATTTGAAGTTTGGACAGCGAGAAGCAAGGGATTCAAGGAGAACTCCACTTGAGATGTATGTCTCGGTTAATAGCTATAGTTAATAAAGGCAATGGGGGAAAGAATCTCTTATGTTGATGTTTTATGAGGTTGTGTATGTTGGACATGTATGGTTTATGTTTTTGAATCATGTGGATTAATGTTGTAATGTTTGAATCATCTTGAGCTTAAGTTGCTATGTTATGCTCTTTGTTTAAAAGCATGATTGAGCTTTGAATGTGTTAAATGTGTTGGTGCACCTAGGGGTGATCATGAATCTAGTTTTGATGCATTTATGTTCCTTATATGTTGAATGGCTTGCTGGTGTGATTTGGTTGCTTTTGGAGCATGTTTGGTGGGTCAATGTTGTGTTTAACCAGCAAGGTTGCTGCAATCTGGGCAGGTCGTTTCGGAACGATCGCTACCGTTTCGGAACAGGGGCCTGTTATGGCCAGGGCGTTTCGAAACGGGAGGAACTGTTCTGAAACAGATATGCTACTGCCAGTCCCCGTTTCGGAACACGTTGCGGAACGGCCCCGCGTTTCGAAACAGGTTCTCCCTGTTTCGGAACACCTGACCGTTGGGGGCTGACATTGGCGGTTATGTGTTTCGAAATGTTTGCGTTTTGGTCCTAAAACATGTTTTTGCAATTGTATGAGTTCTGGATGTCCGTTTGAGCTGAAATTTGGCAGTGAAGCATGAAACATGACTAATTTCATATTGGTAACTTTTAATTGGGTTAAGTCACTGTAATTCCCAGAATTTACAGTTTGGTTCCTAAAGTTGTAATTTGTGCAATTGGGTCCCTGAATGTTCTCTGATGGTTATGATCTTTGGGTATGACGTTGTTGTGAACACACCTAGGGTTAATGAGCATCTAGACAAGTTTAAAAAGAAAAAAAAGGGTCGTTAATCAACGTTGACTTTCAGGTTGACTTTGGTTTTCCCCGTGTAAACTTCTTAATTCGGTTCAACCGTCTGGGCCGGGTTAAGGGGGTTACAAAGGCCCAATTGGCAATAGTATGAGCTAGAACATTAGCAACTCGCGGTACATAAAGAAAATTTAAATCTGGAATAGATACAAAGAGAGGGCGCGCCGCATCAATATGTGGCCGTAAAGGAGAGGCGTCCGAGCCGAGGCAACGTATTTTGTTGATGACCAAAGCAGCGTCGGACTCGATAATGATGCTGCACCAGCCGGCATCCCTACCAAGTGTAGCCCCCGTGACAATGGCACGAAGCTCCGCAGTGTAGGCGTCAAGGCATCCTGCGCAGTGAACAGCACAACCACGGAGAATAGCGCCGCTAGCATCACGAGCCACAACACCAAAACCTGCTTCGCCTGTAGCGGGGTTGAAAGCACCGTCCACATTGATTTTAACCTTCCTTTCCGGTGGCGGCCTCCATGTTGGTTGAGAAAGGGCTGGCTCCGTCTGTAGATGCGTCGAGGCGTGAAGAGAGTTGGCCGAGTCGTAGTCCTGTAACAGTTCCTTAGAGTTCATAAGAGTAAGCCATGTCGGCTGCAAATGCTTGGAGTGAACCCAGTCATTCCTCCGGTTCCAAATGTTCCAAAGGATAGTGAGGAACAAACTAAATTCAGAGCGAGAAAGTAACGAGGCCCCTTGTTCCAACCATAAGTGAGTAGGGAAGAGCGTGCCAGTACGTAAAGGAAGGGGAAACCCAGCTAGTTGTAGAACCTCAGCTGCTCCAACACAATCTCAGAGAGCATGGAGTGGGGTTTCTACTATAGTCGGATAAAAAGGGCACATGCCAGTGCCTAACCCCATAGTTGCAAGACGGTCTCCTGTGGGTAGAGCATCTCGTCCTGCTCTCCAGCTAAAGGACCGAATCTTCGGAAGGGTGTTCGCTTTGGAGATAACTCGCCAAAGGGGAGAAGGACGACTGATAGGTCTGATTGGACGTTGTAAGAATAGATATCCGGAACGCACCGAATACATCCCCGTGTCATGATATCCCCAAAGTAATGCATCGCGCCGCTCATTGGAGATTGGCACACGCAGTATGGCATCAGCATCATCCCAGTCAAAATGCTGGCGGACTTTGGGTTCATCCCAAGACGCTTGATTGCCGATCATGAAGTCACGACATCATAAGGGGAGTTCCTCCTCGTCTTGATAATTTCCAAAGAAGGATAAACTAGAGGTACCACCCCAAGGGTCGCGGTGGATACGGATCTGACTCTGAATTCCGGGTCGCCAAAAGAACCCTGGTTGCAATCGTTGCATGGCCTGCCAAAGACCTCGCCATGCGAAGGACGCGCGTCGATCAAGCTTAGCATCCAACAATTTCCCAGAAGGAAAGTAACGTGAACGTAGGACACGCGCAAGGAGGGATTCAGGCGAATGGATCAGCCTCCATAATTGTTTACCTAAGAGAGCAATGTTAAAATCGTGTAGATTCCTAAAGCCTATTCCCCCTGCTGCCTTGGGATCACAAATAGACTCCCAAGATAACAGAGGCCAACTTCGCTTGTTACTGCGGCCAGACCACCAATAACGACGGATCGAGCTAGTCATATCATCTATGATGTTCTGCGGAAGTAGGTAACAAGACATAACATACTGAGGTATGGCTTGTGCGACCGACTTTATCAGTGTTTCGCGTCCACTAAATGAGAGTAAGTTGGTGTCCCATTTAGTTATTCGAGAACTGACTTTGTCACGGACAAAACCTAAGCATTCCGTTCGGTTCCGCCCTATCATGAGGGGAACTCCGAGATAGATACCCGGGTCCTTGACAATGCGTACTCCGAGAGTCAATCGAACTGCCTGAATGAAGGTCTCAGAACAGCGTGAACTGCAGTAAGCTGTGGACTTATCGAAATTAACAGTTTGTCCTGAAGAGGATTCATATAGGCGTAGAATCTCTTTCAACCTTTCAACCTCATCTGGGCAATTACGAAGGAAAACAATGCTATCATCGGCAAATAGCAGATGTGTAATTCTAGGTCCATGTCGATTGGCCTGTAGACCGAGAAGGCGCCCTTCCCGTTGCTCGGATTCAAGGGCCGCTGATAACCCTTGGGAACAAATCAGAAAGAGGAAGGGGGAGAGGGGATCGCCCTACCGAATGCCTCGAGCAGGCACAAACTCGTCGGATAGGGTCCCGTTAAGTCTAACAGAAAAAGAGACTGAGGAGACACAACAAAGTATGAGGTGCACCCATTCAGGTGCAAAGCCCATACGTGACATCACATCCTGAAGGAATGACCATTCGACTTTGTCGAACGCCTTCTCCATATCTAGTTTCAACGCCGCCCCTTGGTAAATGGCAGCGCTATTCGAGTGGAGGGTATGCACTAGCTCATGGGCGATTAAAATGTTGTCGGTTATGTTCCTTCCACGAACAAAGGCTGCTTGTGCATCGCTGATACAATCAGGTAGAACAGGCTTAAGACGGTTAACAAGAACCTTAGCAACTGTTTTGTATATGACCGTGCATAAGCTAATTGGTCGAACTGGCGCATATTGGTGGGGTCCGCAACCTTCAGGATAAGCACGATGACTGTTTTATTAACAGTCGACATGTCGGCTTCCCCACGCAATAGACGGAGACAGAGCTGGATAAATTCAGGCCCAATGACGTTCCAGTGTTGCCGGAAAAAACCACTAGGAAAACCATCGATGCCTGGAGCTTTCTTAGGACTATTATCCTGAAAGGCGGCAAGCACTTCACCCTCTGTGAATTGTCTCAATAGAGAGGCATTCATTGATGGAGTGACGACCGGAGAAATTTTCTCCAACAGACGTGGCGAATAACTAGGGTTCGTCGATGTAAACAGCGTCCGAAAATAATCCGAGGCTATTTGAAGGAGCCTTGGCGTAGCTGTATGCCATACATGGTTACCATCGTGAAGGCCACGAATAGTATTCTTTTTCCTGCGCTTAGAGGCTCTAGCGTGGAAAAAAGACGTGTTTTTGTCCCCTTGGGACAACCATGTGACCCGCGATCGTTGTGCCCAGCAGGCTTCACGGACGTCTAGAAGACGTCGAAGCTCTAGTTTTGCGTCGCGCAGGTCATTTAGCATCGCATGCGATAGATGACGACGTCGCATATATGAATTGATTTTGCGTTGTAATTCTGCAATACGGTTGTGTGACTGGTATCGGCGATGCGATTGCCAATCGCGCAGCTGGTTACCGACCATACGTAATTTTTCAGGCAAGTTACCCGATGCATTCGCCCATGCCTGTTGGACGGTCGTGATGCATGATGGATCATTTGCCTAACAAGATTCAAAACGGAAATGGTCAAAGGTCTCACGAGGAGTAGTGTTGCGCTGGGGAACAAATTTGGTATCCATGACTATGACATAATGCTCAGAATCCGGGGAAAAAATATTACGGCATTCGAAAGTGGAATGTTCACTAAGCCATGCATTACAAGCTACAAAACGGTCAAGTCGTTCACAAACAGATGAGACATTAGGCCCGGTGCGGGACCAAGTGAACCAACCCGATGCTGGCTTGCAATCAAAAAGACTATTGCGAGATAAACATTCGCGAAAGCTAGTGATTTGTGATTGCGGTCGGCGACAGCCTCCCTGTTTTTCTGAATCTGATAAAATATCATTAAGGTCATCGCCGATTAACCAAGGCATTGGTGAAGCGTGACGCAAAGAATCAATCAAATCCCATGTTTTAGACTTCATATTTGTGTCAGAGTAGCCATAAATGCCCGTAAAACGAAAACATTCATCATTCGAATTTAAAACAACATCAATGGATCGATCAGAATACGAAAGCAAATCAAGTTGAATTTTATTATTCCAAAATATGATGAGTCCGGAACATGTGGGGCTGCTATCAACATGGATGCAGCCATACATATCTAATAAAATTCTTAAACGATCATAATAGTAACGACATAAGCGAGTTTCAGACAAAAAGATAACATCCGGTTGCAACCTGCGAGCAATGGTGCTTAACCCTTGAACTGCCGTCGGGGAACCAAGACCGCGGCAGTTCCAGCAAAAGATCCTCATTTCTCTCGGCGGGGTTGAAAGTCAACCGCCGCCGAAGAGATTTTGCTGCTCTTCCCAGCTTTAGATAGTTTGGAAGGTATGTCAGAGGGCATTCCGGGTTTCACCGGCTTAACTTGAGTGGAGGGGGAAGTTCTCGGCCTCTTGGTAACACCAGCAGCAACCATCGGAGGGCTACGTTTGGTTTTGCACGAGCCATTTGCTCCTTTGGTAGTTCCTGACGTTGCAGCCAACCAATCCTCAAAATTCAATTTTAACTTAGATACTTTAAGTTTGAAATAGAATTTGAAGATTTATGGTATTTTTAGATCAGTAGAGATAGTGATAGATTCCTTACCAACTTCAAAAAATATTCTAAATTTAGATAATTTGGAGAAAATTCGAATTGCAGAGGATAAACTAACGTTTAAATGTAATTTTATCTGCAATTTGATCAAATCTCTCTCAACAAATTCAAAATTCAATTTTAACTTAGATAATTTAAGTTTAAAATAGAATTTGAAAATGTATGGTATTTTTAGATTGGTAGAGATAGTGATAGATTCCCCACCAATTTCAAAAAATATTCTAAATTTAGATAATTTGGAAAAAATTCGAATTGCAGAGGATAAAATAACATTTAAATGTAATTTTATCTGCAATTTGAAATGCATGGGAATCTTATAGAGCCTTAGATTCACCGAAAAAGGAGATATCAAATCTCGTCCAACAAATTCAAAATTCAATTTTAACTTAGATAATTTAAGTTTGAAATAGAATTTGAAAATGTATGGTATTTTTAGTTCAGTAAAGATAGTGATAGATTCCCTACCAACTTCAAAAAATATTCTAAATTTAGATAATTTGGAGAAAATTCGAATTGCAGAGGATAAAATAACGTTTAAATGTAATTTTATCTGTAATTTGATCAAATCTCTCTCAACAAATTCAAAATTCAATTTTAACTTAGATAATTTAAGTTTGAAATAGAATTTGAAAATGTATGATATTTTTAGATTAGTAGAGATAGTGATAGATTCCCCACCAATTTCAAAAAATATTCTAAATTTAGATAATTTGGAGAAAATTCGAATTGCAGAGGATAAAAGAACATTTAAATGTAATTTTATCTGCAATTTGAAGTGCATGGGAATCCTAAAGATCCTTAGATTCATCAAAAAAGGAGATATCAAATCTCTTCCAACAAATTCAAAATTCAATTTTAACTTAGATAATTTAAGTTTGAAATAGAATTTGAAAATGTATGGTATTTTTAGATCAGTAGAAAGAGAGATAGATTCCTTACCAACTTCAAGAAATATTCTAAATTTAGATAATTTGGAGAAAATTCGAATTGCAGAGGATAAAATAACGTTTAAATGTAATTTTATCTGCAATTTGATCAAATCTCTCTCAACAAATTCAAAATTCAATTTTAACTTAGTTAATTTAAGTTTGAAATAGAATTTGAAAGTGTATGGTATTTTTAGATTAGTATAGATAGGGATAGATTCCCCACCAACTTCAAAAAATATTCTAAATTTAGATAATTTAGAGAAATTTCGAATTGCAGAGGATAAAATAACATTTAAATGTAATTTTACCTGCAATTTGAAATACATGGGAGTCCTAAAGAGCTTTAGGTTCACCGTAAAAAGAGATATCAAATCTCTCTCAACAAATTTAATATTCAATTTTAACTTAGATAATTTAAGTTTGAAATAGAATTTGAAAAGATTTTCTGTTGTGAAACCGAGATCCATGCCCCTCGTTTCTAGGAACTGGGACTCCCATTGGAGTTGGAGATTCCCAGGCTGCCATCGCTGGCCCGTGCTGTGGCTGCACTCGACTCTGCCAACGCCAGTTTGTGGCCAAGAGTTTGCGATGGTGGATGATATGCCTGTTCTAGACAGTGAATTTTGTGTAGTGGAGAACTTAAGACATAAGAGATTCCTATTCACTTCATTCTTAAAAGAAAAAATGAATAATAAGAATAATAATAAAACATGCAATATCAGAAGAGTATTGCAAGAACAAAGTGGGGGAGACAATGAGAGCACCCTGCCAAAATTGCAAACGTGCTGACTTGCTTCCTCGTACCAACATGGTAATGTGACATAAGGTAGGATAACCCAGTACCAGGACTTGCGCAGAAATTGAAGTTTTGCTATATAATTGTGTTGAAAAGCTTCTAATCAATTATTTGAACTCCTAAAATTTGATTAAAACTTGTTTTGCAGTCCTTTTTGTAGAGGTTTCGGACGAGCGGGTCGATATGGGCCTTTCAATGGACACGTTGGAATTTTAACAGAGTAAAAAGTACAGAAATCGAGGTTTTGCAATATAATTGTGTTGAAAATCTCTTAATCAATTATTTGAACTCCTAATATTTGATTAAAACTTTTTTGCAGCCCTTTTTGTAGAGGTTTTTCAATATAATTGTGTTGAAAAGCTCCTAATCAATTATTTGAACTCCTAAAATTTGATTAAAACAATTTTTGCGGTCCTTTTTGTCGAGGTTTCAGACGAGCAGGTCTAAATGGGCCTTTCAATGGACCCATTAGAATTTTAACTGAGTAAAAAGTACAGAAATTGAGGTTTTGCAATACAATTGTGTTGAAAAGCTCCAAATCAATTACATGAACTCCTAAAATTTGATTAAAACTTTTTTTGTGATCCTTTTTGTAGAGGTTTCGGACGAGCGGGTCTAAATGGGCCTTTCAATGGACCCGTTGAAATTTTAACTGAGTAAAATATACATAAATTTAGGTTTTGCACTATAATTGTGTTGAAAAGCTCCTAATAAATTACATGAACTCCTAAAATTTGATTAAAACTTGTTTTGCAGACCTTTTTGTAGAGGTTTCGGACGAGCGGGTCGAAATGGGCCTTTCAATGGATCCGATAGAATTTTAACTGAGTAAAAAGTACATAAATTGAGGTTTTGCAATATAATTGTGTTGAAAAGCTCCTAATCAATTACATGAACTCCTAAAATTTGATTAAAACTTGTTTTTCAATCCTTTTTGTAGAGGTTTCGAACGAGCGGGTCGAAATGGGCCTTTCAATGGACCCGTTGGAATTTTAACTGAGTAAAAAGTACATAAATTGAGGTTTTGCAATATAATTGTGTTGAAAAGATCCTAATCAATTACTTGAACTCCTAAAATTTGATTAAAACTTGTTTTGCAAACCTTTTTGTCTAGGTTTGGGACGAGCAAGTCTAAATGGGCCTTTCAATGGACCCGTTGGAATTTTAACTGAGTAAAAAGTATAGAAATTGAGGTTTTGCAATATAATTTTGTTGAAAAGCTCCTGAAAAATTACATGAACTCCTAAAATTTGATTAAAACTTGTTTTGAAGTCCTTTTTGTAGAGGTTTAGGACGAGCGATTCGATATGGGCCTTTCAATGGACCCGTTGGAATTTTAACTAAGTAAAAAGTACAGAAATCGAGGTTTTGCAATATAATTGTGTTGAAAAGCTCCTAATCAATTATTTGAACTCCTAATATTTGAATAAAACATTTTTGCGGTCCTTTTTGTAGAGGTTTCGGACGAGCAGGTCTAAATGGGCCTTTCAATGGACCTGTTGGAATTTTAACTGAGTAAAAAGTACAGAATTTGAGGTTTTGTAGTATAATTGTGTTGAAAAGCTCCTAATCAATTATTTGAACTCCTAAAATTTGATTAAAACTTGTTTTACGGTCCTTTTTGTGAAGGTTTCGGACGAGCAGGTCTAAATGGGCCTTTCAATGGACCCGTTCGAATTTTAACTGAGTAAAAAGTACAGAAATTGAGGTTTTGAAATATAATTGTGTTGAAAAGCTCCTAATCAATTAAATGAACTCCTATAATTTGATTAAAACTTGTTTTACAGTCCTTTTTGTAGAGGTTTCGGACGAGCGGGTCTAAATGGACCTTTCAATGTACCCGTTGGAATTTTAACTGAGTAAAAAGTACAGAAATTAAGGTTTTGCAATATAATTGTGTTGAAAAGCTCCTAATCAATTACATGAACTCCTAAAATTTGATTAAAACTTGTTTTGCAGTCCTTTTTTTAGAGGTTTCGGACGAGCGGGTCTAAATGGGCCTTTCAATGGACCCGTTGGAATTTTAACAGAGTAAAAAGTACAGAAATTGAGGTTTTGCAATATAATTGTGTTTAAAAGCTCATAATCAATTATTTGTACTCCTAAAATATGATCAAAACTTGTTTTGCAGACCTTTCTGTAGAGGTTTCGGACGAGCGGGTCGAAATGGGCCTTTCAGTGGACCTGTTGGAATTTTAACTGAGTAAAATCTATAAAAATTGAGGTTTTGCAATATAATTGTGATGAAAAGCTCCTAATCATTTATTTGAACTCTTAATATTTGAATAGAACTTTTTTGTGGTCCTTTTTGTATCGGTTTCTGTTGAGTTGATCGAACACTTGCAAATGGCCAAGAGGGGGGTGAATTGGCAATTAAAAATTTTGGTGAAGTGAAAGATAGAAAATAAAAGTGACACAAGGGGTTATAATGGTTCAAGTTCTCCAATTGAACTCTACATCCACTACCTTAGCTACCACTAAGGATTTTCAAACAATTCACTACTAGAATTCGTCCCCTTTTCTTGGATGAGGAGGAAACCTTACAATTTCGATTAAGCTTTCTACCCAAAGCTTAATCCACTCAAATACAAGAGATATTTTGGTAAACTTAAATGTTTCCTCTCAAAGGATGATTGTCTACCCAAATACAATTTAAACAATCCCAAACTCACAATACAAATAGACAATTTGAAATACACTAGAGTTGGGTACAAAGATTTGACTCTTAATAGCTCAAGGGTTTGGATTTTTTTGCTTTGATGATGCTTGAAGGTTCAATAGTTGTTGCTGATGCTTTAGAGTGTCTCTTTTATACCTCTTCATTGATTTCTAGCCGTTTGGGTGGTTGGAGATGTAAATGGAGCCGTTGGAACCCTCTCTTACCACCATAAATGCACCTCTGTAGCTACGAGTATCGGTACTCGGTAATGGGTATCGATACCTGTCTCACAAAGAAAATAGCCGTTGTGTGTAATTAATGGGGCGTATCGATACGCACGTAAGCGTATCGATACTGGGGTTAGGCGTATCGATACCGGTCAACGACCTTTTAAAATTTGGTAACCAACCAACTGACACCAACGGTCATATTTTTTAAACCGAATTAAATGCTTTAAAAATCTTTAAACCAGTATCGATACTGGGGTTACCGTATCGATACACTCTTCAAACTCTTTGAAGTTTAACACAGGGGCATATCGATACGAGGGGTTTCCGTATCGATACGTGTTCTGACAGTAGCCAATTTTGGCAAAAAGGTATCGATACGCCTCCATGGGTATCGATACTCTCTGACGATTTTCAATAGATTTGGCTTGGAACACTTAGTAAATATTTTGAGTTTGAGTTTTACAAATCAGTTTTAAAGTGTTGGTGTTTCAAAACTTGTTAAGGGACTTGTAAAAACAATTTTAAGTTTTTCAAATTGATCCTTAAAGATCTAGTTATATCAAAATCAAACATAGGTTTTACAATCTCCCTCTTTTTGATATAACAAAACCAAAACTTAAAATTTTGACACTTTTGAATAACCTTTACAAAGTAACTCCCCCTTAATATAAGCTTGGTAACCTTTGAGTTAAAATCAAAATATTTTAAAGTTGTGAGCAAGTTTCTTCTCCCCCTTTTTGTTAGATCAAAAATGCATTGAGACAATAAAGTGCATAATGAAATCAAAGGTATAATAATAATAAGCAACATAATTTTATTCATCATAGCATAAAAAAGGGAAATCCAAACAAAAACAAACAAGAAATCAAAGCATAGGTTTTTAATCCTAAAACAAACTTAATCCTAAAAACAGAAACATAGGTGCATAAAAATAGAAAATCCTAGATGATTATGAATGATATGCAAGAAGAGATGTCTAGGCATTGTCTTCGTCGTCTTCATCATCTTCATCATCATCTACCATAGGCTCATTGCTCCGCATGCTATTACGCCATTCATCATGGAAAGCGGCAACGGAAATATTCAAGGAATTTTGCCCGCTTTCAAGGGATGTAAGGCGATTCTCCATACCCGTCATCCTTGTATCGAAGGTGGTTTCCATGGAGGTTAGACGAGTGTTCATATCCGTGCGTAGCCCGGTAAATTGCTCATTGAGATAGGTCATGAGAGCATCCAAATTGGGCTATGGGACTTGAGGAGCCTGAGGAGCTTGAGGAGCTTGTTGTTGTTCCAGTACGGCTGTGGCCTCGGGTGGAAGCTCGGAAAGACGTAACCAACTTCCATTAAAGTAATGGAACTTACCCCGAGCAAGGGATCGCTCATCAATAGGATCGGTAAGAGGAGATGCAAGATCAAATGAGCAATCAATATCCTTTTTCACAAAATAGTAACTTAAAGCCGTACCGTAGATAAAAGATGTGATGAGAGTGGTGTGGCGATTTTGAACATGATAGACGATCTCATTGAACATGATTCAAGCTAGGTTTGGGCGCTGTCGTTGACGGAAACAACGGATCCAAAAATCATCCACTTGACGGATGGTAGAGTATTTGCCACCGGAGGGACGTAACCACCAAGACACCATCAAATGTAGGATTCGATCGTGAGCATTGAGGACGGTTACGGAACCACCGAGAACATGGCCCAAGGCATTCTCATCATCTAAGCCTTCATCCTCTAACTTAAAAACATCACAAATCCCTTTGACATCGAGAATGATTTGCTTCCCCATAAGATAAGAGCGGATGGCAACAACTTCCCCATTGCGAGTAATAACTTTGGCATTAGAATAGAAAATTAAAACCAAAAGACGATAGTAAATACCGGGGATAGATAGAAACTCCATGAATTCCTAATTGCGAAGCAACGAAAGATATTCAAACTTGAAGCGCTCGGAGTCGAGAAAAGGAATGGAGACGACCCTTTCCGCACGAATTTTGTAGTTCTCAAATTGGCGAAAATAGGGAAGACCCGTGGAAGTTTCAAAGGATCTGTTATAAATTGTAGCATAATCCGGGCGTGCAACCGTTCCGGGAGTTGAAGATTCACCGGCATGAGTAACCCTCGGTCGCTTCCTCGAATGTTCTTTAGGTGCCATAATCTAAAAGAAAATTAAGCAAGAAAAAAATGGGTTTCTTCAATTTGAGTAAAAATCAAGGTAAAAAGGATTTTTTAAGAGAAAAAAAAAATTTGAAAAGCAAAGAGATTTAAGAAAACAAAGGGTTAAAAAAAACAGAACAAAAAAAGAGTAAAAAGAAGAGATTACCTTGAAGGAAACTTTGAAGATTGAAGAAAATCTTGAGAGAGAGCACAATTCTTTGCTTGATGCAAAAATTCTTTTAGAATTGAGTTGTAGTGTGAAAAATATGAAGGAGGAAGGGCCTTTTTATAGGCAAAAACGGCTAGGGTTTGTTAGGGTTAAAGAGTTTTAATTTTGGTAAAATTAGATCTCATTTAAGACTGATTTAATGCCATCTGCGCGATAGGGTATCGATACTCCTGAGGGGGTATCGATACGGGGATAGAATTGTCTTTTCTCAAAAATGCCCGTTGGAAAGTCGTATCGAAACGATGGGGCCCGTATCGAAACGACCAGTATCGATACGATATTAAGCGTATCGATACCCGTGAAGCAAGGAAAATTCTGGGAACCAGAATGAAGAACACGTATCGATACGCGTATAGCCGTATCGATACCATATGCCCAGAATGACCTGTTTGGTTCTAAGAACAACCAAAGGCTCGAACTTAACACCTCCTAAAAGTATGCAAATGATGAATGAACAGTTCTAAGCATGTTTTAACAGAAGCATACTACCCCTAACTATAGGCATGGATAAAATTAGGAGTTTAAACACATAAACATGGCAATTTCACAAAATCAAGCATTTTAAGCACAAAAGAGGTCCTAAAAGGTCAAGATAGGCTAGCTAGACCTAACTCTCTCCTAAGGGACCAAAAACGCTCTTTGTCTAAGGGTTTTGTAAATATATCCGCTAATTGGTTCAAGGTATCAACATATTCAATAACAACATCATTTTTCAAAACATGATCTCTAATAAAGTGATGTCGAATTTCTATGTGTTTAGTTCTAGAGTGTTGGATGGGATTCTTAGTAAGACAAATGGCACTTGTGTTTTCACACTTAAGGGGTATGGTTTCTACTTTAACACCATAGTCTAAGAGTTGTTGCTTCATCCAAAGGACTTGAGCACAACAACTCCCTAAGGATATGTACTCCGCTTCGGTGGTAGATAAGGCTACGCTATTTTGTTTCTTAGAGAACCAAGATACTAGCATACTACCTAAGAATTGGCATGTCCCGGAAGTACTTTTCCTATCTATCTTACACCCCCCATAATCCGCATCCGAATAAGCATGAAGGCTAAAGGAAGAATCCTTAGGATACCAAAGGCCTAAAGTAGGTGTGTCTCTAAGGTATCTAAAAATTCTCTTAATGGCAACTAAGTGTGATTCTCTAGGACTAGCTTGAAACCTAGCACACAAGCAAACACTAAACATAATATCCGGTCTACTTGCGGTAAGGTAAAGCAAAGAACCTATCATTGATCTATAAAGCTTAGAATCAACACACTTACCTCCTTCATCTTTGTCAAGCTTTATGGATGAGCTCATAGGAGTAGCTTGAGGTTTTGCATTCTCCAAGCCGAACTTCGTGAGCATATCATTCACGTACTTGGCTTGATTTATGAAGGTGCCATCCTTCCTTTGTTTGATTTGGAGTCCCAAAAAGAATGAGAGCTCTCCCATCATGCTCATCTCGAACTCACCTTGCATTAGCTTAGAAAACTCCTTACAATAACACTCATTAGTAGAACCAAAAATAATATCATCAACATAAATTTGAACTACTAAGATGTCATTGTTATATCTTTTTATGAAGAGTGTTGTATCCACCTTTCCTTTTTCAAAACCTTTTTCAATTAAGAAATTTGAAAGTCTCTCATACCAAGCTCTTGGAGCTTATTTTAAACCATAGAGAGCTTTTGTAAGTTTAAACACATGGTTTGGAAAATTTGAATCCTCAAAACCCGGTGGTTGTTCAACATACACCTCTTCATTTATAAAACCATTTAGAAAGGCACTTTTTACATCCATTTGAAAAAGCTTGAAATCATGATAACATGCATATGCAAGCAACATCCTAATAGCTTCCATCCTAGCTACGGGTGCATAGGTTTCATCAAAATCTATTCCCTCTTCTTGAGTGTAACCTTGAGCAACTAGTCTAGCTTTATTTCTCACAATGTTACCACTCTCATCTAGTTTGTTCCTAAAGACCAATTTAGTTCCTATTGTAGATTGATTACTAGGCCTATCAACTAATGTCCATACATTACTTCTCTCAAATTGATTTAATTCTTCTTGCATAGCCAAAATCCAAAAGTCATCTTTCAATGCTTCTTTTATATTTTTAGGCTCTATGCATGAGATAAATGCAACATGGTTCATTAATCTAAGAGAAGAACGAGTGGTTACCCCCTTGGATGGATCACCCAAGATTTCACCATCTTTGACATAGTTTAACTCCCTTGGGTAGCTCACTTCCTTTTCCTCAATAGCCAAGTCCTTCAAGGCTTCAAGAGGTGGATCTTGTGAGTCCTCTTCTTTTGTTGAAATCTCATCCTCCTTTGAAGTTTGACCTCCATCAAAGGCATTTATGATTCCTACATCATCATCATCACAAGAATCCTTCCTAGGAAGGAGGTTATCATCGAATACAACATGAATAGATTCTTCTACTACTAAAGTTCTTTTGTTAAATACTCGATAGGCTTTAGAGGTTAAAGAGTAACCTATAAAAATGGCTTCATCACTTTTTGCATCAAATTTACCTAAGTTGTCTTTTCCATTGTTTAAAACAAAACACTTGCAACCAAAAGGGTGAAAATAGCTAATGTTAGGCCTTTTAGATTTTAAAAGTTCATAAGGTGTTTTCTTTAAAATTGGCCTAATCATTACTCGATTTATGATGTAGCAAGCGGTGTTCGTGGCTTCCGCCCAAAAATATTTAGGTAAATTGTTTTCACAAAGCATAGTTCTAGCCATTTCTTGTAAAGTTCTATTTTTCCTCTCAACTACCCCATTTTGTTGAGAAGTTCGAGGAGCCGAAAAATTATGGCTAATACCGTTTTCATTTAAAAAATCTTCAAACCCTAAATTTTGAAACTCGGTTCCATGATCACTTCTAATGTGTGAAATTCTAAGTTCAAGATCATTTTGGTTTGTTTTTGAAAATGTGATGAATTTTTCCAAAGCCTCATCTTTAGTACTTAAAAATAAAACCCAAGTATATCTAGAAAAATCATCAACAAGCACAAATGCATAAGATTTACCACCCAAGCTCATAGTCCTAATTGGCCCAAATAAATCCATGTGGATAAGTTGTAAGCATCTACTAGTAGAAACATCATTAATGGACTTAAAAGAAGACCTATGTTGTTTACCCTTTGAGCATGCATCACAAATTTTATCATTTGAAAATTTTATCTTGGGTAAACCTCTAACTAGGTTAAGAGAGACTAGTTTTTCCAAAACACTTATGCTAGCATGTCCTAGTTTCCTATGCCACAACCATGCATCATTTTCATTATGAGCAACTAAGCATGCATGAGATGTATGTATGTCATCTAGATGCACCATGTATATATTCCCTATGCGATGACCAATGAGCATAATGTTATTAGATTTAATGTCTACAATTTTGCATCCATTTTTATCAAATAAAACATTAAATCCTTTATCACATAATTGACTTATGCTCAATAGATTGTGTTTAAGACCATCGACATATAACACATTTTCAATGAGAATAGTAGAGTGATTACCTATGGAGCCAATACCTTTAATGTGGCCTTTGGAGTTGTCACCAAATGTTACTACTCCTCCACCTTTTGGCTTTAGATCCATGAATCGAATCTTGTCTCCGGTCATGTGCCTCGAGCATCCACTATCAAGGTACCATGAGTTTTGACTTTGTGCTTTGGCCTTGTAGCAATGCTCCCCCTACAAACAAAGAAATTAGGCTTTGATTTTTGGTACCCAAATTATTTTGGGTCCATGAGTGTTAGCCTTCAACATTTTGGTTCCCTTAGGAATCCAAGAAGCAATAGCATTTATATCATTAGAAATAATGAGTTCCTTAGGAACCCAAACACTCCTAACTCTATGACCTCTAGTTTGCTTATTAAAATTTCTTTGTTTAGGTACAAAATGTTTTCTTTTTACATATTGGGATTTAGAGTGATTTCCTTTTTCAAACTTGATTTTCCCAATAGCAATAGATGTTTTAAGATTATCCACTTCCTTTGTGTGATAATCTTGAAATTCGGAAAGAAGTTTTTCAAGCTCAAGGTTTTTAGTTTTAAGATCATTTGAAAGATTAACTAAAAACAAAACCTTCTTTTCCAATTCAGAGTTAGATTTTGAAAACGTCTCATTTTGAATTTTTAAATCGGAAATTGTTTTCTTGTTTTTCAAAATGGACTCTTTATATTTTCCTACTAACTCATCATACACTTCTTGCAATTCATCGTAAGCATCTTGAAGTTCATCTATAGTAAAATCAAAATTGGATGAATTAGAGTTTACCTTAGGTTCATCATCGATGGCCATGAGACATAGGTTGGCCACTTCATCCTCTTCCTCGGAAGACTCGTCGTCACTCCAAGTAGCTACTTGTGCTTTGAGGTTCTTCTTCTTCCCAAAGCTTTTCCTCTTCAATTGAGGACACTCGGAACGGATGTGACCCGGTTTCTTGCATTCATAGCAAGTAATTGGATCCTTCTCCTCTTCCTTGCTTTTACTCTTGAAGTCTCCCTTTCTAATGAACTTTCTTCCACGATTTGACTTCATGAACCGAGTAAAGCGTTTGGCCAACATAGCCATCTCCTCATCTTCATCCTCACTAGAATCGCTTTCTTGATATGAAGCTTTTAGTGCGATTCCCACTTTCTTCTTCTCAACTTCCTTCTTCTCCTCTATCTTCTTCTCTTCTTCTCTTCCCTTCCTCATGATCTCATGGGTGAGTAGAGATCCAACAAGAGCATCAAGCTTGAGAGTCTTCAAATCTCTAGCTTCAATAATGGCCGTTCTCTTGCCATCCCATGACTCCAGAAGAGAGTATAACAACTTTCTCACTAGTTTGTCTTCGGGAATGATTTCGCCGAAACCTTTCAAACCGTTGACAATGACCGAGAAACGATCAAACATCTTGGAGACGCTTTCTTCGGGATCCATCTTGAAGTTCTCATAGCTTAGATTGAGTAGCCCAATCTTTGTCTCCTTGACACCACTAGTTCCCTCATAAGTTGTCTCGAGGGTGTCCCAAACCTCCTTGGCACTTTCGATTGAAGACACCTTGGAGTAGATATCCGGACCAAGTGCACAAAATATTACATGTAGAGCTTTGTCATTCACTTGCATCCTTCTTCTATCATCATCCGTCATCTCGACTTTGACTTTAGGGACAAGTCTTTCTCCATATCTCTTCATGGGAATGAATGGACCTTCTTCAACTACATCCCACACCATGTAGTCGATAGACTTGATGAAAAGCCTCATCCTATTCTTCCAATAAGGATAGTTATCCCCATTGAAGAATGGTGGCTTGGTGGTGGATTGGGACTCATAGTTTGAGGTGGATGCCATTGCTTGACTTGTTGTTGATCAAACTCGCCTAGAATCGACTCAAGAGGGTTGTAATCCTTCCAATGAGTGTAGCTCTGATACCAATTGTTGAGTTGATCGAACACTTGCAAATGGCCAAGAGGGGGGTGAATTGGCAATTAAAAATTTTGGTGAAGTGAAAGATAGAAAATAAAAGTGACACAAGGGGTTATAGTGGTTCAAGTTCTCCAATTGAACTTTACATCCACTACCTTAGCTACCACTAAGGATTTTCAAACAATTCACTACTAGAATTCGTCCCTTTATCTTGGATGAGGAGGAAACCTTACAATTTCGATTAAGCTTTCTACCCAAAGCTTAATCCACTCAAATACAAGAGATATTTTGGTAAACTTAAATGTTTCCTCTCAAAGGATGATTGTCTACCCAAATACAATTTAAACAATCCCAAACTCACAATACAAATAGACAATTTGAAATACACTAGAGTTGGGTACAAAGATTTGACTCTTAATAGCTCAAGGGTTTGGATTTTTTTGCTTTGATGATGCTTGAAGGTTCAATAGTTGTTGCTGATGCTTTAGAGTGTCTCTTTTATACCTCTTCATTGATTTCTAGCCGTTTGGGTGGTTGGAGATGTAAATGGAGCCGTTGGAACCCTCTCTTACCACCATAAATGCATCTCTGCAGCTACGAGTATCGATACTCGGTAATGGGTATCGATACCTATCTCACAAAGAAAATAGCCGTTGTGTGTAATTAATGGGGCGTATCGATACGCACGTAAGCGTATCGGTACCAGGTATCGAAACGGCAAAGGTCGTATCGATACCGTTTTCTCAACATAGCTCACTGCCAAAACGCGTATCGATACTGGGGTTAGGCGTATCGATACCGGTCAACGACCTTTTAAAAGTTGGTAACCAACCAACTGACACCAATGGTCATATTTTTTAAACCAACTTAAATGCTTTAAAAATCTTTAAACCAGTATCGATACTGGGGTTACCGTATCGATACACTCTTCAAACTCTTTGAAGTTTAACACAGGGGCGTATCGATACGAGGGTTTTCCGTATCGATACGTGTTCCGACAGTAGCCAATTTTGGCAAAAAGGTATCGATACGCCTCCATGGGTATCGATACTCTCTGACGATTTTCAATAGATTTGGCTTGGAACACTTAGAAAATATTTTGAGTTTGAGTTTTACAAATCAGTTTTAAAGTGTTGGTGTTTCAAAACTTGTTAAGGGACTTGTAAAAACAATTTTAAGTTTTTCAAATTGATCCTTAAAGATCTAGTTATATCAAAATCAAACATAGGTTTTACAGTTTCGGACGAGCAGGTCTAAATGGGCCTTACAATGGACCCGTTGGAATTTTAACTGAGTAAAAAGTACAGAAATTGAGGTTTTGCAATATGTTTGTGTTCAAAAGCTCCTAATAAATTATTTGAACTCCTAAAATTTGATTAAAACTTGTTTTGCGGTCCTTTTTGTTGAGGTTTCGGACGAGCATATCTAAATAGGCCTTTCAATGGACCCGTTGGAATTTTAACTGAGTAAAAAGTACAGAAATTGAGGTTTTGCAATATAATTGTGTTGAAAAGCTCCTAATCAAATATATGAACTCCTAAATTTTGATTAAAACTTGTTTTGCAGTCCTTTTTGTAGAGGTTTCGTACGAGCGGGTCGAAATGAGCCTTTCAATGGACCCGTTGGAAATTTAACTGAGTAAAAAGTATAAAAATTGAGGTTTTGCAATATAATTCTGTTGAAAAGCTCTTAATCAATTATTTGTACTCCTAAAATATGATCAAAACTTGTTTTGCGATCCTTTATGTAGAGGTTTCCGACGTGCGGGTCTAAATGGGCCTTTCAGTGGACCCGCTGGAATTTTAACTGAGTTAAATGTATAAAAATTAAAGTTTTGCAATATAATTATGTTGAAAAGCTCCTAATCATTTATTTGAACTCCTAAAATTTGTTTAAAACTTTTTTGCGGTCCTTTTTGTATCGGTTTTGGACGAGCAGGTCTAAATGGGCCTTACAATGGACCCGTTGTAATTTTAACTGAGTAAAAAGTATAGAAATTGAGGTTTTGCAATATAATTGTGTTGAAAAGATCCTAATCAATTATTTGAACTCCTAAAATTTGATTAAAACTGTTTTGCGGTCCTTTTTGTCGAGGTTTCGGACGAGCAAGTCTAAATGGGCCTTTCAATAGACCCGTTGGAATTTTAACTGAGTAAAAAGTACAAAAATTGAGGTTTTGCAATATAATTATTTTGAAAAGCTCCTAATCAATTACATGAACTCCTAAAATTTGATTAAAACTTGTTTTGCAGTCCTTTTCGTAGAGGTTTCGGACGAGCGGGTCGAAATGGGCCTTTCAATGGACCCGTTGGAATTTTAACTGAGTAAAAAGTACAAAAATTGAGGTTTTGCAGTATAATTATGTTGAAAAGCTCCTAATCAATTACATGAACTCCTAAAATTTGTTTAAAACTTGTTTTGCAGTCCTTTTTGTAGAGGTTTCGGACGAGCGGGTCGATATGGGCCTTTCAATAGTCCCGTTGGAATTTTAACTTAGTAAAAAGTACAGAAATCGAGGTTTTGCAATATAATTGTGTTGAAAAGCTCCTAATCAATTATTTGAACTCCTAATATTTGAATAAAACATTTTTGTAGTCCTTTTTGTAGAGTTTTCGGACGAGCGGGTCTAAATGGGCCTAACAATGGGCCCGTTGGAATTTTAACTGAGTAAAAAGTACATAAATTGAGGTTTTGCAATATAATTGTGTTGAAAAGCTCCTAATCAATTACATGAACTCCTAAAATTTGATTAAAACTTATTTTTCAATCCTTTTTGTAGAGGTTTCGAACGAGCGGATCGAAATGGGCCTTTCAATGGACCCGTTGGAATTTTAACTGAGTAAAAAGTACATAATTTAAGGTTTTGTAGTATAATTGTGTTGAAAAGCTCCTAATCAATTATTTGAACTCCGAAAATTTGATTAAAACTTGTTTTACGGTCCTTTTTGTCGAGGTTTCGGACAAGCAGGTCTAAATGGGCCTTTCAATGGACCCGTTCGAATTTTAACTGAGTAAAAAGTACAGAAATTGAGGTTTTGAAATATAATTGTGTTGAAAAGCTCTTAATAAATTGCATGAACTCCTATAATTTGATTAAAACTTGTTTTGTAGTCTTTTTTGTAGAGGTTTCGGACGAGCGGGTCGAAATGGGCCTTTCAATGTACCCGTTGGAATTTTAACTGAGTAAAAAGTACAGAAATTGAGGTTTTGCAATATAATTGTGTTGAAAAGCTCCTAATCAATTACATGAACTCCTAAAATTTGATTAAAACTTGTTTTGCAGTCCTTTTTGTAGAGGTTTCGGACGAGCGGGTCTAAATAGGCCTTTCAATGGACCCGTTGGAATATAACAGAATAAAGTACAGAAACTGAGGTTTTGCAATATAATTGTGTTTAAAAGCTCATAATCAATTATTTGTACTCCTAAAATATGATCAAAACTTGTTTTGCAGTCCTTTCTGTAGAGGTTTCAGACGAGCGGGTCGAAATGGGCCTTTCAGTGGACCTGTTGGAATTTTAACTGAGTAAAATCTATAAAAATTGAGGTTTTGCAATATAATTGTGTTGAAAAGCTCATAATCATTTATTTGAACTCCTAATATTTGAATAGAACTTTTTTGCGGTCCTTTTTGTATCGGTTTCGGACGAGCAGGTCTAAATGGGCCTTACAATGGACCCGTTGGAATTTTAACGGAGTAAAAAGTACAGAAATTGAGGTTTTGCAATATGATTGTGTTCAAAAGCTCCTAATAAATTATTTGAACTCCTAAAATTTGATTAAAACCTGTTTTGCGGTCCTTTTTTTCGAGGTTTCGGACGAGCATGTCAAAATAGGCCTTTCAATGGACCCGTTGGAATTTTAACTGAGTAAAAAGTACAGAAATTGAGGTTTTGCAATATAATTGTGTTCAAACGCTCCTAATCAATTATATGAACTCCTAAATTTTGATTAAAAAATGTTTTGCAGTCCTTTTTGTAGAGGTTTCGTACGAGCGGGTCGAAATGAGCCTTTCAATGGACCCGTTGGAAATTTAACTGAGTAAAAAGTATAAAAATTGAGGTTTTGCAATATAATTCTGTTGAAAAGCTCTTAATCAATTATTTGTACTTCTAAAATATGATCAAAACTTGTTTTGCGATCCTTTATGTAGAGGTTTCCGACGTGCGGGTCTAAATGGGCCTTTCAGTGGACCCACTGGAATTTTAACTGAGTTAAATGTATAAAAATTAAAGTTTTGCAATATAATTATGTTGAAAAGCTCCTAATCATTTATTTGAACTCCTAAAATTTATTTAAAACTTTTTTGCCGTCCTTTTTGTATCGGTTTTGGACGAGCAGGTCTAAATGGGCCTTACAATGGACCCGTTGGAATTTTAACTGAGTAAAAAGTACAGAAATTGAGGTTTTGCAATATAATTGTGTTGAAAAGCTCCTAATCAATTATTTGAACTCCTAAAATTTGATTAAAACTGTTTTGCGGTCCTTTTTGTCGAGGTTTCGGACGAGCAAGTCTAAATGGGCCTTTCAATGGACCCGTTGGAATTTTAACTGAGTAAAAAGTACAAAAATTGAGGTTTTGCAATATAATTATTTTGAAAAGCTCCTAATCAATTACATGAACTCCTAAAATTTGATTAAAACTTGTTTTGTAGTCCTTTTCGTAGAGGTTTCAGACGAGCGGGTCGAAATGGGCCTTTCAATGGACCCGTTGGAATTTTAACTGAGTAAAAAGCACAGAAATTGAGGTTTTGCAATATAATTATGTTGAAAATCTCCTAATAAATTACATGAACTCCTAAAATTTGTTTAAAACTTGTTTTACAGTCCTTTTTGTAGAGGTTTCGGACGAGCGGGTCGATATGGGCCTTTCAATGGTCCCGTTGGAATTTTAACTGAGTAAAAAGTACAGAAATCGAGGTTTTTCAATATAATTGTGTTGTAAAGCTCCTAATCAATTATTTGAACTCCTAATATTTGAATAAAACATTTTTGCGGTTCTTTTTGTAGAGTTTTCGGACGAGCAGGTCTAAATGGGCCTAACAATGGGCCCGTTGGAATTTTAACTGAGTAAAAAGTATAAAATTGAGGTTTTTCAATATAATTGTGTTGAAAAGCTCCTAATCAATTATTTGAACTCCTAATTTTTGATAAAAACAATTTTTGAGGTCCTTTTTGTCGTGGTTTCGGACGAGCAGGTCTAAATGGGCCTTTCAATGGACCCGTTAGAATTTTAACTGAGTAAAAAGTACAGAAATTGAGGCTTTGCAATACAATTATGTTGAAAAGCTCCTAATCAATTACATGAACTCCTAAAATTTGATTAAAACTTTTTTTGTGGTCCTTTTTGTAGAGGTTTCGGACGAGCGGGTCTAAATGGGCCTTTCAATGGACCCGTTGAAATTTTAACTGAGTAAAAAGTAAAGAAATTGAGGTTTTGCAATATAATTGTGTTGAAAAGCTCCTAATCAATTACATGAACTCCTAAAATTTGATTAAAACTTGTTTTGCAGACCTTTTTGTAAGGTTTCGGACGAACGGGATGAAATGGGCCTTTCAATGGATCCGTTGGAATTTTAACTAAGTAAAAAGTACAGAAATTGAGGTATTGCAATATAATTGTGTTGAAAAGCTCCTAATCAATTACATGAACTCCTAAAATTTGATTAAAACTTGTTTTTCAATCCTTTTTGTAGAGGTTTCGAACGAGCGGGTCGAAATGGGCCTTTCAATGGACCTGTTGGAATTTTAACTGACTAAAAAGTACAGAAATTGAGGTTTTGCAATATAATTGTGTTGAAAAGCTCCTAATCAATTATTTTAACTCCTAAAATTTGATTAAAACTTGGTTTGCAGTCCTTTTTGTAGAGGTTTCAGACGAGCAGGTCTAAATGGGCCTTTCAATGGACCCGTTGGAAATTTAACTGAGTAAAACATAAAGAAATTGAGGTTTTGTAATATAATTGTGTTGAAAAGCTCCTAATCAATTATTTGAACTCCTAAAATTTGATTAAAACTTGTTTTGTAGTCCTTTTTATAGAGGTTTGGGACGAGCAGGTTTAAATGAGCCTTTCAATGGACCCGTTGGAAATTTAACCGAGTAAAATGTAAAGAAATTGAGGTTTTGCAATATAATTGTGTTGAAAGGCTCCTAATCAATTACATGAACTCCTAAAATTTGATTAAAACTTCTTTTGCAGTCCTTTTTGTAGAGGTTTCGGACGAGCGGGTCGATATGGGCCTTTCAATGGACCCGTTGGAATTTTCACTAAGTAAAAAGTACAGAAATCGAGGTTTTGCACTATAATTGTGTTGAAAAGCACCTAATCAATTATTTGAACTCCTAATATTTGAATAAAACATTTTTACGGTCCTTTTTGTAGAGGTTTCGGACGAGCAGGTCTAAATGGGCCTTTCAATGGGCCCGTTGGAATTTTAACTGAGTAAAAAGTATAAAATTGAGGTTTTTCAATATAATTGTGTTGAAAAGCTCCTAATAAATTATTTGAACTCCTAAAATTTGATTAAAACAATTTTTGCGGTCCTTTTTGTCGAGTTTTCGGACGAGCAGGTCTCAATGGGCCTTTCAATGGACCCGTTAGAATTTTACCTAAGTAAAAAGTACAGAAATTGAGGTTTTGCAATACAATTGTGTTGAAAAGCTCCTAATCAATTACAGGAACTCCTAAAATTCGATTAAAACTTTTTTGTGGTCCTTTTGTAGAGGTTTCGGACGAGCGGGTCTAAATGGGCCATTCAATGGACCCGTTGAAATTTAAACTTAGTAAAAAGTATAAAAATTGAGGTTTTTCAATATAATTGGGTTGAAAAGCTCCTAATCAATTACATGAACTCCTAAAATTTGATTAAAACTTATTTTGCGGTACTTTTTGTAAAGGTTTCGGACAAGGAAGTCCAAATGGGCCTTTCAATGGACCCGTTGGAATTTTAACAGAGTAAAAAGTACAGAAATTGAGGTTTTGCAATATAATTGTGTTGAAAATCTCCTAATCAAATATATGATCTCCTAAAATTTGATTAAAACTTATTTTGCAGTCCTTTTTGTAGAGGCTTCGGACGAGCGGGTCGAAATGGGCCTTACAATGGACCCGTTGGAATTTTAACTGAGTAAAAAGTACATAAATTAAGGTTTTGCAATATAATTGTGTTGAAAAGCTCCTAATCAATTACATGAACTCCTAAAATTTGATTAAAACTTGTTTTTCAATCCTTTTTGTAGAGGTTTCGAACGGGCGGGTCGAAATGGGCCTTTCAATGGACCTGTTGGAATTTTAACTGACTAAAAAGTACAGAAATTGAGGTTTTGCAATATAATTGTGTTGAAAAGCTCCTAATCAATTATTTTAACTCCTAAAATTTGATTAAAACTTGGTTTGTAGTCCTTTTTGTAGAGGTTTCAGACGAGCAGGTCTAAATGGGCCTTTCAATGGACCCGTTGGAAATTTAACTGAGTAAAATATAAAGAAATTGAGGTTTTGTAATATAATTGTGTTGAAAAGCTCCTAATCAATTAATTGAACTCCTAAAATTTGATTAAAACTTGTTTTGCAGTCCTTTTTATAGAGGTTTGGGACGAGCAGGTCTAAATGGGCCTTTCAATGGACCCGTTGGAAATTTAACCGAGTAAAATGTAAAGAAATTGAGGTTTTGCAATATAATTGTGTTGAAAGGCTCCTAATCAATTACATGAACTCCTAAAATTTGATTAAAACTTCTTTTGCAGTCCTTTTTGTAGAGGTTTCGGACGAGCGGGTCGATATGGGCCTTTCAATGGACCCGTTGGAATTTTAACTAAGTAAAAAGTACAGAAATCGAGGTTTTGCACTATAATTGTGTTGAAAAGCACCTAATCAATTATTTGAACTCCTAATATTTGAATAAAACATTTTTACGGTCCTTTTTGTAGAGGTTTCGGACGAGCAGGTCTAAATGGGCCTTTCAATGGGCCCGTTGGAATTTTAACTGAGTAAAAAGTATAAAATTGAGGTTTTTCAATATAATTGTGTTGAAAAGCTCCTAATAAATTATTTGAACTCCTAAAATTTGATTAAAACAATTTTTGTGGTCCTTTTTGTCGAGTTTTCGGACGAGCAGGTCTAAATGGGCCTTTCAATGGACCCGTTAGAATTTTACCTAAGTAAAAAGTACAGAAATTGAGGTTTTGCAATACAATTGTGTTGAAAAGCTCCTAATCAATTACAGGAACTCCTAAAATTCGATTAAAACTTTTTTGTGGTCCTTTTGTAGAGGTTTCAGACGAGCGGGTCTAAATGGGCCTTTCAATGGACCCGTTGAAATTTTAACTTAGTAAAAAGTATAAAAATTGAGGTTTTTCAATATAATTGGGTTGAAAAGCTCCTAATCAATTACATGAACTCCTAAAATTTGATTAAAACTTATTTTGCGGTACTTTTTGTAGAGGTTTTGGACAAGGAAGTCCAAATGGGCCTTTCAATGGACCCGTTGGAATTTTAACAGAGTAAAAAGTACAGAAATTGAGGTTTTGCAATATAATTGTGTTGAAAATCTCCTAATCAAATACATGATCTCCTAAAATTTGATTAAAACTTCTTTTGCAGTCCTTTTTGTAGAGGCTTCGGACGAGCGGGTCGAAATGGGCCTTACAATGGACCCGTTGGAATTTTAACTGAGTAAAAAGTACAGAAATTAAGGTTTTGCAATATAATTGTGTTGAAAAGCTCCTAATCAATTACATGAACTCCTAAAATTTGATTAAAACTTGTTTTTCAATCCTTTTTGTAGAGGTTTCGAACGAGCGGGTCGAAATGGGCATTACAATGGACCCGTTGGAATTTTAACTGAGTAAAAAGTACAGAAATTGAGGTTTTGCAATATAATTGTGTTCAAAAGCTCCTAATAAATTATTTGAATTCCTAAAATTTGATTAAAACCTTTTTTGCGGTCCTTTTTGTCGAGGTTTCAGACGAGCAGGTCTAATTGGGCCTTTCAATGGACCCGTTGGAATTTTAACTGAGTAAAATGTACAAAAATTGAGGTTTTGCAATATAATTGTGTTAAAAAGCTCCTAATCAATTACATGAACTCCTAAAATTTGATTAAAACTTATTTTGCAGTCCTTTTGTAGAGGTTTCAGACGAGCAGGTAGATATGGGCCTTTCAATGGACCCGGTTGAATTTTAACTGAGTAAAAAGTACAGAAATCGAGGTTTTGCAATATAATTGTGTTGAAAAGCTCCTAATCAATTTTTTGAACTCCTAATATTTGAATAAAACATTTTTGCGGTACTTTTTGGAGAGGTTTCGGACAAGCAGGTCTAAATGGGCCTAACAATGGGCCTAATTAATTATTTGAACTCCTAAAATTTGATTAAAACAAATTTTTGCGGTCCTTTTTGTCGAGGTTTCGGACGAGCAGGTCTAAATGGGCCTTTCAATGGACCCGGTAGAATTTTAACTGAGTAAAAATTACAGAAATTGAGGTTCTGCAATATAATTGTGTTGAAAAGATCCTAATCAATTACATGAACTCCTAAAATTTGATTAAAACTTGTTTTACAGACCTTTTTGTAGAGGTTTCGGACGAGCGGGTCGAAATGGGCCTTTCAATGGATCCGTTGGAATTTTAACTGAGTAAAAAGTATAAAATTGAGGTTTTTCAATATAATTGTGTTGAAAAGCTCCTAATCAATTACATGAACTCCTAAAATTTGATTAAAACTTGTTTTTCAAACCTTTTTGTAGAGGTTTCGAACGAGCGGGTCGAAATGGGCCTTACAATGGACCCGTTGGAATTTTAACTGAGTAAAAAGTACAGAAATTGAGGTTTTGCAATATAATTGTGTTGAAAAGCTCCTAATAAATTATTTGAACTCCTAAAATTTGATTAAAACTTGTTTTGCGGTCCTTTTTGTCGAGGTTTCAGACGAGCAGGTCTAAATGGGCCTTTCAATGGACCCGTTGGAATTTTAACTTAGTAAAAAGTACAAAAATTGAGGTTTTGCAATATAATTGTGTTAAAAAGCTCCTAATCAATTACATGAACTCCTAAAATTTGATTAAAACTTGTTTTGCAGTCCTTTTGTAGAGGTTTCGGACGAGCGGGTCGATATGGGTCTTTCAATGGACCCGTCGGAATTTTAACTGAGTAAAAATGTAACCCCCTTAGCCCGGCCTAGACGGTTGACCCGAACTACGAAGATTACACGGGGAAAACCAAAGTCAACCCGAAAGACAAACTTGACTAACGACCCTTTTTTTTTCTTTTTAACTTTGTCTAAAAGCATATTAACCTTAGGTGTACTCTTGAGATAAGCATACTCAAAAATCACAGCAATCGGAAAACAATAAAGGACTCAATTGCACAACATACAAATTTAGGGGCCAAAATGTAAAATCTGGAAATTAAGAGGACTTTACCAATTTTTAAGTTACCATTATGAAATTAGTCATGTTTCATACCTTTCTGCCAAATTTCGCCTCAAACGGACATCTCAAACTCAACCAATTGCACATACAAAAATCAGGACTAAAACGTAAAGCTTGAAAACCTCAAAACCATTGAAATTTGTGCCCAACGGTCAAGTGTTTCGAAACGGGTCTAGGCCGTTCAGAAACACGGGCTGGCAGTAGCCAAAGTGTTTCGAAACACCTCTGCCCGTTTCGAAACACCCAGGCCAAAATATGCACCTATTTCGAAACAGGCAAGGGTGTTTCGAAACACCCTGCCCAGAAACAGCAGAAAGGTCTGTTTTACACACTTTCGACCCACCAAACACATACATATGACTTCCACAACATGCCAACAAGTCATCAAACATTAAAGGAACATATTTGCATCATCAAAGCTCAATCAAAGCATCATTTAGGAAAAACCACAAGTCTATAGGCATGCATCCTATAATGAAAAGCAAGCAATCATCAAATCTCCAAAACAAATACCAAATGGCAGTTTACATGTTCCAAACATCATCATAGGCATTAAACCAACTTAGGGAGTCCAAAACATCTCCCAAAAACACAATCTAGCTTCCTATTGCCAAATACCAAAAGCTAATAGTGTTGCGAAAATAGTCACCATACATGAGCTTAGACTTTCACTTGGATCCTTGACCCCCTTGCTGCCCTTTAAATACTTCAATGTTCTGCATTATTGGTTCAAGAAAGAGAGAGCGTAAGCACACATGCTTAGTGAGAAATGCTCTAATGAAACAACACAATAATGCACTTTGTAAAAACACCTTTCCAAGGCCTTTAATTTCAAAACATCATTTATCATGCATCTATGCATACAAACCAAGCATCTCATGCTTCAATACATCAACATGTCATATTGGCTTTCAAGTGATAATCCATAACCATTTTCAACTCAAAACACAATCGGATACGCGGATTACAAGCGTTGTCCCATACGCTCCATACACCATACCAAACACTCAAGGTGGAGTTTACCGATACAATCACAACCCCTCAACACCCATGATGGAGTCTACGGTACAATTACAACCCCTCCACATCACTCATTGGTAGTTGTATAACATCACTAACGAGAACACGGGACACACAACACAAGATCCTCACATGGCCTTTTAACCACCATTATGACCTTAGACATCTCGTTAGTGCTCTTGGATGGAGTTTACGGTACAATCACAACCCCTCAACATCCAAGGCGACTTTATTCACGGTGCACCCAATCCTATAGCCGGCTAACTATATCCGATTCAAGTACTTTAAAACCAACACATCACTTGCCAATATACATCAATTATCATCAACAATCCACTGTTTTAAAGCATTAAACAAAGCCATTACATAAACATGCATCACTATGCATCAAACCACATTTATCAATGTCCAAAACAAGGATCTCTTACCTTGAGCATCCCTCAACACATGGCTTACAAAACCAGCATTAAACATGCTAAAATATGCTTTCAAAACAGAATTTAAACATGCAAAATAAACACATTGCATTCAACCATCTCATGGTTCATCAAAAAGAGAGTTTCTCTGGAAAACTTACTCTTGAGCTTAGCTAAGTTATTTAGACTTAAACCAAGCTCCCTCAACCTTCAAAGATTGGTTTCAAAGCTGAAAACCAAACTTCACTCACCGATTCCGTTTCGCAAGCTTGTCGAAAGGCCGATCAAGCCCCCGGATCAACACCACAAGGATCCGATGATGTCTCCCCTGTTTTAAACACATCAAAGCAGTGGATTAATGCATCATCATGCATTAAAATCTTCAACCAAAGCACCTAAACTCGCTGCTCTCATCAAAACTCACATTTCGGCTACCAAACACAACCGAAATCACATCCAAACACCTCTACAACAATACCAGCCAAGATCCATCAAATTCAATCATTCTTAAACATCAATTAACATCCAAAAAGGACCTAATCACGTCCTTATACCTCCAGCTATAGTAGAACATCAAAACCACCCCAAAAGCCACCATTTTCTCAAGTCAAAACTTAGGAAAATCAACCTATTCGGGATTGCATTGATTAAACCTCAATTACACATCATTTAGACATCCAAAATACATCAAAAAGACATCTCAAAACAGAGCCCAATCATCTATTACGAATTTCTTCAAAATTAAATCCAAATCTTGCATTTTAAGCCAAAATCAAGAACACAACATTAAAACCTTTAATAAAACTCAATTTAAGGATTGAGAACTTGGGAATTTCAGTAAAGAACTGAGTATTTAGAGGAGAAGGACGTTCATACCTCTAAATGTGAGTTTCTCCTTCTTTAGAGCCAAAATCCTTGAAAATTCAATAAGCAAAAGATGAGGATTTGGTGTAGAAATGATTAGAAATCATTTAGAGATTGAAATCTCAACTTTAGGCGTGAAAATCAAAGGAAAAGTGGCTGTGAAAATGTGTTTGGCTGAGGGAAAATTGAGAGAAAATGAAATGGGAAAATTTTGACAAAAGTTAGTTATGAAACTAAAATATCTCTTTTCCCTCTTTTCTTTTTATTAAATTACATTAAATGAGTCTTTAAAATTTAAGAAAAATCTGGAGAAACCCTCCCTTGGGTAAATTAGCTCCTTAAAGATTCAAAGTTTCAATCCTTTTAAAACAGTCACCAACTTTTCAAAAATTACATTTTAGTCACTAACTTGAAATGTCATATTTCCAAACCCCATTTTGTAAAATTGATTTCACCACTCTCTTATATATAATAAAAGAGGATTTTTAGATATTTTCCCACATTTTTAATGCATCCCGAACTAGGCTTTCCCTAAAAACCACCTTTTATATTCGAATCGTAATTTAAACCAGTCTGGTTCAGACCCTAAACTTCCAAGCCCAAAATTGGGGTGTTACAAATCTCCCCCCTTAAGAAATTTCATCCTCGAAATTTACCTGGAGGAAAAAGGTACGGAAACTGCTTCAACATGTCATCCTTCCGCTCCCACGTGGCTTCCTCAGCACCACGATGCTTCCACAACACCTTTACCAACTCAATGGTCTTGCCTCGAAGAACTTTACTATCCAAATCCAGAATCTCCACCGGTTCCTCATCATAGGTCAAATCCGGATTCAACTCCACTTCCTCCACATGCATCACATGTGAAGGATCCGATCTATACTTCCGAAGCATAGAAACATGAAACACATCATGAATCTTTTCTAACTCTTGCAGTAACCTCAACTTGTACGCAACAGGACCCACACGCTCAATCACCTCGTATGGTCCAATGTACCTAGGGCTCAACTTACCCTTTCAGCCAAACCTCATTACCTTTTTCCAAGGCGAAACTTTCAAAAACACACGGTCTGTAACACCCCGGTTTTGGGCTTAGAAGTTTTGGGCGTTGACCGGTTCGGTCAAAGTGTTGTTCGAATATAAAAGGTGATTTTTAGGAAAGCCTAGTTCGGGTTGCATTAAAAATATGGAAAAATGTCCTAAAATCCTCTTTTAATATATATAAGTGAACTGTGAAATCAATTTTGCAAAACGAGGTTTGGAAGGGTGACATTTTGGGTTAGTGACCAAAATGTAATTTTTGAAAACTGCGTGACTGTTTTAAAAAGGATTGAAACTTTGAATCTTTAAGGAGCTATTTACCCAATGGGAGTTTCTCCAGATTTTCTAAATATATTAAATGATTAATTAAAAGGTTTTTAAATATAAACAAAGTGGAGGGAAGATATTTTAGTTTTAACTAACTTTTCTCTCAACTATTTTCTCTCATTTTCTCTCAAGCCAAACATCTTTCTCCAGAGCTTTTCTCTTTGATTTTGTCACCTAAATTCATCTTTTCAATTACCTATTGATTACTAATCATCTCTACAACAAAACCTCACCATTTGCTAAGTGGATTTTCAAGATTTTGGTTCTAAAAAGGGAGAAATTCAAGTTTGGAGGTAAGAACGTCCTTCTCCTCTGAAATTTAAGTTCTTTACTGAAATTCCTAAGTTCTCAATCCTTGATTTATGATTTATTAAAGGTTTTACAATTGGAATCTTGATTTTGGCTTTAAAATGCAAGATTTCCTTGATTTTGGTGAAATTTTCGTATGATCTGTTTGGGCAGTGTGTTGAGGTGTTAAATTGATGTTAATTGAATGTTAAATTGATGAATAATTGAGGTTTAATCAATGCAATCCCGAATAGGTTGAATTTCCTAAGTTTTGCTTGAGTTTTTGGTTGTTTTTGGAGTGATCTTGGTGATCTGTTATAGCTGGAGGTTTAAGGACGTGGTTAGATCCTTTTTGAATGTTAATTGATGTTTAAAAATGGTTTGAAGTGATGGATCTTGGCTGGGTTAAGTTTTGGAAGTGTTTGGAGGTGATTTCGGTTGTGTTTGGTAGCCGAAATGATGGATTTGCAATGAGCAGCGAGTTGAGTTGTGTTGCTGGTGTTTTTAGTGCATTATGATGCATTAATCCTCTGATGTTGTGTGCTTGAAACAGGGGAAGTTGATCCGTGAGCATTAAAGGTGTTGTGGAAGGTTTCGGATGCTTGGAAGGCTTGTTGGCTAGCCTTGTTTTGTGTATCGGTGAGTGAAGTTGGGTTTTCAGCTTTTAAACCAAGGTTTGAAGGTTTTGGGAGCTTAGTTTAAGTCTAAACAACTTTGCTAAGCTCAAGAGTAAGTAAATGGATTTTCGCTCTTGGTTGTGTTGTGAATTGGCTTTTTAAGCAATTGTGATTGATGGTTGCAATGCATATGATTTGCATGTTTTAAATTCTGTTTTGAAAGCATATTTTAGCATGGTTTAATGCTGGTTTTGAAAGCCATATGTGAAGGATGCTCGAGGTAAGAGATCCTTGGTTTTGTACATTGAAATTGTGGAATTGTTGCATAGTGTTGCATGTTGTTTAATGGCTTTGTGTGATGCTTTAAAACAGTGGAATATTGTTGTTAATAATGCATTTTGGTAAGTGATGGTTAAGGTTACAAAGGTGGTTGAAAGTCCTTGTGTAAGCCTTGTTTATTTAAGAACAACATGGTGTTTAAAAGTCCATGGTTGGTTCTTGGTTAAAGTTCATGGTGGTTATTGCATTTTGATTATGCTTGTGAATTAATGGATTAATGTGGTAAGATGGTTATATTGGCAAGTGATGTAAGTGGTTCTTGGTTTCTTTGATCGGATATAGTTAGCCGGCTATAGGATTGGGTGCACCGTGAATTAAGTCGCCTTGGATGTGGAGTGGTTAAGAGTGAACCGGTAAACTCCATCCAAGTTTCCTAACGAGATGGTTAAGGTCATAATGGTGGATGAGATCCCATTCGAGGACCTTGGTTAAGCAAAGGTAATAATGGTGGTTAAAATTCCATTTGAGGACCTTGTGCTTGTTAAGATCACAATGGTGGTGTAAAGTCCATGTGTGGATCTTGTATAGGGTGTCCCGGATCTCGTTAGTGATGTTATACAACTACCAATCGGTGATGCAAAGGTTGTATGGTGTTTAAAAGTCCATACATGGGAACCTTGTGCATGTTAAGGTTGTATGGTGTTTAAAAGTCCATACATGGGAACCTTGTGAATGTTAAGGTTGTATGGTGGTTAAAAGTCCATACATGGGAACCTTGTGAATGTTAAGGTTATATGGTGTTTAAAAGTCCATATATGGGAACCTTGTGAAAGTTAAGGTTGTATGGTGGTTAAAAGTCCATACATGGGAACCTTGTGATTGGTAAGGTCAAATGGTGGTTAAAAGTCCATTTGGAGACCTTGGATTGGTAGTGTGTATGAAGCGTGGGGACAACGCTTGTGATCCGCGTATCCGATCGGGTGTTGAGTTGAAAAGTGGATTTGGTTATCACTTGGAGGCCAATATGATGTTCTTGAATATAATGAAGCATGAGATGCTTGAAATGATGCATGGTTGCATGAAAAGTGTAAAATGTATTATGAATGCATGTTGACTTGTTGGTTTGAACAAGTGTTGATTATCTATTGAGAATGGTGCATGTGTGCATGAAATCTCTTTAGTGCATTGAAGTCTTGTGGAGACTTGTTTTAAAAGGGCATGTGATGCAATTGTTAATGATGTGGTTCATATGTTGCATTTGTTTAATGCATGTGTTGGATTGTTTGAGTAGATGGTTTAAAAAGGGTTTCTTGCTTTGAAATGACATTCAAGTATGAGAATGGTAAGATGTAAAGTGGAAGTGTTTTCCAAGGTTTGAAATTAGCTTTGCATATGGTGTTTTTGCATGGAATGGCTAATTTGATGGTTTTGCAAGTTTATGTTTTGAAAAGGTTTACTTAGCTTCCTAAGCTAAGGGTTGGTTTTCATGTTTGTGCAAGGCATGATTTTAAAGCATGTTGTTGAAAAAGGGTTTTCAAATATTGCTTTGGTTTGTCGAATCGAGTTTGCTTTTAAAAGTGGTTTTATGATTCGCTGCATTGATGGTGTTTTGGTTTTGAGCATTCCTCACTAAGCATTATGTGCTTACGCTCCTTTTTGTCCATCAATGCAGATAATTGAAGTTTGGACAGCGAGAAGCAAGGGATTCAAGGAGGACTCCATTAGAGATGTATGTCTCGGTTAATAGCTATAGTTAATAAAGGCAATGGGGGTAGAATCTCTTATGTTGTTGTTAAAGGAGATTGTGTATGTTGGACAAGTTTGGGTTATGGTTTTGAATCATGTGGATTAATGTTGCAACGTTTGAATCTCCCTATGCTTAAGTTGTATTGCTATGCTTCTTGTTTAAAAGCATGATTGAGCCTTGAATGAGTTTAATGTGTTGTTGCACCTAGGGGTGGTTATGTATCTGGTTTTGATGCATTTATGTTCCCTATATGTTGAATGACTTGTTGGTGTGATTTGGTGGCTTTTGGAGCATGTTTGGTGGGTCAAAAGTATGTTTAACCAGCAAAGTTGCTGCAGTCTGGGCAACCTGTTTCGGAACAGGTGCTACCGTATCGGAACGGGTGCCTGAAATGGCCTGGGCGTTCCGAAACGGGTGGCACTGTTTCGGAATAGTTTGGCTACTGCCAAGCCTCGTTTCGGTACGCGTTGCGGAACGGCCCCGCGTTTCGAAACAGGTTCTCCCTGTTTCGGAACACCTGACCGTTGGGGGCTGACATTGGCGGTTATGTGTTTTGAAATGTTTGCGTTTTGGTCCTGAATCTTGTTTTTGCAATTGGATGAGTTTGAGATGTCCGTTTGAGCTGAAATTTGGCAGTGAAGTATGAAACATGACTAATTTTATATTGGTAACTTTTAATTGGGTGAAGTCCCTGTAATTTTCAGAATTTACAGTTTGGTCCCTAAAGTTGTGTTTTGTACAATTAGGTCCCTGAATGTTCTCTGATGGTTGTGATCTTTGAGTATGATGTTTGTGTGAACACATCTAGGGTTAATGAGCATTTAGACAAGATTAAAAAGGAAAAAAAGGGTTGTTAATCAAGGTTGACTTTCGGGTTGACTTTGGTTTTCCCCGTGTGATCTTCTTCATTCGGGTCGAACGTCTAGGCCGGGTTAAGGGGGTTACATTTGGTGGTATCAGAGCTGTGTTGCGAATGTTTGGGGAAAACGGTAAGTTTTTGTGATATGTGTTTGATGTATATCCTGATGTATGGTTGAAAGCCGGTTGAAACATGTGTTTCTGAGCAAATTGTTGATGTTTTCAAGCATGCTTTGTGGTTATGAACCTTCGTTGAGCTCATGTGGTTTATGATGTTGTTGTGAGCTGATGTTATGCATGATGGAAGTGTAATGGGTATGATATGTTAATGTTATGCTGTTGCGAGTGGATGTTGTTTGATGTAAGCATGATCGGATATGTTGTTGATATGCTTGATGTTGTGATACCCATGCTTTTGTTGACTGTTATGTCATGTAAAAGGGGGAGGATTCGGGATACCCATTGCCTTATTAATATAGCTATTGTGTTATGTTGGAGTTGGAGTTTGAATCCTTGCTTAAGCTGGTCTAATTGTTTTGTTTGTTTGTTGTGATTGCTTGTTGTTAATAGTATGGTGAAATTGGTGAAAGAATGGCAGTTGGGTGAGATGGTTGCTGCCTTGGGGCAGGTTGTTAAGGTGTGGAACTCACCTTTTAATGGAGGTGTTTCGTCTCAGTTTTCTGTGCCTGTAGTTGAGGTGGTAAGGCAGGAGGAAGAGGTTGGTTCTGTGATGAAGAGTTCATCACCTGTTGTTCAGGAGGTGTTGGGAACATCTCAGGCTGTGGGATGTGTGGGTTTGTCGAGGCAGCGTTTGCATGATTTGGGTGTTGTGGAGTATCATGGTTCGACACCTGAGACGTTTGAGGCCTAGTTGGCCTGTGTGGTTCTGATTTTGGATCAGGAAGGTTGTGATTATGCATGTAAGCTGGGAAGTGTTGTCACATTGATGTTGGAGGACGCTTGTGCCTGGTGGACATCTGTGGCGGTGTCATCGCACATCCATGATATTGATTGGGATTTCGTTGTGTCTGCCTTTTATGAGAGGTATCTTGGAGAGAAATTCCCAAGGGTTAAGCAATGTGAAGGTAGTGCAAATCTGGGGCGAGAGTTGCTTGATCAAGGAGTGGAAGCTCAGCTACCGGTATGTAACCGTTGTGGAAGGCGCCATGTTGGAGGTTGTTGGGGCGCAGGTGCTTGTTGGAACTGTGGTTCTAAAGAGCATGTGAAGCGAGAATTGTCCTGAAATAGTGAAATCAGCTTCAGTGGTAGCAAAAGGGTCTCTGAAGGGTCGGGGGCACGGCCGAGACAAGGTTCAAAGGTGGCAGGAAGAGCAGAAAGTTGTGAAGAAATTGGGGAATGAAATCTGTTGGAAATGTGGGTCTGCTGGACACATGAGACGTGATTGTTTGAAGTTGGCTCGGAACAGCCAAGGTTCTTTACCGCAAGGAGATGGTGGTGATCTCAGGGTGTTAGTTGATGCTGCAGTGGTGCGGCTGGAGAATGATGGTTCTGCAAGGAAGAGAGCTCGTCTGTTGAAGCTTCAGGGCAGTGAGGTGTTTTCAGGTAACCTTGTTTTAGTAACCTAGTTTGGTTTTGGTTTGGGTTTCCTTGTGTTGTGAGTTTGGTCTTGTTGCTAGCATGTTGGGGTAGTAGATGTTGTTGTTGTTTTGAAACATCTTAAATGTGAAGGAGGTTTTAATGGGTATCTTGTGGTTAATGGTTGCTAGAATGATGGAGTTAGACAAGTTGAAAGTGAAATAGGAGGTTGTTCTTAGACGGACTCTGAGGATGTTATTGGTGGGTGTGAACTGACATACATGCACAGTTAAAATCATTTGTTATATGTTATATTATATATGTACTGGTCCATGCATACATGTGGCATGACATTAGAGGTTTTGCATACATGTACATCAGGCATTGATAGGGCATGTTGGTGACCATGCATACGAACGTTCACACTTGCTAATAACTAATCAAGTCTGTTAGTGTTGTAGTTGGGTTAGGTTGGTGATGGGTTTTTAGAAGTTGTTTTGGTGCTGAGTGTAAGTTAGAGGTAGTGGAGAGTATTAAGCAAGTTGTTAGTAATAGTGAGTGCGGTATAGTATGTTGGTAGAAGGAAAGTGTTTGATGCTTAACGAGTTTAGTGGTGTGGTGGTAAGAAGTTTGCCGATGCAAGTTAGAATCGGTCAAGTGGTTATGAGTAGCTTGTGGAAGAGGTGGTTCCATGGAAGCTAGATGATGTTGCAGTTTAGTGGATGTGTTCTCGGAGTGCCGAGGTATCTTGGCATTGATGTGGTAGTAGAAAGGTTGTTTATTTGGGTGTTGGTTCGTAGCAACCTTCGAGGAGTTGAGATGGTGAGATGCATGTTTAAGTTGGGCGGTGTTCTTGTAAGGCAAGTGTTGTGGTCAAAGCTTGAAGTGGAAAGGTAATGAAAGATCGAAGGTCATTGTTGGTTGGACGGATTCTTGTGAGAAGTGGTTGGCTGGTTGTGAGTAAGTGAATTCTTTTTGGAGATCAGCTGGTGGTGTGTGGAACGGCTAGCGGAGTCAAGGTCGGGGTTTTGTGATGTGATTTTTGGATTTTGGGTGAGTAGTCCTGGTGAGTTTTTATGGTAATGATAGCGGCGGATGTGATGGAATGCCAGCATTCGTTGAGAAGTTTGGGTAAGCAGTTGATGCTTGGGAATGCTTGCTTGTTGTGGAAATCTCTGGAAAAGGTTGAGTAGTTTTGCAAAGGTTTTTAGAAGCAGTGAAGGTTGTGGGTTACATAGTGGCTGAACTGTTTGGTTGGAGTCACTATGTGAACAAGTTTCGGGAACAGTGTGTGGTGGTGTTGAGTTTGGGTGGAGTTTTGTGAAGAGGGTGTTCAGTGGTGGTTAAATCCCCTGTGTTGCTTTGCGGTTTGCTTTGAGAAGTGTGGTTGTACTCTTCTCGCCAGTTGAAATTTCGAGGAAGAAATTTCCTAAGAGGGGGAGAGTTGTAACACCCCGGTTTTGGGCTTAGAAGTTTTGGGCGTTGACCGGTTCGGTCAAAGTGTTGTTCGAATATAAAAGGTGATTTTTAGGAAAGCCTAGTTCGGGTTGCATTAAAAATATGGAAAAATGTCCTAAAATCCTCTTTTAATATATATAAGTGAACTGTGAAATCAATTTTGCAAAACGAGGTTTGGAAGGGTGACATTTTGGGTTAGTGACCAAAATGTAATTTTTGAAAACTGCGTGACTGTTTTAAAAAGGATTGAAACTTTGAATCTTTAAGGAGCTATTTACCCAATGGGAGTTTCTCCAGATTTTCTAAATATATTAAATGATTAATTAAAAGGTTTTTAAATATAAACAAAGTGGAGGGAAGATATTTTAGTTTTAACTAACTTTTCTCTCAACTATTTTCTCTCAAGCCAAACATCTTTCTCCAGAGCTTTTCTCTTTGATTTTGTCACCTAAATTCATCTTTTCAATTACCTATTGATTGCTAATCATCTCTACAACAAAACCTCACCATTTGCTAAGTGGATTTTCAAGATTTTGGTTCTAAAAAGGGAGAAATTCAAGTTTGGAGGTAAGAACGTCCTTCTCCTCTGAACTTTAAGTTCTTTACTGAAATTCCTAAGTTCTCAATCCTTGATTTATGATTTATTAAAGGTTTTACAATTGGAATCTTGATTTTGGCTTTAAAATGCAAGATTTGCTTGATTTTGGTGAAATTTTCGTATGATCTGTTTGGGCAGTGTGTTGAGGTGTTAAATTGATGTTAATTGAATGTTAAATTGATGAATAATTGAGGTTTAATCAATGCAATCCCGAATAGGTTGAATTTCCTAAGTTTTGCTTGAGTTTTTGGTTGTTTTTGGAGTGATCTTGGTGATCTGTTATAGCTGGAGGTTTAAGGACGTGGTTAGATCCTTTTTGAATGTTAATTGATGTTTAAAAATGGTTTGAAGTGATGGATCTTGGCTGGGTTAAGTTTTGGAAGTGTTTGGAGGTGATTTCGGTTGTGTTTGGTAGCCGAAATGATGGATTTGCAATGAGCAGCGAGTTGAGTTGTGTTGCTGGTGTTTTTAGTGCATTATGATGCATTAATCCTCTGATGTTGTGTGCTTGAAACAGGGGAAGTTGATCCGTGAGCATTAGAGGTGTTGTGGAAGGTTTCGGATGCTTGGAAGGCTTGTTGGCTAGCCTTGTTTTGTGTATCAGTGAGTGAAGTTGGGTTTTCAGCTTTTAAACCAAGGTTTGAAGGTTTTGGGAGCTTAGTTTAAGTCTAAACAACTTTGCTAAGCTCAAGAGTAAGTAAATGGATTTTCGCTCTTGGTTGTGTTGTGAATTGGCTTTTTAAGCAATTGTGATTGATGGTTGCAATGCATATGATTTGCATGTTTTAAATTCTGTTTTGAAAGCATATTTTAGCATGGTTTAATGCTGGTTTTGAAAGCCATATGTGAAGGATGCTCGAGGTAAGAGATCCTTGGTTTTGTACATTGAAATTGTGGAATTGTTGCATAGTGTTGCATGTTGTTTAATGGCTTTGTGTGATGCTTTAAAACAGTGGAATATTGTTGTTAATAATGCATTTTGGTAAGTGATGGTTAAGGTTACAAAGGTGGTTGAAAGTCCTTGTGTAAGCCTTGTTTATTTAAGAACAACATGGTGTTTAAAAGTCCATGGTTGGTTCTTGGTTAAAGTTCATGGTGGTTATTGCATTTTGATTATGCTTGTGAATTAATGGATTAATGTGGTAAGATGGTTATATTGGCAAGTGATGTAAGTGGTTCTTGGTTTCTTTGATCGGATATAGTTAGCCGGCTATAGGATTGGGTGCACCGTGAATTAAGTCGCCTTGGATGTGGAGTGGTTAAGAGTGAACCGGTAAACTCCATCCAAGTTTCCTAACGAGATGGTTAAGGTCATAATGGTGGATGAGATCCCATTCGAGGACCTTGGTTAAGCAAAGGTAATAATGGTGGTTAAAATTCCATTTGAGGACCTTGTGCTTGTTAAGATCACAATGGTGGTGTAAAGTCCATGTGTGGATCTTGTATAGGGTGTCCCGGATCTCGTTAGTGATGTTATACAACTACCAATCGGTGATGCAAAGGTTGTATGGTGTTTAAAAGTCCATACATGGGAACCTTGTGCATGTTAAGGTTGTATGGTGTTTAAAAGTCCATACATGGGAACCTTGTGAATGTTAAGGTTGTATGGTGGTTAAAAGTCCATACATGGGAACCTTGTGAATGTTAAGGTTATATGGTGTTTAAAAGTCCATATATGGGAACCTTGTGAAAGTTAAGGTTGTATGGTGGTTAAAAGTCCATACATGGGAACCTTGTGAATGGTAAGGTCAAATGGTGGTTAAAAGTCCATTTGGAGACCTTGGATTGGTAGTGTGTATGAAGCGTGGGGACAACGATTGTGATCCGCGTATCCGATCGGGTGTTGAGTTGAAAAGTGGATTTGGTTATCACTTGGAGGCCAATATGATGTTCTTGAATATAATGAAGCATGAGATGCTTGAAATGATGCATGGTTGCATGAAAAGTGTAAAATGTATTATGAATGCATGTTGACTTGTTGGTTTGAACAAGTGTTGATTATCTATTGAGAATGGTGCATGTGTGCATGAAATCTCTTTAGTGCATTGAAGTCTTGTGGAGACTTGTTTTAAAAGGGCATGTGATGCAATTGTTAATGATGTGGTTCATATGTTGCATTTGTTTAATGCATGTGTTGGATTGTTTGAGTAGATGGTTTAAAAAGGGTTTATTGCTTTGAAATGACATTCAAGTATGAGAATGGTAAGATGTAAAGTGGAAGTGTTTTCCAAGGTTTGAAATTAGCTTTGCATATGGTGTTTTTGCATGGAATGGCTAATTTGATGGTTTTGCAAGTTTATGTTTTGAAAAGGTTTACTTAGCTTCCTAAGCTAAGGGTTGGTTTTCATGTTTGTGCAAGGCATGATTTTAAAGCATGTTGTTGAAAAAGGGTTTTCAAATATTGCTTTGGTTTGTCGAATCGAGTTTGCTTTTAAAAGTGGTTTTATGATTCGCTGCATTGATGGTGTTTTGGTTTTGAGCATTCCTCACTAAGCATTATGTGCTTACGCTCCTTTTTGTCCATCAATGCAGATAATTGAAGTTTGGACAGCGAGAAGCAAGGGATTCAAGGAGGACTCCATTAGAGATGTATGTCTCGGTTAATAGCTATAGTTAATAAAGGCAATGGGGGTAGAATCTCTTATGTTGTTGTTAAAGGAGATTGTGTATGTTGGAAAAGTTTGGGTTATGGTTTTGAATCATGTGGATTAATGTTGAAACGTTTGAATCTCCCTATGCTTAAGTTGTATTGCTATGCTTCTTGTTTAAAAGCATGATTGAGCCTTGAATGAGTTTAATGTGTTGTTGCACCTAGGGGTGGTTATGTATCTGGTTTTGATGCATTTATGTTCCCTATATGTTGAATGACTTGTTGGTGTGATTTGGTGGCTTTTGGAGCATGTTTGGTGGGTCAAAAGTATGTTTAACCAGCAAAGTTGCTGCAGTCTGGGCAACCTGTTTCGGAACAGGTGCTACCGTATCGGAACGGGTGCCTGAAATGGCCTGGGCGTTCCGAAACGGGTGGCACTGTTTCGGAACAGTTTGGCTACTGCCAAGCCTCGTTTCGGTACGCGTTGCGGAACGGCCCCGCGTTTCGAAACAGGTTCTCCCTGTTTCGGAACACCTGACCGTTGGGGGCTGACATTGGCGGTTATGTGTTTTGAAATGTTTGCGTTTTGGTCCTGAATCTTGTTTTTGCAATTGGATGAGTTTGAGATGTCCGTTTGAGCTGAAATTTGGCAGTGAAGTATGAAACATGACTAATTTTATATTGGTAACTTTTAATTGGGTGAAGTCCCTGTAATTTTCAGAATTTATAGTTTGGTCTCTAAAGTTGTGTTTTGTACAATTAGGTCCCTGAATGTTCTCTGATGGTTGTGATCTTTGAGTATGATGTTTGTGTGAACACATCTAGGGTTAATGAGCTTTTAGACAAGATTAAAAAGGAAAAAAAAGGGTCGTTAATCAAGGTTGACTTTCGGGTTGACTTTGGTTTTCCCCGTGTGATCTTCTTAATTCGGGTCGAACGTCTAGGCCGGGTTAAGGGGGTTACACGGTCACCCACCGCATACTCAATCTCCTTACGCTTCAAATCTGCGTAAGACTTTTGCCGATCAGAAGCTGCCTTCAATCGCTCACAAATGAGCTTCACCTTCTCGGTGGTTCCTTTCAACAAAGCAGGCATCGAAACCAACTTCTGACCTGTTTCAGCCCAACAAAGAGGAGTCCTACACTTCCTCCCGTACAAAGCTTCATAAGGTGCCATTTGAATACTTGCCTGATAACTATTATTATAGGCAAACTCCACCAAAGGCAAATGTTTCTCCCAAGAAACCTGAAACTCAATCACGCAGCACCTCAACATATCCTCCAACACATGGATAACACGCTCAGACTGCCCATCCGACTGCGGATGATAAGATGTACTGAAATTCAACCGTGTACCCAAAGCCTGATGCAAACACTGCCAGAAACGTGACGTAAACCTCGGATCTCTATCCGACACAATCGACTTTGGCACACCACGCAACCGCACAATCTCAGCAATGTACAGCTCCGCAAGCTTATCCAAAGTGTACGTAGTATGCACAGGCAAGAAATGCGCACACTTCGTCAGGCGATCCACAATCACCTACACCGAATTCTTCTTCGACGGCGACAAAGGCAAACCAGACACGAAGTCCATGGTAATCCTCTCCGACTTCCACTCAGGAATCCTCAACGGTTGCAACAACCCTGAAGGAAACTGATGCTCAGCCTTAACTCGCTGACAAACCATGCACTTGCTTACAAACTCAGCAATATCTTTCTTTAAACCCACCCAATAGTACTCATCACGAAGATCACGATACATCTTAGTACTACCAGGGTGCATAGCAAAAGGACTATCCTCTGCAATATCCTGAACATGTGGCACCAAGGAATTATCCAACAACTGCTTTTCCTTAATCAACTGAATCAAGGATGGTTTCACTTGCAACTCAGCCACAAGACCACCATCACGCGAAATGCTCAAACTGGCAAACATAGCCCTCAACTCCACAGCTACCTTCCTACTCAAGGCATCCGCTACAACATTAGCTTTACCCGGATGGTACTAAATCGTCAAATCGTAATCCTTAAGAAACTCCACCCAACGTCGTTGCCTAAGATTCAACTCTTTCTGAGACATCAGATACTTCAAACTCTTGTGGTCCGTGTACACAATACACTTCTCACCATACAGGTAATGTCTCCAAATTTTCAAAGCGAAAACCACCGCAGCTAACTCAATGTCGTGCGTAGGATAATTGCGCTCATGCACCTTCAACTGACGCGATGCATAAGCCACCACCTTACCCTCTTGCATCAACACACATCCCAAACCAACGTAGGACGCGTCACTATACACCACAAACTCTTTCCCTGATTCAAGTTGAACTAAGATAGGAGCTTGCGTCGAAGATGCCTTAAGCTTCTCAAAAGCATGTTGTCTCGCTTCCGTCCACTCATACTTAACATCCTTCTGCAACAACTTTGTCAAAGGTGCAGCAATCTTTGAAAACCCATCCACGAACCTCCGATAGTACCCCGTTAAACCAAGGAAACTACGGACTTCATGAACAGACTTAGGAGGCTTCCAATTCATCACTGCCTCAATCTTCTGAGGATCAACACGAATTCCTTCAGCAGAGACCACATGACCAAGAAACACAACTTCTCTAAGCCAGAACTCACACTTGCTCAGCTTGGCATAAAGCTGATTCTCCAACAAAGCCTGCAACACAATTCTCAAATGCCCCTCATGCTCATCCTCAGTAAGAGAGTACACGAGAATATCATCAATGAACACCACAACAAATTTATCCAAGTATTCATGGAACACCCTATTCATCATGTCCATGAAAGCTGCAGGAGCATTCGTCAACCCAAACGGCATCACAAGGAACTCATAATGCCCATACCTCGTCCTGAAGGCTGTCTTTGGCACATCCACATCCTTCACCTTCAGCTGATAATACCCTGACCTTAAGTCAATTTTAGAGAACACAGCTGCTCCTCGAAATTGATCAAAAAGATCATCAATTCTCGGCAATGGATACCGATTCTTGACAGTCAACTTATTAAGCTGACGGTAATTAATGCACATTCTCATAGTGCCATCCTTTTTCTTCACAAACAGAACCGGTGCACCCCAAGGTGACACACTCGGCCGAATGAAACCACGATCAAGCAACTCCTGAAGTTGCGTCTTTAGCTCTTTCAACTCTTTAGGTGCCATTCGATAAGGAGTAATGGACACTGGAGTTGTGTTTTCATACAACTCAATCCCAAACTCCACTTCGCGATTAGGAGGCAATCCAGGCAACTCCTCCGGAAACACACCAGGAAACTCTCGCACAGTCCTGATATCTTGCACACGCAACTCTTTAGAGCTAGGATTCATCACAAAGGCTAGGTAGGCTTCACAACCTTGCCTCAGCATCCGGCTCGCTTCCAAAGTGGACACCACATTGGCAAGAAACTTCACATTCTCACCAACCACCACTACCTCATAATCATCTGCAAGCTTCAACGAAACTCGCTTATTCTCAAAATCCACAACAGCTCGATGCTCAACAAGCCAATCCATACCAAGGATTACATCAAAACCATAGAAAGGCAATTCCATAAGATCAACATGAAAAACATGGTCTTGCACAACCAAGGGACATCTTCTATAAAGCTTTCGAGTCACAAAAGTCTCACCAAAAGAACTAGTTACACGTATACCAACATCCAAAGACTCAACAGGCAAACCAAGCAATTGAGCATGTTCACGCAATATGTATGAGTGTGTAGATCCAGAATCAATCAAGGAAAGTAACGACAAGGATTGCAAAGTGAAAGTACCTGCGATCACATCCGTGTCATTTCTCCCCAACCTCTGAGCATACACTCTGGCCTGGCCACCACCCTCAGGCTGAACAGCTACCACATGAGCCACATTCCTTCCACCATCCTCTCTATGCTGGAAATTACCACGGCCGCGCCCATGACCTCTCTGTGGTGCAACAACTCCAGGAGCACGTCCCTGACCACCACCGACCAATAGAGGACACTCTCTCTTCATGTGATCCACCGAACCACAGTTCCAACACGAATTAACGGTCACCACAACAGGAGCCTGTACCTCCCTCGCTGCTCGAGGACAACCACGCCTCAGATGACCACGCGATCCACATGTCCAACATGTGTTCTGATCAGCTCTCGCCATGTCTCCCTGAACAGGCGCACCTTGCCCTCCACTACCACGCCTAGCTGAAGACTGATACTTCCGATCACGTCCTCTCTTGTTCCGTCCGCCACCGGAACTAAACTCAGCAGCTCGCTTGCCCGCACTAGGACCAGCTCCTCTAGAAGATAAACTCAAATTCAACTCAATGTCTTTTGCTCTACCAACAAGCACATCAAAGTCAGTGTACTCAGCAGCCAGCATATAGGTCTTTACATCCGTCACCAAACTATAACGGAAACGTTCACACCTCTCCCTCTCATCAGGGATAAGCTCAGGTGCGTACTGACTGAGTCGGACAAACTAAATCTCGTACTCAGCCACTGACATGTTCCCTTGAGTAAGAGACATGAATTCCCTTTTCTTTTCATCCAGGTACCGCACACCCAGATACCTCCTCTTGAATGCGTTCAGAAAGAACGTCCAAGTCACATCAGTATCCTCCATTCCGGAGATAGCGGTTGTCCACCAGGTATACGCATCGTCATGCAACAGTGATATTACACAGCCCAGCTTCTGCACTTCATTGCAGTTCATTTGTCCCAAAATTCTCTTGGTACTTTCCAACCAAGACTCGGAACCCTCAGCAGACAAACCCCTGAACTCAGTCCCTCCCAGACTGCGCAAACGTTCCAGTGGTAGTCTAACATTAGCATCTCTCTGATGCCCAGCTCCATGAGCTCCAGCTACCGCCGCCTGAAAGGCTCCAGCAATAGCTTGAATCAGCATTGTCATGTCAAGAGCAGCTTGCCCCTGCCCAGCTTCAGGTCCAGCGACTCCAGCACCAGCACCAGCTCCCTCACCCCCAGCACCACCACCACCGGGTGGAGGAGGTAAATCCACTACATTTTCTGCATTCTCTTCGTTCTCATTTTGAGCCATAGCTCGCGTATTAATCCTCGTCTCTCTACGAGGTCCCATTCACTATACAATGCATTCACAAATGTAATAAACATAGTCAGACTCAGCAAGGTAAGCAATCCAAGTACTCAAGATCATTTCCAATTTAAAACAAATCATTTCATTAGCTTTGATATGGCAATGGGTCCCTCTAACATGCTTCACCACAGTATACACCACAATTTGCAACATTCTTACAATTCATACATCATACTTTCACTCAACAAGTATACATGCAATCATACACATATCACCCACATAACCATTCCCAAATACTCGAGAACTCAGCTCTGATACCACCAAATGTAACCCCCTTAGCCCGGCCTAGACGGTTGACCCGAACTACGAAGATTACACGGGGAAAACCAAAGTCAACCCGAAAGTCAACCTTGATTAACGACCCTTTTTTTTCTTTTTAACTTTGTCTAAAATCATATTAACCTTAGGTGTACTCTTGAGATAAGCATACTCAAAAATCACAGCAATCGGAAAACAATAAAGGACTCAATTGCACAACATACAAATTTAGGGACCAAAATGTAAAATCTGGAAATTAAGAAGACTTTACCAATTTTTAAGTTACCATTATGAAATTAGTCATGTTTCATACCTCTCTGCCAAATTTCGCTTCAAACGGACATCTCAAACTCAACCAATTGCACATACAAAAATCAGGACTAAAACGTAAAGCTTGAAAACCTCAAAACCATTCAAATTTGTGCCCAACGGTCAAGTGTTTCGAAACGGGTCTAGGCCGTTCAGAAACACGGGCTGGCAGTAGCCAAAGTGTTTCGAAACACCTCTGCCCGTTTCGAAACACCCAGGCCAAAATATGCACCTGTTTCGAAACAGGCACGGGTGTTTCGAAACACCCTGCCCAGAAACAGCAGAAATGTTTATTTTACACACTTCCGACCCACCAAACACATACATATGACTTCCACAACATGCCAACAAGTCATCAAACATTAAAGGAACATATTTGCATCATCAAAGCTCAATCAAAGCATCATTTAGGAAAAACCACAAGTCTATAGGCATGCATCCTATAATGAAAAGCAAGCAATCATCAAATCTCCAAAACAAATACCAAATGGCAGTTTACATGTTCCAAACATCATCATAGGCATTAAACCAACTTAGGGAGTCCAAAACATCTCCCAAAAACACAATCTAGGTTCCCATTTCCAAATACCAAAAGCTAATAGTGTTGCGAAAATAGTCACCATACATGAGCTTAGACTTTCACTTGGATCCTTGACCCCCTTGCTGCCCTTTAAATACTTCAATGTTCTGCATTATTGGTTCAAGAAAGAGAGAGCGTAAGCACACATGCTTAGTGAGAAATGCTCTAATGAAACAACACAATAATGCACTTTGTAAAAACACCTTTCCAAGGCCTTTAATTTCAAAACATCATTTATCATGCATCTATGCATACAAACCAAGCATCTCATGCTTCAATACATCAACATGTCATATTGGCTTTCAAGTGATAATCCATAACCATTTTCAACTCAAAACACAATCAGATACGCGGATTACAAGCGTTGTCCCATACGCTCCATACACACTACCAAACACTCAAGGTGGAGTTTACCGGTACAATCACAACCCCTCAACACCCGTGATGGAGTCTACGGTACAATTACAACCCCTCCACATCACTCATTGGTAGTTGTATAACATCACTAACGAGAACACGGGACACACAACACAAGATCCTCACATGGCCTTTTAACCACCATTATGACCTTAGACATCTCGTTAGTGCTCTTGGATGGAGTTTACGGTACAATCACAACCCCTCAACATCCAAGGCGACTTTATTCACGGTGCACCCAATCCTATAGCCGGCTAACTATATCCGATTCAAGTACTTTAAAACCAACACATCACTTGCCAATATACATCAATTATCATCAACAATCCACTGTTTTAAAGCATTAAACAAAGCCATTACATAAACATGCATCACTATGCATCAAACCACATTTATCAATGTCCAAAACAAGGATCTCTTACCTTGAGCATCCCTCAACACATGGCTTACAAAACCAGCATTAAACATGCTAAAATATGCTTTCAAAACAGAATTTAAACATGCAAAATAAACACATTGCATTCAACCATCTCATGGTTCATCAAAAAGAGAGTTTCTCCGAAAAACTTACTCTTGAGCTTAGCTAAGTTGTTTAGACTTAAACTAAGCTCCCTCAACCTTCAAAGATTGGTTTCAAAGCTGAAAACCAAACTTCACTCACCGATTCCGTTTCGTAAGCTTGCCGAAACGCCGATCAAGCCCCCGGATCAACACCACAAGGATCTGATGATGTCTCCCCTTTTTTAAACACATCAAAGCAGTGGATTAATGCATCATCATGCATTAAAATCTTCAACCAAAACACCTAAACTCGCTGCTCTCATCAAAACTCACATTTCGGCTACCAAACACAACCGAAATCACATCCAAACACCTCTACAACAATACCCAGCCAAGATCCATCAAATCCAATCATTCTTAAACATCAATTAACATCCAAAAAGGACCTAATCACGTCCTTATACCTCCTGCTATAGCAGAACATCAAAACCACCCCAAAAACCACCATTTTCTCAAGTCAAAACTTAGGAAAATCAACCTATTATCGCATTGATTAAACCTCAATTACACATCATTTAGACATCCAAAATACATCAAAAAGACATCTCAAAACAGAGCCCAATCATCTATTACGAATTTCTTCAAAATTAAATCCAAATCTTACATTTTAAGCCAAAATCAAGAACACAACATTAAAACCTTTAATAAAACTCAATTTAAGGATTGAGAACTTGAGAATTTCAGTAAATAACTGAGTATTTAGAGGAGAAGGACGTTCATACCTCTAAATGTGAGTTTCTCCTTCTTTAGAGCCAAAATCCTTGAAAATTCAATAAGCAAAAGATGAAGATTTGGTGTAGAAATGATTAGAAATCATTTAGAGATTGAAATCTCAACTTTCGGCGTGAAAATCAAAGGAAAAGTGGCTGTGGAAATGTGTTTGGCTGAGGAAAAATTGAGAGAAAATGAAATGGGAAAATTTTGACAAAAGTTAGTTATGAAACTAAAATATCTCTTTTCTCTCTTTTCTTTTTATTAAATTACATTAAATGAGTCTTTAAAATTTAAGAAAAATCTGGAGAAACCCTCCCTTGGGTAAATTAGCTCCTTAAAGATTCAAAGTTTCAATCCTTTTAAAACAGTCACCAACTTTTCAAAAATTACATTTTAGTCACTAACTTGAAATGTCATATTTCCAAACCCCATTTTGTAAAATTGATTTCACCACTCTCTTATATATAATAAAAGAGGATTTTTAGATATTTTTCCACATTTTTAATGCATCCCGAACTATGCTTTCCCTAAAAACCACCTTTTATATTCGAACCGTAATTTAAACCGGTCCGGTTCAGACACTAAACTTCCAAGCCCAAAATTGGGGTGTTACAAAAAAGTACAGAAATCGAGGTTTTGCAATATAATTGTGTTGAAAAGCTCCAAATCAATTTTTTGAACTCCTAATATTTGAATAAAACATTTTTGCGATACTTTTTGTAGAGGTTTTGGACGAGCAGGTCTAAATGGGCCTAATCAATTATTTGAACTCCTAAAATTTAATTAAAACAATTTTTTCTGGTCCTTTTTGTCGAGGTTTCGGACGAGCAGGTCTAAATGGGCCTTTCAATGGACCCGGTAAAATTTTAACTGAGTAAAAAGTACAGAAATTGAGGTTTTGCAATACAATTGTGTTGAAAAGCTCCTAATCAATTACATGAACTCCTAAAATTTGATTAAACTTTTTTTTTGGTCCTTTTTGTAGAGGTTTCGGACGAGCGGGTCTAAATGGGCCTTTCAATGGACCCGTTGCAATTTTAACTGAGTAAAAAGTACAGAAATTGAAGTTTTGCAATATAATTGTGTTGAAAAGCTCCTAATCAATTACATGAACTCCTAAAATTTGATTAAAACTTGTTTTGCAGACCTTTTTGTAGAGGTTTCGAACGAGCGGGTCGAAATGGGCCTTTCAATGGATCCGTTGGAATTTTAACTGAGTAAAAAGTACAGAAATTGAGGTTTTGCAATATAATTTTGTTGAAAAGCTCCTAATCAATTACATGAACTCCTAAAATTTGATTAAAACTTGTTTTTCAATCCTTTTTGTAATGGGTTCGAACGAGCGGGTCGAAATGGGCCTTTCAATGGACCCGTTGGAATTTTAACTGAATAAAAAGTACAGAAATTGAGGTTTTGCAATATAATTGTGTTGAAAAGCTCCTAATCAATTATTTGAACTCCTAAAATTTGATTAAACTTGTTTTGCAGTCTTTTTGTAAAGGTTTCGGACGAGCAAGTCTAAATGGGCCTTTCAATGGACTCGTTGGAAATTTAACTAAGTAAAATGCAAAGAAATTTAGGTTTTGCAATATAATTGTGTTGAAAAGCTCCTAATCAATTACATGAACTCCTAAAATTTGATTAAAACTTGTTTTGCAGTCCTTTTTGTAGAGGTTTCGGACGAGCGGGTCGATATGGGCCTTTCAATGGACCCGTTGGAATTTTAACCGAGTAAAAAGTACAGAAATCGAGGTTTTACAATATAATTGTGTTGGAAAGCTCGTAATCAATTATTTGAACTCCTAATATTTGAATAAAACATTTTTGCGGTCCTTTTTGTAGAGGTTTCGGACGAACAGGTCTAAATGGGCCTTTCAATGGGCCCGTTGGAATTTTAACTGAGTAAAAAGCATAAAATTGAGGTTTTTCAATATAATTGTGTTGAAAAGCTCCTAATCAATTATTTGAACTCCTAAAATTTGATTAAAACAATTTTTGCGGTCCTTTTTGTCGAGGTTTCGGACGAGCAGGTCTAAATGGGCCTTTCAATGGACCCGTTATAATTTTAACTGAGTAAAAAGTACAGAAATTGAGGTTTTGCAATTCAATTGTGTTGAAAAGATCCTAATCAATTACATGAACTCCTAAAATTTGATTAAAACTTGTTTTGCAGTCCTTTTTGTAGAGGTTTCGGACGAGCGGGTCTAAATGGGCCTTTCAATGGACCCGTTGGAATTTTAACAGAGTAAAAAGTACAGAAATTGAGGTTTTGCAATATAATTGTGTTTAAAAGCTCATAATCAATTATTTGAACTCCTAAAATTTGATTAAAACTTTTTTGCGGTCCCTTTAATCGAGGTTTCGGACGAGCAGGTCTAAATGGGTCATTCAATGGACCCAATGGAATTTTAACAGAGTAAAAAGTACAGAAATTGAGGTTTTGCAATATAATTGTGTTGAAAAGCTCCTAATAAATTACATGAACTCCTTAAATTTGATTAAAACTTGTTTTGCGGTCCTTTTTGTATCGGTTTCAGACGAGCAAGTCTAAATGGGCCTTCAATGGACCTGTTGGAATTTTAACTGAGTAAAAAGTAATAAATTGAGGTTTTGCGATATAATTGTGTTGAAAAGATCCTAATCAATTACATGAACTCCTAAAATTTGATTAAAACTTGTTTCGCAGTCCCTTTTGTAGAGGTTTCGGACGAGCGGGTAGAAATGGGCCTTTCAATGTACCCGTTGGAATTTTAACTGAGTAAAAAGTACAGAAATTGAGGTTTTGCAATATAATTGTGTTGGAAATCTCCTAATCAATTACAGGAACTGCTAAAATTTGATTAAAACTTGTTTTGCAGTCCTTTTTTAGAGGTTTCGGACGAGCGGGTCGAAATGGGCCTTTCAATGTACCCGTTGAAATTTTAACTGAGTAAAAAGTACAGAAATTGAGGTTTTGCAATATAATTGTGTTGAAAAGCTCCTAATCAATTACATGAACTCCTAAAATTTGATTAAAACTTGTTTTGCAGTCCTTTTTGTAGAGGTTTCGGACGAGCGGGTCGAAATGGGCCTTTCAATGTACCCGTTGGAATTTTAACTGAGTAAAAAGTACAGAAATTGAGGTTTTGCAATATAATTATGTTGAAAAGCTCCTAATCAATTATTAGAACTACTAAAATTTGATCAAAACTTGTTTTGCAGTCCTTTTTGTAGATGTTTCGGACGAGCGGGTCGAAATGGGCCTTTCAATGGACCCGTTGGAATTTTAACTGAGTAAAAAGTACAGAATTTGAGGTTTTGCAATATAATTGTGTTGAAAATCTCCTAATCAATTACATGAACTCGTAAAATTTGATTAAAACTTGTTTTGCAGTGCTTTTTGTAGAGGGTTCAGACGAGCGGGTCGAAATGGGCCTTTCAATGGACCTGCTGGAATTTTAACTAAGTAAAAAGTACCGAAATTGAGGTTTTGCAATATAATTGTGTTGAAAAGCTCCTAATCAATTATTTGAACTCCTAAAATTTGATTAAAACGTGTTTTGCAGTCCTTTTTGTAGAGGTTTCGGACGAGCGGGTCGAAATGGGCCTTTCAATGGATCCGTTGGAATTTTAATAGAGTAAAAAGTACAGAAATTGAGGTTTTATAATATAATTGTGTTGAAAAGCTCCTAATCAATTACATGAACTCCTCAAATTTTATTAAAACGTGTTTTGCAGTCCTTTTTGTAGAGGTTTCGGACGAGCGGGTCGAAATTGGCCTTCCAATGGACCCGTTGGAATTTTAACTAAGTTAAAAGTACAGAAATTGAGGTTTTGCAATATAATTGTGTTGAAAATCTCCTAATCAATTACATGAACTCCTAAAATTTGATTAAAACTTGTTTTGCAGTCCTTTTTGTAGAGGTTTCGGACGAGCGGGTCGAAATGGGCCTTTCAATGGACCTGTTGGAATTTTAACTGAGTAAAAAGTACAGAAATTGAGGTTTTGCAATATAATTGTGTTGAAAAGCTCCTAATCAATTACATGAAGTCCTAAAATTTGATTAAAACTTGTTTTGCGGTACTTTTTATATCGGTTTCGGACGAGCAGGTCTAAATGGGCCTTCAATGGACCCGTTGGAAATTTAACTGAGTAAAAAGTAAGAAATTGAGGTTTTGCAATATAATTGTGTTGAAAAGCTCCTAATCAATTACATTAACTCCTAAAATTTGATTAAAACATGTTTCGCAGTCCCTTTTGTAGAGGTTTCGGACGAGCGGGTAGAAACGGGCCTTTCAATGGACCTGTTGGAATTTTAACTGAGAAAAAAGTACAGAAATTGAGGTTTTGCAATATAATTGTGTTGAAAAGCTCCTAATCAATTATTTGAACTCCTAATATTTGAATAAAACATTTTTGCGGTCCTTTTCGTAGAGGTTTCGGACGAGCATGTCTAAATGGGCCTTTCAATGGGCCCGTTGGAATTTTAACTGAGTAAAAAGTATAATAATTGAGGTTTTGCAATATAATTGTGTTGAAAATCTCCTAATCAATTATTTGAACTCCTAAAATTTGATTAAAACTTGTTTTGCGGTCATTTCTGTCTAGGTTTCAGACGAGCGGGTCTAAATGGGCCTTTCAATGGACCCGTTGGAATTTTAACTGAGTAAAAAGTAAGAGATTGAGATTTTGCAATATAATTGTGTTGAAAAGCTCCTAATCAATTACATGAACTCCTAAAATTTGATTAAAACGTGTTTTGCAGTCCTTTTTGTAGAGGTTTCGGACGAGCGGGTCGAAATGGGCCTTTCAATGGACCCGTTGGAATTTTAACTGAGAAAAAAGTACAGAAATTGAGGTTTTGTAATATAATTGTGTTGAAAAGCTCCTAATCAATGTTTAGAACTCCTAATATTTGAATAAAACATTTTTGCGGTCCTTTTCGTAGAGGTTTCGGACGAGCATGTCTAAATGGGCCTTTCAATGGTCCCGTTGGAATTTTAACTGAGTAAAAAGTATAATAATTGAGGTTTTGCAATATAATTGTGTTGAAAAGCTCCTAATCAATTATTTGAACTCCTAAAATTTGATTAAAACTTCTTTTGCGGTCCTTTCTGTCGAGGTTTCAGACGAGCAGGTCTAAATGGGCCTTTCAATGGACCTGTTGGAATATTAACTGAGTAAAAAGTACAGGAATTGAGATTTTATAATATAATTGTGTTGAAAAGCTCCTAATCAATTACATGAACTCCTCAAATTTGATTAAAACGTGTTTTGCAGTCCTTTTTGTAGAGGTTTCGGACGAGCGGGTCGAAATTGGCCTTCCAATGGACCCGTTGGAATTTTAACTAAGTTAAAAGTACAGAAATTGAGGTTTTGCAATATAATTGTGTTGAAAATCTCCTAATCAATTACATGAACTCCTAAAATTTGATTAAAACTTGTTTTGCAGTCCTTTTTGTAGAGGTTTCGGACGAGCGGGTCGAAATGGGCCTTTCAATGGACCTGTTGGAATTTTAACTGAGTAAAAAGTACAGAAATTGAGGTTTTGCAATATAATTGTGTTGAAAAGCTCCTAATCAATTACATGAAGTCCTAAAATTAGATTAAAACTTGTTTTGCGGTACTTTTTATATCGGTTTCGGACGAGCAGGTCTAAATGGGCCTTCAATGGACCCGTTGGAAATTTAACTGAGTAAAAAGTAATAAATTGAGGTTTTGCAATATAATTGTGTTGAAAAGCTCCTAATCAATTACATTAACTCCTAAAATTTGATTAAAACATGTTTCGCAGTCCCTTTTGTAGAGGTTTCGGACGAGCGGGTAGACATGGGCCTTTCAATGGACCTGTTGGAATTTTAACTGAGAAAAAAGTACAGAAATTGAGGTTTTGCAATATAATTGTGTTGAAAAGCTCCTAATCAATTATTTGAACTCCTAATATTTGAATAAAACATTTTTGCGGTCCTTTTCGTAGAGGTTTCGGACGAGCATGTCTAAATGGGCCTTTCAATGGTCCCGTTGGAGTTTTAACTGAGTAAAAAGTACAGAAATTGAGGTTTTGCAATATAATTGTGTTGGAAAGCTCCTAATCAATTACAGGAAGTGCTAAAATTTGATTAAAACTTGTTTTGCAGTCCTTTTTTAGAGGTTTCGGACGAGCGAGTCGAAATGGGCCTTTCAATGTACCCGTTGAAATTTTAACTGAGTAAAAAGTACAGAAATTGAGGTTTTGCAATATAATTGTGTTGAAAAGCTCCTAATCAATTACATGAACTCCTAAAATTTGATTAAAACTTGTTTTGCAGTCCTTTTTGTAGAGGTTTCGGACGAGCGGGTCGAAATGGGCCTTTCAATGTACCCGTTGGAATTTTAACTGAGTAAAAAGTACAGAAATTGAGGTTTTGCAATATAATTATGTTGAAAAGCTCCTAATCAATTATTAGAACTACTAAAATTTGATCAAAACTTGTTTTGCAGTCCTTTTTGTAGAGGTTTCGGACGAGCGGGTCGAAATGGGCCTTTCAATGGACCTGTTGGAATTTTAACTGAGTAAAAAGTACAGAAATTGAGGTTTTGCAATATAATTGTGTTGAAAAGCTCCTAATCAATTACATGAACTCCTAAAATTTGATTAAAACTTGTTTTGCAGTCCTTTTTGTAGTGGTTTCAGACGAGCGGGTCGAAATGGAACTTTAATGGACCCGTTGGAATTTTAACTGAGTAAAAATTACAGAAATTGAGGTTTTGCAATATAATTTTGTTGAAAAGCTCCTAATCAATTACATGAACTACTAAAATTTGATTAAAACGTGTTTTGCAGTCCTTTTTGTTGTGGTTTCGGACGAGCGGGTCGAAATGGGCCTTCCAATCGACCCGTTGGAATTTTAACTGAGTAAAAAGTACAGAAATTGAGGTTTTGCAATATAATTGTGTTGAAAAGCTCCTAATCATTTATTTGAACTCCTAATATTTGAATAAAACTTTTTTGCGATCCTTTTTGTAGATGTTTCAGACGAGTAGGTCTTAATGGGCCTATCAATGGGCCCGTTGGAATTTTAACTGAGTAAAAAGTATTAAATTGAGGTTTTTCAATATAATTGTGTTGAAAAGCTCATAATCAATTATTTTTACTCCTAAAATTTGATTAAAAATATTTTTGCGTTCCTTTTTGTCGAGGTTTCGGACGAGCAGGTCTAAATGGGCCTTTCAATGGACCCGTTAGAATTTTAACTGAGTAAAAAGTACAGAAATTGAGGTTTTGCAATATAATTGTGTTGAAAAGCTCCTAATCAATTATTTGAACTCCTAAAATTTGATTAAAACTTGTTTTGCGGTCCTTTTTGTCGAGGTTTCGGACGAGCAGGTATAAATGGGCCTTTGAATGGACCCGTTGGCATTTTAACTGAGTAAAAAGTAAGAAATTGAGGTTTTGCAATATAATTGTGTTGAAAAGCTCCTAATCAATTACATGAACTCCTAAAATTTGATTAAAACCTGTTTCGCAGTCCCTTTTCTAGAGGTTTCGGACGAGCGGGTAGAAATGGGCCTTTCAATAGACCCGTTGGAATTTTAACTGAGTAAAAAGTACAGAAATTGAGGTTTTGCAATATAATTGTGTTGAAAAGCTCCTAATCAATTATTTGAAATCCTAATATTTGAATAAAACATTTTTGCGGTCCTTTTCGTAGAGGTTTCGGACGAGCATGTCTAAATGGGCCTTTCAATGGGCCCGTTGGAATTTTAACTGAGTAAAAAGTATAATAATTGAGGTTTTGCAATATAATTGTGTTGAAAAGCTCCTAATCAATTATTTGAACTCCTAAAATTTGATTAAAACTTGTTTTGCGGTCCTTTCTGTCGAGGTTTCAGACGAGCAGGTCTAAATGGGCCTTTCAATGGACCGTTGGAAAATTAACTGAGTAAAAAGTACAGAAATTGAGATTTTATAATATAATTGTGTTGAAAAGCTCCTAATCAATTCAATGAACTCCTAAAATTTGATTAAAACGTGTTTTGCAGTCGTTTTTGTAGAGGTTTCGGACGAGCGGGTCGAAATGGGACTTTGAATGGACCTGTTGGAATTTTAACTGAGTTAAAAGTACAGAAATTGAGGTTTTGCAATATAATTGTGTTGAAAAGCTCCTAATCAATTACATGAACTCCTAAAATTTGATTAAAACTTGTTTTGCATTCCTTTTTGTAGAGGTTTCGGACGAGCGGGTCGAAATGGGCCTTTCAATGGACCCGTTGGAATTTTAACTGAGAAAAAAGTACAGAAATTGAGGTTTTGCAATATAATTGTGTTGAAAAGCTCCTAATCAATGTTTAGAACTCCTAATATTTGAATAAAACATTTTTGCGGTCCTTTTCGTAGAGGTTTCGGACGAGCATGTCTAAATGGGCCTTTCAATGGTCCCGTTGGAATTTTAACTGAGTAAAAAGTAAGAAATTGAGGTTTTGCAATATAATTGTGTTGAAAAGCTTCTAATCAATTACATGAACTCCTAAAATTTTTGATTAAAACCTGTTTCGTAGTCCCTTTTGTAGAGGTTTCGGACGAGCGGCTAGAAATGGGCCTTTCAATGGACCCGTTGGAATTTTAACTGAGTAAAAAGTATAGAAATCGAGGTTTTGCAATATAATTTTGTTGAAAAGCTCCTAATCAATTATTTGAACTCCTAATATTTGAATAAAACATTTTTGCGGTCCTTTTTGTAGAGGTTTCGGACGAGCAGGTCTAAATGGGCCTTTCAATGGGCCCGTTGAAATTTTAACTGAGTAAAAAGTATAATAATTGAGGTTTTGCAATATAATTGTGTTGAAAATGTCCTAATCAATTATTTGAACTCCTAAAATTTTATTAAAACTTGTTTTGCGGTCCTTTTTGTCGAGGTTTCAGACGAGCAGGTCTAAATGGGCCTTTCAATGGACCCGTTGAAATTTTAACTGAGTAAAAAGCACAGAAATTGAGGTTTTGCAATATAATTGTGTTGAAAAGCTCCTAATCAATTATTTGAACTCCTAATATTTGAATAAAACTTGTTTTGCGGTCTTTTTTGTCGAGGTTTCGGACGAGCATGTCTAAATGGGCCTATCAATGGTCCCGTTAGAATTTTAACAGAGTAAAAAGTACAGAAATTGAGGTTTTTCAATATAATTGTGTTGATAATCTCCAAACCAATTATTTGAACTCCTAAAATTTGATTAAAACTATTATTGCGGTCCTTTTTGTCGAGGTTTCGGACGAGCAGGTCTAAATGGGCCTTTCAATGGACCCGTTAGAATTTTAACTGAGTAAAAAGTAAGAAATTGAGGTTTTTCAATGTAATTGTGCTGAAAAGCTCATAATCAATTACATGAACTCCTAAAATTTGATTAAAACCTTTTTTTGTGGTCCTTTTTGTAGAGGTTTCGTACGAGCGAGTCTAAATGGGCCTTTCAATATACCCGTTGAAATTTTAACTGAGTAAAAAGTACAGAAATTGTGGTTTTGCAATATAATTGTGTTGAAAAGCTCCTAATCAATTACTTGAACTCCTAATATTTGAATAAAACATTTTTGCGGCCCTTTTTGTAGAGGTTTCGGACCAGCATGTCTAAATGGGCCTTTCAATGGACCCGTTAGAATTTTAACTGAGTACAAAGTATAAAAATTGAGGTTTTGCAATATAATTGTGTTGAAAAGCTCATAATCAATTATTTTTACTCTAAAATATGATCAAAACTTGTTTTGCGGTCCTTTATGTAGAGGTTTCGGACGTGCGGGTCTAAATGGGCCTTTCAATGGACCCGTTGGAATTTTAACTGAGTAAAAAGTACAGAAATTGAGGTTTTGCAATATAATTGTGTTGAAAAGCTCCTAATCAATTACATGAAGTCCTAAAATTAGATTAAAACTTGTTTTGCGGTACTTTTTATATCGGTTTCGGACGAGCAGGTCTAAATGGGCCTTCAATGGACCCGTTGGAAATTTAACTGAGTAAAAAGTAATAAATTGAGGTTTTGCAATATAATTGTGTTGAAAAGCTCCTAATCAATTACATTAACTCCTAAAATTTGATTAAAACATGTTTCGCAGTCCCTTTTGTAGAGGTTTCGGACGAGCGGGTAGAAACGGGCCTTTCAATGGACCTGTTGGAATTTTAACTGAGAAAAAAGTACAGAAATTGAGGTTTTGCAATATAATTGTGTTGAAAAGCTCCTAATCAATTATTTGAACTCCTAATATTTGAATAAAACATTTTTGCGGTCCTTTTCGTAGAGGTTTCGGACGAGCATGTCTAAATGGGCCTTTCAATGGGCCCGTTGGAATTTTAACTGAGTAAAAAGTATAATAATTGAGGTTTTGCAATATAATTGTGTTGAAAAGCTCCTAATCAATTATTTGAACTCCTAAAATTTGATTAAAACTTGTTTTGCGGTCATTTCTGTCTAGGTTTCAGACGAGCGGGTCTAAATGGGCCTTTCAATGGACCCGTTGGAATTTTAACTGAGTAAAAAGTAAGAGATTGAGATTTTGCAATATAATTGTGTTGAAAAGCTCCTAATCAATTACATGAACTCCTAAAATTTGATTAAAACGTGTTTTGCAGTCCTTTTTGTAGAGGTTTCGGACGAGCGGGTCGAAATGGGCCTTTCAATGTACCCGTTGGAATTTTAACTGAGTAAAAAGTACAGAAATTGAGGTTTTGCAATATAATTATGTTGAAAAGCTCCTAATCAATTATTAGAACTACTAAAATTTGATCAAAACTTGTTTTGCAGTCATTTTTGTAGAGGTTTCGGACGAGCGGGTCGAAATGGGCCTTTCAATGGACCTGTTGGAATTTTAACTGAGTAAAAAGTACAGAAATTGAGGTTTTGCAATATAATTGTGTTGAAAAGCTCCTAATCAATTACATGAACTCCTAAAATTTGATTAAAACTTGTTTTGCAGTCCTTTTTGTAGAGGTTTCAGACGAGCGGGTCGAAATGGAACTTTAATGGACCCGTTGGAATTTTAACTGAGTAAAAATTACAGAAATTGAGGTTTTGCAATATAATTTTGTTGAAAAGCTCCTAATCAATTACATGAACTACTAAAATTTGATTAAAACGTGTTTTGCAGTCCTTTTTGTTGTGGTTTCGGACGAGCGGGTCGAAATGGGCCTTCCAATCGACCCGTTGGAATTTTAACTGAGTAAAAAGTACAGAAATTGAGGTTTTGCAATATAATTGTGTTGAAAAGCTCCTAATCATTTATTTGAACTCCTAATATTTGAAAAAAACTTTTTTGCAATCCTTTTTGTAGATGTTTCAGACGAGTAGGTCTTAATGGGCCTATCAATGGGCCCGTTGGAATTTTAACTGAGTAAAAAGTATTAAATTGAGGTTTTTCAATATAATTGTGTTGAAAAGCTCATAATCAATTATTTTTACTCCTAAAATTTGATTAAAAATATTTTTGCGTTCCTTTTTGTCGAGGTTTCGGACGAGCAGGTCTAAATGGGCCTTTCAATGGACTCGTTAGAATTTTAACTGAGTAAAAAGTACAGAAATTGAGGTTTTGCAATATAATTGTGTTGAAAAGCTCCTAATCAATTATTTGAACTCCTAAAATTTGATTAAAACTTGTTTTGCGGTCCTTTTTGTCGAGGTTTCGGACGAGCAGGTATAAATGGGCCTTTGAATGGACCCGTTGGCATTTTAACTGAGTAAAAAGTAAGAAATTGAGGTTTTGCAATATAATTGTGTTGAAAAGCTCCTAATCAATTACATGAACTCCTAAAATTTGATTAAAACCTGTTTCGCAGTCCCTTTTCTAGAGGTTTCGGACGAGCGGGTAGAAATGGGCCTTTCAATAGACCCGTTGGAATTTTAACTGAGTAAAAAGTACAGAAATTGAGGTTTTGCAATATAATTGTGTTGAAAAGCTCCTAATCAATTATTTGAAATCCTAATATTTGAATAAAACATTTTTGCGGTCCTTTTCGTAGAGGTTTCGGACGAGCATGTCTAAATGGGCCTTTCAATGGGCCCGTTGGAATTTTAACTGATTAAAAAGTATAATAATTGAGGTTTTGCAATATAATTGTGTTGAAAAGCTCCTAATCAATTATTTGAACTCCTAAAATTTGATTAAAACTTGTTTTGTGGTCCCTTTAATCGAGGTTTCGGACGAGCAGGTCTAAATGGGCCTTTCAATGGACCCATTAGAATTTTAACTGAGTAAAAAGTACAGAAATTGAGGTTTTGCAATATAATTGTGTTGAAAAGCTCTTAATCAATTACATGAACTCCTAAAATTTGATTAAAACTTGTTTTGTGGTACTTTTTGTATCGGTTTCGGACGAGCAGGTCTAAATGGGCCTTCAATGGACCCGTTGGAATTTTAACTGAGTAAAAAGTAAGAAATTGAGGTTTTGCAATATAATTGTGTTGAAAAGATCCTAATAAATTACATGAACTCCTAAAATTTGATTAAAACCTGTTTCGCAGTCCCTTTTGTAGAGGTTTCGGAAGAGTGGGTAGAAATGGGCCTTTCAATGGACCCGTTGGAATTTTAACTGAGTAAAAAGTACAGAAATTGAGGTTTTGCAATATAATTGTGTTGAAAAGCTCCTAATCAATTATTTGAACTCCTAATATTTGAATAAAACATTTTTGCGGTCCTTTTCGAAGAGGTTTCGGACGAGCATGTCTAACTGGGCCTTTCAATGGGCTCGTTGGAATTTTAACTGAGTAAAAAGTATAATAATTGAGGTTTTGCAATATAATTGTGTTGAAAAGCTCCTAATCAATTATTTGAACTCCTAAAATTTGATTAAAACTTGTTTTGCGGTCCTTTCTGTCGAGGTTTCAGACGAGCAGGTCTAAATGGGCCTTTCAATGGACCGTTGGAAAATTAACTGAGTAAAAAGTACAGAAATTGAGATTTTATAATATAATTGTGTTGAAAAGCTCCTAATCAATTCAATGAACTCCTAAAATTTGATTAAAACGTGTTTTGCAGTCGTTTTTGTAGAGGTTTCGGACGAGCGGGTCGAAATGGGACTTTGAATAGACCTGTTGGAATTTTAACTGAGTTAAAAGTACAGAAATTGAGGTTTTGCAATATAATTGTGTTGAAAAGCTCCTAATCAATTACATGAACTCCTAAAATTTGATTAAAACTTGTTTTGCATTCCTTTTTGTAGAGGTTTCGGACGAGCGGGTCGAAATGGGCCTTTCAATGGACCCGTTGGAATTTTAACTGAGTAAAAAGTAAGAAATTGAGGTTTTGCAATATAATTGTGTTGAAAAGCTTCTAATCAATTACATGAACTCCTAAAATTTTTGATTAAAACCTGTTTCGCAGTCCCTTTTGTAGAGGTTTCGGACGAGCGGCTAGAAATGGGCCTTTCAATGGACCCGTTGGAATTTTAACTGAGTAAAAAGTATAGAAATCGAGGTTTTGCAATATAATTGTGTTGAAAAGCTCCTAATCAATTATTTGAACTCCTAATATTTGAATAAAACATTTTTGCGGTCCTTTTTGTAGAGGTTTCGGACGAGCAGGTCTAAATGGGCCTTTCAATGGGCCCGTTGAAATTTTAACTGAGTAAAAAGTATAATAATTGAGGTTTTGCAATATAATTGTGTTGAAAAGCTCCTAATCAATTATTTGAACTCCTAAAATTTTATTAAAACTTGTTTTGCAGTCCTTTTTGTCGAGGTTTCAGACGAGCAGGTCTAAATGGGCCTTTCAATGGACCCGTTGAAATTTTAACTGAGTAAAAAGCACAGAAATTGAGGTTTTGCAATATAATTGTGTTGAAAAGCTCCTAATCAATTATTTGAACTCCTAATATTTGAATAAAACTTGTTTTGCGGTCTTTTTTGTCGAGGTTTCGGACGAGCATGTCTAAATGGGCCTATCAATGGTCCCGTTAGAATTTTAACAGAGTAAAAAGTACAGAAATTGAGGTTTTTCAATATAATTGTGTTGAAAATCTCCAAACCAATTATTTGAACTCCTAAAATTTGTTTAAAACTATTATTGCGGTCCTTTTTGTCGAGGTGTCGGACGAGCAGGTCTAAATGGGCCTTTCAATGGACCCGTTAGAATTTTAACTGAGTAAAAAGTAAGAAATTGAGGTTTTTCAATGTAATTGTGCTGAAAAGCTCATAATCAATTACATGAACTCCTAAAATTTGATTAAAACCTTTTTTTGTGGTCCTTTTTGTAGAGGTTTCGTACGAGCGAGTCTAAATGGGCCTTTCAATATACCCGTTGAAATTTTAACTGAGTAAAAAGTACAGAAATTGTGGTTTTGCAATATAATTGTGTTGAAAAGCTCCTAATCAATTACTTGAACTCCTAATATTTGAATAAAACATTTTTGCGGCCCTTTTTGTAGAGGTTTCGGACCAGCATGTCTAAATGGGCCTTTCAATGGACCCGTTAGAATTTTAACTGAGTACAAAGTATAAAAATTGAGGTTTTGCAATATAATTGTGTTGAAAAGCTCATAATCAATTATTTTTACTCTAAAATATGATCAAAACTTGTTTTGCGGTCCTTTATGTAGAGGTTTCGGACGTGCGGGTCTAAATGGGCCTTTCAATGGACCCGTTGGAATTTTAACTGAGTAAAAAGTACAGAAATTGAGGTTTTGCAATATAATTGTGTTGAAAAGCTCCTAATCAATTACATGAAGTCCTAAAATTAGATTAAAACTTGTTTTGCGGTACTTTTTATATCGGTTTCGGACGAGCAGGTCTAAATGGGCCTTCAATGGACCCGTTGGAAATTTAACTGAGTAAAAAGTAATAAATTGAGGTTTTGCAATATAATTGTGTTGAAAAGCTCCTAATCAATTACATTAACTCCTAAAATTTGATTAAAACCTGTTTCGCAGTCCCTTTTGTAGAGGTTTCGGACGAGCGGGTAGACATGGGCCTTTCAATGGACCTGTTGGAATTTTAACTGAGAAAAAAGTACAGAAATTGAGGTTTTGCAATATAATTGTGTTGAAAAGCTCCTAATCAATTATTTGAACTCCTAATATTTGAATAAAACATTTTTGCGGTCCTTTTCGTAGAGGTTTCGGACGAGCATGTCTAAATGGGCCTTTCAATGGTCCCGTTGGAATTTTAACTGAGTAAAAAGTATAGAAATTGAGGTTTTGCAATATAATTGTGTTGGAAAGCTCCTAATCAATTACAGGAAGTGCTAAAATTTGATTAAAACTTGTTTTGCAGTCCTTTTTTAGAGGTTTCGGACGAGCGGGTCGAAATGGGCCTTTCAATGTACCCGTTGAAATTTTAACTGAGTAAAAAGTACAGAAATTGTGGTTTTGCAATATAATTGTGTTGAAAAGCTCCTAATCAATTACTTGAACTCCTAATATTTGAATAAAACATTTTTGCGGCCCTTTTTGTAGAGGTTTCGGACCAGCATGTCTAAATGGGCCTTTCAATGGACCCGTTAGAATTTTAACTGAGTACAAAGTATAAAAATTGAGGTTTTGCAATATAATTGTGTTGAAAAGCTCATAATCAATTATTTTTACTCTAAAATATGATCAAAACTTGTTTTGCGGTCCTTTATGTAGAGGTTTCGGACGTGCGGGTCTAAATGGGCCTTTCAAGGGACCCGTTGGAATTTTAACTGAGTAAAATGTATAAAATTTGAAGTTTTGCAATATAATTGTGTTGAAAATCTCCTAATAATTTATTAGAACTCCTAAAATTTGATTAAAACATTTTTGCAGTCCTTTTTCTATTGGTTTCAGACGAGCAAGTCTAAATGGGCCTTACAATGGACCCGTTGGAATTTTAACTGAGTAAAAAGTACAGAAATTGAGGTTTTGCAAAATAATTGTGTTGAAAAGCTCCTAATCAATTATTTGAACTCCTAAAATTTGATTAAAACTTGTTTTGCGGTCCCTTTAATCGAGGTTTCGGACGAGCAGGTCTAAATGGGCCTTTCAATGGACCCATTGGAATTCTAACTGAGTAAAAAGTACAGAAATTGAGGTTTTGCAATATAATTATGTTGAAAAGCTCCTAATCAAGTACATGAACTCCTAAAATTTGATTAAAACTTGTTTTACAGTCCTTTTGTAGAGGTTTCAGACGAGCGGGTCTAAATGGGCCTTTCAATGGACCCGTTGGAATTTTAACAGAGTAAAAAGTACAGAAATTAAGGTTTTGCAATATAATTGTGTTTAAAAGCTCATTATCAATTATTTGTACTCCTAAAATATGATCAAAACTTGTTTTGCAGTCCTTTCTGTAGAGGTTTCAGACGAGCGGGTCGAAATGGGCCTTTCAGTGGACCCGTTGGAATTTTAACTGAGTAAAATGTATAAAAATTGAGATTTTGCAATATAATTGTTTTGAAAAGCTCCTAATCATTTATTTGAACTCCTAATATTTGAATACAACTTTTTTGCGGTCCTTTTTGTATCGGTTTCGGACGAGCATGTCTAAATGGGCCTTACAATGGACCCGTTGGAATTTTAACTGAGTAAAAAGTACAGAAATTGAGGTTTTGCAATATGATTGTGTTCAAAAGCTCCTAATAAATTATTTGAACTCTTAAAATTTGATTAAAACTTGTTTTGCGGTCCTTTTTGTCGAGGTTTCGGACGAGCATGTCTAAATAGGCCTTTCAATGGACCCGTTGGAATTTTAACTGAGTAAAAAGTACAGAAATTGAGGTTTTGCAATATAATTGTGTTGAAAAGCTCCTAATCAATTATATGAACTCCTAAATTTTGATTAAAACTTGTTTTGCAGTCCTTTTTGAAGAGGTTTCGTACGAGCGGGTCGAAATGAACCTTTCAATGGACCCGTTGGAAATTTAACTGAGTAAAAAGTATAAAAATTGAGGTTTTGCAATATAATTCTGTTGAAAATCTCTTAATCAATTATTTGTACTCCAAAAATATGATCAAAACTTGTTTTGCGGTCCTTTTATGTAGAGGTTTCCGACGTGCGGGTCTAAATGGGCCTTTCAGTGGACCCGCTGGAATTTTAACTGAGTTAAATGTATAAAAATTAAAGTTTTGCTATATAATTATGCTGAAAAGCTCCTAATCATTTATTTGAACTCCTAAAATTTGTTTAAAACTTGTTTTGCGGTCATTTTTGTCGAGGTTTCGGACGAGCGGGTCGAAATGGGCCTTTCAATGGACCCGTTGGAATTTTAACTGAGTAAAAAGTACAGAAATTGAGGTTTTGCAATATAATTGTGTTGAAAAGATCCTAATAAATTACACGAACTCCTAAAATTTGATTAAAACTTGTTTTGTAGTCCTTTTTGAAGAGGTTTCGGACGAGCGGGTTGAAATGGACCTTTCAATGGACCCGTTGGAATTTTAACTAAGTAAAAAGTACAGAAATTGAGGTTTTGCAAAATAATTGTGTTGAAAAGCTCCTAATCATTTATTTGAACTCCTAATATTTGAATAAAACTTTTTTGCTGTCCTTTTTTTAGACTTTTCGGACGAGCAGGTCTAAATGGGCCTATCAATGGGCCCGTTGGAATTTTAACTGAGTAAAAAGTATAAAATTGAGGTTTTTCAATATAATTGTGTTGAAAAGCATCTAATCAATTATTTGAACTCCTAAAATTTGATTAAAACTATTTTTGCGGTCCTTTTTGTCAAGGTTTCGGACGAGCAGGTCTAAATGGGCCTTTCAATGGACCCGTTATAATTTTAACTGAGAAAAAAGTACAGAAATTGAGGTTTTGCAAGATAATTGTGTTGAATAGCTCGTAATCAATTACATGAACTCCTAAAATTTGATTAAAACTTTATTTGTGGTCCTTTTTGTAGAGGTTTCGGACGAGCGGGTCTAAATGGGCCTTTCAGTGAACCCGTTGAAATTTTAACTGAGTAAAAAGTACAGAAATTGAGGTTTTGTAATATAAATGTGTTGAAAAGCTCCTAATCAATTATTTGAACTCCTAAAATTTATTTAAAACTTGTTTTGCGGTCCTTTCTGTCGAGGTTTCAGACGAGCAGGTCTAAATGGGCCTTTCAATGGACCCGTTGGAATTTTAACTGAGTAAAAAGTACATAAATTGAGGTTTTGCAATATAATTGTGTTGAAAAGCTTATAATCAATTATTTGAACTCCTAAAATTTGATAAAAACTTGTTTTGCGGTCCTTTTTGTCGAGGTTTCGGACGAGCAGGTCTAAATGGGCCTTTCAATTGACCCGTTGGAATTTTTACTGGGTAAAAAGTATAAAATTGAGGTTTTTCAATATAATTGTGTTGAAAAGCACCTAATCAATTATTTAAACTCCTAAAATTTGATTAAAGCTATTTTTGTGGTCCTTTTTGTCAAGGTTTCGGACGAGCAGGTCTAAATGGGCCTTTCAATGGCCCTCTTAGAATTTTAACTGAGTAAAAAGTACAGAAATTGAGGTTTTGCAATATAATTGTGTTGAAAAGCTCGTAATTAATTATTTGAACTCCTAAAATTTGATTAAAACTTTTTTGCGGTCCTTTTTGTAGAAGTTTCGGACGAGCAGGTCTAACTGGGCCTATCAATTGTCCCGTTGGAATTTTAACTGAGTAAAAAGTATAAAATTGAGGTTTTTCAATATAATTGTGTTGAAAAGATCTTAATCAATTATTTGAACTCCTAAAATTTGATTAAAACTATTTTTGCGGTCCTTTTTGTCAAGGTTTCGGACGAGCAGGTCTAAATGGGCCTTTCAATGGACCCGTTATAATTTTAACTGAGAAAAAAGTACAGAAATTGAGGTTTTGCAAGATAATTGTGTTGAATAGCTCGTAATCAATTACATGAACTCCTAAAATTTGATTAAAACTTTATTTGTGGTCCTTTTTGTAGAGGTTTCGGACGAGCGGGTCTAAATGGGCCTTTCAGTGAACCCGTTGAAATTTTAACTGAGTAAAAAGTACAGAAATTGAGGTTTTGTAATATAAATGTGTTGAAAAGCTCCTAATCAATTATTTGAACTCCTAAAATTTATTTAAAACTTGTTTTGCGGTCCTTTCTGTCGAGGTTTCAGACGAGCAGGTCTAAATGGGCCTTTCAATAGACCCGTTGGAATTTTAACTGAGTAAAAAGTACATAAATTGAGGTTTTGCAATATAATTGTGTTGAAAAGCTTATAATCAATTATTTGAACTCCTAAAATTTGATAAAAACTTGTTTTGCGGTCCTTTTTGTCGAGGTTTCGGACGAGCAGGTCTAAATGGGCCTTTCAATTGACCCGTTGGAATTTTTACTGGGTAAAAAGTATAAAATTGAGGTTTTTCAATATAATTGTGTTGAAAAGCACCTAATCAATTATTTAAACTCCTAAAATTTGATTAAAGCTATTTTTGTGGTCCTTTTTGTCAAGGTTTCGGACGAGCAGGTCTAAATGGGCCTTTCAATGGCCCTCTTAGAATTTTAACTGAGTAAAAAGTACAGAAATTGAGGTTTTGCAATATAATTGTGTTGAAAAGCTCGTAATTAATTATTTGAACTCCTAAAATTTGATTAAAACTTTTTTGCGGTCCTTTTTGTAGAAGTTTCGGACGAGCAGGTCTAACTGGGCCTATCAATTGTCCTGTTGGAATTTTAACTGAGTAAAAAGTATAAAATTGAGGTTTTTCAATATAATTGTGTTGAAAAGATCTTAATCAATTATTTGAACTCCTAAAATTTGATTAAAACTATTTTTGCGGTCCTTTTTGTCAAGGTTTCGGACGAGCATGTCTAAATGGGCCTTTCAATGGACCCGTTAGAATTTTAACTGAGTAAAAAGTACAGAAATTGAGGTTTTGCAATATAATTGTGTTGAAAAGCTCCTAATCTATTACCTGAACTCCTAAAATTTGATTAAAACTTTATTTGTGGTCCTTTATGTAGAGGTTTCGGACGAGCGGGTCTAAATGGGCCTTACAATGGACACGTTGGAATTTTAACTAAGTAAAATGTATAAAAATTGAAGTTTTGCAATATAATTGTGTTGAAAAGCTCCTAATCATTTATTTGAACTCCTAAATTTGATTAAAACTTTTTTGCGGTCCTTTTTGTATCGTTTTCGGACGAGCGGGTCTAAATGGGCCTTACAATGGACAGTTTGGAATTTTAGCTGAGTAAAAAGTATATAAATTGAGGTTTTGCAATATAATTATGTTGAAAAGCTCCTAATCAATTATTTGAACTCCTAAAATTTGATTAAAACTTGTTTTGCGGTCCTTTTTGTCGAGGTTTCTGACAAGCAGGTCTAAATGGGCCTTTCAATGGACCCGTTGGAATTTTAACTGAGTAAAAAGTACAGAAATTGAGGTTTTGCAATATAATTGTGTTGAAAAGCTCCTTATCAATTACATGAACTCCTAAAATTTGATTAAAACTTGTTTTGCAGTCCTTTTTGTAGAGGTTTCAGACGAGCGGGTCAAAGTGGGCCTTTAAATGGACCCGTTGGAATTTTAACTAAGTAAAAAGTTCGGAAATTGAGGTTTTGCAATATAATTGTGTTGAAAAGCTCCTAATCATTTATTTGAACTCCTAATATTTGAATAAAACTTTTTTGCGGTCCTTTTTGTAGAGGTTTCGGATGAGCAGGTCTAGATGGGGCTTTCAATTGACCCGTTGGTATTTTTACTTAGTAAAAAGTACAGAAATTGAGGTTTTGGAATATAATTGTGTTGAAAATCTCCTAATCAATTACATGATCTCCTAAAAAAAATTAAAACTTGTTTTGCGGCCCTTTTTTTAGAGGTTTCAGACGAGCATGTCTAAATGGGCCTTTCAATGGACCCGTTGGAATTTTAACTGAGTAAAAAGTATAAAAATTGAGGTTTTGCAATATAATTGTGTTGAAAAGCACCTAATCAATTATTTGAACTCCTAAAATTTGATTAAAACTATTTTTGCAGTCCTTTTTGTCAAGGTTTCGGACGAGCAGGTCTAAATGGGCCTTTCAATGGACCCGTTGGAATTTTAACTGAGTAAAAAGTACAGAAATTGAGGTTTTGCAATATAATTGTGTTGAAAAGCTCCTTATCAATTACATGAACTCCTAAAATTTGATTAAAACTTGTTTTGCAGTCCTTTTTGTAGAGGTTTCAGACGAGCGGGTCGAAATGGGCCTTTCAATGGACCCGTTGGAATTTTAACTAAGTAAAAAGTTCAGAAATTGAGGTTTTGCAATATAATTGTGTTGAAAAGCTCCTAATCATTTATTTGAACTCCTAATATTTGAATAAAACTTTTTTGCGGTCCTTTTTGTAGAGGTTTCGGATGAGCAGGTCTAGTTGGGACTTTCAATTGACCCGTTGGTATTTTAACTTAGTAAAAAGTACAGAAATTGAGGTTTTGGAATATAATTGTGTTGAAAATCTCTTAATCAATTACATGATCTCCTAAATTTTGTTTAAAACTTGTTTTGCGGCCCTTTTTGTAAAGGTTTCGGACGAGCATGTCTAAATGGGCCTTTCAATGGACCCGTTGAAATTTTAACTGAGTAAAAAGTATAAAAATTGAGGTTTCGCAATATAATTGTGTTGAAAAGCACCTAATCAGTTTTTTGAACTCCTAAAATTTGATTAAAACTATTTTTGCGGTCCTTTTTGTCAAGGTTTCGGACGAGCAGGTCTAAATGGGCCTTTCAATGGACCCGTTATAATTTTAACTGAGTAAAAAGTACAGAAATTGAGGTTTTGCAATATAATTGTGTTGAATAGCTCGTAATCAATTACACGAACTCCTAAAATTTGATTAAAACTTTATTTGTGGTCCTTTTTGTAGAGGTTTCGGACGAGCGGGTCTAAATGGGCCTTTCATTGAACCCATTGAAATTTTAACTGAGTAAAAAGTACAGAAATTTTGGTTTTGCAATATAAATGTGTTGAAAAGCTCCTAATCAATTATTTGAACTCCTAAAATTTATTTAAAACTTGTTTTGCGGTCCTTTCTGACGAGGTTTCAGACGAGCAGGTCTAAATTGGCCTTTCAATGGACCCGTTGGAATTTTAACTGAGTAAAAAGTACATAAATTGAGGTTTTGCAATATAATTGTGTTGAAAATCTTATAATCAATTATTTAAACTCCTAAAATTTGATTAAAACATGTTTTGCGGTCCTTTTTGTCGAGGTTTCGGACGAGCAGGTCTAAATGGGCCTTTCAATTGACCCGTTGGAATTTTAACTGGGTAAAAAGTATAAAATTGAGGTTTTTCAATATAATTGGGTTGAAAAGCACCTAATCAATTATTTGAACTCATAAAATTTGATTAAAACAATTTTTGCGGTCCTTTTTGTCAAGGTTTCGGACGAGCAGGTCTAAATGGGCCTTTCAATGGACCCGTTAGAATTTTAACTGAGTAAAAAGTACAGAAATTGAGGTTTTGCAATATAATTGTGTTGAAAAGCTCCTTATCAATTACATGAACTCCTAAAATTTGATTAAAACTTGTTTTGCAGTCCTTTTTGTAGAGGTTTCAGACGAGCGGGTCGAAATGGGCCTTTCAATGGAACCGTTGGAATTTTAACTAAGTAAAAAGTTCAGAAATTGAGGTTTTGCAATATAATTGTGTTGAAAAGCTCCTAATCATTTATTTGAACTCCTATTATTTGAATAAAACTTTTTTGCGGTCCTTTTTGTAGAGGTTTCGGATGAGCAGGTCTAGTTGGGACTTTCAATTGACCCGTTGGTATTTTAACTTAGTAAAAAGTACATAAATTGAGGTTTTGGAATATAATTGTGTTGAAAATCTCCTAATCAATTACATGATCTCCTAAATTTTGTTTAAAACTTGTTTTGCGGCCCTTTTTGTAAAGGTTTCGGACGAGCATGTCTAAATGGGCCTTTCAATGGACCCGTTGAAATTTTAACTGAGTAAAAAGTATAAAAATTGAGGTTTTGCAATATAATTGTGTTGAAAAGCACCTAATCAGTTATTTGAACTCCTAAAATTTGATTAAAACTATTTTTGCGGTCCTTTTTGTCAAGGTTTCGGACGAGCAGGTCTAAATGGGCCTTTCAATGGACCCGTTATAATTTTAACTGAGTAAAAAGTACAGAAATTGAGGTTTTGCAATATAATTGTGTTGAATAGCTCGTAATCAATTACATGAACTCCTAAAATTTGATTAAAACTTTATTTGTGGTCCTTTTTGTAGAGGTTTCGGACGAGCGAGTCTAAATGGGCCTTTCATTGAACCCGTTGAAATTTTAACTGAGTAAAAAGTACAGAAATTTTGGTTTTGCAATATAAATGTGTTGAAAAGCTCCTAATCAATTATTTGAACTCCTAAAATTTATTTAAAACTTGTTTTGCGGTCCTTTCTGACGAGGTTTCAGACGAGCAGGTCTAAATGGGCCTTTCAATGGACCCGTTGGAATTTTAACTGAGTAAAAAGTACATAAATTGAGGTTTTGCAATATAATTGTGTTGAAAATCTTATAATCAATTATTTGAACTCCTAAAATTTGATTAAAACTTGTTTTGCGGTCCTTTTTGTCGAGGTTTCGGACGAGCAGGTCTAAATGGGCCTTCAATTGGCCCGTTGGAATTTTAACTGGGTAAAAAGTATAAAATTGAGGTTTTTCAATATAATTGTGTTGAAAAGCACCTAATCAATTATTTGAACTCATAAAATTTGATTAAAACTATTTTTGCGGTCCTTTTTGTCAAGGTTTCGGACGAGCAGGTCTAAATGGGCCTTTCAATGGACCCGTTAGAATTTTAACTGAGTAAAAAGTACAAAAATTGAGGTTTTGGAATATAATTGTGTTGAAAAGCTCGTAATCAATTATTTGAACTTCTAAAATTTGATTAAAACTTTTTTGCGGTCCTTTTTGTAGAGGATTCGGACGAGCAGGTCTAACTGGGCCTATCAATGGGCCCGTTGGAATTTTAACTGAGTAAAAAGTGTAAAATTGAGGTTTTTCAATATAATTGTGTTGAAAAGATCTTAATCAATTATTTGAACTCCTAAAATTTGATTAAAACTATTTTTGCGGTCCTTTTTGTCAAGGTTTCGGACGAGCAGGTCTAAATGGGCCTTTCAATGGACCCGTTAGAATTTTAACTGAGTAAAAAGTACAGAAATTGAGGTTTTGCAATATAATATTGTTGAAAAGCTCCTAATCTATTACCTGAACTCCTAAAATTTGATTAAAACTTTATTTGTGGTCCTTTTTGTAGAGGTTTCGGACGAGCGGGTCTAAATGGGCCTTACAATGGACACGTTTGAATTTTAACTGAGTAAAAAGTACAAAAATTGAGGTTTTGAAATATAATTATGTTGAAAAGCTCCTAATCAATTATTTGAACTCCTAAAATTTGATTAAAACTTGTTTTGCGGTCCTTTTTGTATCGTTTTCGGACGAGCAGGTCTAAATGGGCCTTACAATGGACCCGTTGGAATTTTAACTGAGTAAAAAGTACATAAATTGAGGTTTTGCAATATAATTATGTTGAAAAGCTCCTAATCAATTATTTGAACTCCTAAAATTTGATTAAAACTTGTTTTACGGTCCTTTTTTTCGAGGTTTCTGACAAGCAGGTCTAAATGGGCCTTTCAATGGACCCGTTGGAATTTTAACTGAGTAAAAAGTACAGAAATTGAGGTTTTGCAATATAATTGTGTTGAAAATCTCCTTATCAATTACATGAACTCCTAAAATTTGATTAAAACTTGTTTTGCAGTCCTTTTTGTAGAGGTTTCAGACGAGCGGGTCGAAATGGGCCTTTCAATGGACCCGTTGGAATTTTAACTAAGTAAAAAGTTCAGAAATTGAGGTTTTGCAATATAATTGTGTTGAAAAGCTCCTAATCATTTATTTGAACTCCTAATATTTGAATAAAACTTTTTTGCGGTCCTTTTTGTAGAGGTTTCAGATGAGCAGGTCTAGATGGGACTTTCAATTGACCCGTTGGTATTTTAACTTAGTAAAGAGTACAGAAATTGAGGTTTTGGAATATAATTGTGTTGAAAATCTCCTAATCAATTACATGATCTCCTAAATTTTGTTTAAAACTTGTTTTGCAGCCCTTTTTGTAAAGGTTTCGGACGAGCATATCTAAATGGGCCTTTCAATGGACCCGTTGGAATTTTAACTAAGTAAAAAGTATAAAAATTGAGGTTTTGCAATATAATTGTGTTGAAAAGCTCATAATCAATTATTTGTACTCCTAAAATTTGTTCAAAACTTGTTTTGCGGTCCTTTATGTAGAGGTTTAGGAAGTGCGGGTCTAAATGGGCATTTCAATGGACCCGTTGGAATTTTTACTAAGTAAAATGTATAAAAATTGAAGTTTTGCATTATAATTGTGTTGAAAAGCTCCTAATAATTTATTTGAACTCCTAAAATTTGATTATAACTTGTTTTGCAGTCCTTTTAGTAGAGGTTTCAGACGAACGGGTCGAAATGGGCCTTTCAATTGACCCGTTGGAATTTTAACTGAGTAAAAAGTACAGAAATTGAGGTTTCGCAATATAATTGTGTTGAAAAGCTCCTAATCAATTACATGAACTTCTAAAATTTGATTAAAACTTGTTTTGCAGTCCTTTTTGTTGAGGTTTCGGACGAGCGGGTCGAAATGGGCCTTTCTATGGACCCGTTGGAATTTTAACTGAGTAAAAAGTATAGAAATTAAGGTTTTGCAATATAATTATGTTGAAAAGCTCATAATAAATTATTTGTACTCCTAAATTATGATCAAAACTTGTTTTGCAGTCCTTTATGTAAAGGTTTCAGACGTGCGGGTCTAAATGGGCCTTTCAGTGGACCCGTTGGAATTTTAACTAAGTAAAATGTATAAAAATTGAAATTTTGCAATATAATTGTGTTGAAAAGGTCCTAATCATTTATTTGAACTCCTAAAATTTGATTATAACTTTTTTGCGGTCCTTTTTGTATCGGTTTCGGACGAGCAGGTCTAAATGGGCCTTACAATGGACCTTTTGGAATTTTTTTTGAAGAAAGCGGGCCTCGTTAAAAACCCCTACTAATATCCCCAGGCACAAGACTTGGACAAACCTTAAAGGGGAAAAGAGTACCCGGAATATATTTATAAAGAACGAGGTGAAACCTCGCAAAGAACAGTGTTTCGAATACAATCAGGATACATGGATCCAAAAGACATAGAAGTCATAGACCTAAGGGCATGGGTAGCCAACGTATGAGCAACAATATTAGCCTCACGGCATACATACTGAACATGAGCAGAAGAAAAATACTCTAGAGCAGCATGAGCTTGCAGAATCGTCGGACCCATAGGAGAAAGATCTGGGCCCAGGGAGATGATCCTATTCGCAAGAGAAGCACAGTCTGTCTCGAAAATCAAATGGCTCCACCCTTGGGATTGAGCGAAAGTAATACCAGCAAGAAGACCTCTCCCTTCAGATGTAATAGCATCAGAGGAACTGCCTAAAGGAAAAGCCAGGCCGCCAACAACCGTCCCTGTATCATCACGGGCTACAACGCCAACCGTCGCTGCACGTGTGGAAGGATCAAAAGCCCCATCCACATTAACCTTAATATGTCCTCGAGGGGGAGGCCTCCAGCGAGATGGAGGAGTCGACAACAGAGGGATGGAAGAGGTAGATGAAGATATAGCATCGGAGTAGTCACGATGAAGACTGATGGAGTTGACAGCAATTAGCCATGGGGGTTGAAGATGTCGATTATGGATCCAGTCGTTACGCCTATTCCAAATGTTCCAGAGAGTAGTCAAAAAAAGCCCGAAAAGATCAGGAGAAAGGAGGGCAGCGCCTTCCTCAAGCCATTGAAGGCCGGTGGAAGCAGTGCTATTAATGAGAGAAACGGGAAGACCAATCAATCAAAGGGCCTCCGAAACTCCAGAGCAATCTCGGAGAGTATGGAGAATTGACTCCGTACCAGAATGACAAACGGGGCAGGGCCCTGAGTCTGGTGCAAAAGCCTGTAGGCGAACCCCAACAGGTAGGGCCTCTGATCCCAGACGCCAGCCAAAAGTTTTAACTTTAGGTAAAACCTGTTGGAATTGTAACTAAGTAAAAAGTACAGAAATTGAGGTTTTGCAATATAATTCTGTTGAAAAGCTCCTAATCAATTATTTGAACTCCTAATATTTGAATAAAACATTTTTGTTGTCCTTTTTGTAGAGGTTTCGGACGAGCGGGTCGAAATGGGCCTTCTAATGGACCCGTTGGAATTTTAACTGAGTAAAAAGTACAAAAATTGAGGTTTTGCAATATAATTGTGTTGAAAAGCTCCTAATCAATTATTTGAACTCCTAATATTTGAATAAAACATTTTGTGGTCCATTTTGTAGTTGTTTCGGACGAGAAGGTCTAAATGAGCCTTTCAATGGGCCCGTTGGAATTTTAACTGAGTAAAAAGTACATAAATTGAGGTTTTGCAATATAAATGTGTTGAAAAGCTCCTAATCAATTACATGAACTCCTAAAATTTGATTAAAACTTGTTTTGCAGTCCTTTTTGTAGAGGTTTCGGACGAGCGGGTCGAAATGGGCCTTTCAATGGACCCGTTGGAATTTTAAATGAGTAAAAAGTACAGAAATTGAGGTTTTGCAATATAATTGTGTTGAAAAAGCTCCTAATCAATTACATGAACTCCTAAAATTTGATTAAAACTTGTTTTGCAGTCCTTTTTGTAGAGGTTTCGGACGAGCGGGTCGAAATGGGCCTTTCAATGGACCCGTTGGAATTTTAAATGAGTAAAAAGTACAGAAATTGAGGTTTTGCAATATAATTGTGTTGAAAAGATCCTAATCAATTACATGAACTCCTAAAATTTGATTAAAACTTGTTTTGTAGTCCTTTTTGTAGAGGTTTCGGACGAGCGGGTTGAAATGGGCCTTTCAATGGACCCGTTGGAATTTTAACTAAGTAAAAAGTACAGAAATTGAGGTTTTGCAATATAATTGTGTTGAAAAGCTCCTAATCATTTATTTGAACTTCTAATATTTGAATAAAACTTTTTTGCGGTCCTTTTTGTAAGGGTTTCGGACGAGCAGATCTAAATGGGACTATCAATGGGCCCGTTGGAATTTTAACTGAGTAAAAAGTATAAAATTGAGATTTTTAAATGTAATTGTGTTGAAAAGCTCCTAATCAATTATTTGAACTCCTAAAATTTGATTAAAACTATTTTTGCGGTCCTTTTTGTCAAGGTTTCGGACGAGCAGGTCTAAATGGGCCTTTCAATGGAACCGTTGGAATTTTAACTGAGTATAAAGTACAGAAATTGAGGTTTGCAATATAATTGTGTTGAAAAGCTCCTAATCAATTACATGAACTCCTAAAATTTGATTAAAACGTGTTTTGCAGTCCTTTTTGTAGAGGTTTCGGACGAGCGGGTCGAAATGGGCCTTTCAATGGACCCGTTGGAATTTTAACTGAGTAAAAAGTACAGAAATTGAGGCTTTGCAATATAATTGTGTTGAAAAGCTCCTAATAAATTACATGAACTCCTAAAATTTGATGAAAACTTGTTTTGTAGTCCTTTTTGAAGAGGTTTCGGACGAGTGGGTTGAAATGGGCCTTTCAATGGACCCGTTGGAATTTTAACTAAGTAAAAAGTACAGAAATTGAGGTTTTGCAAAATAATTGTGTTGAAAAGCTCCTAATCATTTATTTGAACTCCTAATATTTGAATAAAACTTTTTTGCGGTCCTTTTTGTAGAGGTTTCGGACCAGCAGGTCTAAATGGGCCTATTAATGGGCCCGTTGGAATTTTAACTGAGTAAAAAGTATAAAATTGAGGTTTTTCAATATAATTTGTTGAAAAGCTCCTAATCAATTATTTGAACTCCTAAAATTTGATTAAAACTATTTTGCGGTCCTTTTTGTCAAGGTTTCGGACGAGCAGGTCTAAATGGGCCTTTCAATGGACCCGTTAGAATTTTAACTGTGTAAAAAGTACAAAAATTGAGGTTTTGCAATATAATTGTGTTGAAAAGCTCCTAATCAATTACATGAACTCCTAAAATTTGATTAAAACTTGTTTTGTAATCCTTTTTGTAGAGGTTTCGGACGAGCGGGTTGAAATGGGCCTTTCAATGGACCCGTTGGAATTTTAACTAAGTAAAAAGTACAGAAATTAAGGTTTTGCAATATAATTGTGTGGAAAAGCTCCTAATCATTTATTTGAACTTCTAATATTTGAATAAAACTTTTTTGCGGTCCTTTTTGTAGAGGTTTCGGACGAGCAGGTCTAAATGGGACTATCAATGGGCCCGTTGGAATTTTAACTGAGTAAAAAGTATAAAATTGAGATTTTTAAATGTAATTGTGTTGAAAAGTTCCTAATCAATTTTTTGAACTCCTAAAATTTGATTAAAACTATTTTGCTGTCCTTTTGTAGAGGTTTCGGGTGAGCGGGTCGAAATGGGCCTTTCAATGGACCCGTTAGAATTTTAACCGAGTAAAAAGTACAGAAATTGAGGTTTTGCAAAAAAATTGTGTTGAAAAGCTCCTAATCAATTACATGAACTCCTAAAATTTGATTAAAACTTTATTTGTGGTACTTTTTGTAGAGGTTTCGGATGAGCGGGTCTAAATGGGCCTTTCAATGGACCCGTTGAAATTTTAACTGAGTAGAAAGTACAGAAATTGAGGTTTTGCAATATATAATTGTGTTGAAAAGCTCCTAATCAATTATTTAAACTCCTAGAATTTGATTAAAACTTGTTTTACGGTCCTTTTTGTCGAGGTTTCGGACGAGCAGGTCTAAATGGGCCTTTCTATGGACCCGTTGGAATGTTAACTGAGTAAAAAGTACTGAAATTGAGGTTTTGCAATATAATTGTGTTGAAAAGCTCCTAATCAATTACATGAACTCCTAAAATTTGATTAAAACTTGTTTTGCAGTCCTTTTTGTAGAGGTTTCAGACGAGCGGGTCGAAATGGGCCTTTCAATGGACCCGTTGGAATTTTAACTAAGTAAAAAGTACATAAATTGAGGTTTTGCAATATAATTGTGTTGAAAAGCTCCTAATCATTTATTTGAACTCCTAATAATTGAATAAAACTTTTTTGCGGTCCTTTTTGTAGAGGTTTCGGATGAGCAGGTCTAAATGGGACTTTCAATGGACCCATTGGTATTTTAACTTAGTAAAAAGTACAGAAATTGAGGTTTTGGAATATAATTGTGTTGAAAATCTCCTAATCAATTACATGATCTCCTAAAATTTGATTAAAACTTGTTTTGAGGCCCTTTTTGTAGAGGTTTCGGACGAGCATGTCTAAATGGGCCTTTCAATGGACCCGTTGGAATTTTAACTAAGTAAAATGTATAAAAATCGAAGTTTTGCAATATAATTGTGTTGAAAAGCTCCTAATAATTTATTTGAACTCCTAAAATTTGATTAAAACTTTTTTGCGGTCCTTTTTGTATCGTTTTCGGACGAGCAGGTCTAAATGGCCTTACAATGGACCCGTTGGAATTTTAACTGAGTAGAAAGTACATAAATTGAGGTTTTGCAATATAATTATGTTGAAAAGCTCCTAATCAATTATTTGAAGTCCTAAAATTTGATTAAAATTTGTTTTGCGGTCCTTTTTGTCGAGGTTTCAGACGAGCAGGTCTAAATGGGCCTTTCTATGGACCCGTTGGAATTTTAACTGAGTAAAAAGTACAGAAATTGAGGTTTTGCAATATAATTGTGTTGAAAACATCCTAATCATTTATTTGAACTCCTAATATTTGAATAAAACTTTTTTACGGTCCTTTTTGTAGAGGTTTCGGACGAGCAGGTCTAACTGGGCCTATCAATGGGCCCGTTGGAATTTTAACTGAGTAAAAAGTATAAAATTGAGGTTTTTTAATATAATTGTGTTGAAAAGATCCTAATCAATTATTTGAAATCCTAAAATTTGATTAAAACTATTTTTGCGGTCCTTTTTGTCAAGGTTTCGGACGAGCAGGTCTAAATGGGCCTTTCAATGGACCCGTTAGAATTTTAACTGAGTAAAAAGTACAGAAATTGAGGTTTTGCAATATAATTGTGTTGAAAAGCTCCTAATCAATTACCTGAACTCCTAAAATTTGATTAAAACTTTATTTGTGATCCTTTTTGTAGAGGTTTCGGACGAGCGGGTCTAAATGGGCCTTACAATGGACACGTTGGAATTTTAACTTAGTAAAAAGTACAAAAATTGAGGTTTTGCAATATAATTATGTTGAAAAGCTCCTAATCAATTATTTGAACTCCTGAAATTTGATTAAAACTTATTTTGTGGTCCTTTTTGTATCGTTTTCGGACGAGCAAGTCTAAATGGGCCTTACAATGGACACGTTGGAATTTTAACTGAGTAAAAAGTACAAAAATTGAGGTTTTGCAATATAATTATGTTGAAAAGCTCATAATCAATTATTTGAACTCCTAAAATTTGATTAAAACTTGTTTTACGGTCCTTTTTGTCGAGGTTTCGGACAAGCAGGTCTAAATGGGACTTTCAATGGACCCGTTGGAATTTTAACTGAGTAAAAAGTACAGAAATTGAGGTTTCGCAATATAATTGTGTTGAAAAGCTCCTAATCAATTACATAAACTCCTAAAATTTGATTAAAACTTGTTTCGCGGTCCTTTTTGTCGAGGTTTCGGACGAGCAGGTCTAAATGGGCCTTTCTATGGACCCGTTGGAATTTTAACTGAGTAAAAAGTACAGAAATTGAGGTTTCGCAATATAATTGTGATGAAAAGCTCCTAATCAATTACATGAACTCCTAAAATTTGATTAAAACCTGTTTTACAGTTTTTTTTCTTGAGGTTTCAGACGAGCGGGTCGAAATGGGCCTTTCTATGGACCCGTTAGAATTTTAACTAAGTAAAAAGTATAAAAATTGAGGTTTTGCAATATAATTATGTTGAAAAGCGCATAATAAATTATTTGTACTCCTAAAATATGATCAAAACTTGTTTTGCGGTCCTTTATGTAGAGGTTTCAGACGTGCGAGTCTAAATGGGCCTTTCAGTGGACCCGTTGGAATTTTTAGAATTTTACTAACAAAAGAGATGGTTGTCCAACTCATCGACCAATGAACCAGGTTTGATATCAGTCTCAAGCTACACGTTTACACACTAGGAAAGACCATGAAACTCTAACCTAGGATCAAGGTTCATGAATCAGACATAGCATGAAACGGGCAGGCAGAAGACTAGACACCAAACCATGGATCAAAGGACCGGTTCATTGTCGAACAACAATCTAGTGCCACACCGGGTTAACCCCTTACAAGAAAGAGAAACCTAGTGGGGCACCCGTTGGAATTTTAACTAAGTAAAATGTATAAAAATTGAAATTTTGCAATATAATTGTGTTGAAAAGCTCCTAATCATTTATTGGAACTCCTAAAATTTGATTAAAACTTCTTTGCGGTCCTTTTTGTATCGGTTTTGGACGAGCAGGTCTAAATGGGTCTTACAATGGACCTTTTGGAATTTTAACTAAGTAAAAAGTACAGAAAATGAGGTTTTGCAATATAATTCTGTTGAAAAGCTCCTAACCAATTATTTGAACTCCTAATATTTGAATAAAACATTCTTGCTGTCTTTTTGTAGAGGTTTCGAACGAGCGGGTCGAAATGGGCCTTTTAATGGACCCGTTGGAATTTTAACTGAGTAAAAAGTACAAAAATTGAGGTTTTGCAATATAATTATGTTGAAAAGCTCCTAATCAATTATTTGAACTCCTAATATTTGAATAAAACATTTTTGTGGTCCATTTTGTAGTTGTTTCGGACGAGAAGGTCTAAATGAGCCTTTCAATGGGCCCGTTGGAATTTTAACTTAGTAAAAAGTACATAAAATTGAGGTTTTTCAATATAATTGTGTTGTAAAGTTCCTAATCAATTTTTTGAACTCCTAAAATTTGATTCAAACTATTTTGCGGTCCTTTTTGTAGAGGTTTCGGATGAGCGGGTCGAAATGGGCCTTTCAATGGACCCGTTAGAATTTTAACTGAGTAAAAAGTACAGAAATTGAGGTTTTGAAATATAATTGTGTTGAAAAGCTCCTAATCAATTACATAAACACCTAAAATTTGATTAAAACATTTTTTGCAATCCTTTTTGTAGAGGTTTCGGAAGAGCGGGTCGAAATGGGCCTTTTAATGGACCCGTCGAAATTTTAACTGAGTAAAAAGTACAAAAATTGAGGTTTTGCAATATAATTGTGTTGAAAAGTTCCTAATCAATTATTTGAACACTTAAAATTTGATTAAAACTTGTTTTGCGGTCCTTTTTGTAGAGGTTTCAGACGAGCAAGACTAAATGGGCCTTTCAGTGGACCCGTTGGAATTTTAACTGAGTAAAAAATACAGAAATTGAGGTTTTGCAATATAATTGTGTTGAAAAGCTCCTAATCAATTACATGAACTCCTAAAATTTGATTAAAACGTGTTTTGCAGTCCTTTTTGTAGAGGTTTTGGACGAGCGGGTCGAAATGGGCCTTTCAATGGACCCGTTGGAATTTTAACTGAGTAAAAAGTACCAAAATTGAGGTTTTGCAATATAATTGTGTTGAAAAGCTCCTAATCAATTTCATGAACTCCTAAAATTTGATCAAAACTTGTTTTGCAGTCCTTTTTGTAGAGGTTTCGGACGAGTGGGTCGAAATGGGCCTTTCAATGGACTCGTTGGAATTTTAACTGAGTAAAAAGTACAGAAATTGAGGTTTTGCAATATAATTGTGTTGAAAACCTCCTAATCATTTATTTGAACTCCTAATATTTGAATACAACTTTTTTGCGGTCCTTTTTGTAGAGGTTTCAGACAAGCAATCTAAATGGGCCTATCAATGGGCCCGTTGGAAATTTAACTGAGTAAAAAGTATAAAATTGAGGTTTTTCAATATAATTGTGTTGAAAATCTCCGAATCAATTATTTGAACTCCTAAAATTTGATTAAAACTATTTTTGCGGTCCTTTTTGTCAAGGTTTCGGACGAGCAGGTCTAAATGGGCCTTTCAATGGACCCGTTAGAATTTTAACTGAGTAAAAAGTACAGAAATTGAGGTTTTGCAAAATAATTGTGTTGAAAAGCTCCTAATCAATTACATGAACTCCTAAAATTTGATTAAAACTTTATTTGTGGTACTTTTTGTAGAGGTTTCGGATGAGCGGGTCTAAATGGGCCTTTCAATGGACCTGTTGAAATTTTAACTGAGTAGAAAGTACAGAAATTGAGGTTTTGCAATATAATTGTGCTGAAAAGCTCCTAATCAATTATTTAAACTCCTAGAATTTGATTAAAACTTGTTTTATGGTCCTTTTTGTCGAGGTTTCGGACGAGCAGTCTAAATGGGCCTTTCTATGGATCCGTTGGAATTTTAACTGAGTAAAAAGTACAGAAATTGAGGTTTTGCAATATAATTGTGTTGAGAAGCTCCTAATCAATTACATGAACTCCTAAAAATTGATTAAAACTTGTTTTGCAGTCCTTTTTGTAGAGGTTTCAGACGAGCGGGTCGAAATGGGCCTTTCAATGGACCCGTTGGAATTTTAACTAAGTAAAAAGTACAGAAATTTAGGTTTTGCAATATAATTGTGTTGAAAAGCTCCTAATCATTTATTTAAACTCCTAATATTTGAATAAAACTTTTTTGCGGTCCTTTTTGTAGAGGTTTCAGATGAGCAGGACTAAATGGGACTTTCAATGGACCCGTTGGTATTTTAACTTAGTAAAAAGTACAGAAATTGAGGATTTGGAATATAATTGTGTTGAAAATCTCCTAATCAATTACATGATCTCCTAAAGTTTGATTAAAACTTGTTTTGAGGCCCTTTTTGTAGAGGTTTCGGACGAGCATGTCTAAATGGGCCTTTCAATGGACCTTTTGGAATTTTAACTAAGTAAAAAGTATAAAAATTGAGGTTTTGCAATATAATTGTGTTGAAAAGCTCATAATCAATTATTTGTACTCCTAAAATTTGATCAAAACTTGTTTTGCGGTCCTTTATGTAGAGGTTTCGGACGTACGGGTCTAAATGGGCCTTTCAATGGACCCGTTGGAATTTTAACTAAGTAAAATGTATAAAAATCGAAGTTTTGCAATATAATTGTGTTGAAAAGCTCCTAATCATTTATTTGAACTCCTAAAATTTGATTAAAACTTTTTTGCGGTCCTTTTTGTATCGTTTTCGGACGAGCAGGTCTAAATGGCCTTACAATGGACCCGTTGGAATTTTAACTGAGTAAAAAGTACAGAAATTGAGGTTTTGCAATATAATTATGTTGAAAAGCTCCTAATCAATTATTTGAACTCCTAAAATTTGATTAAAATTTGTTTTGCGGTCCTTTTTATCGAGGTTTCGGACGAGCAGGTCTAAATGGGCCTTTCTATGGACCCGTTGGAATTTTAACTGAGTAAAAAGTACAGAAATTAAGGTTTTACAATATAATTGTGTTGAAAAGCTCCTAATCAATTACATGAACTCCTAAAATTCGATTAAAACTTGTTTTGCGGTCCTTTTTGGAGAGGTTTCAGACGAGCGGGTAGAAATGGGCCTTTCAATGGACCCGTTGGAATTTTTTTTGAAGAAAAGGCCTCATTAAAAACCCCTACTACTGTCCTTCAAGCAAAGCTAGAGGACCCTAAAAAGGGGAAAAGAGTGCCTAAATATTATTAATCAATGAGTATTTGTTACAAGATGAAGAATACAATGGGGAATATCCGATTCAAATGACGTAGAAGTCATAGAATTCAGAGAAAAGGAAGCCAACCTATGTGCTATAACATTTGCCTCACGGCGTACAAATGAAATGGAAGAAAAGTCGAAGTCCTGAAGAGCATCTTGTATCTGAAGAATAGTTGGTCCCATGGTAGATAGATCCTGAGCAGGATTGTTGATCCTATTCGCGAGAGAGGCGCAATCCGTTTCGATCATGATACGATTCCAACCTTGAGAGCGGGCAAAGGTAAGACCGGCAAGGATGCTTTCCCCCTCACTGGTGATAGCGTCCTGACGGCTACCAAGAGGAAAAGCAAGACCACCCACGACTGCTCCGGCAGAGTCACGAGCAACAACGCCAACGGCTGCTGCACGAGTAGAAGGGTTAAAAGCTCCATCCACATTAATTTTGATATAATTAAGAGGAGGAGAACGGGAGAGATTAGTAATTTTGGATGGAGGTGTATCAGATGGAATTGAAGATTTACAAAATTCATCATGTAAGCTAATTGAGTTGACTGCAATTAGCCATGAGGGTTGTAGATGGTGGTTGTGAACCCAATCATTACGTCGGTTCCAGATATTCCATAAAACTGTAAGAAAAAGACCAAATTTATCAGGGTGAAGTGTAGAGGCTGCTTCCTCTAACCATTGTAAGGGTGAAGGAGTGAAGCTCTTATAAATAGAGATAGTAATACCACTAATTTGGAGGGCTTCAGCTGCCCCAGGACAGTCACGAAACGCATGTAGAATTGATTCCGAATGGTTACCACAGATAGAGCATAGCCCCGAACTAGGGGAAAAAGCTTGCATTTTAGAGCCAACTGGAAGGGCATCAGATGCCACACGCCAGCCAAAAGTTTTAATTTTGGGTAAAGCTTTTATTTTGGATAAAAATTTCCAAAACCGAGTAGGTGGCAAAGGTTGAGAACAGGAGCGTTGTAGGAAGATATATCCGGAGCGAACTGAGTAGATACCCGAATCATTGGGGGACCATAAAATTGAATCCCGGTGATCATTTATGATGGGGATACGGAGAATGGCATCCGCATCAGTTGGATTGAAATAATTGTTCAACTTTGCCGTATCCCAGGCAGTTTGATTGCGGATCATGAAATCCCGACATCGAATGTGAAATTCGTCAGAAATTTCATAATCCCCAGTTAGCTCAATTGGAGAAGACCCACCCCATATATCTTTATGTATTCTGATATTACTGTTTATACCTGGGCGATGAGGAAAGCCAGGGAAAAGGCGCTGAAGAGCGTTATATATACCTTGCCAAGCAAAGGAGCCCCTACTAGGTTTCGCCGCATCCAGGATATTGCCTGAAGGGAAATATTTAGATCGGTATATTTTTCCTAATAAAGAGTCTGGTTCGCAAATTAGTTTCCAAATTTGCTTACCCAAAAGAGCGATGTTGAAGTCATGTAGGTCTTTGAAGCCCATGCCACCAGCGGATTTGGGTAAACATATCCGGTTCCATGGTAACATGTGCCAACCTTTTTTGTTCAATTTACCAGTCCACCAGTATTGGCGGATTGATGTAGTCATGTCGTCGATGATATTGTGTGGAAGAAGATAGCAAGACATCACATATTGTGGGAGAGATTGTAGAACAGCTTTTATAAAAATCTCTCTACCACTAAAGGATAGAAGGTGTTTGTCCCAGCTAGAGAGACGAACATGTACTTTATCACGTACAAAGCCTAATGATTCAGTTTTATTTTTCCCTATTAGGAGCGGGATGCCTAGGTATACTCCGGGGTTAGAAACTTCACGTACTTGTAAAAGGCTATTGAGTGCATTTCTTGTTGCGGAAGGTGTACGTGGGTTATAGAAAATTGTTGATTTCTCGAAATTTATAGCTTGACCAGATGCATTAGCATAAACTTGAAGAGCATTTTTTAGAAGGGATGCTTCAGATTGATTGGTATTAATAAATACCATACAGTCATCAGCAAACAGTAGGTGGTTAACTTTGGGCCCATGCTTACATGCACCCAGACCAAGAAGTATATTAGTTTGTTGAGCGGCAGCTAAATAAGCCGATAGTCCCTGAGTGCAGAATAGGAAGAGAAAAGGGGATAGAGGATCCCCTTGACGAAGGCCACGTTGAGGTTGAAATGTGGGTGAAAAGGAGTTATTAATTTTAATTGAGAAAGAGACAGTGGATATACAACGCATTATAAGATCAATCCAATCGGATGCAAAGCCCATACGTGTCATAACGTTTACAAGGAAAGACCATTCAAATCTATCGAAGGCTTTTTCCATGTCAAGCTTGAGAGCAGCTCCTTGCGAGGATTTATTCACACCGGATATTATCAGAAATGTTACGTCCCTGGATAAAGGCAGCTTGATTAGGATTTATTCACACCGGATAATATCCTTGGGATAGCCAAAGAGTTTGTGACCTTTGAGCCCAATAAGCTTCTTGTTCAGTTAAAAGTTTATTTAATTCTGTTCTATAGTTTAAATAAGTTTGTTTATTTGTGGCTGTTAAGGGACGATAAAGTAGTTTGTTAATTTTTTTGGTAAGAAATTTAATGCGTCCTGTTGTTTTAAAGCGTTGTTGGTTTTGCCAATCATCTAAGTATGTTCATACCGCTTTGATTTTATTGATGGCTGTTCCTGGGGTATCATTTCATGCCCTTTTGATTGTTTGGATGTTGTCTTTATTATTAGCCCAACAACTTTCAAATCTAAAATTTTTAGGGATTTGTGTTTTGGTTGTAGTTATTGGTTTGTCAAATTCAAGAAGAAGGAAACAGTGGTCAGATTTGGCAACAAATTCCGTAGATATGCGATGAATAGGGAAGAGATCTTTCCAAGCGTAATTAGCAACAAAACGGTCAAGTCGTTCATGAGTTACCGGGGTTAAGGGACCTACTTTTGTCCATGTGAACCATCCCGAAGTTGGTTTGCAATCGTATAGGTTATTTCGGATTAAGCAATTACGAAAATTCTTAATTTGGGATCTAGCTCTCCGAGGACCTCCTTGTTTTTCCGAATCTGTTAGAATCTCATTGAGATCTCCTCCAATAAGCCAAGGCTTATCTTTAGTAGTAGAGTATAAGGAATCAATTAATTCCCATGTTTTATATTTTGGCTAGTTTCCGAGAATCCATGCATTCTAGTGAAAAACATAGTATTGTAACTATTTGTAATTTGAATGTGAATATAACGCAGCGAATAGGAAATTAAACTTATATTAATATCATTTGTGGCGAATAAGAAATACCGGAACACCCTTCCGAGGGGGGAATGGAAATTATGTCTAACATACCCAATGAGAGACATAAGCGGTTACATTCCGCATTATTTAGCTTAGTTTCACATAAAAAGATAATATCGGGGCTGGATCGTTGGACATAGGCTCGGAGATGTTGGACCGTCGGGGCTTGTCCAAGGCCCTGACAGTTCCAGCAAAGGATCTTCATTTTGCTCGGCGGGGCTGGGAATCAGCCGCCGCCGGAGAGTTTTTAGAGCTGCTCATCCCAGCTTTTGGAGTAGATCCGGATTGTTTGGATTTTTTCGGCGGGAGCGATACTTGTATTGGGGAGCGGCGTTTCATGCCTCGGTTAGTTTGGTTTGGTGCAGGTGCAGGTGCGGGTGCTGGAACAGGGGCTGCATCATTCGGGTAAGTTTTAAGTAACCACTGATTAAAATCATTGAACAATGTATCAGTGGGTTTAGAAGGCTTACTCGATTCGGAATCAAACTTCTTAATCTGCTCGGCAGTAGGGCTGGGAACACCATAATCATCCTTGGTTTCCCAGTCATCGTCAGAACCATCTTCCGGGATGGGATAGATGGTGTTAAGGGGTTGGAGCTCAAGAGGAGCCTTTTGCTTCAAATCAGTATTAGGGGGGGCTTTAGCAGAATTGGGGTCTTCATCAATAGTCATGTCAACATTTTGACCATCTTCAGTAGCTTGTTCCGTAAATGAGGCTGCATCACCATCATTTAGAGAACCTATGCAGCGTAGAAAACTTGTAATTAGTGCCTTATAAATTTTTGTGTAGAGTAATAAGAGGATATAAACTAAGTTACCCATATTATTCTGTTCGTTAGGAGCTGTAGGGTTGGCAGGAGCTGCTGGGATATTAATTGGAGCCACTGTGATAAAAACTATAGTTAGGTATAATGATAGAAAAAAGGAATTAAAGAAACAGCTGAAAAGAGTGGTAATTGTAAAAATTAAGGTGGGGTTACCATTTACTGGAGGGATGATTGGAATCTGATTTGGTTCCACATTGCGAATACGTCCCCGAAAACCAGCTGGGCGACGTCTTGGTGGCAGATAGCGGAGCCATTCTCCGTACTGTAACTTGGTGGGATCAAGAGTTGAACGAATTGGACAATTTTCCAGGGTATGGCTGATAATGCTGCATCCAGGACAAAGAGTTGGGAGCCTTTCATACTGAAGTCGGCACATAATTTTGTTTTCTCCAGAACCAATGAAAACGAATCGGGTGACAGGTCTTGTAATGTTGAGCATGATTTCAACACGAAGAAATTCTTGTATATTTCCATCGATATGGCGGGTGTCTGTTCGGAGAGCTTGACCAACCATAGAACCTAGAGCATGTCCCACCAGATGGGAGCGATCAACATCAGCAAAAAGAGAGTCTGGGAGAGAGAAAATTCGGATCCAGATTCTCATGGTACTGAAGTTGTAGTCGTTTAATGATTTGGCCGGATCGTATTCAGTTACTGCAAGCCATTCGTCCTTATAAAGCCAAGGACCACGATTGATGATCTCATAGCAGTTCTTGATTTCCTTAAACTTGATTTTGATAAAGTTGTCTTGAATCGCTGAGATGGATACCACTTCATTGGGTTTCCAGATACCTTCGAAGGCATTGATCACAGCAGAGATGTCGAGAGCCTTGGATGATATAAAACGACCAATAACAATGAGCTTAGGGTCTTCTTTGATGAATTCAAAGTCAGGTGTATACAACAACTCTGATTCCTCATTGGTAAGATTGATCGAGTTGAGTTGGGGGATGGAGGAGGATGAAGCCATTAAGAGAATTAGAAGATATGAGAATTGCAAGATAGGAAAGTGTTGTAGTGGGGTGGAAGAGAAATATTGCAGGTATATAAAGAAATTGAAAAAACCTAAGGGGAAAAGAATATGGAAAGAGAATTGATTAATATTTTGGAAAATAAATATGGGTTGTAAAAGATGGAAAGTACTTTTATGCTGAGAAAGTTTATTTAGAGTACCTTCCTGAATTGATTTGAGCCTATAAATTATTAAGAGAAAGTACTTTTTATTTCTATAAAAGTTAAGGCTAGACTTTAATAGTGGCGTTAAAGAGATTTGTATAAGGTATTGACTGTAAAGATGGTCTGAGAATAGAAATATACAGGTGGTTTTGGTAAAAAAAGAAAGGCATTTAATACTCGAGTATTTAAAGCAGAGAAGAATTTTTAGTAGCTTAAATAAAGGAAAGTAAATGAAAAAAATTGTTTTATTTATTTTCCTTAATTGAAGTAGGATTACGGAATAAAATATCGACTTTGATAGTAGTATCTTTAGTAATATATGAGAATGTAATAAATAAAATGAGGTAATTTTAATAATAGATATTAATATTTGACTTTTATAAACTGTATTGAAAGGGATTAAAGTTGGTGTCTTAGAATTTTCTATGAGCTGGCATAATAAATGGTTGGTAATCGTTAAGTAAGAAATTTGAAAAAAATTTACATTTGAATATTTTAAGGGGGAGGTACTAAAAATTGAAAAAGGTTGAAGTAAAAGAATGTGGATAACATTTAAAACTATTTTTGTAAAGGTATGACTAGAGATATTTATAGAAAATATATTTATTGTTTGGATGGGTGGAAAAAGATAGTGTGTTGTCATACAAAGGATTGGATAAATTAGTAAAATAGGTGTAACGGAAGGAGAGGCAATGATTAAGGTAATTGCTTTTTGAGAATAAATAGACTGTAATAAATAGCATTTGATTAATTTATAAAAATTAAGATAGTAGTAAAACCAGTAAAAAGATGGGGAGTTATGAAAATAAATAATATTAAATAAAACCATTATTAGGCGAGATATTTTACAATAATTGGTAATAATTATTGAGAATATGAAGTAAAGGGATGGGGCCTTGATTATTGCATTTGAAAAAAACCGAGGGTTAAAAGCTTCGCAAATAAGGTATATATATGGACTGTAAAATAGGTAGAGAGGAAAGGAATAAAGAACTGTTATAGTGTCCCTAGATGGTAGGGTAGATTTAAAATCCCTTAAAAGGGCTCGAAAGAAGTCACCTAGAAAGGTGTAGAGGCATAACCAGAGATTGATATTGAGGAAAAATAATTTAGAGCATATGAAGTACCATTCTTGAACTTGGAATACTAAGCAGGAAGTAGATAAGGCAGTGCAAAATCCTATGAACATGCATCTAAAAAAAGAGAGCAGGCCTAGTTTTACACATCTAGAAAAAAGAAAAAAACCCTAGAGCCATACATCTAGAAATAAAAAGCAACCATATGAAATCCACATAGCAAGAAAAAACAGGAGAGAAGCAGGAGATTAAAATTACAAACCCAGGGATAGAGAGAAGCGGGGCAAAGAAATTAGATACAGACCAAATGAGCAAAAAAATGATGGGGGAGGAATGAAATAAATATAAAATGAATAAACATAAGGAAATTACATAATGAATTGGGATTTGAGTGTACCACCAAGGGATGTTGTAGAGGCTGAAGAACTGCATAATAAAGATTATGTTAGATTGCATACCAAACAGCAATATGAATGTTGAGGAATTGAAATTAACTAAAGGGATATATAATAGGAAAATATAGGTTAAGTGAGTTTTGATGATTAAATAGTTTAGATAGTACAAACTGATACATATATAAGTTACAATCAGTAAATAAAAATGAAATTTATATTTAGAGATGGACAGCAAAGATAAGAAGATATTGGTTAAAATGACAAGTGTAGTGTATAGATATGCACTACCCTTAAAAAATAGAAAGAAATATAAAATAATGTTTAGTGAAGTAAGGGATTTAGTATGTGTAAACAAGACATTGATCTTAGAAATATGTAGAGGCAAGGCAAAAGATCTTAAAGAAAAAATCTTATAAATAAGATTTTCAACATTCATCACAGGTAGGTAAAGAACCCTATCCAAAATGTTAAGAAGATTAACTAGAAAAGAAGCGAGTTGAACATTCCTTATGTGGCATAGCCGAATGTAAATGAAATGCAAGAAAATTAACCAAGAAAAAAGGAATGCAATAAGATCATTAAAGATGAGAACTTTATAATAATTATATGAACAGATAAAGTTAATATGAACAGATGATTTCCGAGACCAACTTAAATGAGCATATAAAGTAGGAGGCAAAGAGATGAACAGAGAGAATAATAACTTGCAATAATAGATTAAATCATACGATCCCAGAATATGGGCTTGTAAAAGATTCCCAAAAAGGGCTGGATGTAAAGATGATTTAAAAAGATAATGGTTAATTAGTGATGCAAATATCATAATGAGTGTGCTTGATGTCAATAATATTATGTTTGGGGTCATCATAGAATATCCACATAAAATGTAATGCAACAAGTAGAAATTTAAATAGCAGCATATAATATGCAGAAGGAAGTGTCTAATCAAGTATATACAGCTTAAATGAGGGTAGCAGTGCATAAGAAGGATAAAAATAATAGAAAAGAGAGTATAGAAATTGAGGTTTGCATATTATATAATTGTGTAAATGGGCCTTTCAATAAGAAGGACAAAACCTCAATTTATGTACTTTATACTCGGTTAAAGTTCCAACGGGTCCATTGTAAGGCCCATTTAGACCTGCTCGTCCGAAAACGATACAAAAAGGACCACAAAAAAGTTTTAATCAAATTTTAGGAGTTCAAATAAATGATTAGGAGCTTTTCAACACAATTATATTGAAAAACTTCAATTTTTATACATTTTACATAGTTAAAATTCCAACGGGTCCATTGAAAGGCCCATTTCGACTCGCACGTCCTAAACCTCTACATAAAGGACCGCAAAACAAGTTTTGATCATATTTTAGGAGTACAAATAATATATTATGAGCTTTTGAACATAATTATATTGCAAAACCTCAATTTCTATACTTTTTACCCAGTTAAAATTCCAACAGGTCCATAGAAAGGCCCATTTCGACCCGCTCGTCCGAAACCTCAACAAAAAGGACCGCAAAACAAGTTTTGATCATATTTTAGGAGTACAAATAATTGATTATGAGCTTTTCAAAACAATTCTATTGCAAAACCTCAATTTTTATACTTTTTACTCCGTTAAAATTCCAACGGGTCCATTGAAAGGCCCATTTAGACATGCTCGTCTGAAACCTCTACAAAAAGGGCGGCAAAACAAGTTTTAATCAAATTTTAGGAGATCATGTAATTGATTAGACACTGCTACCACTCGTATATAATATGCAAACCTCAATTTAAGGTCTAAATGGGCCTTTCTATGGACCTCCTTCTGCATATTATATGTTAAAATTGAGGTTTGCATATAATATGCAAACCTCAATTTAAGGTCTAAATGGGCCTTTCAATAAGAAGGATAAAAACAAGTATATACAGCTCGTCTGAACTCCTTCTGCATATTATATGTTAAAATTGAGGTCTAAATGGGCCTTTCAATGGACCCGTTGGAATTTTAACTGAGTAAAAAGTACAGAAATTGAGGTTTCGCAATATAATTGTGTTGAAAAGCTCCTAATCAATTACATGAACTCCTAAAATTTGATTAAAACTTGTTTTGCAGTCCTTTTTGTTGAGGTTTCGGACGAGCGGGTCGAAATGGGCCTTTCTATGGACCTGTTGGAATTTTAACTGGGTAAAAAGTATAGAAATTGAGGTTTTGCAATATAATTATGTTCAAAAGCTCATAATATATTATTTGTACTCCTAAAATATGATCAAAACTTGTTTTGCGGTCCTTTATGTAGAGGTTTAGGACGTGCGGGTCGAAATGGGCCTTTCAATGGACCCGTTGGAATTTTAACTATGTAAAATGTATAAAAATTGAAGTTTTGCAATATAATTGTGTTGAAAAGCTCCTAATCATTTATTTGAACTCCTAAAATTTGATTAAAACTTTTTTGTGGTCCTTTTTGTATCGCTTTCGGACGAGCAGGTCTAAATGGGCCTTACAATGGACCCGTTGGAACTTTAACCGAGTATAAAGTACAGAAATTGAGGTTTTGTAATATAATTTTGTTGAAAAGCTCCTAATAAATTATTTAAACTCCTAAAATTGGATTAAAACTTGTTTTGTGGTCCTTTTTGTCGAGGTTTCGGACGAGCAGGTCTAAATGGGCCTTTCAACGGACCCGTTGGAATTTTAACTGAGTAAAAAGTACAGAAATTGAGGTTTCACAATATAATTGTGTTGAAAAGCTCCTAATCATTTATTTGAACTTCTAATATTTGAATAAAACTTTTTTGCGGTCCTTTTTGTAGAGGTTTCGGACGAGCAGGTCTAAATGGGCCTATCAATGGGCCCGTTGGAATTTTAACTGAGTAAAAAGTATAAAATTGATGTTTTTCAATATAATTGTGTTGAAAAGCTCCTAATCAATTATTTGAACTCCTAAAATTTGATTAAAACTATTTTGCGGACCTTTTTGTCAAGGTTTCGGACGAGCAGGTCTAAATGGGCCTTTCAATGGACCCGTTAGAATTTTAACTGAGTAAAAAGTACAGAAATTGAGGTTTTGCAAAATAATTGTGTTGAAAACCTCCTAATCAATTATTTGAACTCCTAAAATTTGAGTAAAACTTGTTTTGCGGTCGTTTTTGTAGAGGTTTCGGATGAGCAGGTCTAAATGGGCCTTTCAATGGACCCGTTGGTATTTTAACTTAGTAAAAAGTACAGAAATTGAGGTTTTATAATATAATTGTGTTGAAAATCTCCTAATCAATTACATGATCTCCTAAAATTTGATTAAAACTTGTTTTGCGTCCCTTTTTTAGAGGTTTCGGACGAGCATGTCTAAATGGGCCTTTTAATGGACCCGTTGGAATTTTAACTGAGTAAAAAGTATAAAAATTGAGGTTTTGCAATATAATTGTGTTGAAAAGCTCATAATCAATTATTTGTACTCCTAAAATATGATCAAAACTTGTTTTGCGGTCCTTTATGTAGAGGTTTCTGACGTGCGGGTCTAAATGGGCCTTTCAATGGACCCGTTGGAATTTTAACTAAGTAAAATGTATAAAAATTGAAGTTTTGCAATATAATTGTGTTGAAAAGCTCCTAACCATTTATTTGAACTCCTAAATTTGATTAAAACTTTTTTGTGGTCCTTCTTGTATCATTTTCGGACGAGCAGGTCTAAATGGGCCTTACAATGGACACGTTGGAATTTTAACTGAGTAAAAAGTACAAAAATTGAGGTTTTGCAATATAATTATGTTGAAAAGCTCCTAATCAATTATTTGAACTCCTAGAATTTGATTAAAACTTGTTTTGCGATCCTTTTTGTCGAGGTTTAGGACAAGCAGGTCTAAATGGGCCTTTCAATGGACCCGTTGGAATTTTAACTGAGTAAAAAGTACAGAGATTGAGGTTTCGCAATATAATTGTGTTGAAAAGCTCCTAATCAATTACATGAACTCCTAAAATTTGATTAAAACTTGTTTTACAGTCTTTTTTGTTGAGGTTTCGGACGAGCGGGTCGAAATGGGCCTTTCTATGGACCCGTTGGAATTTTAACTGAGTAAAAAGTATAGAAATTGAGGTTTTGCAATATAATTATGTTGAAAAGCTCATAATAAATTATTTGTACTCCTAAAATATGATCAAAACTTGTTTTGCGGTCCTTTATGTTGAGGTTTCGGATGTGCGGGTCTAAATGGGCCTTTCAATGGACCCGTTGGAATTTTTTTTTTGAAGAAAAGGCCTCATTAAAAACCCATACTATTGTCCTTCAAGCAAAGCTAGAGGACCCTAAAAAGGGGAAAAGAGTGCCTAATTTTATTAATCATAAATGATTTGTTACAAGATGTTGGATACAAGAAGGTACATCCATGTTAAATGACATAGAGGTCATAGAACTCAAAGAAAAAGTGGCCAAGGTATGGGCCAATTGATTTGCCTCACGGCGTACAAAGAAGATAGGAGCAAAATCAAAGTCTTGAAGAGCCATTTGAATCCGATGAATAAGAGGTCCCGTGGTAGATAGGCCTTGTGCTGGGTTGTTGATCCTATTCACGAGAGAAGCGCAATCGGTTTCAAGCATGATCCGATGCCAACCTTGTGAGCGGGCGAAGGTGAGACCAGCAAGAAGGCTTTTGCCTTCACTGGTAATTGCGTCCGGACAGCTACCTAGCGGAAATGAAAGGCCGCCCACCACTGCACCTGTAGAGTCACGAGCAACGGCTCCAACAGCAGCTGCCCGAGTTGATGGGTTAAAAGCCCCATCCACATTGATTTTGATATGATGAAGTGGGGGTGGATTCCAACGTGGAGTAGAAAGGGTAGATGGGGTAGTAGCAGTAACGGCTTTGCAAAAATCGTCATGTAAACTAATGGAATTAACTGCAATTAACCAGGGTGGTTGTAAGTGGTGGTTATGGACCCAGTCATTACGTCTATTCCAAATATTCCAGATAGATGTGAGGAAAAGGCCAAAAATATCAGGGGATAGAGTTTGTGCTGCTTCCTCTAGCCATTGTAGAGGAGTAGTAGCCGCACTCCTTGAAAGAGTAATAGGAATACCAGTAAGTTGAAGGGCTTCAGAAGCCCCAGAGCAATCACGAAGAGCGTGGAGAATGGATTCGGAATGCCTACCACAGATTGGACAAGGTCCCGAATTTGGTGAAAAGACTTGCATTTTTGCCTCAACTGGCAGAGCGTCAGATGCCATGCGCCAACCAAAGGTTTTGACTTTGGGCAAGGCCTTTATTTTGGATAGAAATTTCCAGAACTGTGTTGGTGACGCATGCTGGTGTGAAGACCGTTGTAGGAAAATATAACCAGATCGGACTGAATAAATCCCTGAATCATTAGGAGACCAGAGAATAGAGTCACGGTGATCATTTATAATAGGAATACTTAGGATAGAAGTGGCATCATCGTAGTTAAAATAATCCCTGACCTTATCCGCATCCCAGGCAGTTTGATTACGAATCATAAAGTCACGGCAATGAATATGGAATTCATCTGAGATTTCGTAATTTCCCGTGAGATTAATCGGGGAAGAGCCTCCTCATATATCTTTATGTATCCTGATGTTACTGTTAATGCCTGGACGGTAAAGAAAGCCTGGAAAGAGGCGTTGTAGAGCGTTGTACATACCTTGCCATGCAAAGGAGCCACGATTGGGCTTGGGGGCATCTAGGATATTGCCGGAAGGAAAGTATTTGGAACGATATATTTGTCCTAATAACGAGTCCGGTTCACAAATTAGTCTCCAAAGTTGCTTACCTAGGAGAGCAATATTGAAGTCATGCAAATCCTTAAATCCCATGCCTCCGGCAGCCTTGGGTAAACAAACATGGTTCCATGGGAGCATATGCCAACCTTTTTTGTTGGATTTGCCAGTCCACCAATATTGTCTAATTGATGAAGTCATGTCGTCGATAATATTTTGTGGTAGGAGATAACACGACATAACGTATTGTGGTAGGGATTGTAGGACTGCCTTGATGAAAATTTCCCGACCACTAAAAGAAAGAAGATGTTTATCCCAGCTAGAAAGGCGATCGTGGACTTTATCTCGCACAAATCCAAGTGACTCGGTTTTGTTTTTCCCGATAAGAAGTGGGATTCCTAGATAGACACCAGGGTTAGATACCTTACGTACTTGCAAAAGGCTATTGATTGCAGTTCTTGTTGAGGATGGGGTACGTGGGTTATAAAAAATTGTTGACTTCTCAAAGTTAACCGCTTGTCCGGAAGCAGCAGCGTAAGTTTGCAACGCTCTTTTGAGCTGAGAAGCTTCGGTTGGATTGTTATTGATGAAGACCATACAATCATCAGCAAAAAGCATGTGGTTAACTTTTGGCCCATATTTACAGGCACCTAGTCCTGGTAGAATGTTGGTTTGTTGGGCAGCAGATAGGTAGGCAGAGAGCCCTTGCGTGCAAAAGAGGAATAAAAAAGGGGATAAGGGGTCTCCTTGACGTAAGCCCCGTTGAGGTTGGAAAAAAGGGGAGTAAGAATTATTAATTTTAACTGAGAATGAAACTGTTGTAATGCAGCGCATAATGAGCGAGATCCAATCTGGGGCAAAGCCCATACGTTTCATAACATTTGTTAGAAAAGACCATTCAACTCTATCGAAGGCTTTTTCCATGTCTAGTTTAAGAGCAGCACCTTGTGAGGATTTAGTTGCACCTGAGTTGATGTTGTGGATAATTTCATGGGCAACAAGGATGTTATCCGAGATATTGCGACCCTGGACAAAAGCCGCTTGATTAGGACTAATGCAGAAAGGAATTGTTTGTTTCATCCTATTGACGATGGTTTTAGCAACTATTTTATAGATGACAGTGCATAAACTGATAGGCCTTAATTGTTTCATAGAAGTTGGATCCTGAATTTTGGGGATTAGGACAAGGATAGTTTTGTTGACTAGGGACATATCCATGGTGCCACTTAGAAGATTAAGGCAAAGACTGATGACATCTTCACCAACCGTATCCCAATGTTTTCGAAAAAAAACTACTTGGAAGGCCATCTATACCAGGTGCTTTCCTAGGATCAATGTCCTTAAAGGCAAAGAGAATTTCTTCTTTTGTGAAGGGTCTTAATAGAGTATCGTTCATTGATTGGGTGATGGACGGTTGAATTTTACCTAGGATATTATCCGAAACTTGGGGGTTGGATGAAGTAAAAAGATTCTGAAAATATGTAGAAGCAATCATCATTAGGTCTGATTCAGCTGTACACCAGTTTGAATTTGAGTCAAAAAGACCAGAAATCGAGTTTTTCTTTTTCCTATTAGTTGCCCTAGCGTGAAAGAATCTTGTGTTTTTATCTCCTTGGGATAGCCATAGTGTACGGGACCTTTGGGCCCAATAGACTTCGTGTTCCATAAAAAGCTTATTTAGTTCAGTTCTATATTTAATATATATTCCTTCATTCGTGGTACTTAAAGGGCGGCAAAGGAATTTGTTTATTTTTTTGGTGAGGAAATTAATCCGTCCGTTGGATTTAAATCTTTGATGATTTTTCCAATCATCCAGACATGTGCGTATAGCATCAATTTTTTCAATTGCTGTTCCAGAGGTATTGGTCCAAGTGCTTTTAATGGTATGTATACTATCTTCATTATGCACCCAACAATTTTCAAAACGAAAAGTGTTAGATGGCCTCTGATGGAGGGTAGCAGCCGCAGGAAATAAATCTAGCAATAAAAAACAATGGTCGGATTTGGCTACATATTCCGTAGTTATACGATGGGAAGGGAAGAGATTCTGCCAAGCCGAGTTAGCTATGAATCTATCTAGTCTCTCGTGTATAATTGGGGTTGCAAGCCCTACTTTTGTCCATGTAAACCATCCCGAAGTTGGTTTACAATCAAAAAGGTTGTTTCATGATAAACAGTGATGAAAATTATTTATTTGTGATCTTGCTCTTCGAATGCCACCATGTTTTTCAGAATCAGCTAAAATTTCATTAAAGTCCCCACCTAGGAGCCATGGGGTATTATTATTATTTATATATAAATAATCTATCATTTCCCATGTTTTATATTTTTGGCTAGTTTCGGAATGTCCATGCATTCCAGTAAAAAACATAGTGTAATTATCCAAGGTAATTTGAGTATGTATATAACGCTCAGAATACGAAATTAAATTTATATTAATATTATGCGAAAAGAACATAGCAATGCCGGAACACCCTTCCGATGGGGGAATTGAAATAAGTTCAAACATACCTAAAGATAAGCAAAGTCGGCTACATGCCGTTTTATTTAGTTTGGTTTCACATAAGAAAATAATATCTGGTTTGGTATGTTGGACATAGGTTCGAAGATGTTGAACCGCCGGGGCTTGTCCAAGACCCTGACAGTTCCAGCATAGGATCCTCATTTTGCTCGGCGGGGTTGGGAATCAGCCGCCGCCGGAGAGTTTTTTGAGCTGCTCATCCTAGCTTTAGGGGTGGATCCGGATGGTTTGGATTTTTTTGGCGGGAGCGACACTTGAATAGGAGACCGGCGCTTTGTACCTCGGTTTGGTGGGGCTGGAACAAGTGCGGGGGCTGCATCATTTGGGTAAGTCTTTAGTAACCATTGATTAAAATCATTCAAAATTGTATCGGTTGGGGCAGGGGGCTTACGCAGTTCAGCTTCAATCTTTTTTATTTGTTGGGCAGTTGGGCTAGGAACACCATCATCCGTAGTGTCCCAATCATCATCAGATCCATCTTCAGGGATGGGATAGATGGTGTTCAGAGGCTGGGGTTCAAGAGTAGCTTTTTGTTTCAGATCAGGTGCAGCAGATTCTTTGGCAGAATTGTGAACTTCATCCATAGCAGTGTTCACATTCAGGGCTTCTTCAGTGGCTTGTTCTGTAAATGAGGCAGCGTCGCCTTCATTTATAGAACCTATAATTAGAAAATAGGTATATGCAAATTTAGTAATTGATTGTGTGATAAGATAAATATAATTGATAATGGAGGGGAGAAGTAAATTACCCATATTGTTCTGGTCAGTGGGAGGAGGAATAGTATTGGCCGGAGCAACTGGAACATTAGTGGGGGGCACTATAAGGAAATAAAAGGGTAAATATATTAAAACGATTATAGTAGTGTTAAAACGAGAGAAAGATAAGGTGATTGTTGAATGGGAATAGAGATTACCATTAACTGGGGGGACATTCTGGTTGAGATTTGGTTCAACGTTACGGATACGCCCACGAGTACCAACAGGGCGACGTCTTGGGGGAAGGTAGCGGAGCCACTCCCCGTACTGCAGTTTGTTCAGATCAAGGGAAGATCGGATAGGGCAATTTTCGATGGTGTGACTGATAATACCACAACCGGGGCAGAGAGTTGGGAGGCGTTCGTATTGAATTCGGCACATAATCTTGTTGGTTCCCGATCCGATGAAAACAAAACGGGTGACAGGTCTGGTGATATCCAAAAAATTTCTACTCGAAGGAAATCTTTCATATTCCCTTCAAACTCGCGAGTGTCGGTTCGAAGAACGTTGCCTACCATTGATCCGAGGGCATGTCCCACCAGATGTGAGCGATCAATGTCCTCATAAAGTGATGTAGGGAGAGAGAAGATGCGAATCCAGATCCGCATAATATTAAAGTTGTATTCACCGACTGATTTGGCAGGATCATACTCAGTAACAGCTAGCCATTCATCCTTATACAGCCAAGGACCTCGGTTAAGGACTTCATAACAGTTCTTGGGCTCTTTGAACTTTATCTTGAGGAAATTGTCTTGGATGACAGAGATAGAAACTACTTCATTGGGCTTCCATATTCCTTCAAAAGCATTGATGACAGCATAGATGTCTATCACTTTGGATGAGATGAAACATCCGAAAAGAAAGAGCTTGGGATCCTCCTTGATGAAATCCCAACCAAAGTCAGGAGTGTATAGAAGCTCGGCTTCCTCATTAGTGAGGTCGATAGCGCTAAGTTGGGGGATGGAAGAAGATGCCATTGAATAAGATTGAGAATTGGAAGGAGAAGAGAGATAGGGGTGTTTTTGTGGTTTGATATAAGGGAATTGTTCATACTTAAATATTGCAATTGGGTGATCTGTAATATTAGAAATAGTAAGTATGATTGGAAAGAAAATTTGAAATCGTAAAAGGTGGGATATTTTAATATCAAGAGGGATTGTGGGAAAAGGGGTTTCCTTAATTAATCTAAATAAGTCAAAGAGTAAGGAGATTTCATAATAAATGTTAAATAGGTGTAAATCGAGGTTCAAATGTAATAGAGTAATCCTTATAAAAATATATATTTGTAAAGGAAAGTATAAAAATAAATGTAGAAATATTTTATGGGAGTAGTTTCGGAATTTTGGGTATATATAAGGAAAGGCTAAAACGATTTTTGTAATAATGGGTGATAATTTAATAAAGGAGTAAATTGATAGAAAATTTATGGCGAATAAATGTAAATTTATGGCGATTTTTGTAAGAGAGCTGGAGTTTTTGAATGTAAATAAGGGGAATTGATTTGTATTTTCCATCATAGGAGAAGATAATGCTGGCGTTTTAAAAATAATGGAATAAAGGTGGCATTGAAAGATAATAATAAACAGGTAAAAATTAAAAAAAAAATTAAAAACGGAATTCAATAAAAGTCTAGGGATAAATGTGGAAAGAAACGGGGATAGTGAAAAAGGGGTTAAGTTTGGCCAATCTTTAGGAGTAATTGGTGGAGTAGGAATAAAACTTTTTAAGAAGTTGGAGACATGAAAAGGATTTATCATAAGAGAGATCCTACTTAGTAGGACTTGAAAAAAATCCCAATTGTGGGCTTGTAAAATTTCACCTAAATAGGCGTAGTAGGAAAAGACTTCCTTCATATATATCAGATCGTAACATACATTAACATGAAACCATACATCAAAGTCAAAATAGAAAGCATGCATAGCAATTTTATGGTAATAGATCAAGCAAATAAAAACATAGAAAAAATAAAAGAAAAGCAGGAAAAGGAGAGAGCCATAAAAAATTACAAACCCAGGGGAAGGAAGAAGCGGGGAGAAGAAAGTTATTGCAGACCAAATGAGCAAAAAAATATAGGGGGAAATGCAATTAATAACAACTATAAAGAAATTAAAACAGAAACTAGGAGATGGGGAATAGCGAAAATAGATTATCTTGAGGCATTGCCTTGTGAGATGGATCACAGGTTCCATTGTTGTATCGTAACGAATAGATCCAAAGAAGGAGCAAATGCAAGGAAAAGAACGGCAGTAAGTGAGGAAACAACTATGAAGAGTCATATATGCATAATACAGATTTATTGTAACCAAATGATAAAGCAACATAGAAAAGGTCATGTATAAAGTAAAGATTGGTAATAGGCAAACAGAGAAAAAAGAGTGGTAATTAAAAGGAATCACAAGGAGATAGTGCATGTACAAAAGATCATTACATACATCGATCCAGAGGATAAAGGTTATATATATATATAGACAGAGGGTAGCCAGCAGCAAACCCTATAACTTATTGCAGTAAGCAAATATGCTAAGGTTGTACTAACAATGTCTGATATTAGAACAGTAACCAGAAAGGTTTGTAAAGTTAAAGCTATAAAGTCTATGATAAAATACTTATAAAAAATAGACAAGACTTTCATTCCAAAAAGTTTGAAACCATTAATCGGATTAGAAGAATACAAGTTTATGAAGATACATGAGCTAACTATGCAGAAGATATTGATGATATACCAATGACAAAAGAAAAACAATCCACTGGTGAAGTGTAGGGAATGATTCATAGCAATAATGTTTGGATGAAAAGCATGCATGGAATAAGTGTAGAAAATTAGAGTAAAACATTTAAAGTGATTAGATATCCTGTTATAATTCATATGCAGAGATATAGCATTGTACCAATGAGGAATCCAAGTGAAAGAATGTGACCAGAGTTGAGCATGTAAAAATGGATTCAGAATGATGAAAAAAGATAAGAAGATGTTGTGATTGCATAGGTAACTTGAAAATCCCAGAAATTGGGCTTGTATATATTTCCCAGGAAGGGCTAGATATCGAATTGTTAGGGAAGTAATTGTATTATCCATCATAGTTGTGCGAACATGTAGAATAGACAAGACAGATGAAATAATCGATTTAATTGTAAACATGAAAAAAAGAATGTATAAATGAAAATATAGTGGTAAAAAGTAGAGGTTTGAGGAATGCATGAAAGAATCGAGATGTGAAACCAAGCATATGATAACGAAAACAAGCAGATAATGTGTTATTAGAACACTAATGAAAGGAAAAAAACTTAAGGAAATCCAGCATATGATTAGAAAGACAACCAGATAATGAAATATTAGAAAACTAGTGAAGGGGATAAAACTTAAGGAAACAGAGATTTTAAATAAGTTAAAGCATGGCAGAAAGAGAAAATGGATAAAGAAACATACGAGAAGACACATGGTTTGTGCCATCGGATCAAAGAATTGATGGTACGTCCATAGTTATTGGGACGGAAAGAAGATCGAACCTGGAGAAAAAAGACAGGAGATAGAAATAAAAAATAAAGAATTATATGAAAAGTAAAAAAATTAAAAAATAAAAGGGATAGAAACCCTAGCCGTTCCGCCGGCTTAGAAAGAAGCCGAATACCCAGATGGAAAGGTGATGCCGAAAAACAAAACCTCCACCAATCCCCACCGATAAGGGAGGTAAAATTTTCCTCCGGTAATGATCTGAAACGGAAAGGAAGGAAGAAAACCATAAGATGGGAAATAGACAAAAATAAAATGAAAAAAATAGGACAGAGAAAAGGGTTAAGCGAAATGAGAGATAGGAACATGATTGAAAATCAACGATCTCCAGAGAGAATGAAACACATCCCAGATCTGGATAGAGGAAGCGATTGAAAATGCTCAAGAAATCCTAGCCGGTTCGACTGTCTGAGATAACTCAAAGGGGGAGAAAAACCCTAGATGGCAGAGAGGGTAAGACAGCCGCCGTGATCCTCCGTCGGGGATTTCTTACCCACTCCGATATCGATCTGTAAAAGAATCGGAAAAAGAAATGAAAAAAAGGGAGATTAATAAAAAACAGGTGAAGAGAACAATATAATGAAATAATAAAATTAAAGGAAAGACGGTTGGGGGGAAGATAATTATCAAACCAAACACCGATAAAAGGAAAACCCTTAAATGGCCCAGATCTGGGAGGCACATGCAAGGAAATATCAGATCTGCAACAAAAAGAAAGGAAATTAAAAAAACATATTAATATATTATAAACAAGAACCAGAGGTAGAAAATGGCGAAAAACAATTTTTTTGATACTTATCTGGGACGCCCAGAGTGTTCCCTGGTTAGAGATGATCGGCCAAGACAGAGACTCAGACCAATCGTCCAGATCCAAGGAATGCCGAGGAGATCTCATTGGAAACAGCCTAATCGATAAAGAAATGGTGAGAAGAGAGGGAAAGAAAGGCCCTTTATCAAAAAATACAGAGCCGACAAGATGAAAAAACAAAATACACAAAAAAGAGGATATCGTCAGAGAGATTTGGATATTGCATGAAGCAATATACGACCAGAAAAAGCAGGAGAGCGAAAACAATATGGTTAGTAAGTAAAGGAAAAAATAAAAGATAAGAATAATATCACAATCCGTAAATGATAGATGGTGGGTGAGTGGGATGACCCTCTGTATTCTCATCCCGATTTCCAAGGAAATCAAAATGAATCGGTTCAAAAGTTGATAGGCTTGCAAAAACGGAAGAGAGAGGATAAGCATCGTGTGGGGGAAGGGGATTGGTGGAAAGAAGGGTGAAAAAACCACCGGAAAAAGAGGGAAAAAAGAAGAACAAGCCAAAACCCAACAGAGACCCCTGAAAAATTTAAGAGAGAATTGAGAGCCATCCCACACCCGTTACACCCTTTAACCCGTTGGAATTTTAACTAAGTAAAATGTATAAAAATTGAAGTTTTGCAATATAGTTGTGTTGAAAATCTCATAATCAATTAATTGTACTCCTAAAATTTGATCAAAACTTGTTTTGCGGTCCTTTATGTAGAGGTTTCGGACGTGCGGGTCTAAATGGGCCTTTCAATGGACCCGTTGGAATTTTAACTAAGTAAAATGTATAAAAATTGAAGTTTTGCAATATAATTGTGTTGAAAAGCTCCTAATCATTTATTTGAACTCCTAAAGTTTGATTAAAACTTTTTTGCGGTCCTTTTTGTATCGTTTTCGGACGAGCAGGTCTAAATGGGCCTTACAATGGACCCGTTGGAACTTTAACCGAGTATAAAGTACAGAAATTGAGGTTTTGCAATATAATTTTGTTGAAAAACTCCTAATCAATTATTTGAACTCCTAAAATTAGATTAAAACTTGTTTTGTGGTCCTTTTTGTCGAGGTTTCGGACGAGCAGGTCTAAATGGGCCTTTCAATGGACCCGTTGGAATTTTAACTGAGTAAAAAGTACAGAAATTGAGGTTTCGCAATATAATTGTGTTGAAAAGCTCCTAATCAATTACATGAACTCCTAAAATTTGATTAAAACTTGTTTTGCAGTCCTTTTTGTAGAGGTTTCGGACGAGCGGGTCGAAATGGGACTTTCTATGGACCCGTTGGAATTTTAACTAAGTAAAAAGTATAGAAATTAAGGTTTTGCAATATAATTATGTTGAAAAGCTCATAATAAATTATTTGTACTCCTAAAATATGATCAAAACTTGTTTTGCGGTCCTTTATGTAGAGGTTTAGGACGTGCGGGTCTAAATGGGCCTTTCAATGGACCCGTTGGAATTTTAACTAAGTAAAATGTATAAAAATTGAAGTTTTGCAATATAATTGTGTTGAAAATCACATAATCAATTAATTGTACTCCTAAAATTTGATCAAAACTTGTTTTGCGGTCCTTTATGTAGAGGTTTCGGACGTGCGGGTCTAAATGGGCCTTTCAATGGACCCGTTGGAATTTTAACTAAGTAAAATGTATAAAAATTGAAGTTTTGCAATATAATTTTGTTGAAAAGCTCCTAATCATTTATTTGAACTCCTAAAATTTGATTAAAACTTTTTTGCGGTCCTTTTTGTATCGTTTTCGGACGAGCAGGTCTAAATGGGCCTTACAATGGACCCGTTGGAACTTTAACCGAGTATAAAGTACAGAAATTGAGGTTTTTCAATATAATTTTGTTGAAAAGCTCCTAATAAATTATTTGAACTCCTAAAATTTGATTAAAACTTGTTTTGCGGTCCTTTTTGTCGAGGTTTCGGACGAGCAGATCTAAATGGGCCTTTCTATGGACCCGTTGGAAATTTAACTGAGTAAAAAGTACAGAAATTGAGGTTTCGCAATATAATTGTGTTGAAAAGCTCCTAATCATTTACATGAACTCCTAAAATTTGATTAAAACCTGTTTTGCAGTCTTTTTTGTTTAGGTTTCGGACAAGCGGGTCGAAATGGGCCTTTCTATGGACCCGTTAGAATTTTAACTAAGTAAAAAGTATAAAAATTGAGGTTTTGCAATATAATTATGTTGAAAAGCTCATAATAAATTATTTGTACTCCTAAAATATGATCAAAACTTGTTTTGCGGTCCTTTATGTAGAGGTTTAGGACGTGCGGGTCTAAATGGGCCTTTCAATGGACCCGTTGGAATTTTAACTAAGTAAAATGTATAAAAATTGAAGTTTTGCAATATAATTGTGTTGAAAAGCTCCTAATCATTTATTTGAACTCCTAAAATCTGATTAAAAATTTTTTTCGGTCCTTTTTGTATCGTTATCGGACGAGCAGGTCTAAATGGGCCTTACAATGGACCCGTTGGAATTTTAAGTGAGTAAAAAGTACATAAATTGAGGTTTTGCAAAATAATTATGTTGAAAAGCTCCTAATGAATTATTTGAACTCCTAAAATTTGATTAAAACTTGTTTTGTAGTCCTTTTTGTCGAGGTTTCGGACGAGCAGGTCTAAATGGGCCTTTCTATGGACCCGTTGGAATTTTAACTGAGTAAAAAGTACAGAAATTGAGGTTTTGCAAAATAATTGTGTTGAAAAGCTCCTAATCAATTTCATGAACTCCTAAAATTTGATTAAAACTTTATTTGTGGTACTTTTTGTAGAGGTTTCGGATGAGCGGGTCTAAATGGGCCTTTCAATGGACCCGTTGAAATTTTAACTGAGTAGAAAGTACAGAAATTGAGTTTTTGCAATATAATTATGTTTAAAAGCTCATAATAAATTTTTTTTACTCCTAAAATATGATCAAAACTTGTTTTGCGGTCCTTTACGTAGAGGTTTCAGACGTGCGGGTCTAAATGGGCCTTTCAGTGGCCCCGTTCGAATTTTAACTAAGTAAAATGTATAAAAATTGAAATTTTGCAATATAATTGTGTTGAAAAGCACCTAATCATTTATTTGAACTCCTAAATTTGATTAAAACTTTTTTGCGGTCCTTTTTGTATCGTTTTCGGACGAGCAGGTCTAAATGGGCCTTACAATGGACACGTTGGAATTTTAACTGAGTAAAAAGTGCAAAAATTGAGGTTTTGCAATATAATTATGTTGAAAAGCTCCTAATCAATTATTGGAACTCCTAAAATTTGATTAAAACTTGATTTGCGGTCATTTTTGTCGAGGTTTCGGACAAGCAGGTCTAAATGGGACTTTCAATGGACCCGTTGGAATTTTAACTGAGTAAAAAGTACAGAAATTGAGGTTTTGCAATATTATTGTGTTGAAAAGCTCCTAATCAATTATTTGAACTCCTAAAATTTGAATAAAACTTGTTTTGCGGTCGTTTTTGTAGAGGTTTCGGATGAGCAGGTCTAAATGGGCCTTTCAAAGTACCCGTTGGTATTTTAATTTAGTAAAAAGTACAGAAATTGAGGTTTTGGAATATAATTGTGTTGAAAATCTCCTAATCAATTACACGATCTCCTAAAATTTGATTAAAACTTGTTTTTCGACCCTTTTTGTAGAGGATTCGGACGAGCATGTCTAAATGGGCCTTTCAATGGACCCGTTGGAATTTTAACTGAGTAAAAAGTATAAAAATTGAGGTTTTGCAATATAATTGTGTTGAAAAGATCATAATCAGTTATTTGTACCTCTAAAATATGATCAAAACTTATTTTGCGGTCCTTTATGTAGAGGTTTCTGACGTGCGGGTCTAAATGGGCCTTTCAATGGACCCGTTGGAATTTTAACTAAGTAAAATGTATAAAAATTGAAGTTTTGCAATATAATTGTGTTGAAAAGCTCCTAATCATTTATTTGAACTCCTAAAATTTGATTAAAACTTTTTTGCGGTCCTTTTTGTATCGTTTTCGGATGAGCAGGTCTAAATGGGCCTTACAATGGACCCGTTGGAACTTTAACCGAGTATAAAGTACAGAAATTGAGGTTTTGCAATATAATTTTGTTGAAAAACTCCTAATCAATTATTTGAACTCCTAAAATTAGATTAAAACTTGTTTTGTGGTCCTTTTTGTCGAGGTTTCGGACGAGCAGGTCTAAATGGGCCTTTCAATGGACCCGTTGGAATTTTAACTGAGTAAAAAGTACAGAAATTGAGGTTTCGCAATATAATTGTTTTGAAAAGCTCCTAATCAATTACATGAACTCCTAAAATTTGATTAAAACTTGTTTTACAGTCCTTTTTGTAGAGGTTTCGGACGAGCGGGTCGAAATGGGACTTTCTATGGACCCGTTTGAATTTTAACTAAGTAAAAAGTATAGAAATTGAGGTTTTGCAATATAATTATGTTGAAATGCTCATAATAAATTATTTGTACTCCTAAAATATGATCAAAACTTGTTTTGTGGTCCTTTATGTAGAGGTTTAGGACGTGCAGGTCTAAATGGGCCTTTCAATGGACCCGTTGGAATTTTAACTAAGTAAAATGTATAAAAATTGAAGTTTTGCAATATAATTGTGTTGAAAATCACATAATCAATTAATTGTACTCCTAAAATTTGATCAAAACTTGTTTTGCGGTCCTTTATGTAGAGGTTTCGGACGTGCGGGTCTAAATGGGCCTTTCAATGGACCCGTTGGAATTTTAACTAAGTAAAATGTATAAAAATTGAAGTTTTGGAATATAACTATGTTGAAAAGCTCCTAATCATTTATTTGAACTCCTAAAATTTGATTAAAACTTTTTTGCGGTCCTTTTTGTATCGTTTTCGGACGAGCAGGTCTAAATGGGCCTTACAATGGACCCGTTGGAACTTTAACCGAGTATAAAGTACAGAAATTGAGGTTTTTCAATATAATTTTTTTGAAAAGCTCCTAATCAATTATTTGAACTCCTAAAAGTTGATTAAAACTTATTTTGCGGTCCTTTTTGTCGAGGTTTCGGACGAGTAGGTCTACATGGGCCTTTCTATGGACCCGTTGGAATTTTAACCGAGTAAAAAGTACAAAAATTGAGGTTTCGCAATATAATTGTGTTGAAAAGCTCCTAATCATTTACATGAACTCCTAAAATTTGATTAAAACCTGTTTTGCAGTCTTTTTTGTTTAGGTTTCGGACAAGCGGGTCGAAATGGGCCTTTCTATGGACCCGTTAGAATTTTAACTAAGTAAAAAGTATAAAAATTGAGGTTTTGCAATATAATTATGTTTAAAAGCTCATAATAAATTATTTGTACTCCTAAAATATGATCAAAACTTGTTTTGCGGTCCTTTATGTAGAGGTTTCACACGTGCGGGTCTAAATGGGCCTTTCTGTGGACCCGTTGGAATTTTAACTAAGTAAAATGTATAAAAATTGAAATTTTGCATTATAATTGTGTTGAAAAGCTCCTAATCATTTATTTGAACTCCTAAAATTTGATTAAAACTTCTTTGCGGTCCTTTTTGTAGAGGTTTTGGACGAGCAGGTCTAAATGGGTCTTACAATGGACCTTTTGGAATTTTAACTGAGTAAAAAGTACATAAATTGAGGTTTTGCAATATAATTCTATTGAAAAGCTCCTAATCAATTATTTGAACTCCTAATAATTGAATAAAAAATTCTTGCTGTCCTTTTTGTAGAGGTTTCGGACGAGCGGGTCGAAATGGGCCTTTTAATGGACCCGTTGGAATTTTAATTGAATAAAAAGTACAAAAATTGAGGTTTTGCAATATAATTGTTTTGAAAAGCTCCTAATCAATTATTTGAACTCCTAATATTTGAATAAAACATTTTTGCGGTCCATTTTGTAGTTGTTTCGGATGAGAAGGTCTAAATGAGCCTTTCAATGGGCCCGTAGGAATTTTAACTGAGTAAAAAGTACATAAAATTGAGGTTGTTCAATATAATTGTGTTGAAAAGTTCCTAATCAATTATTTGAACTCCTAAAATTTGATTAAAACTATTTTGCGGTACTTTTTGTAGAGGTTTCGGATGAGCGGGTCGAAATGGGCCTTTCAATGGACCCGTTAGAATTTTAACTGAGTAAAAAGTACAGAAATTGAGGTTTTGAAATATAATTGTGTTGAAAAGCTCCTAATCAATCACATAAACACCTAAAATTTGATTAAAACATTTTTTGCAATCCTTTTTGTAGAGGTTTCGGACGAGCGGGTCGAAATGGGCCTTTCAATGGACCCGTCGAAATTTTAACTGAGGAAAAATTACAGAATTTGAGGTTTTGCAATATAATTATGTTGAAAATCTCCTAATCAATTATTTGAATTCCTAAAATTTGATTAAAACTTGTTTTGCGGTCCTTTTTGTAGAGGTTTCAGTCGAGCAGGACTAAATGGGCCTTTCAATGGACCCGTTGGAATTTTAACTGAGTAAAAAGTACAGAAATTGAGTTTTTGCAATATAATTGTGTTGAAAAGCTCCTAATCAAATACATGAACTCCTTAAATTTGATTAAAACGTGTTTTGCAGTCCTTTTTGTAGAGGTTTTGGACGAGCGGGTCGAAATGGGCCTTTCAATGGACCCGTTGGAATTTTAACTGAGTAAAAAGTAAAAAAATTGAGGTTTTGCAATATTATTGTGTTGAAAAGCTCCTAATCAATTACATGAACTCCTAAAATTTGATTAAAACTTGTTTTGCAGTCCTTTTTGTAGAGGTTTCGGACGAGTGGGTCGAAATGGGCCTTTCAATGGACCCGTTGGAATTTTAACTGAGTAAAAAGTACAAAAATTGAGGTTTTGCAATATAATTGTGTTGAAAAGCTCCTAATCAATTACATGAACTCCTAAAATTTGATTAAAACGTGTTTTGCAGTCCTTTTTGTAGAGGTTTTGTACGAGTGGGTCGAAATGGGCCTTTCAATGGACCCGTTGGAATTTTAACTGAGTAAAAAGTACAGAAATTGAGGTTTTGCAATATAATTGTGTTGAAAAGCTCCTAATCAATTACATGAACTCCTAAAATTTGATTAAAACTTGTTTTGCAGTCCTTTTTGTAGAGGTTTCAGACGAGTGGGTCGAAATGGGCCTTTCAATGGACCCGTTGGAATTTTAACTGAGTAAAAAGTACAGAAATTGAGGTTTTGCAATATAATTGTGTTGAAAACCTCCTAATCATTTATTTGAACTCCTAATATTTGAATAAAACTTTTTTTCGGTCCTTTTTGTAGAGGTTTCGGACAAGCATGTCTAAATGGGCCTATCAATGGGCCCGTTGGAATTTTAACCGAGTAAAAAGTTTAAAATTGAGGTTTTTCAATATAATTGTGTTGAAAATCTCCTAATCAATTATTTGAACTCCTAAAATTTGATTAAAACTATTGTTGCGGTCCTTTTTGTCAAGGTTTGGGACGAGCAGGTCTAAATGGGCCTTTCAATGGACCCGTTAGAATTTTAACTGAGTAAAAAGTACAGAAATTGAGGTTTTGCAAAATAATTGTGTTGAAAAGCTCCTAATCAATTTCATGAACTCCTAAAATTTGATTAAAACTTTATTTGTGGTACTTTTTGTAGAGGTTTCGGATGAGCGGGTCTAAATGGGCCTTTCAATGGAGCCGTTGAAATTTTAACTGAGTAGAAAGTAAAGAAATTGAGTTTTTGCAATAAAATTGTGTTGAAAAGCTCCAAATCAATTATTTAAACTCCTAAAATTTGATCAAAACTTGTTTTATGGTCCTTTTTGAAGAGGTTTCGGATGAGCAGGTCTAAATGGGCCTTTCAATGGACCCGTTGGAATTTTAACTGAGTAAAAAGTACAGAAATTGAGGTTTTTCAATATAATTATGTTGAAAAGCTCCTAATCAATTATTTGAACTCCTAAAATTTGATTAAAACTTGTTTTACGGTCCTTTTTGTCGAGGTTTCGGACGAGCATGTCTAAATGGGCCTTTCTATGGACCCGTTGGAATTTTAACTGAGTAAAAAGTACAGAAATTGAGGTTTGCAATATAATTGTGTTGAAAAGCTCCTAATCAATTACATGAACTCCTAAAATTTGATTAAAACTTGTTTTGCAGTCCTTTTTGTAGATGTTTCAGACGAGCGGGTCGAAATTGGCCTTTCAATGGACCCGTTGGAATTTTAACTAAGTAAAAAGTACAGAAATTGAGGTTTTGCAATATAATTGTGTTTAAAAGCTCCTATTCATTTATTTGAACTCCTAATATTTGAATAAAACTTTTTTGCGGTCCTTTTTGTAGAGGTTTCGGATGAGCAGGTCTAAATGGGACTTTCAATGGACCCGTTGGTATTTTAACTTAGTAAAAAGTACAGAAATTGAGGTTTTGGAATATAATTGTGTTGAAAATCTCCTAATCAATTACATGATCTCCTAAAATTTGATTAAAACTTGTTTTGCGGCCCTTTTTGTAGAGGTTTCGGACGAGCATGTCTAAATGGGCCTTTCAATGGACCCGTTGGAATTTTAACTGAGTAAAAAGTATAAAAATTGAGGCTTTGCAATATAATTGTGTTGAAAAGCTCATAATCAATTATTTGTACTCCTAAAATTTGATCAAAACTTGTTTTGCGGTCCTTTATGTAGAGGTTTCGGACATGCGGGTCTAAATGGGCCTTTCAAAGGACCCGTTGGAATTTTAACTAAGTAAAATGTATAAAAATCGAAGTTTTGCAATATAATTGGGTTGAAAAGCTCCTAATCATTTATTTGAACTCCTAAAATTAGATTAAAACTTTTTTGCGGTCCTTTTTGTATCGTTTTCGGACGAGCAGGTCTAAATGGGCCTTACAATGGACCCGTTGGAACTTTAACCGAGTATAAAGTACAGAAATTGAGGTTTTTCAATATAATTGTGTTGTAAAGCTCCTAATCAATTACATGAACTCCTAAAATTTGATTAAAACGTGTTTTGTAGTCCTTTTTGTAGAGGTTTCGGATGAGCGGGTCGAAATGGGCCTTTCAATGGACCCGTTGGAATTTTAACTGAGTAAAAAGTACAGAAATTGAGGTTTTGCAATATAATTGTGTTGAAAAGCTCCTAATAAATTACGTGAACTCCTAAAATTTTATTAAAACTTGTTTTGTAGTCCTTTTTGAAGAGGTTTCGGACGTGCGGGTTGAAATGGGCCTTTCAATGGACCCGTTGGAATTTTAACTAAGTAAAAAGTACAGAAATTGAGGTTTTGCAAAATAATTGTGTTGAAAAGCTCCTTATCATTTATTTGAACTCCTAATATTTGAATAAATCTTTTTTGCGGTCCTTTTTGTAGAGGTTTCGGACCAGCAGGTCTAAATGGGCATATCAATGGGCCCGTTGGAATTTTAACTGAGTAAAAAGTATAAAATTGAGGTTTTTCAATATAATTGTGTTGAAAAGCTCCTAATCAATTATTTGAACTCCTAAAATTTGATTAAAACTATTTTGCGGTCCTTTTTGTCAAGGTTTCGGATGAGCAGGTCTAAATGGGCCTTCCAATAGACCCGTTAGAATTTTAACTGTGTAAAAAGTACAAAAATTGAGGTTTTGCAATATAGTTGTGTTGAAAAGCTCCTAATCAATTACATGAACTCCTAAAATTTGATTAAAAATTTATTTGTGGTCCTTTTTGAAGAGGTTTCGGACGAGCGGGTCTAAATGGGCCTTTCCATGGACCCGTTGAAATTTTAACTGAGGAAAAAGTACAGAAATTGAGGTTTTGCAATATAATTGTGTTGAAAAGCTCCTAATCAATTATTTGAACTCCTAAAATTTGAATAAAAGTTGTTTTGCGGTCGTTTTTGTAGAGGTTTCGGATGAGCAGGTCTAAATGGGCCTTTCAATGGACCCGTTGGTATTTTAACTTAGTAAAAAGTACAGAAATTGAGGTTTTGGAATATAATTGTGTTGAAAATCTCCTAATCAATTACATGATCTCCTAAAATTTTATTAAAACTTGTTTTGCGGCCCTCGTTGTAGAGGTTTCGGACGAGCGTGTCTAAATGGGCCTTTCAATGGACCCGTTGGAATTTTAACTGAGTAAAAAGTATAAAAATTGAGGTTTTGCAATATAATTGTGTTGAAAAGCTCATAATCAATTATTTGTACTCCTAAAATATGATCAAAACTTGTTTTGCGGTCCTTTATGTAGAGGTTTCTGACGTGCGGGTCTAAATGGGCCTTTCAATGGACCCGTTGGAATTTTAACTAAGTAAAATGTATAAAAATTGAAGGTTTGCAATATAATTGTGTTGAAAACCTACTAATCATTTATTTGAACTCCTAAATTTGATTAAAACTTTTTTGCGGTCCTTTTTGTATCGTTTTCGGACGAGCAGGTCTAAATGGGCCTTACAATGGACACGTTGGAATTTTAACTGAGTAAAAAGTACAAAAATTGAGGTTTTTCAATATAATTATGTTGAAAAGCTCCTAATCAACTATTTGAACTCCTAAAATTTGATTAAAACTTGTTTTGCGGTCCTTTTTGTCGAGGTTTCGGACAAGCAGGTCTAAATGGGACTTTCAATGGACCCGTTGGAATTTTAACTGAGTAAAAAGTACAGAAATTGAGGTTTCGCAATATAATTGTGTTGAAAAGCACCTAATCAATTACATGAACTCCTAAAATTTGATTAAAACTTGTTTTACAGTCTTTTTCGTTGAGGTTTCGGACGAGCGGGTCGAAATGGGCCTTTCTATGGACCCGTTGGAATTTTAACTGAGTAAAAAGTATAGAAATTAAGGTTTTGCAATATAATTATGTTGAGAAGCTCATAATAAATTATTTGTACTCCTAAAATATGATCAAAACTTGTTTTGCGGTCCTTTATGTAGAGGTTTCGGACGTGCGGGTCTAAATGGGCCTTTCAATGGACCCGTTGGAATTTTAACTAAGTAAAATGTATAAAAATTGAAGTTTTGCAATATAATTGTGTTGAAAAGCTCCTAATCATTTATACGAACTCCTAAAATTTGATTAAAACTTTTTTGCGGTCCTTTTTGTATCGTTTTCGGATGAGCAGGTCTAAATGGGCCTTACAATGGACCCGTTGGAACTTTAACCGAGTATAAAGTACAAAAATTGAGGTTTTTCAATATAATTTTGTTGAAAAGCTCCTAATCAATTATTTTAACTCCTAAAATTAGATTAAAACTTGTTTTATGGTCCTTTTTGTCGAGGTTTCGGACGAGCAGGTCTAAATGGGCCTTTCAATGGACCCGTTGGAATTTTAACTGAGTAAAAAGTACAGAAATTGAGGTTTCACAATATAATTGTGTTGAAAAGCTCCTAATCAATTACATGAACTCCTAAAATTTGATTAAAACTTGTTTTGCAGTCCTTTTTGTAGAGGTTTCGGACGAGCGGGTAGAAATGGGACTTTCTATGGACCCGTTGGAATTTTAACTGAGTAAAAAGTATAGAAATTGTGGTTTTGCAATATAATTATGTTGAAAAGCTCATAATAAATTATTTGTACTCCTAAAATATGATCAAAACTTGTTTTGCGGTCCTTTATGTAGAGGTTTAGGACGTGCGGGTCTAAATGGGCATTTCAATGGACCCGTTGGAATTTTAACTAAGTAAAATGTATAGAAATTGAAGTCTTGCAATATAATTGTGTTGAAAAGCTCCTAATCATTTATTTGAACTCCTAAAATCTGATTAAAAAAATTTTTCGGTCCTTTTTGTATCGTTTTTGGACGAGCAGGTCTAAATGGGCCTTACAATGGACCCGTTGGAATTTTAAGTGAGTAAAAAGTATAGAAATTGAGGTTTTGCAATATAATTATGTTGAAAAGCTCCTAATCAATTATTTGAACTCCTAAAATTTGATTAAAACTTGTTTTGTAGTCCTTTTTGTTGAGGTTTCGGACGAGCAGGTCTAAATGGGCCTTTCTATGGACCCGTTGGAATTTTAACTGAGTAAAAAGTACAGAAATTGAGGTTTCGCAATACAATTGTGTTGAAAAGCTCCTAATCAATTACATGAACTCCTAAAATTTGATTAAAACCTGTTTTGCAGTCTTTTTTTGTTGAGGTTTCGGACGAGCGGGTCGAAATGGGCCTTTCTATGGACCCGTTAGAATTTTAACTAAGTAAAAAGTATAAAATATGAGGTTTTGCAATATAATTATGTTGAAAAGCTCATAATAAATTTTTTGTACTCCTAAAATATGATCAAAACTTGTTTTGCGGTCCTTTATGTTGAGGTTTCAGACGTGCAGGTCTAAATGGGCCTTTCAGTGGACCCGTTGGAATTTCAACTAAGTAAAATGTATAAAAATTGAAATTTTGCAATATAATTGTGTTGAAAAGCTCCTAATCATTTATTTGAACTCCTAAATTTGATTAAAACTTTTTTGCGGTCCTTTTTGTGTCGTTTTCGGACGAGCAGGTCTAAATGGGCCTTACAATGGACACGTTGGAATTTGAACTGAGTAAAAAGTACAAAAATTGAGTTTTTACAAAATAATTATGTTGAAAAGCTCCTAATAAATTATTTGAACTCCTAAAATTTGATTAAAACTTGATTTGCGGTCCTTTCTGTCGAGGTTTCGGACAAGCAGGTCTAAATGGGACTTTAATGGACCCGTTGGAATTTTAACTGAGTAAAAAGTACAGAAATTGAGGTTTTGCAATATAATTGTGTTGAAAAGCTCCTAATCAATTATTTGAACTCCTAAAATTTGAATAAAACTTGTTTTGCGGTCGTTTTTGTAGAGGTTTCGGATGAGCAGGTCTAAATGGGCCTTTCAAAGTACCCGTTGGTATTTTAACTTAGTAAAAAGTTCAGAAATTGAGGTTTTGGAATATAATTGTGTTGAAAATCTCCTAATCAATTACATGATCTCCTAAAATTTGATTAAAACTTGTTTTGCGGCCCTTTTTGTAGAGGTTTCAGACGAGCATGTCTAAATGGGCCTTTCAATGGACCCGTTGGAATTTTAACTGAGTAAAAAGTATAAAAATTGAGGTTTTGCAATATAATTCTGTTGAAAAGCTCATAATCAATTATTTGTACCTCTAAAATATGATCAAAACTTGTTTTGCGGTCCTTTATGTAGAGGTTTCTCACGTGCGGGTCTAAATGGGCCTTTCAATGGACCCGTTGGAATTTTAACTAAGTAAAATGTATAAAAATTGAAGTTTTGCAATATAATTGTGTTGAAAACCTCCTAATCATTTATTTGAACCTTTTAAATTTGATTAAATCTTTTTTGCGGTGCTTTTTGTATCGTTTTCGGACGAGCAGGTCTAAATGGGCCTTACAATGGACACGTTGGAATTTTAACTGAGTAAAAAGTACAAAAATTTAGGTTTTGCAATATAATTAGGTTGAAAAGCTCCTAATCAATTATTTGAACTCCTAAAATTTGATTAAAAATTATTTTGCGGTCCTTTTTGTCGAGGTTTCGGACAAGCAGGTCTAAATGGGACTTTCAATGGACCCGTTAGAATTTTAACTGAGTAAAAAGTACAGAAATTGAGGTTTCGCAATATAATTGTGTTGAAAAGCTCCTAATCAATTACATGAACTCCTAAAATTTGATTAAAACTTGTTTTACAGTCTTTTTCGTTGAGGTTTCGGACGAGCGGGTCGAAATGGGCCTTTCTATGGACCCGTTGGAATTTTAAGTGAGTAAAAGGTATAGAAATTGAGGTTTTGCAATATAATTATGTTGAAAAGCTCATAATAAATTATTTGTACTCCTAAAATATGATCAAAACTTGTTTTGCGGTCCTTTATGTAGAGGTTTCGGACGTGCGGTTCTAAATGGGCCTTTCAATGGACCCGTTGGAATTTTAACTAAGTAAAATGTATAAAAATTGAAGTTTTGCAATATAATTGTGTTGAAAAGCTCATAAACAATTATTTGTACTCCTAAAATTTGATCAAAACTTGTTTTGCGGTCCTTTTTGCATAGGTTTCGGACGTGCGGGTCTAAATGGGCCTTTCAATGGACCCGTTGGAATTTTAACTAAGTAAAATGTATAAAAATTGAAGTTTTGCAATATAATTGTGTTGAAAAGCTCCTAATCATTTATTTGAACTCCTAAAATTTGATTAAAACTTTTTTGCGGTCCTTTTTGTATCGTTTTCGGACGAGCAGGACTAAATGGGCCTTACAATGGACCCGTTGGAACTTTAACCGAGTATAAAGTACAGAAATTGAGGTTTTGCAATATAATTTTGTTGAAAAGCTCCTAATCAATTATTTTAACTCCTAAAATTAGGTTAAAACTTGTTTTGTGGTCCTTTTTGTCGAGGTTTCGGACGAGCAGGTCTAAATGGGCCTTTCAATGGACCCGTTGGAATTTTAACTGAGTAAAAAGTACAGAAATTGAGGTTTCGCAATATAATTGTGTTGAAAAGCTCCTAATCAATTACATGAACTCCTAAAATTTGATTAAAACTTGTTTTGTAGTCCTTTTTGTAGAGGTTTCGGACGAGCGGGTCGAAATGGGACTTTCTATGGACCCGTTGGAATTTTAACTGAGTAAAAAGTATAGAAATTGAGGTTTTGCAATATAATTAAGTTGAGAAGCTCATAATAAATTATTTGTACTCCTAAAATATGATCAAAACTTGTTTTGCGGTCATTTATGTAGAGGTTTAGGACGTGCGGGTCTAAATGGGCCTTTCAATGGACCCGTTGGAATTTTAACTAAGTAAAATGTATAAAAATTGAAGTTTTGCAATATAATTGTGTTGAAAAGCTCCTAATCATTTATTTGAACTCCTAAAATCTGATTAAAACTTTTTTTCGGTCCTTTTTGTATCGTTTTCGGACGAGCAGGTCTAAATGCGCCTTACAATGGACCCGTTGGAATTTTAAGTGAGTAAAAAGTACATAAATTGAGGTTTTGCAATATAATTATGTTGAAAAGCTCCTAATAAATTATTTGAACTCTTAAAATTTGATTACAACTTGTTTTGCGGTCCTTTTTGTCGAGGTTTCGGACGAGCAGGTCTAAATGGGCCTTTCTATGGACCCGTTGGAATTTTAACTGAGTAAAAAGTACAGAAATTGAGGTTTCGCAATATAATTGTGTTGAAAAGCTCCTAATCAATTACATGAACTCCTAAAATTTGATTAAAACCTGTTTTGCAGTCTTTTTTGTTGAGGTTTCGGACGAGCGGGTCGAAATGGGCCTTTCTATGGACCCGTTAGAATTTTAACTAAGTAAAAAGTATAAAAATTGAGGTTTTGCAATATAATTAGGTTGAAAAGCTCATAATAAATTTTTTGTACTCCTAAAATATGATCAAAACTTGTTTTGCGGTCCTTTATGTAGAGGTTTCAGACGTGCGGGTCTAAATGGGCCTTTCAGTGGACCCGTTGGAATTTTAACTAAGTAAAATGTATAAAAATTGAAATTTTGCAATATAATTGTGTTGAAAAGCTCCTAATCATTTATTTGAACTCCTAAATTTGATTAAAACTTTTTTGCGGTCCTTTTTGTATCGTTTTCGGACGAGCAGGTCTAAATGGGCCTTACAATGGACACGTTGAAATTTTAACTGAGTAAAAAGTACAAAAATTGAGGTTTTGCAATATAATTATGTTGAAAAGCTCCTAATCAATTATTTGAACTCCTAAAATTTAATTAAAACTTGTTTTGCGGTCCTTTTTGTCGAGGTTTCGGACAAGCAGGTCTAAATGGGACTTTCAATGGACCCGTTGGAATTTTAACTGAGTAAAAAGTACAGAAATTGTGGTTTTGCAATGTAATTGTGTTGAAAAGCTCCTAATCAATTATTTGAACTCCTAAAATTTGAATAAAACTTGTTTTGCGGTCGTTTTTGTAGAGGTTTCGGATGAGCAGGTCTAAATGGGCCTTTCAATGGACCCGTTGGTATTTTAACTTAGTAAAAAGTACAGAAACTGAGGTTTTAGAATATAATTGTGTTGAAAATCTCCTAATCAATTAAATGATCTCCTAAAATTTGATTAAAACTTGTTTTGCGGCCCTTTTTGTAGAGGTTTCGGACGAGCATGTCTAAATGGGCCTTTCAATGGACCCGTTGGAATTTTAACTGAGTAAAAAGTATAAAAATTGAGGTTTTGCAATATAATTGTGTTGAAAAGCTCATAATCAATTATTTGTACTCCTAAAATATGATCAAAACTTTTTTTGCGGTCCTTTATGTAGAGGTTTCTGACGTGCGGGTCTAAATGGGCCTTTCAATAGACCCGTTGGAATTTTAACTAAGTAAAATGTATAAAAATTGAAGTTTTTCAATAAAATTGTGTTGAAAACCTCATAATCATTTATTTGAACTCCTAAATTTGATTAAATCTTTTTTGCGGTCCTTTTTGTATCATTTTCGGACGAGCAGGTCTAAATGGGCCTTACAATGGACACGTTGGAATTTTAACTGAGTAAAAAAAACAAAAATTGAGGTTTTGCAATATAATTATGTTGAAAAGCTCCTAATCAATTATTTGAACTCCTAAAATTTGATTAAAACTTGTTTTGCGGTCCTTTTTGTCGAGGTTTCGGACAAGCAGGTCTAAATGGGACTTTCAATGGACCCGTTGGAATTTTAACTGAGTAAAAAGTACAGAAATTGAGGTTTCGCAATATAATTGTGTTGAAAAGCTCCTAATCAATTACATGAACTCCTAAAATTTGATTAAAACTTGTTTTACAATCTTTTTCGTTGAGGTTTCGGACGAGCGGGTCGAAATGGGCCTTTCTATGGACCCGTTGGAATTTTAACTGAGTAAAAAGTATATAAATTGAGGTTTTGCAATATAATTATGTTGAAAAGCTCATAATAAATTATTTGTACTACTAAAATATGATCAAAACTTGTTTTGCGGTCCTTTATGTAGTGGTTTCGGACGTGCGGGTCTAAATGGGCCTTTCAATGGACCCGTTGGAATTTTAACTAAGTAAAATGTATAAAAATTGAAGTTTTGCAATATAATTGTGTTGAAAAGCTTATAATCAATTATTTGTACTCCTAAAATTTGATCAAAACTTGTTTTGCGGTCCTTTATGTAGAGGTTTCGGACGTGCGGGTCTAAATGGGCCTTTCAATGGACCCGTTGGAATTTTAACTAAGTAAAATGTATAAAAATTGATGTTTTGCAATATAATTGTGTTGTAAAGCTCCTAATCATTTACTTGAACTCCTAAAATTTGATTAAAACTTTTTTGCGGTCCTTTTTGTATCGTTTTCGGACGAGTATGTCTAAATGGACCTTACAATGGACCCTTTGGAACTTTAACCGAGTATAAAGTACAGAAATTGAGGTTTTGCAATATAATTTTGTTGAAAAGCTCCTAATCAATTATTTTAACTCCTAAAATTAGATTAAAACTTGCTTTGCGGTCCTTTTTGTCGAGGTTTCGGACGAGCAGGTCTAAATGGGCCTTTCAATGGACCCGTTGGAATTTTAACTGAGTAAAAAGTACAGAAATTGAGGTTTCGCAATATAATTGTGTTGAAAAGCTCCTAATCAATTACATGAACTCCTAAAATTTGATTAAAACTTGTTTTGCAGCCCTTTTTGTAGAGGTTTCGGACGAGCGGGTCGAAATGGGACTTTCTATGGACCCGTTGGAATTTTAACTAAGTAAAAAGTATAAAATATGAGGTTTTGCAATATAATTATGTTGAAAAGCTCATAATAAATTATTTGGACTCCTAAAATATGATCAAAACTTGTTTTTCGGTCGTTTTTGTAGAGGTTTCAGACGTGCGGGTCTAAATGGGCCTTTCAGTGGACCCGTTGGAATTTTAACTAAGTAAAATGTATAAAAATTGAAATTTTGCAATATAATAGTGTTGAAAAGCTCCTAATCATTTATTTGAACTCCTAAAATTTGATTAAAACTTTTTTCGGTCCTTTTTGTATCGTTTTCGGACGAGCAGGTCTAAATGGGCCTTACAATGGACCCGTTGGAATTTTAAGTGAGTAAAAAGTACAGAAATTGAGGTTTTGCAATATAATTATGTTGAAAAGCTCCTAATCAATTATTTGAACTCCTAAAATTTGATTAAAACTTGTTTTGCGGTCCTTTTTGTCGAGGTTTCAGACGAGCAGGTCTAAATGGGCCTTTCTATGGACCCGTTGGAATTTTAACTGAGTAAAAAGTACAGAAATTGAGTTTTCGCAATATAATTGTGTTGAAAAGCTCCTAATCAATTACATGAATTCCTAAAATTTGATTAAAACCTGTTTTGCAGTCTTTTTTGTTGAGGTTTCGGACGAGCAGGTCTAAATGGGCCTTTCTATGGACCCGTTGGAATTTTAACTGAGTAAAAAGTACAGAAATTGAGTTTTCGCAATATAATTGTGTTGAAAAGCTCCTAATCAATTACATGAACTCCTAAAATTTGATTAAAACCTGTTTTGCAGTCTTTTTTGTAGAGGTTTTGGACGAGCGGGTCGAAATGGGCCTTTCTATGGACCCGTTAGAATTTTAACTAAGTAAAAAGTATAAAAATTGAGGTTTTGAAATATAATTATCTTGAAAAGCTCATAATAAATTTTTTGTACTCCTAAAATATGATCAAAACTTGTTTTGCGGTCCTTTATGTAGAGGTTTCAGACGTGCGGGTCTAAATGGGCCTTTTAGTGGACCCATTGGAATTTTAACTAAGAAAAATGTATAAAAATTGAAATTTTGCAATATAATTGTGTTGAAAAGCTCCTAATCATTTATTTGAACTCCTAAAATTTGATTAAAACTTCTTTGCGGTCCTTTTTGTATCGGTTTTGGACGAGCAGGTCTAAATGGGTCTTACAATGGACCTTTTGGAATTTTAACTGAGTAAAAAGTACAGAAATTGAGGTTTTGCAATATAATTCTGTTGAAAAGCTCCTAATCAATTATTTGAACTCCTAATATTTGAATAAAACATTCTTGTTGTCCTTTTTGTAGAGGTTTCGGACGAGCGGGTCGAAATGGGCTTTTTAATGGACCCGTTGGAATTTTAACTGAGTAAAAAGTACAAAAATTGAGGTTTTGCAATATAATTGTGTTGAAAAGCTCCTAATCAATTATTTGAACTCCAAATATTTGAATAAAACATTTTTGCGGTCCATTTTGTAGTTGTTTCGGACGAGAAGGTCTAAATGAGCCTTTCAATGGGCCCGTTGGAATTTTAACTGAGTAAAAAGTACATAAAATTTAGGTTTTTCAATATAATTGTGTTGAAAAGTTCCTAATCAATTATTTGAACTCCTAAAATTTGATTAAAACTATTTTGCGGTCCTTTTTGTAGAGTTTTCGGATGAGCGGGTCGAAATGGGCCTTTCAATGGACCCGTTAGAATTTTAACTGAGTAAAAAGTACAGAAATTGAGGTTTTGAAATATAATTGTGTTGAAAAGCTCCTAATCAATTACATAAACACCTAAAATTTGATTAAAACATTTTTTGCAATCCTTTTTGTAGAGGTTTCGGACGAGCAGGTCGAAATGGGCCTTTCAATGGACCCGTCGAAATTTTAACTGAGTAAAAAGTACATAAATTGAGGTTTTGCAATATAATTGTGTTGAAAAGCTCCTAATCAATTATTTGAACTCCTAAAATTTGATCAAAACTTGTTTTGCGGTCTTTTATGTAGAGGTTTCGGACGTGCGGGTCTAAATGGGCCTTTCAATGGACCCGTTGGAATTTTAACTAAGTAAAATGTATAAAAATTGAATTTTTGCAATATAATTGTGTTGAAAAGCTCCTAATCATTTATTTGAACTCCTAAAATTTGATTAAAACTTTTTTGCGGTCCTTTTTGTATCATTTTCGGACGAGCAGGTCTAACTGGGCCTATCGATGGGCCCGTTGGAATTTTAACTGAGTAAAAAGTATAAAATTGAGGTTTTTCAATATAATTGTGTTGAAAAGCTCCTAATCAATTATTTGAACTCCTAAAATTTGATTAAAACTTTTTTTGCGGTCCTTTTTGTCAAGGTTTCGGACGAGCAGGTCTAAATGGGCCATCCAATGGACCTGTTAGAATTTTAACTGAGTAAAAAGTACATAAATTGAGGTTTTGCAATATAACTTTGTTGAAAAGCTCCTAATCAATTACATGAACTCCTAAAATTTGATTAAAACTTTATTTGTGGTCCTTTTTGTAGAGGTTTCGGACGAGCGGGTCTAAATGGGCCTTTCAATGGACCCGTTGAAATTTTAACTGAGTAAAAAGTACAGAAATTGAGGTTTTGCAATATAATTTTGTTGAAAAGCTCCTAATCAATTATTTGAACTCCTAAAATTTGTTTAAAACTTGTTTTGCGGTCCTTTTTGTAGAGGTTTCGGATGAGCAGGTCTAAATGGGCCTTTCAATGGCCCCGTTGGTATTTTAACTTAGTAAAAAGTACAGAAATTCAGGTTTTGGAATATAATTGTGTTGAAAAGCTCATAATCAATTATTTGTACTCCTAAAATATGATCAAAACTTGTTTTGCGGTCCTTATGTAGAGGTTTCGGACGTGCGGGTCTAAATGGGCCTTTCAATGGACCCGTTGGAATTTTAACTGAGTAAAAAGTACAGAAATTGAGGTTTCGCAATATAATTTTGTTGAAAAGCTCCTAATCAATTACATGAACTCCTAAAATTTGATTAAAACTTGTTTTGCAGTCCTTTTTGTAGAGGTTTCGGACGAGCGGGTCGAAATGGGACTTTCTATGGACCCGTTGGAATTTTAACTGAGTAAAAAGTATAGAAATTGAGGTTTTTCAATATAATTATGTTGAAAAGCTCATAATAAATTATTTGTACTCCTAAAATATGATCAAAACTTGTTTTGTGGTCCTTTATGTAGAAGTTTAGGACGTGCGGGTCTAATTGGGCCTTTTAATGGACCGTTGGAATTTTAATTAAGTAAAATGTATAAAAATTGAAGTTTTGCAATATAATAGTGTTGAAAAGCTCCTAATCATTTATTTGAACTCCTAAAATTTGATTAAAACTTTTTTCGGTCCTTTTTGTATCGTTTTCGGACGAGCAGGTCTAAATGGGCCTTACAATGGACCCGTTGGAATTTTAAGTGAGTAAAAAGTACAGAAATTGAGGTTTTGCAATATAATTATGTTGAAAAGCTCCTAATCAATTATTTGAACTCCTAAAATTTGATTAAAACTTGTTTTGCGGTCCTTTTTGTCGAGGTTTCGGACGAGCAGGTCTAAATGGGCCTTTCTATGGACCCGTTGGAATTTTTTTTTTTGAAGAAAGGGCCTCATTAAAAACCCCACTAAACCTTACTGGGCAAGCCCAGCAAAGCCCTAGGAGGGGAAAAGAGTGCCCAAAATATATTATAAATCAAGGTGGTTGGTTAACAACCGGTACAAATATTCGTAGAGCATCGGGCAAGCCCGGCCCAAAATACATGGATGAATGAAAGTGCAAAGCCCAATTGGCTACAGAATGAGCTAAAACGTTAGCTCCACGCGGTACATAATGTAAACTAAGACCTGATACATTGTCAATTAAAGATCTAGTATCCTGTAACTGGTGCTGAATAGGGGAGGCATCCTCGCCTGCTCTACTCAACCGATTGATCAGCAGGGCCGCATCTGATTCAAGGAGAAACCCAGTCCAACCCGCCTCCACACTGAATTGGACGCCATCCGATATCGCCCGTAGCTCTGCCGACGTAGAATCGGCAATAGTGTCCAAGTAAACAGCTCGTCCAAGCAGGATAGCTCCAGAAGCATCACGGGCCACGATGCCAATTCCAGCCGATCCTGTAGAAGGGTGAAAAGCACCATCAACATTGATTTTGATTGATCCAGCAGGCGGCGGCCTCCAGACAGGTGGGGAGAGTGCTGTCGTCGTATGCTGCCTCGTCGTGGGATTGTCTGCTGTGGCCGATAGGTAGTCGCGAAGAAGATCCTGTGAGTTCATTAAGGTGAGCCAAGGGGGCTGCAGGCGCTGAGAATGGACCCACTCATTCCTCCTATTCCAAAGATTCCACAGTGTAGTTAGGAGGAGATCAAATTGTGCGCAGGGGAGGAGCCTAGCTCCTTGTTCCAACCAAAGTGACATCGAGGTTGCGCTGCTATCACGAAGTGCGCTCGGGAAACCTGCAAGGCGGAGTGTCTCAGCAGCGCCTGGACAGTCCCTGAAAGCATGAAGTGCAGACTCGAGCATCGAAGGGCAGAACGGACACATGTCGTTGCCCAATCCAATAGTCGCAAGTCGGTCACCTGTGGGTAGCGCTCCCCGTCCTACCCGCCATCCAAAGGTGCGAACTTTCGGTAGTGTGTTGGATTTAGCAATAATCTTCCATAGAGGGTTCGGACGCTCAAGAGGTCGTGGGGGCTGACGTAAGAATAGATAACCGGAGCGTACGGAATAAATATTGGTATCATGAAAGCCCCATAGCAAGGTATCGCGTTGGACATCAGATATTGGTACTTGCAATATGTGGGCTGCGTCGTCTTCGTCAAAATGTTGACGTACTTTATGTTCATCCCATGCATTATGATGACGAATCATAAAATCTCCGCATTGCAAGGGTATTTCCTCATTATCTTGATAACTACCAAAAAAGGAGAGCCCACTAGATCCACCCCAATTATCACGATGGATGCGCAAGCGACTATTTATTCCAGGTCTCCAGAAGAAACCGGATTGTAATTGTTGCAAAGCCTGCCATATACCTCTCCAAGCATAGGAGGCTCGATGGTCAACTTTCGCCTCCATAATATTCCCGGATGGATAATAGCGTGATTTGAGGACCCGAGCGAGTAAGGAGTCAGGCGAGTGGATTAGTCGCCAGATTTGTTTCCCAAGGAGGGCAATATTAAAGTCCCTTAGATCACGGAAACCCATGCCCCCCACAGATTTGGGGGTGCACATAGTATCCCAGGAGAGCATGGGCCATCCATTTTTGTTACTTCTGCCCGTCCACCAGTAACGGCGGATTGATCGTGTCGCATCATCCACAATGTTCTGTGGGAGCAAATAACATGACATGACATATTGAGGCAAAGCTTGCGCCACTGATTTTATGAGAACTTCTCGCCCACTGTACGACAGCAAGTTAGTATCCCATTTAGTCATGCGAGAATTGACTTTGTCTCTATAACCAAGACTGGCCGTTCGATTCCTCCCGATGAGAAGAGGGACACCTAGATATGTTCCAGGGTCATCAACCAAACGGATGCCAAGAGTATGTTGGAGCGCATGTGTGAACTCCCTCGAACAGAGGGAGCTACAAAAGGCAGTCGACTTGGAAAAGTTGACTGACTGACCTGAGGATGCCTCATACAGCCGGAGAATTTCCTTCAACTGGTCTATTTCCCCTGGGGAGTTACGGACAAAGACAATACTATCATCCGCAAAGAGCAGATGGTTAATTCTTGGGCCACGTCTATTGGCCTGTAGCCCAATTAGACGTCCCGAATGCTGTTCAGCCTCAAGGGCCGCTGAAAGCCCTTGGGAGCAGATTAAAAAGAGAAAAGGCGAGAGAGGGTCCCCTTGCCGAATTCCTCTAGTCCGAAAGAACTCGTTTGACAGAGTGCCATTAAGCCGAACTGAAAAAGAAACAGTGGATACACATCGGAGCAGTAATTGTACCCATTCAGATGCAAACCCCATACGTAACATTACGTCTTTAAGAAAAGACCATTCAACCTTATCAAAAGCTTTTTCCATATCGAGCTTTAAGGCAGCCCCCTGATATATCGAGGCGGTATTAGTATGGAGGGTATGCACAAGTTCGTGCGCAATCAAAATATTGTCAGTAATGTTCCGACCACTGACAAAAGCAGCTTGCGCGTCACTGATGCAAAATGGTAATATAGGTTTAAGTCTATTCACAAGAACCTTAGCTATGGTCTTGTAGATAACAGTACATAAGCTGATCGGTCGAAATTGGCGCATGTTTGAGGCGTCAGACACCTTAGGGATGAGGACAATGATAGCTTTGTTTACCGTTGCCATATCCTCTTCGCCTCGTAACAGGCGCAAACAAAGGCGTATAAACTCAGGTCCTATGACGTCCCAGTATTGTCTATAGAAACTACTAGGGAAGCCGTCAAAGCCTGGGGCTTTCCGAGGGCCGATATCCCTGAAAGCTGTGGTTACCTCTTCTTCAGTGAAGGGTCGTAGCAAAGATGTATTCATTTCAGCACTAACCACTGGGGTAATATGTTCCAAGAGCACCGGAGAGGGGCTTGGATTAGCCGATGTGAATAAATCCTGAAAATACTCGGATGCAATTCGAAGAAGCTCAGTTTTCTCTGTATGCCAAGTTTGGTCCACATCGAAAAGACCACGTATGGTGTTCTTTTTCCGTCGCTTTGAAGCTCGAGCATGGAAAAAGGAAGTGTTCTTATCACCTTGCGAAAGCCAGGTAACACGAGAACGTTGTGCCCAGTATGCTTCCTTGGCATCCAGAAGGCGTTTAAGTTCCAATTTTGCGTCACGAAGATTGAGTAACATGTCTTGTGACAATCTTCTCCTACGCATATAGTAGTTAATTTTACGCTGAAGTTCAGCTATGCGATTGTTGGAGGTGGAGCGTCTATTTGCTTGCCAATTATGTAATTGGTTCCCTACGACAGTCAGTTTGTCGAGTAGAGTGCCCGACGCGTTGGACCACGCTTGGTGAACCGTGGAGACACATGACGGGTCCTTTGCCCAGCATGCCTCGAATCGGAAATGGTCACCAGTATGCGCATCATATTGGTCACGATGCTCGTGAGGTGCAGTACGTGTAGTGTCCATAATAATGATGTAGTGATCCGAGTTTGGAGAAAAAATATTCCTACATTGGAATGTTAAGTGGGCATTGAGCCATGCATTGCAAGCAAGATATCTATCCAGACGTTCACAGACAGGTGTAACGTTTGGCCCAGTGCGCGACCAAGTGAACCAACCCGAACATGGTTTGCAATCAAAAATCCCATTACGTACAAGGCACTCGCGAAAGTTGGTGATTTGTGATTACGGTCGACGACCTCCGCCTTGTTTTTCGGAGTCTGATAAAATATCGTTTAGGTCCCCTCCAATTAACCAAGGTAGAGGTGAATTCTTACAAAGAGAATCAATGAGTTCCCACGTTTTATATTTCATGCTAGTTTCGGCAAACCCATAGATTCCAGTAAAACGAAAGCAATCATTGGACGATGTAACAATGGAATCTATATGACGATCAGAATACGATAAAAGATCAACATTCAATTTATTATTCCAAAGTAATATTAAACCAGAGCAATTTGGACTGCTTGTCACATGGAAGCAGCCCTCCATACCTAAAGAAAGTTTCAATCTTTCAAAATTAAAATTACATAACCGAGTTTCAGATAAGAAAATGATTAAAGGTTCTAATTTGCGGACCATTGAAATAAGCCCTCGAACTGCCTCTGGTGAACCAAGCCCACGGCAGTTCCAGCACATGAGTCTCATTTCTCTCGGCGGGGTTGAATATCAACCGCCGCCGAAGAGATTTTGCTGCTCATCCCAGCTTTAGAGTGTTTAGTTTTTTCTGTAGGAACTGTTCCGTGCTTAGCCGGTCGTAGTGGAACCTTTGGAGTGGTACGTGGACGTTTAGCCAACGTAGGAGCAGTCAAGGGGGGGCTGCGTTTTGCCTTGCGTGGTTCGACAGCATTCTTTGGTGGGCTCGAGGAAGTAGCGAGCCAATCCTCAAAATCTGGGTTGACAAAGGCATTACTTCCATGTCCAGCGGTAGTAGACTTTGCCGGCACTGCAGTGGGCACCGGGAAGCCTTCAGAATCGATCAAGACGAACCTCTTGTTCGGTGGAGTGGAAGATGCATCCTCAGCCATTGTGGCTGTCTTGGCAGCATCGGGGGCACCCGTATTTGCTGATTCCGCATCGGCTGGGATGACAGCTAAGGGGGCTACATCAAGAGCTTCAATCGAAAGCTGTCCCGTGGCCTCCCCATCCGAATCCGCCATTAGCTCCTCAGGGGCAGCAACAGGCGCGAGTGGAGCTGGCTGCTCCTGCAGCGTTGCCTCACCCAGGGGTGTTGTAGCATCAGGAACTTTGGCACCTGGCTGCTCCTGCATCAGTTCCGCACCCAGGGGTGCAGCAGAATCAGCAGAATCAGCGGTTTTGGCATCAGCAGTGGCTGGCTGCCCTGGTATGCATTCTTTCCTCGAAGCCGAGGCTGCTGCCGCTTCTGAATGTTTCGTGGCTGAGACAGCATCAGCTACAGCCACTGACTTTCCTTTACGTTCTGGTCCTGAGGAGCAGATTCGACAAAGGGAAAAGTGAATATAAATAGTAGGAAAAATTCCCACTAAATAGAAAAAAACTACAACAAGTGCAGGATAACATGTATATGATACCTGTATTGATGTGTTTCCTTTTGGTTGATCCTTCACCTGCAATGAGGCGAAAAGATTATGTAAATCATCGTAAAGTGGAAGGCAAAAATAATAAAGCATAAGCCAAATCCAAAGTGAGTACATATTGTGAAATAGCCATGTACCATTGTTGGCCATCGAAGGCTTAGCTGGCTCAAAATAACTAACCCTTCCTCTGGTAGTTATTTTAGATTTTTTCTTTGGTGCCGGAGCACGCAACCAATCACCATACTGTTGGGGCACGGTTTTATCATCCTTAAAATCCACACAAGTGGCTTTAAGGTGGCACAAAATACCACATCCATGACAGAAAGATGGTAGACTCTCATATTGTATAGGCAGCATCTGGGGGTCTTCATCCTCCTCAAGCTGAACAAACACAAACCGTCGCAGCGGCTGGTGTACATCAATTATGACTAAGACTCGGAGGAATTCAGTCATATTCCCCTCCTCCGATTGACGAGAGTCAGTCCCTATTACTGCACCTATTCCTCCGCCAATGGCTCGGCCGGTGGCATTTGCTATCACAAAGCTAGTCATCATAGCGATCGGAACACGATGTATTCTTACCCAAATTCGCATCTGGTCATATCGGTATCCCTTAATGGTGAGCTTTGGCTGCACCGGTAAGACTGCAAGCCAATCTTTCTTAAAAGTCCAGGGCCCTCCATTTAGGACAACATCCCTGCAAGCTTTAGTTTCAAATTTAAACAAAAAATGTCCAGAGCCAAGAGATGTTACCGATGAGAGCTTGTATTCTCTCCAAATATTAGTGAAGAGTCGTATCACAACATTCTCTTCATACTCTTTTGTGTTGAACAGTTTTCCGATGAGTGACAATTTGTAGTCATCAAGGGGAATGGCCTTTGTTGAGGCAGGAGCACAGATTACATGTTTCTCTTCTGTTGTAAACTGAAGGTTATCAAAGCGAGAGAGAAAGGAATCGGTGGAAGCCATAGGTGCTTGTGTGTACTCGACGATTGAGAAAGGTTTCACACAACTGAAGTGTAGCGTGGGAAGAGGGAGAGAATGCCTAGTGAACAATATACTTAGGCGATAAATCTCTATGCAAAGAGAATAATATTCAAACCATTGGTGAAATGGAGAGTCTAGATAAGGATAGGATAATGTGAAATGAAATTTAAAATTCCATATATATTTTAAAATGTATATGAATTTAATTAATATCCAAATAATAATCGTAAGATTAAAAATTAGAATTAATTGAAATTCATATAGATTATCCCATATAAGAAAACGAATTGAGTTTGTATAATTTCCTACTATGCGTTGTGATGTAGGATAAGGAGGAAGAAATTTAAATTTAAGTAATCTCTTAATAATCATTACATTAGAAGAGAATATTAAATTAAATTCAAAGTTATTATTAAGATAATATTTAAAAGAATTGAATTTAATTACTATCTTGATAATTCTGAGATTAAAAGGGGATAGTAATTTTAATTCATGTGAATGACTAGGATTATAGGATAATATTAAATCCCAACCAAGTAGAATTTTATCCCATAATAGATAGAAATTGAATTTATACATTATCCTAACCAACTTGTGATTAACAGATAATGTAATCAATAATTTGAATTTGAATAGAGTCTTTATAATCATAAGATTATAAAAGGATATGAATTTAAATTCAAATCGAGTAGTGAGGAAGTAGTGCAAGGATTTAAATTTAAAAAATATCTTTTGAATCCTAAGATTTAAAGATAAATTTATTTTAAATTCAAATAGAGCCCTAAAGTGGATGGGCTCGTCTAGATAATAAATAGAAAAATACATTTGTATTTTAATATCTATAATCTGTAAGTAAAGCATCATTTTAAAATTATTATGTACGATATTAAAATCGTAGTAAGATATTGAATCCCTTAGAAATAGGAATAAGTTAAAAAGTGATATTTTTTGGTGGGATTCCACCGGATTGCATGCAGTGCATGGTACACGTGAATGGGCCAAAGTCTTCCATGCAGACTTGTGACGTGGCAATTCACCATTCCAAAAAAAGAGTGAAATATATCTGGTGCTCCAACAGTCGTGGAGCAATAAGGCTGCTGTCGCCCGACGGCTAGCGACCACCCTCTCCCCGATCTGTCGGTTTAATTGACGGTGCTCATGCATCATGTTAAAATTTAAAATCCATATCGTTGTAGACATGATGATAAAATAAACATAAATCAATATAATATCATTTTGTTGTAGTAACAAAATCGTAGAAGCAAATGAATGAATTTCCTGCATTAACAGCCACTGATGGATAGTTTCATTCAAAAATATTAATTTCCCCAGCAGTAATTTGCTGTGAAAAGATTGGATACAAGGTCGTTTTGACCAGGAAAATCCTTGTACTCCGTGAACGGAGACAGGGTTTACGAAGGGAATCAAAAATGAAGTCCCAGCATATGTGTGATGTACATTAAGTACATCATTTACCTGGATGGCAGGATGTGGCCATTGCCAAAGCCAAAATTGCATCAAAGATGGAAACAGAACTGGTGGGCAGTAAAAATTCCTTCGGGCGATGTGGGTGGTGATCGATTTCATCATATTTGTGCTAAGCAAGCACCATGATGAAATCAAAGGGGAAGGCCGGAGGCATGGATGACGGCGGAGATTGGGGCGGAAGCAGGCGGCTAAGAGGAGGAGGAGGAGGCGGAGAAGGGAAAAGATAAGGAGGAGAGGGAGAAGAGAGAAGGGAGAGTTTGAGAGAAAATTTGAGAGAGAAATTGAGAGAATTTTTACCGACCCGTTGGAATTTTAACTGAGTAAAAAGTACAGAAATTGAGTTTTCGCAATATAATTGTGTTGAAAAGCTCCTAATCAATTACATGAATTCCTAAAATTTGATTAAAACCTGTTTTGCAGTCTTTTTTGTTGAGGTTTCGGACGAGCGGGTCGAAATGGGCCTTTCAGTGGACCCGTTGGAATTTTAACTAAGTAAAATGTATAAAAATTGAAATTTTGCAATATAATTGTGTTGAAAAGCTCCTAATCATTTATTTGAACTCCTAAAATTTGATTAAAACTTCTTTGCGGTCCTTTTTGTATCGGTTTTGGACGAGCAGGTCTAAATGGGTCTTACAATGGACCTTTTGGAATTTTAACTGAGTAAAAAGTACATAAATTGAGGTTTTGCAATATAATTCTGTTGAAAAGCTCCTAATCAATTATTTGAACTCCTAATATTTGGATAAAACATTCTTGCTGTCCTTTTTGTAGAGGTTTCGGATGAGCGGGTCGAAATGGGCTTTTTAATGGACCCGTTGGAATTTTAACTGAGTAAAAAGTACAAAAATTGAGGTTTTGCAATATAATTGTGTTGAAAAGCTCCTAATCAATTATTTGAACTCCTAATATTTGAATAAAACATTTTTGCGGTCCATTTTGTAGTTGTTTCGGACGAGAAGGTCTAAATGAGCCTTTCAATGGGCCCGTTGGAATTTTAACTGAGTAAAAAGTACATAAAATTTAGGTTTTTCAATATAATTGTGTTGAAAAGTTCCTAATCAATTATTTGAACTCCTAAAATTTGATTAAAACTATTTTTGCGGTCCTTTTTGTAGAGGTTTCGGATGAGCGGGTCGAAATGGGCCTTTCAATGGACCCGTTAGAATTTTAACTGAGTAAAAAGTACAGAAATTGAGGTTTTGAAATATAATTGTGTTGAAAAGCTCCTAATCAATTACATAAACACCTAAAATTTGATTAAAACATTTTTTGCAATCCTTTTTGTAGAGGTTTCGGACGAGCAGGTCGAAATGGGCCTTTCAATGGACCCGTCGAAATTTTAACTGAGTAAAAAGTACATAAATTGAGGTTTTGCAATATAATTGTGTTGAAAAGCTCCTAATCAATTATTTGAACTCCTAAAATTTGATCAAAACTTGTTTTGCGGTCTTTTATGTAGAGGTTTCGGACGTGCGGGTCTAAATGGGCCTTTCAATGGACCCGTTGGAATTTTAACTAAGTAAAATGTATAAAAATTGAATTTTTGCAATATAATTGTGTTGAAAAGCTCCTATTCATTTATTTGAACTCCTAAAATTTGATTAAAACTTTTTTGCGGTCCTTTTTGTATCATTTTCGGACGAGCAGGTCTAACTGGGCCTATCGATGGGCCCGTTGGAATTTTAACTAAGTAAAAAGTATAAAATTGAGGTTTTTCAATATAATTGTGTTGAAAAGCTCCTAATCAATTATTTGAACTCCTAAAATTTGATTAAAACTTGTTTTGCGGTCCTTTTTGTAGAGGTTTCGGATCAGCAGGTCTAAATGGGCCTTTCAATGGCCCCGTTGGTATTTTAACTTAGTAAAAAGTACAGAAATTGAGGTTTTGGAATATAATTGTGTTGAAAAGCTCATAATCAATTATTTGTACTCCTAAAATATGATCAAAACTTGTTTTGCGGTCCTTATGTAGAGGTTTCGGACGTGCGGGTCTAAATGGGCCTTTCAATGGACCCGTTGGAATTTTAACTGAGTAAAAAGTACAGAAATTGAGATTTCGCAATATAATTGTGTTGAAAATCTCCTTATCAATTACATGATCTCCTAAAATTTGATTAAAACTTGTTTTGTAGTCCTTTTTGTAGAGGTTTCGGACTAGCGGGTCGAAATGGGCCTTTCAATGGACCCGTTGGAATTTTAACTGAGTAAAAAGTATAAAAATTGAGGTTTTGCAATATAATTATGTTGAAAAGCTCATAATAAATTATTTGGACTCCTAAAATATGATCAAAACTTGTTTTTCGGTCCTTTATGTAGAGGTTTCAGACGTGCTGGACTAAATGGGCCTTTCCGGGGACCCGTTGGAATTTTAACTAAGTAAATTGTATAAAAATTGAAATTTTGCAATATAATTGTGTTGAAAAGCTCTTAATCATTTATTTGAACTCCTAAAATTTGATTAAAACTTGTTTTGCGGTCCTTTTTGTCGAGGTTTCGTACGAGCATGTCTAAATGGGCCTTTCTATGGACCCGTTGGAATTTTAACTGAGTAAAAAGTATACAAATTGAGGTTTTGCAATATAATTATGTTGAAAATCTCATAATAAATTATTTTTACTCCTAAAATATGATCAAAACTTGTTTTGCGGTCCTTTATGTAGAGGTTTCGGACGTGCGGGTCTAAATGGGCCTTTCAGTGGACCCGTTGGAATTTTAACTGAGTAAAATGTATAAAAATTGAAATTTTGCAATATAATTGTGTTGAAAAGCTCCTAATCATTTATTTGAACTCCTAAAATTTGATTAAACCTTTTTTGCGGTCCTTTTTGTATCGGTTTCGGACGAGCAGGTCTAAATGGGCCTTACAATGGACCCGTTGGAATTTTAACTGAGTAAAAAGTACAGAAATTGAGGTTTTGCAATATAATTGTGTTGAAAAGCTCCTAATCAATTATTTGAACTCCTAAAATTTGATTAAAACTTATTTTGCGCTCCTTTTGTCGAGGTTTCGGACGAGCAGGTCTAAATGGACCTTTGAATGGACCCGTTGGAATTTTAAATGAGTAAAAAGTAAAGCAATTGAGGTTATGCAACATAATTGTTTTGAAAAGCTCCTAATCAATTACATGAACTCCTAAAATTTTATTAAAACGTGTTTTGCAGTCCTTTTTGTTGAAGTTTCGGACGAGCGGGTCGAAATAGGCCTTTCAATGGACCCATTGAAATTTTAACTGAGTAAAAAGTACATAAATTGAGGTTTTGCAATATAATTGTGTTGAAAAGCTCCTAATCAATTATTTGAACTCCTAAAATTTGATTAAAACTTGTTTTGCTGTCCTTTTTGTAGAGGTTTCGGATGAGCAGGACTAAATGGGCCTTTTAATGGACTCATTGGAATTTTAACTGAGTAAAAAGTACAGAAATTGAGGTTTTGCAATATAATTGTGTTGAAAAGCTCCTAATAAATTACATGAACTCCTAAAATTTGATTAAAACTTGTTTTGCAGTCCTTTTTGTAGAGGTTTCGGACGAGCGGGTCGAAATGGGCCTTTCAATGGACCCGTTGGAATTTTAACTGAGTAAAAAGTACAAAAATTGAGGTTTTGCAATATAATTGTGTTGAAAAGCTCCTAATCAATTACATGAACTACTAAAATTTGATTAAAACTTGTTTTGTAGTCCTTTTGTAGAGGATTCGGACGAGCGGGTCGAAATGGGCCTTTTAATGGACCTGTTGGAATTTTAACTGAGTAAAAATTACAGAAATTTAGGTTTTGCAATATAATTGTTTTGAAAAGCTCCTAATCAATTATTTGAATTCCTAATATTTGAATTAAACATTTTTGCGATTCATTTTGTAGTGGTTTCGGACGAGAAGGTCTAAATGAGCCTTTCAATGGGCCCGTTGGAATTTTAACTGAGTAAAAAGTATAAAATTGAGGTTTTTCAATATAATTTTGTTGAAAAGTTCCTAATCAATTATTTGAACTCCTAAAATTTGATTAAAACAATTTTGTTGTCCTTTTTGTCGAGGTTTCGGACGAGCATGTTTGAATGGGCATTTCAATGGACCCGTTAGAATTTTAACTGAGTAAAAAGTACAGAAATTGAGGTTTTGCAATATAAATGTGTTGAAAATCTCCTAATAAATTACATGAACTCCTAAAATTTGATTAAAACTTGTTTTGCAGTCCATTTTGTAGAGCTTTCGGACGAGCGGGTCGAAATGGGCCTTTCAATGGACCCGTTGGAATTTTAACTGAGTAAAAAGTACATAAATTGAGGTTTTGCAATATAATTGTGTTGAAAAGCTCCTAATCAATTATTTGAACTCCTAAAATTTGATTAAAACTTGTTTTGCAGCCTTTTGTCGAGGTTTCGGACGAGCAGGTCTAAATGGGCCTTTCAATGGACCTGTTGGAATTTTAACTGAGTAAAAAGTACAGAAATTGAGGTTATGCAATATAATTGTGTTGAAAAGCTCTTAATCAATTACATGAACTCCTAAAATTTGATTAAAACGTGTTTTGAAGTCATTTTTGTAGAGGTTTCGGACGACCGGGTCGAAATGGGCCTTTTAATGGACCCATTGAAATTTTAACTAAGTAAAAAGTACATAAATTGAGGTTTTGCAATATAGTTGTGTTGAAAAGCTCTTAATCAATTATTTGAACTCCTAAAATTTGATTAAAACTTGTTTTGCGGTCCTTTTGTAGAGGTTTCGGACGAGCAGGTCTAAATGGGCCTTTCAATGGACCCGTTGGAATTTTAACTGAGTAAAAAGTACAGAAATTGAGGTTTTGCAATATAATTGTGTTGAAAAGCTCATAATCAATTACATGAACTCCTAAAATTTGATTAATACTTGTTTTGCAGTCCTTTTTGTAGAGGTTTCGGACGAGCTGGTCTAAATGAGCCTTTCAATGGGCCCGTTGGAATTTTAACTAAGTAAAAAGTATAGAAATTGCGGTTTTGCAATATAATTGTGTTGAAAAGATCCTAATCAATTATTTGAACTCCTAATATTTGAAGAAAACTTGTTTTGCGATCCTTTTTGTAGAGGTTTCAGACGAGCAGGTCTAAATGGGCCTTTCAATGGACCCGTTGGAATTTTAACTGAGTAAAAAGTATAAAAATTGAGGTTTTTCCATATAATTGTGTTGAAAAGCTCCTAATCAATTATTTGAAATCTTAAAATTTGATTAAAACTTGTTTTGCGGTCCTTTTTGTCGAGGTTTCGGACGAGCAGGTCTAAATGGCCTTTCAATGGAGTCGTTGAAATTTTAACTGAGTAAAAAGTACAGAAATTGAGGTTTTGCAATATAATTGTGTTGAAAAGCTCCTAATCAATTACACAATCTCCTAAAGTTTGATTAAAACTTTTTGCAGTCCTTTTTGTATCGGTTTCGGACGAGCAGGTCTAAATGTGCCTTACAATGGACCCGTTGGAAATTTAACTGAGTAAAAAGTACAGAAATTGAGGTTTTGCAATATAATTGTGTTGAAAAGCTCCTAATCAATTATAAAATTTGATTAAAACTTGTTTTGCGGTCCTTTTTGTAGAGGTTTCTGACGAGCTGGACTAAATGGGCCTTTCAATGGACCCGTTAGAATTTTCACTGAGTAAAAAGTACAAAAATTGAGGTTTTGCAATAAAATTGTGTTGAAAATCTCCTAATCAGTTATTTGAACTCCTAATATTTAAATAAAACGCTTTTGTGGTCCTTTTTGTAGAGGTTTCAGACGAGCAGGTCTAAATGGGCCTTTCAATGGGCCCGTTGGAATTTTAACTAAGTAAAAAGTATAACATTGAGGTTTTGCAATATAATTGTGTTGAAAAGCTCCTAATCAATTATAAAATTTGATTAAAACTTGTTTTGCGGTCCTTTTTGTAGAGGTTTCTGACGAGCTGGACTAAATGGGCCTTTCAATGGACCCGTTAGAATTTTCACTGAGTAAAAAGTACAAAAATTGAGGTTTTACAATAAAATTGTGTTGAAAATCTCCTAATCAGTTATTTGAACTCCTAATATTTAAATAAAACGTTTTTGTGGTCCTTTTTGTAAAGGTTTCAGACGAGCAGGTCTAAATGGGCCTTTCAATGGGCCCGTTGGAATTTTAACTAAGTAAAAAGTATAACATTGAGGTTTTGCAATATAATTGTGTTGAAAAGCTCCTAATCAATTACATAAACTCCTAAAATTTGATTAAAACTATTTTGCGGTCCTTTTTGTCGAGGTTTCGGACGAGCAGGTCTAAATGTGCATTTCAATGGACCCGTTAGAATTTTAACTGAGTAAAAAGAACAGAAATTGAGGTTTTGCAATATAATTGTGTTGAACAGTTCCTAATCAATTACATGAACTCCTAAAATTTGATTAAAACTTGTTTTGCAGTCCTTTTTTTAGAAGTTTAGGACGAGCGGGTTGTAATGGGCCTTTTATGGGACACGTTGGAATTTTAACTGAGTAAAAAGTATAGAAATTGAGGTTTTGCAATATAATTGTGTTTAAGAGCTCCTAATCAATTATTTGAACTCCTAATACTTGGATAAAACATTTTTGCGGTCCTTTTTGTAGAGGTTTCGGACGAGCATATCTAAATGGGCTTTTCAATGGACCCGTTGGAATTTTAACTGAGTAAAAATTATAAAAATTGAGGTTTTGCAATATAATTGTGTTGAAAAGCTCATAATATTTATTTGTACTCCTAAAATATGATCAAAACTTGTTTTGTGGTCCTTTTTGTAGAGGTTTCGGTCGTGCGTGTCTAAATGAGCCTTTCAATGGACCCGTTGAAATTTTAACTGAGTAAAATGTATATAAATTGAATTTTTGCAATATAATTGTGTTGAAAAGCTCCTAATCATTTATTTGAACTCCTAAAGTTTGATTAAAACTTTTTTGCGGTCCTTTTTCTATCGGTTTCAGATGAGCAGGTCTAAATGCGCCTTACAAAGGACCCGTTGAAATTTTAACTGAGTAAAAAGTACAAAAATTGAGGTTTTGCAATATAATTGTGTTGAAAAGCTCCTAATAATTTATTTGAACTCCTCAGATTTGATTAAAACTTGTTTTGCGGTCCTTTTTGTATAGTTTTCGGACGAGCAGGTCTAAATGGGCCTTTCAATGGACCTGTTGGAATTTTAACTGAGTAAAAAGTACAAAAATTGAGGTTTTGCAATATAATTGCGTTGAAAAGCTCCTAATCAATTACATGAACTCCTAAAATTTGATTAAAACTTGTTTTGCTGTCCTTTTTGTAGAGGTTTCGGACGAGCAGGTCTAACTGGGCCTTTCAATGGACCCGTTGGTATTTTAACTGAGTAAAGAGTACAGAAATTGAGGTTTTGCTATATAATTGTGTTGAAAAGCTCCTAATAAATTACATGAACTCCTAAAATTTGATTAAAACTTGTTTTGCAGTCCTTTTTGTAATGGTTTCGGACGAGCGGGTCGAAATGGGCCTTTCAATGGACCCGTTGGAATTTTAACTGAGTAAAAAGTACAGAAATTGAGGTTTTGCAATATAATTATGTTGATAAGCTCCTAATCAATTACATGAACTCCTAAAATTTGATTAAAACTTGTTTTGTAGTCTTTTTTGTAGAGGTTTTAGACGAGCGGGTTGAAATGGGCCTTTTAATGGACCCGTTGGAATTTTAACTGAGTAAAAAGTACTGAAATTGAGGTTTTGCAATATAATTGTGTTAAAAAGCTCCTAATCAATTATTTGAACTCCTAATATTTGAATAAAACATTTTTGTGGTCCATTTTTAGAGGTTTCGGACGAGAAGATCTAAATGAGCCTTTCAATGGGCCCGTTGGAATTTTAACTGAGTAAAAAGTATAAAATTGAGGATTTTCAATATAATTGTGTTGAAAAGTTCTTAATAAATTATTTAAACTCCTAAAATTTGATTAAAACTATTTTGCGGTCCTTTTTGTCGAGGTTTCGGACGAGCAGGTCTAAATGGGCATTTCAATGGACCCGTTAGAATTTTAACTGAGTAAAAAGTACAGAAATTGAGGTTTTGCAATATAATTGTGTTGAAAAGCTCCTAATCAATTACATAAACACCTAAAATTTGATTAAAACTTTTTTTGCAATCCTTTTTGTAGAGGTTTTGGACGAGCGGGTCGAAATTGGCCTTTCAATGGACCCGTTGAAATTTTAACTGAGTAAAAAGTACAAAAATTGAGGTTTTGCAATATAATTGTGTTGAAAAGCTCTTAATCAATAACATAAACTCCTAAAATTTGATTAAAACTTTTTTTGCAGTCCTTTTTGTAGAGGTTTCGGACGAGCGGGTCGAAATAGGCCTTTCAATGGACCCATTGAAATTTTAACTGAGTAAAAAGTACAGAAATTGAGGTTTTGCAATATAATTGTGTTGAAAAGCTCCTAATCAATTACATGAACTCCTAAAATTTGATTAAAACATTTTTGCAGTCCTTTTTGTAGAGGTTTCGGACGAGCGGGTCGAAATGGGCCTTTCAATGGACCCGTTGGAATTTTAACTGAGTAAAAAGTACAGAAATTGAGGTTTTGCAATATAATTGTGTTGAAAAGCTCCTAATCAATTACACGAACTCCTAAAATTTGATTAAAACATGTTTTGTAGTCCTTTTTGAAGAGGTTTCGGACGAGTGGGTCGAAATGGGCCTTTCATTGGACCCGTTGGAATTTTAACTGAGTAAAAAGTACAGAAATTGAGGTTTTGAAATATAATTGAGTTGAAAAGCTCCTAATCAGTTATTTGAACTCCTAATATTTGAATAAAACATTTTTGCGGTCGTTTTTTTAGAGGTTTCAGACGAGCAGGTCTAAATGGGCCTTTCAATGGGCCCGTTGGAATTTTAACTGAGTAAAAAGTATAACATTAAGGTTTTGAAATATAATTGTGTTGAAAAGCTCCTAATCAATTACATAAACTCCTAAAATTTGATTAAAACTTGTTTTGCAGTCCTTTTTGTAGAGGTTTCGGACGAGCTGGTCTAAATGGGCCTTTTAATGGACCCGTTGGAATTTTAACTAAGTAAAAAGTCCAGAAATTGAGGTTTTGCAATATAATTTTGTTGAAAAGCTCCCAATCAATTGTTTTAACTCCTAATACTTGAATAAAACATTTTTGCGGTCCTTTTTGTAGAGGTTTCGGACGAGCAGGTCTAAATGGGCCTTTCAATGGACCCGTTGGAATTTTAACTGAGTAAAAAGTACATAAATTGAGGTTTTGCAATAAAATTGTGTTGAAAAGCTCCTAATCAGTTATTTGAACTCCTAATATTTAAATAAAACGTTTTTGCGGTCCTTTTTGTAGAGGTTTCAGACGAGCAGGTCTAAATGGGCCTTTCAATGGGCCCGTTGGAATTTTAATTGAGTAAAAAGTATAAAATTGAGGTTTTTCAATATAATTGTGTTGAAAAGTTCCTAATCAATTATTTGAACTACTAAAATTTGATTAAAAATATTTTTCGGTCCTTTTTGTCGAGGTTTCGGACGAGCATGTCTAAATGGGACTTTCAATGGGCCCGTTAGAATTTTCTCTGAGTAAAAAGTACAGAAATTGAGTTTTTGCAATATAATTGTGTTGAAAAGCTCTTAATCAATTACATAAACTCCTAAAATTTGATTAAAAATTTCTTTGCAGTCCTTTTGTAGAGGTTTCGGACGAGCGGGTCGAAATAGGCCTTTCAATGGACCCATTGAAATTTTAACTAAGTAAAAAGTACAGAAATTGAGGTTTTGCAATATAATTGTGTTGAAAAGCTCCTAATAAATTATTTGAACTCCTAAAATTTGATTAAAACTTGTTTTGCGGTCCTTTTTGTCGACGTTTCGGACGAGCTGGTCTAAATGGGCCTTTTAATGGACCCGTTGGAATTTTAACTGAGTAAAAAGTACAGAAATTGAATTTTTGCAATATAATTTTGTTGAAAAGCTCCTAATCAATTGTTTGAACTCCTAATATTTGAAAAAAAGATTTTTGCGGTCCTTTTTGTAGAGGTTTCGGACGAGCAGGTCTAAATGGGCCTTTCAATGGGCCCGTTGGAATTTTAACTGAGTAAAAAGTATAAAATTGAGGTTTTTCAATATAATTGTGTTGAAAATTTCCTAATCAATTATTTGAACTCCTAAAATTTGATTAAAAATATTTTGCGATCCTTTTTGTCGAGGTTTCAGACGAGCAGGTCTAAATGGGCCTTTCAATGGACCTGTTAGAATTTTCACTGAGTAAAAAGTACAAAAATTGAGTTTTTGCAATATAATTGTGTTGAAAATCTCTTAATCAATTACATAAACTACTAAAATTTGATTAAAACTTTTTTTGCAGTCCTTTTTGTAGAGGTTTCGGACGAGCGGGTCGAAATAGGCCTTTCAATGGACCCATTGAAATTTTAACTTAGTAAAAAGTACAAAAATTGAGGTTTTGCAATATAATTGTGTTGAAAAGCTCCTAACCAATTATTTGAACTCCTAAAATTTGATTATAACTTGTTTTGTGGTCCTTTTTATCGAGGTTTCGGACGAGCAGGTCTAAATGGGCCTTGCAATGGACCCGTTGGAATTTTAACTGAGTAAAAAGTACAGAAATTGAGGTTTTGCAATAAAATTGTGTTGAAAAGGTCCTAATCAATTATAAAATTTGATTAAAACTTGTTTTGCGGTCCTTTTTGTAGAGGTTTCAGACGAGCTGGTCTAAATGGGCCTTTCAATGGACCCGTTGGAATTTTAACTGAGTAAAAAGTACATAAATTGAGGTTTTGCAATAAAATTGTGTTGAAAAGCTCCTAATCAGTTATTTGAACTCCTAATATTTAAATAAAACGTTTTTGCGGTCCTTTTTGTAGAGGTTTCAGACGAGCAGGTCTAAATGGGCCTTTCAATTGGCCCGTTGGAATTTTAACTGAGTAAAAAGTATAACATTGAGGTTTTGCAATATAATTGTGTTGAAAAGCTCCTAATCAATTACATAAACTCCTAAAATTTGATTAAAACTTGTTTTGCAGTCCTTTTTGTAGAGGTTTCGGACGAGCTAGTCTAAATGAGCCTTTTAATGGACCCGTTGGAATTTTAACTGGGTAAAAAGTACAAAAATTGAAGTTTTGCAGTATAATTTTGTTGAAAAGCTCCTAATCAATTGTTTGAACTCCTAATATTTGAATAAAACATTTTTGCGGTCCTTTTTGTAGAGGTTTCGGACGAGCAGGCCTAAATGGGCCTTTCAATGGACCCGTTAGAATTTTCACTGAGTAAAAAGTACAAAAATTGAGTATTTGCAATATAATTGTGTTGAAAAGCTCTTAATCAATTACATAAACTCCTAAAATTTGATTAAAACTTGTTTTGCAGTCCTTTTTGTAAGGGTTTCGGACGAGCGGGTCGAAATGGACCTTTCAATGGACCCGTTGGAATTTTAACTGAGTAAAAAGTACAGAAATTGAGGTTTTGCTATATAATTATGTTGAAAAGCTCCTAATCAATTACATGAACTCCTAAAATTTGATTAAAACTTGTTTTGTAGTCTTTTTTGTAGAGGTTTTAGACGAGCGGGTTGAAATGGGCCTTTTAATGGACCCGTTGGAATTTTAACTGAGTAAAAAGTACTGAAATTGAGGTTTTGCAATATAATTGTGTTAAAAAGCTCCTAATCAATTATTTGAACTCCTAATATTTGAATAAAACATTTTTGCGGTCCATTTTTAGAGGTTTCGGACGAGAAGATCTAAATGAGCCTTTCAATGGGCCCGTTGGAATTTTAACTGAGTAAAAAGTATAAAATTGAGGATTTTCAATATAATTGTGTTGAAAACTTCTTAATAAATTATTTAAACTCCTAAAATTTGATTAAAACTATTTTGCGGTCCTTTTTGTCGAGGTTTCGGACGAGCAGGTCTAAATGGGCATTTCAATGGACCCGTTAGAATTTTAACTGAGTAAAAAGTACAAAAATTGAGGTTTTGAAATATAATTGTGTTGAAAAGCTCCTAATCAATTACATAAACGCCTAAAATTTGATTAAAACTTTTTTTGCAATCCTTTTTGTAGAGGTTTTGGACGAGCGGGTCGAAATTGGCCTTTCAATGGACCCGTTGAAATTTTAACTGAGTAAAAAGTACAAAAATTGAGGTTTTGCAATATAATTGTGTTGAAAAGCTCTTAATCAATTACACAAACTCCTAAAATTTGATTAAAACTTTTTTTGCAGTCCTTTTTGTAGAGGTTTCGGACGAGCGGGTCGAAATAGGCCTTTCAATGGACCCATTGAAATTTTAACTGAGTAAAAAGTACAGAAATTGAGGTTTTGCAATATAATTGTGTTGAAATGCTCCTAATCAATTACATGAACTCCTAAAATTTGATTAAAACATTTTTTGTAGTCCTTTTGTAGAGGTTTCGGACGAGCGGGTCGAAATGGGCCTTTCAATGGACCCGTTGGAATTTTAACTGAGTAAAAAGTACAGAAATTGAGGTTTTGCAATATAATTGTGTTGAAAAGCTCCTAATCAATTACATGAACTCCTAAAATTTGATTAAAACATGTTTTGTAGTCCTTTTTGAAGAGGTTTCGGACGAGTGGGTCGAAATGGGCCTTTCATTGGACCCGTTGGAATTTTAACTGAGTAAAAAGTACAGAAATTGAGGTTTTGAAATATAATTGAGTTGAAAAGCTCCTAATCAGTTATTTGAACTCCTAATATTTGAATAAAACATTTTTGCAGTCGTTTTTTTAGAGGTTTCAGACGAGCAGGTCTAAATGGGCCTTTCAATGGGCCCGTTGGAATTTTAACTGAGTAAAAAGTATAACATTAAGGTTTTGAAATATAATTGTGTTGAAAAGCTCCTAATCAATTTCATAAACTCCTAAAATTTGATTAAAACTTGTTTTGCAGTCCTTTTTGTAGAGGTTTCGGACGAGCTGGTCTAAATGGGCCTTTTAATGGACCCGTAGGAATTTTAACTAAGTAAAAAGTCCAGAAATTGAGGTTTTGCAATATAATTTTGTTGAAAAGCTCCCAATCAATTGTTTTAACTCCTAATATTTGAATAAAACATTTTTGCGGTCCTTTTTGTAGAGGTTTCGGACGAGCAGGTTTAAATGGGCCTTTCAATGGACCCGTTAGAATTTTCACTGGGTAAAAAGTACAAAAATTGAATTTTTGCAATATAATTGTGTTGAAAAGCTCTTAATCAATTACATAAACTCCTAAAATTTGATTAAAACTTTTTTGCAGTCCTTTTTGTAGAAGTTTTGGACGAGCGGGTCGAAATAGGCCTTTCAATGGACCCATTGAAATTTTAACTGAGTAAAAAGTACAGAAATTGAGGTTTTGCAATATAATTGTGTTGAAAAGCTCCTAATCAATTATTTGAACTCCTAAAATTTGATTAAAACTTGTTTTGCGGTCCTTTTTGTCAAGGTTTCGGACGAGCAGGTCTAAATGGGCCTTGCAATGGACCCGTTGGAATTTTAACTGAGTAAAAAGTACAGATATTGAGGTTATGCAATATAATTGTGTTGAAAAGCTCCTAATCAATTACATGAACTCCTAAAATTTGATTAAAACGTGTTTTGCAGTCCTTTTTGTACAGGTTTCGGACGAGCGGGTCGAAATGGGCCTTTCAATGGACCCGTTGAAATTTTAACTGAGTAAAAAGAACATAAATTGAGGTTTTGCAATATAATTGTGTTGAAAAGCTCCTAATCAATTTTTTGAACTCCTAAAATTTGATTAAAACTTGTTTTGCGGTCCTTTTTGTAGAGGTTTCGGACGAAAAGGTCTAAATGGGCCTTTCAATGGACCCGTTGGAATTTTAACTGAGTAAAAAGTATAGAAATTGTGGTTTTTCTATATAATTGTGTTGAAAAGCTCCTAATAAATTACAAGAACTCCTAAAATTTTATTAAAATTTGTTTTGCAGTTTGTTTTAGAGGTTTCAGACGAGCGGGTCGAAATGGGCCTTTCAATGGACCTGTTGGAATTTTTTTTTTTTGAAGAAAGGGCCTCATTAAAAACCCCACTAAACCTTACTGGGCTAGCCCAGCAAAGCCCTAGGAGGGGAAAAGAGTGCCCAAAATATATTATAAATCAAGGTGGTTGGTTAACAACCGGTACAAAAGTTCGTAGAGCATCGGGCAAGCGCGGCCCAAAATACATGGATGAATGAAAGTGCAAAGCCCAATTGGCTACAGAATGAGCTAAAACGTTAGCTCCACGCGGTACATAATGTAAACTAAGACCTGATACATTGTCAATTAAAGATCTAGTATCCTGCAACTGGCGCTGAATAGGGGAGGCATCCTCGCCTGCTCTACACAACCGATTGATTAGCAGGGCCGCATCTGATTCAAGAAGAAACCCAGTCCAACCCGCCTCCACACCTAATTGGACGCCATCCGATATCGCCCGTAGCTCTGCCGACGTAGAATCGGCAATAGTGTCCAAGTAAACAGCTCGTCCAAGCAGGATAGCTCCAGTAGCATCACGGGCCACGATGCCAATTCCAGCCGATCCTGTAGAAGGGTGAAAAGCACCATCAACATTGATTTTGATTGATCCAGCTGGCGGCGGCCTCCAGACAGGTGGGGAAAGTGCTGTCGTCGTATGCTGCCTCGTCGTGGGAATGTCTGTTGTGGCCGTTAGGTAGTTGCGAAGTAGATCCTGTGAGTTCATCAAGGTGAGCCAAGGGGGCTGCAGACGCTGAGAATGGACCCACTCATTCCTCCTATTCCAAAGATTCCACAGTGTAGTTAGGAGGAGATCAAATTGTGCGCAGGGGAGGAGCCTAGCTCCTTGTTCTAAACAAAGTGACATCGAGGTTGCGCTGCTATCACGAAGTGCGCTCGGGAAACCTGTAAGGCGGAGTGTCTCAGCAGCGCCTGGACAGTCCCTGAAAGCATGAAGTGCAGATTCGAGCATCGAAGGGCAGAACAGACACATGTTGTTGCCCAATCCAATAGTCGCAAGTCGGTCACCTGTGGGTAGCGCTCCCCGTCCTACCCGCCATCCAAAGGTGTGGACTTTCGGGAGTGTGTTGGATTTAGCAATAATCTTCCATAGAGGGTTCGGACGCTCAAGAGGTCGTGGGGGCTGACGTAAGAATAGGTAACCGGAGCGTACGGAATAAATATTGGTATCATGAAAGCCCCATAGCAAGGTATCGCGTTGGACATCAGATATTGGTACTTGCAATATGTGGGCTGCGTCATCTTCGTCAAAATGTTGACGTACTTATGTTCATCCCATGCATTATGATGACGAATCATAAAATCTCCGCATCGCAAGGGTATTTCCTCATTATCTTGATAACTACCAAAAAAGGAGAGCCCACTAGATCCACCCCAATTATCACGATGGATGCGCAGACGACTATTTATTCCAGGTCTCCAGAAGAAACCGGATTGTAATTGTTGCAAAGCCTGCCATATACCTCTCCAAGCATAGGAGGCTCGGTGGTCAACTTTCACCTCCATAATATTCCGGATGGATAATAGCGTGATTTGAGGACCCGAGCGAGTAAGGAGTCGGGCGAGTGGATTAGTCGCCAGATTTGTTTCCCAAGGAGGGCAATATTAAAGTCCCTTAGATCACGGAAACCCATGCCCCCCACAGCTTTGGGGGTGCACATAGTATCCCAGGAGAGTATGGGCCATCCATTTTTGTTACTTCTGCCCGTCCACCAGTAACGGCTGATTGATCGTGTCGCATCATCCATAATGTTCTGTGGGAGCAAATAACATGACATGACATATTGAGGCAAAGCTTGCGCCACTGATTTTATGAGAACTTCACGCCCACTGTACGACAGCAAGTTAGAATCCCATTTAGTCATGCGAGAATTGACTTTGTCTCTAATGAAACCAAGACTGGCCGTTCGATTCCTCCCGATGAGAAGAGGGACACCTAGATATGTTCCAGGGTCATCAACCAAACGGATGCCAAGAGTATGTTGGAGCGCATGTGTGAAGTCCCTCGAACAGAGGGAGCTACAAAAGGCAGTCGACTTTGAAAAGTTGACTGACTGACCTGAGGATGCCTCATACAGCCAGAGAATTTCCTTCAACTGGTCTATTTCCCCTGGGCAGTTACGGACAAAGACAATACTATCATCCGCAAAGAGCAGATGGTTAATTCTTGGGCCACGTCTATTGGCCTGTAACCCAATTAGACGTCCCGAATGCTGTTCAGCCTCAAGGGCCGCTGAAAGCCCTTGGGAGCAGATTAAAAAGAGAAAAGGCGAGAGAGGGTCCCCTTGCCGAATTCCTCTAGTCGGAAAGAACTCGTTTGATAGAGTGCCATTCCTGTTGGAATTTTAACTGAGTAAAAAATACAAAAATTGAGGTTTTGCAATATAATTGTGTTGAAAAGCTCCTAATCAATTATTTGAACTCCTAAAATTTGATTAAAACTTGTTTTGCGGTCCTTTTTGTAGAGGTTTCGGATGAGCAGGTCTAAATGGGCCATTCAATGGACCAGTTAGAATTTTAACTGAGTAAAAAGTACATAAATTGAGGTTTTGCAATATAACTGTGTTGAAAAGCTCCTAATCAATTACATGAACTCCTAAAATTTGATTAAAACTTTATTTGTGGTCCTTTTTGTAGAGGTTTCGGACGAGCGGGTCTAAATGGGCCTTTCAATGGACCCGTTGAAATTTTAACTGAGTAAAAAGTACAGAAATTGAGGTTTTGCAATATAATTGTGTTGAAAAGCTCCTAATCAATTATTTGAACTCCTAAAATTTGATTAAAACTTGTTTTGCGGTCCTTTTTGTAGAGGTTTCGGATGAGCAGGTCTAAATGGGCCTTTCAATGGCCCCGTTGGTATTTTAACTTAGTAAAAAGTACAGAAATTGAGGTTTTGGAATATAATTGTGTTGAAAAGCTCATAATCAATTATTTGTACTCCTAAAATATGATCAAAACTTGTTTTGCGGTCCTTATGTAGAGGTTTCGGACGTGCGGGTCTAAATGGGCCTTTCAATGGACCCGTTGGAATTTTAACTGAGTAAAGAGTACAGAAATTGAGGTTTTGAAATAGAATTGTGTTGAAAAGCTCCTAATCAATTACATAAACACCTAAAATTTGATTAAAACATTTTTTGCAATCCTTTTTGTAGAGGTTTCGGACGAGCAGGTCGAAATGGGCCTTTCAATGGACCCGTCGAAATTTTAACTGAGTAAAAAGTACATAAATTGAGGTTTTGCAATATAATTGTGTTGAAAAGCTCCTAATCAATTATTTGAACTCCTAAAATTTGATCAAAACTTGTTTTGCGGTCTTTTATGTAGAGGTTTCGGACGTGCGGGTCTAAATGGGCCTTTCAATGGACCCGTTGGAATTTTAACTAAGTAAAATGTATAAAAATTGAATTTTTGCAATATAATTGTGTTTAAAAGCTCCTAATCATTTATTTGAACTCCTAAAATTTGATTAAAACTTTTTTGCGGTCCTTTTTGTATCATTTTCGGACGAGCAGGTCTAACTGGGCCTATCGATGGGCCCGTTGGAATTTTAACTGAGTAAAAAGTATAAAATTGAGGTTTTTCAATATAATTGTGTTGAAAAGCTCCTAATCAATTATTTGAACTCCTAAAATTTGATTAAAACTTTTTTTGCGGTCCTTTTTGTCAAGGTTTCGGACGAGCAGGTCTAAATGGGCCATTCAATGGACCAGTTAGAATTTTAACTGAGTAAAAAGTACATAAATTGAGGTTTTGCAATATAACTGTGTTGAAAAGCTCCTAATCAATTACATGAACTCCTAAAATTTGATTAAAACTTTATTTGTGGTCCTTTTTGTAGAGGTTTCGGACGAGCGGGTCTAAATGGGCCTTTCAATGGACCCGTTGAAATTTTAACTGAGTAAAAAGTACAGAAATTGAGGTTTTGCAATATAATTGTGTTGAAAAGCTCCTAATCAATTATTTGAACTCCTAAAATTTGATTAAAACTTGTTTTGCGGTCCTTTTTGTAGAGGTTTCGGATGAGCAGGTCTAAATGGGCCTTTCAATGGCCCCGTTGGTATTTTAACTTAGTAAAAAGTACAGAAATTGAGGTTTTGGAATATAATTGTGTTGAAAAGCTCATAATCAATTATTTGTACTCCTAAAATATGATCAAAACTTGTTTTGCGGTCCTTATGTAGAGGTTTCGGACGTGCGGGTCTAAATGGGCCTTTCAATGGACCCGTTGGAATTTTAACTGAGTAAAGAGTACAGAAATTGAGGTTTTGAAATAGAATTGTGTTGAAAAGCTCCTAATCAATTACATAAACACCTAAAATTTGATTAAAACATTTTTTGCAATCCTTTTTGTAGAGGTTTCGGACGAGCAGGTCGAAATGGGCCTTTCAATGGACCCGTCGAAATTTTAACTGAGTAAAAAGTACATAAATTGAGGTTTTGCAATATAATTGTGTTGAAAAGCTCCTAATCAATTATTTGAACTCCTAAAATTTGATCAAAACTTGTTTTGCGGTCTTTTATGTAGAGGTTTCGGACGTGCGGGTCTAAATGGGCCTTTCAATGGACCCGTTGGAATTTTAACTAAGTAAAATGTATAAAAATTGAATTTTTGCAATATAATTGTGTTTAAAAGCTCCTAATCATTTATTTGAACTCCTAAAATTTGATTAAAACTTTTTTGCGGTCCTTTTTGTATCATTTTCGGACGAGCAGGTCTAACTGGGCCTATCGATGGGCCCGTTGGAATTTTAACTGAGTAAAAAGTATAAAATTGAGGTTTTTCAATATAATTGTGTTGAAAAGCTCCTAATCAATTATTTGAACTCCTAAAATTTGATTAAAACTTTTTTTGCGGTCCTTTTTGTCAAGGTTTCGGACGAGCAGGTCTAAATGGGCCATTCAATGGACCAGTTAGAATTTTAACTGAGTAAAAAGTACATAAATTGAGGTTTTGCAATATAACTGTGTTGAAAAGCTCCTAATCAATTACATGAACTCCTAAAATTTGATTAAAACTTTATTTGTGGTCCTTTTTGTAGAGGTTTCGGACGAGCGGGTCTAAATGGGCCTTTCAATGGACCCGTTGAAATTTTAACTGAGTAAAAAGTACAGAAATTGAGGTTTTGCAATATAATTGTGTTGAAAAGCTCCTAATCAATTATTTGAACTCCTAAAATTTGATTAAAACTTGTTTTGCGGTCCTTTTTGTAGAGGTTTCGGATGAGCAGGTCTAAATGGGCCTTTCAATGGCCCCGTTGGTATTTTAACTTAGTAAAAAGTACAGAAATTGAGGTTTTGGAATATAATTGTGTTGAAAAGCTCATAATCAATTATTTGTACTCCTAAAATATGATCAAAACTTGTTTTGCGGTCCTTATGTAGAGGTTTCGGACGTGCGGGTCTAAATGGGCCTTTCAATGGACCCGTTGGAATTTTAACTGAGTAAAGAGTACAGAAATTGAGGTTTTGAAATAGAATTGTGTTGAAAAGCTCCTAATCAATTACATAAACACCTAAAATTTGATTAAAACATTTTTTGCAATCCTTTTTGTAGAGGTTTCGGACGAGCAGGTCGAAATGGGCCTTTCAATGGACCCGTCGAAATTTTAACTGAGTAAAAAGTACATAAATTGAGGTTTTGCAATATAATTGTGTTGAAAAGCTCCTAATCAATTATTTGAACTCCTAAAATTTGATCAAAACTTGTTTTGCGGTCTTTTATGTAGAGGTTTCGGACGTGCGGGTCTAAATGGGCCTTTCAATGGACCCGTTGGAATTTTAACTAAGTAAAATGTATAAAAATTGAATTTTTGCAATATAATTGTGTTTAAAAGCTCCTAATCATTTATTTGAACTCCTAAAATTTGATTAAAACTTTTTTGCGGTCCTTTTTGTATCATTTTCGGACGAGCAGGTCTAACTGGGCCTATCGATGGGCCCGTTGGAATTTTAACTGAGTAAAAAGTATAAAATTGAGGTTTTTCAATATAATTGTGTTGAAAAGCTCCTAATCAATTATTTGAACTCCTAAAATTTGATTAAAACTTTTTTTGCGGTCCTTTTTGTCAAGGTTTCGGACGAGCAGGTCTAAATGGGCCATTCAATGGACCAGTTAGAATTTTAACTGAGTAAAAAGTACATAAATTGAGGTTTTGCAATATAACTGTGTTGAAAAGCTCCTAATCAATTACATGAACTCCTAAAATTTGATTAAAACTTTATTTGTGGTCCTTTTTGTAGAGGTTTCGGACGAGCGGGTCTAAATGGGCCTTTCAATGGACCCGTTGAAATTTTAACTGAGTAAAAAGTACAGAAATTGAGGTTTTGCAATATAATTGTGTTGAAAAGCTCCTAATCAATTATTTGAACTCCTAAAATTTGATTAAAACTTGTTTTGCGGTCCTTTTTGTAGAGGTTTCGGATGAGCAGGTCTAAATGGGCCTTTCAATGGCCCCGTTGGTATTTTAACTTAGTAAAAAGTACAGAAATTGAGGTTTTGGAATATAATTGTGTTGAAAAGCTCATAATCAATTATTTGTACTCCTAAAATATGATCAAAACTTGTTTTGCGGTCCTTATGTAGAGGTTTCGGACGTGCGGGTCTAAATGGGCCTTTCAATGGACCCGTTGGAATTTTAACTGAGTAAAGAGTACAGAAATTGAGGTTTTGAAATAGAATTGTGTTGAAAAGCTCCTAATCAATTACATAAACACCTAAAATTTGATTAAAACATTTTTTGCAATCCTTTTTGTAGAGGTTTCGGACGAGCAGGTCGAAATGGGCCTTTCAATGGACCCGTCGAAATTTTAACTGAGTAAAAAGTACATAAATTGAGGTTTTGCAATATAATTGTGTTGAAAAGCTCCTAATCAATTATTTGAACTCCTAAAATTTGATCAAAACTTGTTTTGCGGTCTTTTATGTAGAGGTTTCGGACGTGCGGGTCTAAATGGGCCTTTCAATGGACCCGTTGGAATTTTAACTAAGTAAAATGTATAAAAATTGAATTTTTGCAATATAATTGTGTTTAAAAGCTCCTAATCATTTATTTGAACTCCTAAAATTTGATTAAAACTTTTTTGCGGTCCTTTTTGTATCATTTTCGGACGAGCAGGTCTAACTGGGCCTATCGATGGGCCCGTTGGAATTTTAACTGAGTAAAAAGTATAAAATTGAGGTTTTTCAATATAATTGTGTTGAAAAGCTCCTAATCAATTATTTGAACTCCTAAAATTTGATTAAAACTTTTTTTGCGGTCCTTTTTGTCAAGGTTTCGGACGAGCAGGTCTAAATGGGCCATTCAATGGACCAGTTAGAATTTTAACTGAGTAAAAAGTACATAAATTGAGGTTTTGCAATATAACTGTGTTGAAAAGCTCCTAATCAATTACATGAACTCCTAAAATTTGATTAAAACTTTATTTGTGGTCCTTTTTGTAGAGGTTTCGGACGAGCGGGTCTAAATGGGCCTTTCAATGGACCCGTTGAAATTTTAACTGAGTAAAAAGTACAGAAATTGAGGTTTTGCAATATAATTGTGTTGAAAAGCTCCTAATCAATTATTTGAACTCCTAAAATTTGATTAAAACTTGTTTTGCGGTCCTTTTTGTAGAGGTTTCGGATGAGCAGGTCTAAATGGGCCTTTCAATGGCCCCGTTGGTATTTTAACTTAGTAAAAAGTACAGAAATTGAGGTTTTGGAATATAATTGTGTTGAAAAGCTCATAATCAATTATTTGTACTCCTAAAATATGATCAAAACTTGTTTTGCGGTCCTTATGTAGAGGTTTCGGACGTGCGGGTCTAAATGGGCCTTTCATTGGACCCGATGGAATTTTAACTGAGTAAAAAGTACAGAAATTGAGGTTTTGAAATATAATTGTGTTGAAAAGCTCCTAATCAATTACATAAACACCTAAAATTTGATTAAAACATTTTTTGCAATCCTTTTTGTAGAGGTTTCGGACGAGCAGGTCGAAATGGGCCTTTCAATGGACCCGTCGAAATTTTAACTGAGTAAAAAGTACATAAATTGAGGTTTTGCAATATAATTGTGTTGAAAAGCTCCTAATCAATTATTTGAACTCCTAAAATTTGATCAAAACTAGTTTTGCGGTCTTTTATGTAGAGGTTTCGGACGTGCGGGTCTAAATGGGCCTTTCAATGGACCCGTTGGAATTTTAACTAAGTAAAATGTATAAAAATTGAATTTTTGCAATATAATTGTGTTGAAAAGCTCCTAATCATTTATTTGAACTCCTAAAATTTGATTAAAACTTTTTTGCGGTCCTTTTTGTATCATTTTCGGACGAGCAGGTCTAACTGGGCCTATCGTTGGGCCCGTTGGAATTTTAACTGAGTAAAAAGTATAAAATTGAGGTTTTTCAATATAATTGTGTTGAAAAGCTCCTAATCAATTATTTGAACTCCTAAAATTTGATTAAAACTTTTTTTGCGGTCCTTTTTGTGAAGGTTTCGGACGAGCAGGTCTAAATGGGCCATTCAATGGACCAGTTAGAATTTTAACTGAGTAAAAAGTACATAAATTGAGGTTTTGCAATATAATTGTGTTGAAAAGCTCCTAATCAATTACATGAACTCCTAAAATTTGATTAAAACTTTATTTGTGGTCCTTTTTGTAGAGGTTTCGGACGAGCGGGTCTAAATGGGCCTTTCAATGGACCCGTTGAAATTTTAACTGAGTAAAAAGTACAGAAATTGAGGTTTTGCAATATAATTGTGTTGAAAATCTCCTAATCAATTATTTGAACTCCTAAAATTTGATTAAAACTTGTTTTGCGGTCCTTTTTGTAGAGGTTTCGGATGAGCAAGTCTAAATGGGCCTTTCAATGGCCCCGTTGGTATTTTAACTTAGTAAAAAGTACAGAAATTGAGGTTTTGGAATATAATTGTGTTGAAAAGCTCATAATCAATTATTTGTACTCCTAAAATATGATCAAAACTTGTTTTGCGGTCCTTTTGTAGAGGTTTCGGACGTGCGGGTTTAAATGGGCCTTTCAATGGACCCGTTGGAATTTTAAATGAGTAAAAAGTACAGAAATTGAGGTTTTGAAATATAATTGTGTTGAAAAGCTCCTAATCAATTACATAAACACCTAAAATTTGATTAAAACATTTTTTGCAATCCTTTTTGTAGAGGTTTCGGACGAGCAGGTCGAAATGGGCCTTTCAATGGACCCGTCGAAATTTTAACTGAGTAAAAAGTACATAAATTGAGGTTTTGCAATATAATTGTGTTGAAAACTCCTAATCAATTATTTGAACTCCTAAAATTTGATCAAAACTTGTTTTGCGGTCTTTTATGTAGAGGTTTCGGACGTGCGGGTCTAAATGGGCCTTTCAATGGACCCGTTGGAATTTTAACTAAGTAAAATGTATAAAAATTGAATTTTTGCAATATAATTGTGTTGAAAAGCTCCTAATCATTTATTTGAACTCCTAAAATTTGATTAAAACTTTTTTGCGGTCCTTTTTGTATCATTTTCGGACGAGCAGGTCTAACTGGGCCTATCGATGGGCCCGTTGGAATTTTAACTGAGTAAAAAGTATAAAATTGAGGTTTTTCAATATAATTGTGTTGAAAAGCTCCTAATCAATTATTTGAACTCCTAAAATTTGATTAAAACTTTTTTTGCGGTCCTTTTTGTCAAGGTTTCGGACGAGCAGGTCTAAATGGGCCATTCAATGGACCAGTTAGAATTTTAACTGAGTAAAAAGTACATAAATTGAGGTTTTGCAATATAACTGTGTTGAAAAGCTCCTAATCAATTACATGAACTCCTAAAATTTGATTAAAACTTTATTTGTGGTCCTTTTTGTAGAGGTTTCGGACGAGCGGGTCTAAATGGGCCTTTCAATGGACCCGTTGAAATTTTAACTGAGTAAAAAGTACAGAAATTGAGGTTTTGCAATATAATTGTGTTGAAAAGCTCCTAATCAATTATTTGAACTCCTAAAATTTGATTAAAACTTGTTTTGCGGTCCTTTTTGTAGAGGTTTCGGATGAGCAGGTCTAAATGGGCCTTTCAATGGCCCCGTTGGTATTTTAACTTAGTAAAAAGTACAGAAATTGAGGTTTTGGAATATAATTGTGTTGAAAAGCTCATAATCAATTATTTGTACTCCTAAAATATGATCAAAACTTGTTTTGCGGTCCTTATGTAGAGGTTTCGGACGTGCGGGTCTAAATGGGCCTTTCAATGGACCCGTTGGAATTTTAACTGAGTAAAAAGTACAGAAATTGAGGTTTTGAAATATAATTGTGTTGAAAAGCTCCTAATCAATTACATAAACACCTAAAATTTGATTAAAACATTTTTTGCAATCCTTTTTGTAGAGGTTTCGGACGAGCAGGTCGAAATGGGCCTTTCAATGGACCCGTCGAAATTTTAACTGAGTAAAAAGTACATAAATTGAGGTTTTGCAATATAATTGTGTTGAAAAGCTCCTAATCAATTATTTGAACTCCTAAAATTTGATCAAAACTTGTTTTGCGGTCTTTTATGTAGAGGTTTCGGACGTGCGGGTCTAAATGGGCCTTTCAATGGACCCGTTGGAATTTTAACTAAGTGAAATGTATAAAAATTGAATTTTTGCAATATAATTGTGTTGAAAAGCTCCTAATCATTTATTTGAACTCCTAAAATTTGATTAAAACTTTTTTGCGGTCCTTTTTGTATCATTTTCGGACGAGCAGGTCTAACTGGGCCTATCGATGGGCCCGTTGGAATTTTAACTGAGTAAAAAGTATAAAATTGAGGTTTTTCAATATAATTGTGTTGAAAAGCTCCTAATCAATTATTTGAACTCCTAAAATTTGATTAAAACTTTTTTTGCGGTCCTTTTTGTCAAGGTTTCGGACGAGCAGGTCTAAATGGGCCATTCAATGGACCAGTTAGAATTTTAACTGAGTAAAAAGTACATAAATTGAGGTTTTGCAATATAACTGTGTTGAAAAGATCCTAATCAATTACATGAACTCCTAAAATTTGATTAAAACTTTATTTGTGGTCCTTTTTGTAGAGGTTTCGGACGAGCGGGTCTAAATGGGCCTTTCAATGGACCCGTTGAAATTTTAACTGAGTAAAAAGTACAGAAATTGAGGTTTTGCAATATAATTGTGTTGAAAAGCTCCTAATCAATTATTTGAACTCCTAAAATTTGATTAAAACTTGTTTTGCGGTCCTTTTTGTAGAGGTTTCGGATGAGCAGGTCTAAATGGGCCTTTCAATGGCCCCGTTGGTATTTTAACTTAGTAAAAAGTACAGAAATTGAGGTTTTGGAATATAATTGTGTTGAAAAGCTCATAATCAATTATTTGTACTCCTAAAATATGATCAAAACTTGTTTTGCGGTCCTTATGTAGAGGTTTCGGACGTGCGGGCCTAAATGGGCCTTTCAATGGACCCGTTGGAATTTTAACTGAGTATAAAGTACAGAAATTGAGGTTTCGCAATATAATTGTGTTGAAAAGCTCCTAATCAATTACATGAACTCCTAGAATTTGATTAAAACTTGTTTTGCAGTCCTTTTTGTAGAGGTTTCGGACGAGCGGGTCGAAATGGGACTTTCTATGGACCCGTTGGAATTTTAACTGAGTAAAAAGTATAGAAATTGAGGTTTTTCAATATAATTATGTTGAAAAGCTCATAATAAATTATTTTTACTCCTAAAATATGATCAAAACTTGTTTTGCGGTCCTTTATGTAGAAGTTTAGGACGTGCGGGTCTAAATGGGCCTTTTAATTGACCCGTTGGAATTTTTTTTTGTTGAAGAAAAGGCCTCATTAAAAACCCCTACTACTGTCCTTCAAGCAAGGCTAGAGGACCCTAAAAAGGGGAAAAGAGTGCCCTATTATTATTAATCACTGAATATTAGTTACAAGGTGATGAATACAGAAGGGAATATCCGATTCAAATGACGTAGAAGTCATAGAATTCAAAGAAAAAGAAGCCAACGTGTGGGCTATAACATTTGCCTCGCGGCGTACAAAAGAAATGGAAATAAAATCAAAGTCGTGAAGAGCAGCTTGTATCTGAAGAATAGTTGGTCCCATAGTAGATAGGTCCTGAGCAGGATTGTTGATCCTATTCGCGAGAGAGGCGCAGTCCGTTTCGATCATGATACGATTCCATCCTTGAGATCGGGCAAAGGTAAGACCAGCAAGGATGCTTTCCCCCTCACTGCTGATAGCGTCCTGACGGCTACCAAGAGGGAAAGCCAGACCACCCACGACAGCTCCGGCAGGGTCACGAGCAACAACACCAACAGCTGCTGCACGAGTTGAAGGGTTAAAAGCTCCGTCCACATTAATTTTGATATAATTAGGTGGAAGAGAACGGGATGGATTAGTAATTGTGGGTGGAGGTGGAACAGATGAAATTGAAGATTTACAAAACTCATCATGTAAGCTAATTGAGTTGACTGCAATTAGCCATGATGGTTGTAGATGGTGGTTGTGAACCCAATCATTACGTCTGTTCCAAAGGTTCCATAAAACAGTAAGGAAGAGACCAAATTTATCAGAGGATATTGTAGAAGCTGCTTCCTCTAACCATTGTAAGGGTGAAGGAGCTAAACTCTTATAGAGAGAGATAGGAATACCACTAATTTGGAGGGCTTCAACTGCCCCAGGACAGTCACGCAGCGCATGAAGAATTGATTCCGATTGGTTACCACAGATAGAGCATAGCCCCGAGCTGGGGGAGAAAGCTTGCATTTTAGAGCCAACTGGTAGAGCGTCAGAAGCCATACGCCAGCCAAAAGTTTTAACTTTGGGTAAAGCTTTTATTTTGGATAAAAATTTCCAGAACCGAGTAGGTGGCGACGGTTGGGAAGAAGAGCGTTGTAAGAAAATATATCCAGAGTGAACTGAATAGATACCTGAGTCATTGGGAGACCATAAAATTGAATCCCTTTGATCATTTATGATGGGGATACGGAGAATGGCATTCGCATCAATAGGAGTGAAATAATTGTTTAGCTTTACTGTATCCCAGGCAGTTTGATTGCGGATCATGAAATCCCGACAACGAATGTGAAATTCGTCAGAAATTTCATAATCCCCTGTTAGCTCAATCTGGGAAGACCCACCCCATATATCTTTGTGTATTCTGATATTACTGTTTATACCAGGGCGATGAAGAAAGCCAGGGAAAAGGCGCTGAAGGGCGTTATATATACCTTGCCAGGCAAAAGAGCCCCTAATAGGTTTCGGCGCATCCAGGATGTTGCCTGAAGGGAAATATTTAGATCGGTATATTTGTCCTAATAAGGAATCTGGTTCACAAATTAGTTTCCAAATTTGCTTACCCAAGAGAGCGATGTTGAAGTCATGTAGGTCTTTGAAGCCCATGCCGCCAGCGGATTTGGGTAAACATATACGGTTCCACGGTAACATGTGCCAACCCTTTTTGTTGGATTTACCAGTCCACCAGTATTGGCGGATTGATGTAGTCATGTCATCAATGATATTGTGTGGTAGAAGATAGCAAGACATCACATATTGTGGGAGAGATTGTAAAACAGCTTTGATGAAAATCTCTCTACCACTAAAGGATAGAAGGTGTTTGTCCCAGCTAGAGAGACGATCATGTACTTTATCACGTACCAAACCTAATGATTCAGTTTTATTTTTCCCCATTAGAAGCGGGATACCTAGGTATACTCCGGGGTTAGAAACTTCACGAACTTGTAAAAGGCTATTGATTGCATTTCTTGTTGCAGATGGTGTACGTGGGTTATAGAAAATTGTTGATTTCTCGAAATTTATTGCTTGACCAGATGCATTAGCATAAACTTGAAGAGCATTTTTCAGAAGGGAAGCTTCTGATTCATTGGTGTTTATAAATACCATACAGTCATCAGCAAAAAGGAGGTGGTTAACTTTAGGCCCATGCTTACATACACCTAGACCTGGAAGTATATTAGTTTGTTGAGCAGTAGCTAAATAAGCCGAGAGCCCCTGAGTACAAAATAGGAAAAGAAAAGGGGATAGAGGATCCCCTTGACGAAGACCACGTTGAGGCTAAAATATGGGTGAAAAGGAATTATTAATTTTAACTGAGAAGGAGACTGTGGATATACAACGCATTATAAGTTCAATCCAACCGGATGCAAAGCCCATTCGTGTCATAACGTTTGCAAGGAAAGACCATTCAACTCTATCGAAAGCTTTTTCCATATCAAGCTTGAGAGCAGCTCCTTGCGAAGATTTAGTCACACCTGAATTGATATTGTGAATGATTTCATGTGCAACAAGAATATTGTCCGAAATGTTGCGCCCCTGGACAAAAGCAGCTTGATTAGGACTAATACAAAGAGGAATAGCCTGTTTCATTCTATTTACAATTGTTTTGGCAACAATTTTATAGAGAACAGTACATAGGCTAATTGGTCTGAGTTGCTTCATAGATGTTGGATCCTTAACTTTGGGTATTAGCACCAATATAGTTTTGTTGACTAAGGCCATATCTGCGTTGCCCTTTAGTAGATCCATACAAAGATTAAGAACATCGTCGCCAACTGTGTCCCAGTGTTGTCGAAAGAAACTACTAGGCAAACCGTCGGCACCAGGAGCCTTTCTAGGGTCAATATCTTTAAAGGCATGTAGAATTTCTTCTCTGGTGAATGGCTTGAGAAGATTATCATTCATTGAAGAATTAATAGAGGGGTGGATTTTATCAAGAATAATATCCGAGAATTGGGGATTAGAAGTTGTAAATAGGTTTTGGAAATAATTCAAAGCGATAACCATTAATTCAGATTCAGAGGTGCACCAATTGGAGTTGGCATCATAAAGACCGATGATTGAATTTTTCTTAGTTCGATTAGAAGCTCTAGCATGGAAGAATTTGGCGTTTTTGTCTCCTTGGGATAGCCAAAGAGTTCGAGATCTTTGAGCCCAATAAGCTTCTTGTTCTGTTAAGAGTTTATTTAATTCCGTTCTATAGTTTAAATAAGTTTGTTTATTGGTGGCTGTTAAGGGGCGGTAGAGTAATTTGTTAATTTTTTTGGTGAGGAATTTAATACGTCCTGTTGTTTTAAATCGTTGTTGGTTTTGCCAATCATCTAAGTATGTTCCTATCGCTTTGATTTTATTGATCGCTGTTCCGGGGGTATCAGCCCATGCCCTTTTAATTATTTGAATGTTATCTTTATTATTAGCCCAACAATTTTCAAATCTGAAGTTTTTGGGGATTTGTGTTTTGGGTGTATTAATTGGTTTATCAAATTCAAGAAGAAGGAAGCAGTGGTCAGATTTTGCGACATATTCTGTAGTTATACGATGAGAAGGGTAGAGATCTTTCCAAGCGTAGTTAGCAACAAAACGGTCAAGTCGTTCATGAATTACCGGGGTTAAGGGACCTACTTTTGTCCATGTAAACCATCCTGAAGTTGGTTTACAATCGAATAGGTTGTTTCGAATTAAACAATTACGGAAATTTTTGATTTGGGACCTAGCTCGTCGGGGACCCCCTTGTTTTTCTGAATCTGTTAGAATCTCATTAAGATCTCCTCCGATAAGCCAAGGTTTATCTTTAGTAGAAATGTATAGAGAGTCAATTAATTCCCATGTTTTATATTTTTGGCTAGTTTCCGAAAATCCATGCATCCCAGTAAAAAACATAGTGCAATTATTCTTAGTAATTTGAATATGAATATAACGCAGCGAATAGGAAATTAAACTTATATTGATATCGTTTGCGGCAAATAAAGAAATTCCGGAACACCCATCCGAAGGGGGGATAGAAATAACGTCTGACATACCTAATGAAAGACAAAGGCGGTTACATTCCGCTTTAGTTAACTTGGTTTCACATAAAAATATGATATTAGGGTTGGTACGTTGGACATAGGTTCGGAGATGTTGAACCGTCGGAGCTTGTCCAAGGCCCTGACAGTTCCAACAGAGGATCTTCATTTTGCTCGGCGGGGCTGAGAGTCAGCCGCCGCCGGAGAGTTTTTAGAGCTGCTCATCCCAGCTTTTGGAGTGGATCCTGATTGTTTGGATTTTTTTGGCGGGAGCGATACTTGTAATAGATTGGAACTACTAATTTCAGAAAGAAAGTTAATTAATGTATATTCCTTAAATGAAATAAGAGACCATGGAAAAGAAGAGACTCTAAAAGTTGTTAAAGGAAAGTAGCTTAAATATTTATTAGAATTTTTGTAAACCTTTAACGGTATTATGAAAAAAGTATGACTGAGATATTGGCTGGAAAGGAGAAGGATTAGAGTAGCTATGGTAATATTAGGGAAATTCTTGATAATTAAGAGTAATAAATTAGGAAAGACAGAATTATTCATGGAGAGAATAATAGATATTGTAAAGGCCATATACTTAAGGCAGAGAGAAAATTTAGGAAATGCATTTAATAGGAAATAAAACAAGGAAAGTACTGATAATAATTCTATTAATGGTGCTATTATAATAAAAGAAACGGCAAGGTTTAAGGATTGTGAGTTTAGAAATAAAGTAAATTGTATTAAATAGATTATATATAATTTGAAAGTAATATTATTAGGTAAACTTGTTGGTTTCATTAAAGACCATAAATAATTACTGGGAAAAATGAGGAGGGATAAGAATAATAATTTGAAGTTTTGTAAGTAGTGAGAAGAGAGGTTGCCCCTAAAGAATAGGGTAGTTATAAAATCCCTTGAAAGGGCTAGAGAGAGGTCACCTAGTAAGGTGTAGAAGTAGTCACAAACTATAATATCAGCTGAGCATAAATTAAAACATACAAAATTGCAAACACGAAGCAGGCAGACAGAAGCATGTAACTCAAAGAGATATCCTAGAGGCATGCAACTAAGAGTAACGAACAACCAAATAAAAAGCATAAAGGAAAGGAAAGCAAAAGAAAAGCAACACAAAATGATTACAGACCCAGGGAGAGTAGGAAGCGGGGAATAGAATTTTAATACAGACCAAATGAGCAAAAAAATGATGGGGGGAAGGCAGATTAAATTAACAACATTAACATAATTACAAAGCCAAAGAGTGATGCAGCATGAGAAGTCGAAAGGCCTACAGAAATGCATGGTAATGTTGTCATCTGGTTTCAGGGTCTGCAAAAAGGTAAAAGTGCATATAAGAGAACCTTTGTGAATAGATTTAGCAGTCCATTCTGAATTAATAACTGATATGGTACGGAATGGATTAGCTATGGAGTAATAAAATATAGTAATGCAATGTATGCAGACTGGTACAGAAAATAAAAATTGATAGAAACATATTAGGTAAGTATTAGTTGAGTTAGTAATGTATATGTGACAAGTAATGGTACTGGTAATAATATAAGGTTTGTAGTTCAGAATCATTAAAGCAACCATGAGATTTATAGAAGCATATTTTAACATAATTGGGAAGATGGTTCTAAAAACATGAGACCGATTAGAACATCTATATTTCGCCATGATTCTAAGTATTACTGTCAAACAGGAAAGTTGGAGTAAGACATTATACATCAAAGACTTAGCTTGGTATATAGGAAGGGAGTGGTAAAAGTTGAATAATCCCAAAGGTTGGGCTTGAATAATTTTCCCTTGAAGGGCTGGTAAATAGAGATCAGTAGAGATAGAGAGAACTAATGAGGAAAACAGAACATGCAAATTGAGGCTTATAGAGAATAAAGAACTAGAGGTCATGAGAATGTAATATGAAGATTGCATATAATAAAAAATGATGGAATAAACTAAATTGATATGGAAGTTAAAAATAAAGATGTTTAAAAAAGGGTATGAACATAAATCGAAAGCCAGATTAAAATTCAATAGCCCAGCAGCAGAGAGGCTTATAGAGAATACGGCAGAGAATAAAGAGAAAAGGATTTTTAAAAAAAGATTAGATTTAAATATGGTAAGACAAAATAACCAAGACAGACCATAGTGTTTACAAAAATAGATGCTTAAAATACAACAAGTACATGATGAAAGCAGGAAGATACAAATGATAGCACTATAGATAAAAATCGGACTGGGAAATAAAAGTGTAGAACAGATTATAAGGATTAGAGAAGAACAGGAGAAAACCTTTATGATATGCTTCCAGAAAATGAGAAGTCTAGATCCAACGCAAGATAAGGGATACCAGATCTGGATGAATAAGAGAAAACATAAAAATAAGAAACTTAGATAATAAAGACCAGAGAATGAAATAAAGAAAAGAGGAAAAGATGAAAATGTATTTGCCCAGTATTTTGTTGATATCCCGGACGGTAGATGAAAGGGTGGAACGAAAAGAGGAGGCTCCTTCCAGTCTCCACGGATATGGGTTCCAAACGGCTTCCCTTGGAACCTGAAAAGAAGATAAAGGAACAAGACTAGATTAAAAAAGATTAGAGATAGGGCTAAAGAAAAAGAATTATAGAAATACGTAAGGGATAGAAAAAGGCAATGAGAAAATAGCAAACCCCAGAACATTGCCGGCGGCTTAGAAAACCTGACAAGGAAAATAGGGTTAGAAAAAAGAGAGAAGATGAAACGGTACGAGAGAGAGCCGAGTCGAAAATGGAAAAAAAACACTTGATTTATCAAAAAGAAAAAAGGAATTAAAAAAAATAAGAGAGAGTAACAAAAACAGACTGTCGGCTCCAACAAGGGGAGCGATCGGAGCGAAGGGGGGATTACTCCTGAGCAACAGAGAGACATGCGGAGGCAGATTGGGAACATGCAGGTACTTCTGTCGGGGAAAGGACCATTTTCTGCTAAAGACAGATCTGGTGGCTGGAGAGAACCTCAGGTCGATTCTTGATAACACCATACGGATTTTGCTACTAGAAAAAAATAAAAAGCTAGTTAGAAACCAGATTGATATATAAAAACCAAAAATAAAAAGGTAAAAGACTCCTTTTCCGATTGTTACAGATCTGATGGCGAGGGGGAAATCCAAATCGGATTGCATAAGAACCGAGCAGATCTCGCAACAAAAGAGCAGAAAATGCATTAGAAATCTGAAAAGGGTATTAAAACAATGAAATAAAAAAATAAAAATAAACAAAGATGGTTGGGGTGGGACGGCTCTTGGCCTTCTCTTACCATTTTCCAATGGTTCCAATTGAATCCGGTTGTTGGATAATGATTGCATTTTCGGCGGAAAGAGGAAGGGTGCCGTGAGGGAGAGGGGAAGTGCCTGGAGGAGAGAGGGAAGAACCACCGGAGAACAAGGAAAAAAGAAAAGAAAATGCAAACACTCACTAGAACCCCCGGAGAGAATTGAGAGAGAATTGAGAGCCATCCCGCACCCGTTGGAATTTTAATTAAGTAAAATGTATAAAAATTGAAGTTTTGCAATATAATAGTGTTGAAAAGCTCCTAATCAATTATTTGAACTCCTAAAATTTGATTAAAACTTTTTTCGGTCCTTTTTGTATCGTTTTCGGACGAGCAGGTCTAAATGGGCCTTACAATGGACCCGTTGGAATTTTAAGTGAGTAAAAAGTACAGAAATTGAGGTTTTGCAATATAATTTTGTTGAAAAGCTCCTAATCAATTATTTGAACTCCTAAAATTTGATTAAAACTTGTTTTGCGGTCCTTTTTGTCGAGGTTTCGGACGAGCAGGTCTAAATGGGCCTTTCTATGGACCCGTTGGAATTTTAACTGAGTAAAAAGTACAGAAATTGAGTTTTCGCAATATAATTGTGTTGAAAAGCTCCTAATCAATTACATGAATTCCTAAAATTTGATTAAAACCTGTTTTGCAGTCTTTTTTGTTGAGGTTTTGGACGAGCGGGTCGAAATGGGCCTTTCTATGGACCTGTTAGAATTTTAACTAAGTAAAAAGTATAAAAATTGAGGTTTTGAAATATAATTATCTTGAAAAGCTCATAATAAATTTTTTGTACTCCTAAAATATGTTCAAAACTTGTTTTGCGGTCCTTTATGTAGAGGTTTCAGACGTGCGGGTCTAAATGGGCCTTTCAGTGGACCCGTTGGAATTTTAACTAAGTAAAATGTATAAAAATTGAAATTTTGCTATATAATTGTGTTGAAAAGCTCCTAATCATTTATTTGAACTCCTAAAATTTGATTAAAACTTCTTTGCGGTCCTTTTTGTATCGATTTTGGACGAGCAGGTCTAAATGGGTCTTACAATGGACCTTTTGGAATTTTAACTGAGTAAAAAGTACAGAAATTGAGGTTTTGCAATATAATTCTGTTGAAAAGCTCCTAATCAATTATTTGAACTCCTAATATTTGAATAAAACATTCTTGCTGTCCTTTTTGTAGAGGTTTCGGACGAGCGGGTCGAAATGGGCTTTTTAATGGACCCGTTGGAATTTTAACTGAGTAAAAAGTACAAAAATTGAGGTTTTGTAATATAATTGTGTTGAAAAGCTCCTAATCAATTATTTGAACTCCTAATATTTGAATAAAACATTTTTGCGGTCCATTTTGTAGTTGTTTCGGACGAGAAGGTCTAAATGAGCCTTTCAATGGGCCCGTTGGAATCTTAACTGAGTAAAAAGTACATAAAATTTAGGTTTTTCAATATAATTGTGTTGAAAAGTTCCTAATCAATTATTTGAACTCCTAAAATTTGATTAAAACTATTTTGCGGTCCTTTTTGTAGAGGTTTCGGATGAGCGGGTCGAAATGGGCCTTTCAATGGACCCGTTAGAATTTTAACTGATTAAAAAGTACAGAAATTGAGGTTTTGAAATATAATTGTGTTGAAAAGCTCCTAATCAATTACATAAACACCTAAAATTTGATTAAAACATTTTTTGCAATCCTTTTTGTAGAGGTTTCGGACGAGCAGGTCGAAATGGGCCTTTCAATGGACCCGTCGAAATTTTAACTGAGTAAAAAGTACATAAATTGAGGTTTTGCAATATAATTGTGTTGAAAATCTCCTAATCAATTATTTGAACTCCTAAAATTTGATCAAAACTTGTTTTGCGGTCTTTTATGTAGAGGTTTCGGACGTGCGGGTCTAAATGGGCCTTTCAATGGACCCGTTGGAATTTTAACTAAGTAAAATGTATAAAAATTGAATTTTTGCAATATAATTGTGTTGAAAAGCTCCTAATCATTTATTTGAACTCCTAAAATTTGATTAAAACTTTTTTGCGGTCCTTTTTGTATCATTTTCGGACGAGCAGGTCTAACTGGGCCTATCGATGGGCCCGTTGGAATTTTAACTGAGTAAAAAAGTATAAAATTGAGGTTTTTCAATATAATTGTGTTGAAAAGCTCCTAATCAATTATTTGAACTCCTAAAATTTGATTAAAACTTTTTTTGCGGTCCTTTTTGTCAAGGTTTCGGACGAGCAGGTCTAAATGGGCCATTCAATGGACCAGTTAGAATTTTAACTGAGTAAAAAGTACATAAATTGAGGTTTTGCAATATAACTGTGTTGAAAAGCTCCTAATCAAATACATGAACTCCTAAAATTCGATTAAAACTTTATTTGTGGTCCTTTTTGTAGAGGTTTCGGACGAGCGGGTCTAAATGGGCCTTTCAATGGACCCGTTGAAATTTTAACTGAGTAAAAAGTACAGAAATTGAGGTTTTGCAATATAAATGTGTTGAAAAGCTCCTAATCAATTATTTGAACTCCTAAAATTTGATTAAAACTTGTTTTGCGGTCCTTTTTGTAGAGGTTTCGGATGAGCAGGTCTAAATGGGCCTTTCAATGGCCCCGTTGGTATTTTAACTTAGTAAAAAGTACAGAAATTGTGGTTTTGGAATATAATTGTGTTGAAAAGCTCATAATCAATTATTTGTACTCCTAAAATATGATCAAAACTTGTTTTGCGGTCCTTATGTAGAGGTTTCGGACGTGCGGGTCTAAATGGGCCTTTCAATGGACCCGTTGGAATTTTAACTGAGTAAAAAGCACAGAAATTGAGGTTTCGCAATATAATTGTGTTGAAAAGCTCCTAATCAATTACATGAACTCCTAAAATTTGATTAAAACTTGTTTTACAGTCCTTTTTGTAGAGGTTTCGGACGAGCGGGTCGAAATGGGACTTTCTATGGACCCGTTGGAATTTTAACTGAGTAAAAAGTATAGAAATTGAGGTTTTTCAACATAATTATGTTGAAAAGCTCATAATAAATTATTTGTACTCCTAAAATATTATCAAAACTTGTTTTGCGGTCCTTTATGTAGAAGTTTAGGACGTGCGGGTCTAAATGGGCCTTTTAATGGACCCGTTGGAATTTTAATTAAGTAAAATGTATAAAAATTGAAGTTTTGCAATATAATAGTGTTGAAAAGCTCCTAATCATTTATTTGAACTCCTAAAATTTGATTAAAACTTTTTTCGGTCCTTTTTGTATCGTTTTCGGACGAGCAGGTCTAAATGGGCCTTACAATGGACCCGTTGGAATTTTAAGTGAGTAAAAAGTACAGAAATTGAGGTTTTGCAATATAATTATGTTGAAAAGCTCCTAATCAATTATTTGAACTCCTAAAATTTGATTAAAACTTGTTTTGCGGTCCTTTGTGTCGAGGTTTCGGACGAGCAGGTCTAAATGGGCCTTTCTATGGACCCGTTGGAATTTTAACTGAGTAAAAAGTACAGAAATTGAGTTTTCGCAATATAATTGTGTTGAAAAGCTCCTAATCAATTACATGAATTCCTAAAATTTGATTAAAACCTGTTTTGCAGTCTTTTTTGTTGAGGTTTCGGACGAGCGGGTCGAAATGGGCCTTTCTATGGACCCGTTAGAATTTTAACTAAGTAAAAAGTATAAAAATTGAGGTTTTGAAATATAATTATCTTGAAAAGCTCATAATAAATTTTTTGTACTCCTAAAATATGATCAAAACTTGTTTTGCGGTCCTTTATGTAGAGGTTTCAGACGTGCGGGTCTAAATGGGCCTTTCAGTGGACCCGTTGGAATTTTAACTAAGTAAAATGTATAAAAATTGAAATTTTGCTATATAATTGTGTTGAAAAGCTCCTAATCATTTATTTGAACTCCTAAAATTTGATTAAAACTTCTTTGCGGTCCTTTTTGTATCGGTTTTGGACGAGCATGTCTAAATGGGTCTTACAATGGACCTTTTGGAATTTTAACTGAGTAAAAAGTACAGAAATTGAGGTTTTGCAATATAATTCTGTTGAAAAGCTCCTAATCAATTATTTGAAGTCCTAATATTTGAATAAAACATTCTTGCTGTCCTTTTTGTAGAGGTTTCGGACGAGCGGGTCGAAATGGGCTTTTTAATGGACCCGTTGGAATTTTAACTGAGTAAAAAGTACAAAAATTGAGGTTTTGCAAGATAATTGTGTTGAAAAGCTCCTAATCAATTATTTGAACTCCTAATATTTGAATAAAACATTTTTGCGGTCCATTTTGTAGTTGTTTCGGACGAGAAGGTCTAAATGAGCCTTTCAATGGGCCCGTTGGAATCTTAACTGAGTAAAAAGTACATAAAATTTAGGTTTTTCAATATAATTGTGTTGAAAAGTTCCTAATCAATTATTTGAACTCCTAAAATTTGATTAAAACTATTTTGCGGTCCTTTTTGTAGAGGTTTCGGATGAGCGGGTCGAATGGGCCTTTCAATGGACCCGTTAGAATTTTAACTGAGTAAAAAGTACAGAAATTGAGGTTTTGAAATATAATTGTGTTGAAAAGCTCCTAATCAATTACATAAACACCTAAAATTTGATTAAAACATTTTTTGCAATCCTTTTTGTAGAGGTTTCGGACGAGCAGGTCGAAATGGGCCTTTCAATGGACCCGTCGAAATTTTAACTGAGTAAAAAGTACATAAATTGAGGTTTTGCAATATAATTGTGTTGAAAAGCTCCTAATCAATTATTTGAACTCCTAAAATTTGATCAAAACTTGTTTTGCGGTCTTTTATGCAGAGGTTTCGGACGTGCGGGTCTAAATGGGCCTTTCAATGGACCCGTTGGAATTTTAACTAAGTAAAATGTATAAAAATTGAATTTTTGCAATATAATTGTGTTGAAAAGCTCCTAATCATTTATTTGAACTCCTAAAATTTGATTAAAACTTTTTTGCGGTCCTTTTTGTATCATTTTCGGACGAGCAGGTCTAACTAGGCCTATCGATGGGCTCGTTGGAATTTTAACTGAGTAAAAAGTATAAAATTGAGGTTTTTCAATATAATTGTGTTGAAAAGCTCCTAATCAATTATTTGAACTCCTAAAATTTGATTAAAACTTTTTTTGCGGTCCTTTTTGTCAAGGTTTCGGACGAGCAGGTCTAAATGGGCCATTCAATGGATCAGTTAGAATTTTAACTGAGTAAAAAGTACATAAATTGAGGTTTTGCAATATAACTGTGTTGAAAAGCTCCTAATCAATTACATGAACTCCTAAAATTTGATTAAAACTTTATTTGTGGTCCTTTTTGTAGAGGTTTCGGACGAGCGAGTCTAAATGGGCCTTTCAATGGACCCGTTTAAATTTTAACTGAGTAAAAAGTACAGAAATTGAGGTTTTGCAATATAATTGTGTTGAAAAGCTCCTAATCAATTATTTGAACTCCTAAAATTTGATTAAAACTTGTTTTGCGGTCCTTTTTGTAGAGGTTTCGGATGAGCAGGTCTAAATGGGCCTTTCAATGGCCCCGTTGGTATTTTAACTTCGTAAAAAGTACAGAAATTGAGGTTTTGGAATATAATTGTGTTGAAAAGCTCATAATCAATTATTTGTACTCCTAAAATATGATCAAAACTTGTTTTGCGGTCCTTATGTAGAGGTTTCGGACGTGCGGGTCTAAATGGGCCTTTCAATGGACCCGTTGGAATTTTAACTGAGTAAAAAGCACAGAAATTGAGGTTTCGCAATATAATTGTGTTGAAAAGCTCCTAATCAATTACATGAACTCCTAAAATTTGATTAAAACTTGTTTTGCAGTCCTTTTTGTAGAGGTTTCGGACGAGCGGGTCGAAATGGGACTTTCTATGGACCCGTTGGAATTTTAACTGAGTAAAAAGTATAGAAATTGAGGTTTTTCAACATAATTATGTTGAAAAGCTCATAATAAATTATTTGTACTCCTAAAATATTATCAAAACTTGTTTTGCGGTCCTTTATGTAGAAGTTTAGGACGTGCGGGTCTAAATGGGCCTTTTAATGGACCCGTTGGAATTTTAATTAAGTAAAATGTATAAAAATTGAAGTTTTGCAATATAATAGTGTTGAAAAGCTCCTAATCATTTATTTGAACTCCTAAAATTTGATTAAAACTTTTTTCGGTCCTTTTTGTATCGTTTTCGGACGAGCAGGTCTAAATGGGCCTTACAATGGACCCGTTGGAATTTTAAGTGAGTAAAAAGTACAGAAATTGAGGTTTTGCAATATAATTATGTTGAAAAGCTCCTAATCAATTATTTGAACTCCTAAAATTTGATTAAAACTTGTTTTGCGGTCCTTTGTGTCGAGGTTTCGGACGAGCAGGTCTAAATGGGCCTTTCTATGGACCCGTTGGAATTTTAACTGAGTAAAAAGTACAGAAATTGTGTTTTCGCAATATAATTGTGTTGAAAAGCTCCTAATCAATTACATGAATTCCTAAAATTTGATTAAAACCTGTTTTGCAGTCTTTTTTGTTGAGGTTTCGGACGAGCGGGTCGAAATGGGCCTTTCTATGGACCCGTTAGAATTTTAACTAAGTAAAAAGTATAAAAATTGAGGTTTTGAAATATAATTATCTTGAAAAGCTCATAATAAATTTTTTGTACTCCTAAAATATGATCAAAACTTGTTTTGCGGTCCTTTATGTAGAGGTTTCAGACGTGCGGGTCTAAATGGGCCTTTCAGTGGACCCGTTGGAATTTTAACTAAGTAAAATGTATAAAAATTGAAATTTTGCTATATAATTGTGTTGAAAAGCTCCTAATCATTTATTTGAACTCCTAAAATTTGATTAAAACTTCTTTGCGGTCCTTTTTGTATCGGTTTTGGACGAGCAGGTCTAAATGGGTCTTACAATGGACCTTTTGGAATTTTAACTGAGTAAAAAGTACAGAAATTGAGGTTTTGCAATATAATTCTATTGAAAAGCTCCTAATCAATTATTTGAACTCCTAATATTTGAATAAAACATTCTTGCTGTCCTTTTTGTAGAGGTTTCGGACGAGCGGGTCGAAATGGGCTTTTTAATGGACCCGTTGGAATTTTAACTGAGTAAAAAGTACAAAAATTGAGGTTTTGCAAGATAATTGTGTTGAAAAGCTCCTAATCAATTATTTGAACTCCTAATATTTGAATAAAACATTTTTGCGGTCCATTTTGTAGTTGTTTCGGACGAGAAGGTCTAAATGAGCCTTTCAATGGGCCCGTTGGAATCTTAACTGAGTAAAAAGTACATAAAATTTAGGTTTTTCAATATAATTGTGTTGAAAAGTTCCTAATCAATTATTTGAACTCCTAAAATTTGATTAAAACTATTTTGCGGTCCTTTTTGTAGAGGTTTCGGATGAGCGGGTCGAATGGGCCTTTCAATGGACCCGTTAGAATTTTAACTGAGTAAAAAGTACAGAAATTGAGGTTTTGAAATATAATTGTGTTGAAAAGCTCCTAATCAATTACATAAACACCTAAAATTTGATTAAAACATTTTTTGCAATCCTTTTTGTAGAGGTTTCGGACGAGCAGGTCGAAATGGGCCTTTCAATGGACCCGTCGAAATTTTAACTGAGTAAAAAGTACATAAATTGAGGTTTTGCAATATAATTGTGTTGAAAAGCTCCTAATCAATTATTTGAACTCCTGAAATTTGATCAAAACTTGTTTTGCGGTCTTTTATGCAGAGGTTTCGGACGTGCGGGTCTAAATGGGCCTTTCAATGGACCCGTTGGAATTTTAACTAAGTAAAATGTATAAAAATTGAATTTTTGCAATATAATTGTGTGGAAAAGCTCCTAATCATTTATTTGAACTCCTAAAATTTGATTAAAACTTTTTTGCGGTCCTTTTTGTATCATTTTCGGACGAGCAGGTCTAACTAGGCCTATCGATGGGCCCGTTGGAATTTTAACTGAGTAAAAAGTATAAAATTGAGGTTTTTCAATATAATTGTGTTGAAAAGCTCCTAATCAATTATTTGAACTCCTAAAATTTGATTAAAACTTTTTTTGCGGTCCTTTTTGTCAAGGTTTCGGACGAGCAGGTCTAAATGGGCCATTCAATGGACCAGTTAGAATTTTAACTGAGTAAAAAGTACATAAATTGAGGTTTTGCAATATAACTGTGTTGAAAAGCTCCTAATCAATTACATGAACTCCTAAAATTTGATTAAAACTTTATTTGTGGTCCTTTTTGTAGAGGTTTCGGACGAGCGGGTCTAAATGGGCCTTTCAATGGACCCGTTTAAATTTTAACTGAGTAAAAAGTACAGAAATTGAGGTTTTGCAATATAATTGTGTTGAAAAGCTCCTAATCAATTATTTGAACTCCTAAAATTTGATTAAAACTTGTTTTGCGGTCCTTTTTGGAGAGGTTTCGGATGAGCAGGTCTAAATGGGCCTTTCAATGGCCCCGTTGGTATTTTAACTTCGTAAAAAGTACAGAAATTGAGGTTTTGGAATATAATTGTGTTGAAAAGCTCATAATCAATTTATTGTACTCCTAAAATATGATCAAAACTTGTTTTGCGGTCCTTATGTAGAGGTTTCGGACGTGCGGGTCTAAATGGGCCTTTCAATGGACCCATTGGAATTTTAACTGAGTAAAAAGTACAGAAATTGAGATTTCGCAATATAATTGTGTTGAGAATCTCCTAATCAATTACATGATCTCCTAAAATTTGATTAAAACTTGTTTTGTAGTCCTTTTTGTAGAGGTTTCGGACTAGCGGGTTGAAATGGGCCTTTCAATGGACCCGTTGGAATTTTAACTGAGTAAAAAGTATAAAAATTGAGGGTTTGCAATATAATTATGTTGAAAAGCTCATAATAAATTATTTGGACTCCTAAAATATGATCAAAACTTGTTTTTCGGTCCTTTATGTAGAGGTTTCAGACGTGCTGGACTAAATGGGCCTTTCCGGGGACCCGTTGGAATTTTAACTAAGTAAATTGTATAAAAATTGAAATTTTGCAATATAATTGTGTTGAAAAGCTCCTAATCATTTATTTGAACTCCTAAAATTTGATTAAAACTTGTTTTGCGGTCCTTTTTGTCGAGGTTTCGTACGAGCAGGTCTAAATGGGCCTTTCTATGGACCCGTTGGAATTTTAATTGAGTAAAAAGTATAAAAATTGAGGTTTTGCAATATAATTATGTTGAAAATCTCATAATAAATTATTTTTACTCCTAAAATATGATCAAAACTTGTTTTGCGGTCCTTTATGTAGAGGTTTCGGACGTGCGGGTCTAAATGGGCCTTTCAGTGGACCCGTTGGAATTTTAACTGAGTAAAATGTATAAAAATTGAAATTTTGCAATATAATTGTGTTGAAAAGCTCCTAATCATTTATTTGAACTCCTAAAATTTGATTAAAACTTTTTTGCGGTCCTTTTTGTATCGGTTTCGGACGAGCAGGTCTAAATGGGCCTTACAATGGACCCGTTGGAATTTTAACTGAGTAAAAAGTACAAAAATTGAGGTTTTGTAATATAATTGTGTTGAAAAGCTCCTAATCAATTATTTGAACTCCTAAAATTTGATTAAAACTTGTTTTGCGCTCCTTTTGTCGAGGTTTCGGACGAGCAGGTCTAAATGGACCTTTCAATGGACCCGTTGGAATTTTAAATGAGTAAAAAGTAAAGAAATTGAGGTTATGCAATATAATTGTTTTGAAAAGCTCCTAATCATTTACATGAACTCCTAAAATTTTATTAAAACGTGTTTTGCAGTCCTTTTTGTTGAAGTTTCGGACGAGCGGGTCGAAATGGGCCTTTCAATGGACCCATTGACATTTTAACTGAGTAAAAAGTACATAAATTGAGGTTTTGCAATATAATTGTGTTGAAAAGCTCCTAATCAATTATTTGAACTCCTAAAATTTGATTAAAACTTGTTTTGCTGTCCTTTTTGTAGAGGTTTCGGACGAGCAGGACTAAATGGGCCTTTTAATGGACTCGTTGGAATTTTAACTGAGTAAAAAGTACAGAAATTGAGGTTTTGCAATATAATTGTGTTGAAAAGCTCCTAATAAATTACATGAACTCCTAAAATTTGATTAAAACTTGTTTTGCAGTCCTTTTTGTAGAGGTTTCGGACGAGCGGGTCGAAATGGGCCTTTCAATGGACCCGTTGGAATTTTAACTGAGTAAAAAGTACAGAAATTGAGGTTTTGCAATATAATTGTGTTGAAAAGCTCCTAATCAATTACATGAACTACTAAAATTTGATTAAAACTTGTTTTGTAGTCCTTTTTGTAGAGGTTTCGGACGAGCGGGTCGAAATGGGCCTTTTAATGGACCCATTGGAATTTTAACTGAGTAAAAATTACAGAAATTGAGGTTTTGCAATATAATTGTGTTGAAAAGATCCTAATCAATTATTTGAACTGCTAATATTTGAATTAAACATTTTTGCGATTCATTTTGTAGTGGTTTCGGACGAGAAGGTCTAAATGAGCCTTTCAATGGGCCCGTTGGAATTTTAACTGAGTAAAAAGTATAAAATTGAGGTTTTTCAATATAATTTTGTTGAAAAGTTCCTAATCAATTATTTGAACTCCTAAAATTTGATTAAAACTATTTTGTTGTCCTTTTTGTCGAGGTTTCGGACGAGCATGTTTGAATGGGCATTTCAATGGACCCGTTAGAATTTTAACTGAGTAAAAAGTACAGAAATTGAGGTTTTGCAATATAATTGTGTTGAAAAGCTCCTAATAAATTACATGAACTCCTAAAATTTGATTAAAACTTGTTTTGCAGTCCATTTTGTAGAGGTTTCGGACGAGCGGGTCGAAATGGGCCTTTCAATGGACCCGTTGGAATTTTAACTGAGTAAAAAGTACAGAAATTGAGGTTTTGCAATATAATTGTGTTGAAAAGCTCCTAATCAATTATTTGAACTCCTAAAATTTGATTAAAACTTGTTTTGCGGTCCTTTTGTCGAGGTTTCAGACGAGCAGGTCTAAATGGGCCTTTCAATGGACCTGTTGGAATTTTAACTGAGTAAAAAGTACAGAAATTGAGGTTATGCAATATAATTGTGTTGAAAAGCTCTTAATCAATTACATGAACTCCTAAAATTTGATTAAAACGTGTTTTGCAGTCATTTTTGTAGAGGTTTCGGACGACCGGGTCGAAATGGGCCTTTTAATGGACCCATTGAAATTTTAACTAAGTAAAAAGTACATAAATTGAGGTTTTGCAATATAGTTGTGTTGAAAAGCTCTTAATCAATTATTTGAACTCCTAAAATTTGATTAAAACTTGTTTTGCGGTCCTTTTATAGAGGTTTCGGACGAGCTGGTCTAAATGAGCCTTTCAATGGGCCCGTTGGAATTTTAACTGAGTAAAAAGTATAGAAATTGCGGTTTTGCAATATAATTGTGTTGAAAAGATCCTAATCAATTATTTGAACTCCTAATATTTGAAGAAAACTTGTTTTGCGATCCTTTTTGTAGAGGTTTCGGACGAGCAGGTCTAAATGGGCCTTTCAATGGACCCTTGGAATTTTAACTGAGTAAAAAGTATAAAAATTGAGGTTTTTCCATATAATTGTGTTGAAAAGCTCCTAATCAATTATTTGAAATCTTAAAATTTGATTAAAACTTGTTTTGCGGTCCTTTTTGTCGAGGTTTCGGACGAGCAGGTCTAAATGGCCTTTCAATGGACTCGTTGAAATTTTAACTGAGTAAAAAGTACAGAAATTGAGGTTTTGCAATATAATTGTGTTGAAAAGCTCCTAATCAATTACACAATCTCCTAAAGTTTGATTAAAACTTTTTGCAGTCCTTTTTGTATCGGTTTCGGACGAGCAGGTCTAAATGTGCCTTACAATGGACCCGTTGGAAATTTAACTGAGTAAAAAGTACAGAAATTGAGGTTTTGCAATATAATTGTGTTGAAAAGCTCCTAAGCAATTATAAAATTTGATTAAAACTTGTTTTGCGGTCCTTTTTGTAGAGGTTTCTGACGAGCTGGACTAAATGGGCCTTTCAATGGACCCGTTAGAATTTTCACTGAGTAAAAAGTACAAAAATTGAGGTTTTGCAATAAAATTGTGTTGAGAATCTCCTAATCAGTTATTTGAACTCCTAATATTTAAATAAAACGTTTTTGTGGTCCTTTTTGTAGAGGTTTCAGACGAGCAGGTCTAAATGGGCCTTTCAATGGGCCCGTTGGAATTTTAACTAAGTAAAAAGTATAACATTGAGGTTTTGCAATATAATTGTGTTGAAAAGCTCCTAATCAATTACATAAACTCCTAAAATTTGATTAAAACTATTTTGCGGTCCTTTTTGTCGAGGTTTCGGACGAGCAGGTCTAAATGGGCATTTCAATGGACCCGTTAGAATTTTAACTGAGTAAAAAGTACAGAAATTGAGGTTTTGCAATATAATTGTGTTGAACAGTTCCTAATCAATTACATGAACTCCTAAAATTTGATTAAAACTTGTTTTGCAGTCCTTTTTTTAGAGGTTTAGGACGAGCGGGTTGAAATGGGCCTTTTAAGGGACACGTTGGAATTTTAACTGAGTAAAAAGTATAGAAATTGAGGTTTTGCAATATAATTGTGTTTAAGAGCTCCTAATCAATTATTTGAACTCCTAATATTTGGATAAAACATTTTTGCGGTCCTTTTTGTAGAGGTTTCGGACGAGCATATCTAAATGGGCTTTTCAATGGACCCGTTGGAATTTTAACTGAGTAAAAATTATAAAAATTGAGGTTTTGCAATATAATTGTGTTGAAAAGCTCATAATATTTATTTGTAGAGGTTTCGGACGTGCGTGTCTAAATGAGCCTTTCAATGGACCTGTTCAAATTTTAACTGAGTAAAATGTATATAAATTGAATTTTTGCAATATAATTGTGTTGAAAAGCTCCTAATCATTTATTTGAACTCCTAAAATTTGATTAAAACTTTTTTGCGGTCCTTTTTGTATCGGTTTCAGATGAGCAGGTCTAAATGCGCCTTACAAAGGACCCGTTGAAATTTTAACTGAGTAAAAAGTACAAAAATTGAGGTTTTGCAATATAATTGTGTTGAAAAGCTCCTAATAATTTATTTGAACTCCTCAGATTTGATTAAAACTTGTTTTGCGGTCCTTTTTGTATAGTTTTCGGACGAGCAGGTCTAAATGGGCCTTTCAATGGACCCGTTGGAATTTTAACTGAGTAAAAAGTACAAAAATTGAGGTTTTGCAATATAATTGTGTTGAAAAGCTCCTAATCAATTACATGAACTCCTAAAATTTGATTAAAACTTGTTTTGCTGTCCTTTTTGTAAAGGTTTCGGACGAGCAGGTCTAACTGGGCCTTTCAATGGACCCGTTGGTATTTTAACTGAGTAAAGAGTACAGAAATTGAGGTTTTGCTATATAATTGTGTTGAAAAGCTCCTAATAAATTACATGAACTCCTAAAATTTGATTAAAACTTGTTTTGCAGTCCTTTTTGTAATGGTTTCGGACGAGCGGGTCGAAATGGGCCTTTCAATGGACCCGTTGGAATTTTAACTGAGTAAAAAGTACAGAAATTGAGGTTATGCAATATAATTATGTTGAAAAGCTCCTAATCAATTACATGAACTCCTAAAATTTGATTAAAACTTGTTTTGTAGTCTTTTTTGTAGAGGTTTCAGACGAGCGGGTTGAAATGGGCCTTTTAATGGACCCGTTGGAATTTTAACTGAGTAAAAAGTACTGAAATTGAGGTTTTGCAATATAATTGTGTTAAAAAGCTCCTAATCAATTATTTGAACTCCTAATATTTGAATAAAACATTTTTGCGGTCCATTTTTAGAGGTTTCGGACGAGAAGATCTAAATGAGCCTTTCAATGGGCCCGTTGGAATTTTAACTGAGTAAAAAGTATAAAATTGAGGATTTTCAATATAATTGTGTTGAAAACTTCTTAATAAATTATTTAAACTCCTAAAATTTGATTAAAACTATTTTGCGGTCCTTTTTGTCGAGGTTTCGGACGAGCAGGTCTAAATGGGCATTTCAATGGACCCGTTAGAATTTTAACTGAGTAAAAAGTACAGAAATTGAGGTTTTGCAATATAATTGTGTTGAAAAGCTCCTAATCAATTACATAAACACCTAAAATTTGATTAAAACTTTTTTTGCAATCCTTTTTGTAGAGGTTTTGGACGAGCGGGTCGAAATTGGCCTTTCAATGGACCCGTTGAAATTTTAACTGAGTAAAAAGTACAAAAATTGAGGTTTTGCAATATAATTGTGTTGAAAAGCTCTTATTCAATTACATAAACTCCTAAAATTTGATTAAAACTTTTTTTGCAGTCCTTTTTGTAGAGGTTTCGGACGAGCGGGTCGAAATAGGCCTTTAAATGGACCCATTGAAATTTTAACTGAGTAAAAAGTACAGAAATTGAGGTTTTGCAATATAATTGTGTTGAAAAGCTCCTAATCAATTACATGAACTCCTAAAATTTGATTAAAACATTTTTTGCAGTCCTTTTGTAGATGTTTCGGACGAGCGGGTCGAAATGGGCCTTTCAATGGACCCGTTGGAATTTTAACTGAGTAAAAAGTACAGAAATTGAGGTTTTGCAATATAATTGTGTTGAAAAGATCCTAATCAATTACATGAACTCCTAAAATTTGATTAAAACATGTTTTGTAGTCCTTTTTGAAGAGGTTTCGGACGAGTGGGTCGAAATGGGCCTTTCATTGGACCCGTTGGAATTTTAACTGAGTAAAAAGTACAGAAATTGAGGTTTTGAAATATAATTGAGTTGAAAAGCTCCTAATCAGTTATTTGAACTCCTAATATTTGAATAAAACATTTTTGCGGTCGTTTTTTTAGAGGTTTCAGACGAGCAGGTCTAAATGGGCCTTTCAATGGGCCCGTTGGAATTTTAACTGAGTAAAAAGTATAACATTAAGGTTTTGAAATATAATTGTGTTGAAAAGCTCCTAATCAATTACATAAACTCCTAAAATTTGATTAAAACTTGTTTTGCAGTCCTTTTTGTAGAGGTTTCGGACGAGCTGGTCTAAATGGGCCTTTTAATGGACCCGTTGGAATTTTAACTAAGCAAAAAGTCCAGAAATTGAGGTTTTGCAATATAATTTTGTTGAAAAGCTCCCAATCAATTGTTTTAACTCCTAATATTTGAATAAAACATTTTTGCGGTCCTTTTTGTAGAGGTTTCGGACGAGCAGGTCTAAATGGGCCTTTCAATGGACCCGTTGGAATTTTAACTGAGTAAAAAGTACATAAATTGAGGTTTTGCAATAAAATTGTGTTGAAAAGCTCCTAATCAGTTATTTCAACTCCTAATATTTAAATAAAACGTTTTTGCGGTCCTTTTTGTAGAGGTTTCAGACGAGCAGGTCTAAATGGGCCTTTCAATGGGCCCGTTGGAATTTTAATTGAGTAAAAAGTATAAAATTGAGGTTTTTCAATATAATTGTGTTGAAAAGTTCCTAATCAATTATTTGAACTACTAAAATTTGATTAAAAATATTTTTCGGTCCTTTTTGTCGAGGTTTCGGACGAGCAGGTCTAAATGGGACTTTCAATGGGCCCGTTAGAATTTTCTCTGAGTAAAGAGTACAGAAATTGAGTTTTTGCAATATAATTGTGTTGAAAAGCTCTTAATCAATTACATAAACTCCTAAAATTTGATTAAAACTTTCTTTGCAGTCCTTTTGTAGAGGTTTCGGACGAGCGGGTCGAAATAGGCCTTTCAATGGACCCATTGAAATTTTAACTAAGTAAAAAGTACAGAAATTGAGGTTTTGCAATATAATTGTGTTGAAAAGCTCCTAATAAATTATTTGAACTCCTAAAATTTGATTAAAACTTGTTTTGCGGTCCTTTTTGTCGACCTTTCGGACGAGCTGGTCTAAATGGGCCTTTTAATGGACCCGTTGGAATTTTAACTGAGTAAAAAGTACAGAAATTGAATTTTTGCAATATAATTTTGTTGAAAAGCTCCTAATCAATTGTTTGAACTCCTAATATTTGAAAAAAAGATTTTTGCGGTCCTTTTTGTAGAGGTTTCGGACGAGCAGGTCTAAATGGGCCTTTCAATGGGCCCGTTGGAATTTTAACTGAGTAAAAAGTATAAAATTGAGGTTTTTCAATATAATTGTGTTGAAAATTTCCTAATCAATTATTTGAACTCCTAAAATTTGATTAAAAATATTTTGCGATCCTTTTTGTCGAGGTTTCAGACGAGCAGGTCTAAATGGGCCTTTCAATGGACCTGTTAGAATTTTCACTGAGTAAAAAGTACAAAAATTGAGTTTTTGCAATATAATTGTGTTGAAAAGCTCTTAATCAATTACATAAACTACTAAAATTTGATTAAAACTTTTTTTGCAATCCTTTTTGTAGAGGTTTCGGACGAGCGGGTCGAAATAGGCCTTTCAATGGACCCATTGAAATTTTTTTTTGAAGAAAAGGCCTCATTAAAATTTTAACTGAGTAAAAAGTACAAAAATTGAGGTTTTGCAATATAATTGTGTTGAAAAGCTCCTAATCAATTATTTGAACTCCTAAAATTTGATTAAAACTTGTTTTGTGGTCCTTTTTATCGAGGTTTCGGACGAGCAGGTCTAAATGGGTCTTGCAATGGACCCGTTGGAATTTTAACTGAGTAAAAAGTACAGAAATTGAGGTTTTGCAATAAAATTGTGTTGAAAAGCTCCTAATCAATTATAAAATTTGATTAAAACTTGTTTTGCGGTCCTTTTTGTAGAGGTTTCAGACGAGCTGGTCTAAATGGGCCTTTCAATGGACCCGTTGGAATTTTAACTGAGTAAAAAGTACATAAATTGAGGTTTTGCAATAAAATTGTGTTGAAAAGCTCCTAATCAGTTATTTGAACTCCTAATATTTAAATAAAACGTTTTTGCGGTCCTTTTTGTAGAGGTTTCAGACGAGCAGGTCTAAATGGGCCTTTCAATGGGCCCGTTGGAATTTTAACTGAGTAAAAAGTATAACATTGAGGTTTTGCAATATAATTGTGTTGAAAAGCTCCTAATCAATTACATAAACTCCTAAAATTTGATTAAAACTTGTTTTGCAGTCCTTTTTGTAGAGGTTTCGGACGAGCGGGTCGAAATGGGCCTTTCAATGGACCCGTTGAAATTTTAACTGAGTAAAAAGAACATAAATTGAGGTTTTGCAATATAATTGTGTTGAAAAGCTCCTAATCAATTTTTTGAACTCCTAAAATTTGATTAAAACTTGTTTTGCGGTCCTTTTTGTAGAGGTTTCGGACGAAAAGGTCTAAATGGGCCTTTCAATGGACCCGTTGGAATTTTAACTAAGTAAAAAGTATAGAAATTGTGGTTTTTCTATATAATTGTGTTGAAAAGTTCCTAATCAATTATTTGAACTCCTAAAATTTGATTAAAAATATTTTGTGGTCCTTTTTGTCGAGGTTTAGGACGAGCAGGCCTAAATGGGCCTTTCAATGGAACCGTTAGAATTTTCACTGAGTAAAAAGTATAAAAATTGAGTTTTTGCAATATAATTGTGTTGAAAAGCTCTTAATCAATTACATAAACTCCTAAAATTTGATTAAAACTTTTTTGCAGTCCTTTTTGTAGAAGTTTTGGACGAGCAGGTCGAAATAGGCCTTTCAATGGACCCATTGAAATTTTAACTGAGTAAAAAGTACAGAAATTGAGGTTTTGCAATATAATTGTGTTGAAAAGCTCCTAATCAATTATTTGAACTCCTAAAATTTGATTAAAACTTGTTTTGTGGTCCTTTTTGTCAAGGTTTCGGACGAGCAGGTCTAAATGGGCCTTGCAATGGACCCGTTGGAATTTTAACTGAGTAAAAAGTACAGAAATTGAGGTTATGGAATATAATTGTGTTGAAAAGCTCCTAATCAATTGCATGAACTCCTAAAATTTGATTAAAACGTGTTTTGCAGTCCTTTTGTAGAGGTTTCGGACGAGCGGGTCGAAATGGGCCTTTCAATGGACCCGTTGAAATTTTAACTGAGTAAAAAGAACATAAATTGAGGTTTTGCAATATAATTGTGTTGAAAAGCTCCTAATCAATTTTTTGAACTCCTAAAATTTGATTAAAACTTGTTTTGCGGTCCTTTTTGTAGAGGTTTCGGACGAAAAGGTCTAAATGGGCCTTTCAATGGACCCGTTGGAATTTTAACTGAGTAAAAAGTATAGAAATTGTGGTTTTTCTATATAATTGTGTTGAAAAGCTCCTAATAAATTACATGAACTCCTAAAATTTGATTAAAATTTGTTTTGCAGTTTGTTTTAGAGGTTTCAGACGAGCGGGTCGAAATGGGCCTTTCAATGGACCTGTGGGAATTTTAACTGAGTAAAAAGTACAAAAATTGAGGTTTTGCAATATAATTGTGTTGAAAAGCTCCTTATCAATTACATGAACTCCTAAAATGTTGAGTTTGTGTGGAGCTCGATTCGATCAACCAATGTTGCTCACCAAGTGGTGGAGAGGTGGATTTTTGGGTGTTAGGGTTTAGGAAGCTAGAATGGAAATTGACACAATGATTTATAGTGGTTCAACCTTCTAACCAAGGTCTACATCCACTACCTTAGCTCCCCACTAAGGATTTCTCAATCAATCCACTATTGATTCGTCCCCTTTTCTAGGCTTAGGAGGTAACCCTTACAAACGATCAAGCTTCTACCCAAAGCCTTGATCAAAGCCCTCTTTTACAAAGAGATAAACAAAGCAAACTTAAACCCTCTAATAGGTATTTGTTTGCACAATTAAGCACTCACCCAAAACCTAAAACACTTGAGCAAATTTGACAATTTTGGCTCACTAGTGTTTGGCTATACAAGAAATGACAAATTAAGCAGTAAGACAATTTCTTGATCATTTGATGTTTGACAATATGAGCATTAGCCTTCTCTTGATGCTTGGAGGTCCCTTTTATACTCCCAAAGGAGTTTGTAGCCATTGGGATCAATTTGGAGCCGTTGAGGACTTTATTTCCCTTCATGAATGTTGTTCTGCAGCTAAGGGTATCGATACGCGTGGAACGGTATCGGTACGACCTTCATAGGAACTAGCCATTGGGCTCTTGCCAGCCTGGGCGTATCGATACGCTTGAGGGCGTATCGGTACGGGTTCACATTTAAATGGCCGTTGGGAAATAGCCGTTGGGGTAGTTGAAATGGGATCGGTACGCTTACCTGGCGTATCGAAACGACCCCACTCCGTATCGATATGACAAGGGCCTGTATCGATACGGGTTTTGACAGTGGCCAAACTGGGGCAAAAAGGTATCGGTACGAGGGGTTTACCGTATCAATACTGGTACTCTGAAAACACAAGTTTGGCTATTAAAAACGTGAAAAGTCTTTGCCAAAAACCTCTTAAAATACCTCAAACATAATTTCAAGTTGTTTGGACTTAAAAACAAGTTTTAAATTCTTTTCAAATTAGTCCAAAACATTTTTCAATTATTATATCAAAACATTAGTTCTACAATCTCCCCCTTTTTGATATAATAAAACTCACTTGAAAAATTGTTTGGGATTCTCCCCCTTTATCTTTAAAAATGTGAATAAGAGACTAAAGATATGAAATCAAATAAAGCTCCCCCTTATTCATTTGAAAATGCAATTTTTAAACCATTTCTCCCCCTTTTTGTTATATCAAAAAGAATTTAAAAACATGAAGTTCAAAAATAACAATGGAGGTAAAAATTGACAAAAATAAAAGTTTGGTTTTAAAATGGCTCCCCCTTACTCAAAGCATCATCAAAAATGTTAGTCCATCATAAATGATCATCTAGTTGACATAAATAAAAATAAAACAAATAAACACTAAAGCAACTAGATTTTTACCAACACTTGAACTCAAGGTAGGATGTGAAGCCTTCCCTTCTTCAAGTGTTCTTCCTTGTGTGCATGGAGCTCCCCCTCAATGTTTGACTTGTTGAACATCTCCATCACACCTAGCAATAGACAATCAAGTAATTTTTGGTATCCAAATTGCTTTGGATCCATGAACATTAGTAGCACAAATTTTAGTCCCCTTAGGAATCCATTTTTCGATGTCATCCTTTTGATTTGAAGTGGTTAGTCCTTTTGGGACCCAAACACTTCTAAAACATTTACCTTTTATAAATCTAGGGGCACTAGATTGTCTAACATAAAATTTTGATTTTCCAAAATTGTTTTTCTTTTCAAGCTCATTGGAAATCAAATCTTTTTCTTCTTGAACTTTTTGAAGCAATTTTTGTAAGTCAAAACATTTTAATTCAAACTCTTCAAGTTTTGATTCAAGTTCTACTTTGGTTTTAGAAAGCAAATCATTTTGAATTTTTAACTTTGAAATCAATTTATTGTTTTTCAAAATGTGGCTTTTAAAATCTAAAAACAAATCGTCATAGGCATCTTGTAATTTATCAAAAGAGTAAGAACATGAAGTAGATGAATTAGAAGTTACCCTTGAATCTTCTTCGATGGCCATAAGGCAAAGATTGGCTTGTTCATCGTCGGTGGAGTCCTCATCACTCCAAGTAGCCACATGTGCCTTTTTCTTATGGCTTGAAGTGCTTGCCCTCTCCTTTCTTTTAGGTTCTCGTTCAAGCTCTCTTAAGGCTTTCTTCATGAACGGGGCACACTTCTTGAAGAGATGAACTATCTCTTCATCTTCATCCTCCTCTTCACTTGAGTAGACATGATGGAAAATGGAGGATTTGAGAGCCATGGCACTTGCATTGATGCCAAGCCCTTTGATTTTCTTCTCTCCTATAGCTTTAATTTCTTCCCTCTTCTTCTCATCTTCTTTGTTCTTCTTCATGATTTGATGAGTAAGGAGAGACCCCATGAGTTCATCAAGCTTCAAAGTCTTCAAATTTTTGGCTTCGATGATGGCAGTCTTCTTTGAGTCCCATGACTCGGGAAGTGAGTAGATGAGCTTTCGGACAAGCTTTTCTTCCGGGATGGCTTCTCCATAACCTTTAAGACCATTAGTGATGGTGGAGAACCTATCAAACATCTTCTCGATGTTCTCTTCCGGATCCATCTTGAAGTTCTCATACTCTAAGGTTAGGAGCCCAATCTTGGTCTCCTTGACTTCATCGGTTCCTTCGTATGTGACTTCAAGCTTGTCCCATACCTACTTGGCACTCTCACAAGAAGACATCTTCTCATAGATGGATGGGCCAAAAGCACAAAACAAGATGTGCAAGGCCTTGCAATTAAGCTCCATCTTCTTGCGATCGTCGACACTCCATTCCGCTTTGCTTCTTTGAGGCACGAACGGACCATCTTCAACTATATCCCATAGCTTGTAATCTCTAGATTTGATGAAGAACTTCATCTTTGTCTTCCAATGGGCATAGTGGGTTCCGTCAAAGAAAGGCGGCTTGTCGATTGATTGTGCCACATGAGCCGGTTGATGAAATAGTGATCGAGCTTGTCGGATCTTCTCAATAGGATGTGAATCCTCTTCAATTGAGCCAAGCTCTGATACCAATTGTTGAGTTTGTGTGGAGCTCGATTCGATCAACCAATGTTGCTCACCAAGTGGTGGAGAGGTGGATTTTTGGGTGTTAGGGTTTAGGAAGCTAGAATGGAAATTGACACAATGATTTATAGTGGTTCAACCTTCTAACCAAGGTCTACATCCACTACCTTAGCTCCCCACTAAGGATTTCTCAATCAATTCATTATTGATTCGTCCCCTTTTCTAGGCTTAGGAGGTAACCCTTACAAACGATCAAGCTTCTAGCCAAAGCCTTGATCAAAGCCCTCTTTTACAAAGAGATAAACAAAGCAAACTTAAACCCTCTAATAGGTATTTGTTTGCACAATTAAGCACTCACCCAAAACCTAAAACACTTGAGCAAATTTGACAATTTTGGCTCACTAGTGTTAGTCTATACAAGAAATGACAAATTAAGCACTATGACAATTTCTTAATCATTTGATGTTTGACAATATGAGCATTAGCCTTCTCTTGATGCTTGGAGGTCCCTTTTATACTCCCAAAAGAGTTTGTAGCCGTTACTAGCCGTTGGGATCAATTTGGAGCCGTTGAGGACTTTATTTCCCTTCATAAATGCTGTTCTGCAGCTAAGGGTATCGATACGCGTGGAACGGTATCGGTACGCCCTTCATAGGAACTAGCCGTTGGGCTCTTGCCAGCCTGGGCGTATCGATACGCTTGAGGGCGTATCGGTACGGGTTCACATTTAAATGGCTGTTGGGAAATAGCCGTTGGGGTAGTTGAAATGGGATCGGTACGCTTACCTGGCGTATCGAAACGACCCCACTCCGTATCGATACGTCAAGGGCCTGTATCGATACGGGTTTTGACAGTGGCCAAACTGGGGCAAAAAGGTATCGGTATGGGGGGTTTACCGTATCGATACGGGTTGTAACCTCCTTAACCCGGCCCAGACGGTTGAACCGAATTAAGAAGTTTACACGGGGAAAACCAAAGTCAACCCGAAAGTCAACGTTGATTAACGACCCTTTTTTTTTAAACTTATCTATATGCTCATTAACCCTAGGTGTGTTCACAACAACGTCATACCCAAAGATCATAACCATCAGAAAACATTCAGGGACCCAATTGCACAAAATACGAAATTAGGGAACAAACTGTAAATTCTGGGAATTACAGGGACTTAACCCAATTAAAAGTTAACAATATGAAATTAGTCAGGTTTCATGCTTCACTGCCAAATTTCAGCTCAAACGGACATCCAGAACTCATACAATTGCAAAAACATGTTTTAGGACCAAAACGCAAACATTTTGAAACACTTAATCGCCAATGTCAGCCCCCAACGGTCAGGTGTTCCGAAACAGGGAGAACCTGTTTCGAAACGCGGGGCCGTTCCGCAACATGTTCCGAAACGGGAACTGGCAGTAGCATATCCGTTTCGGAACGGTTCCTCCCGTTTCGAAACGCCCTGGCCATAACAGGCCCCTGTTCCGAAACGGTAGCGATCGTTCCGAAACGACCTGCCCAGATTGTAGCAACCTTGCTGGTTAAACACAACATTGACCCACCAAACATGCTCCAAAAGCAACCAAATCACACCAGCAAGCCATTCAACATATAAGGAACATAAATGCATCAAAACTAGATTCATGATCACCCCAAGGTGCACCAACACATTTAACACATTCAAAGCTCAATCATGCTTTTGAACAAAGAGCATAACATAGCAACTTAAGCTCAAGATGATTCAAACCTTACAACATTAATCCACATGATTCAAAAACATAAACCATACATGTCCAACATTCACAATCTCATGAATCATCAACATAGAGATTCTTTCCCCCCATTGCCTTTATTATCTATAGCTATTAACCGAGACATACATCTCAAATGGAGTCCTCCTTGAATCCCTTGCTTCTCGCTGTCCAAACTTCAAATATATGCATTGATGGACAAAAAGGAGCGTAAGCACATAATGCTTAGTGAGGAATGCTCAAAACCAAAACACCATCAATGCAGCGAATCATAAAACCACTTTTAAAAGCAACTCGATTTCTCAAACCAAAACCTTGTTTGAAAACCCCTTTTCAACAACGTGCTTAAAACCATGCATTGCTCAATCATGAAAACCAATCCTTAGCTTAGAAAGCTAAGCAAGCCTTTTCAACACATAAACTTGCAAATCCATCAATTTAACCATTCCATGCATAAACATCAAATGCAAAGTTAAATTCAAAACCTTGGAAACCACTTCCACTTCACATCATACCTTCCTTATACTTGATTATCTTTTCAAGCAAGAAGCCTTTTAAAACCCTTTTAATCATTCAATCCAACACATGCATTTAATAGATGCACAAATGAACCACATCATCAACATTTACATCATATGCCTTTAAAAACAAGTCTTAGCAAGACTTCAATGCACTAAAGAGATCTCATGCACACATGCACCATCCTCAATAGATAATCAACACTTGTTCAAAAAAACAAGTACACATGCATACATAATACATTAAGCAAATCTCATGCAACCATGCATCATTTCAAGCATCTCATGCTTCATTATATTCAAGAACATATATTGGCTTCCAAGTGATAAACCAAATCCACTTTTCAACTCAACATCCAATCGGATACGCGGATCACAAGCGTTGTCCCCACGCTTCATACACCCTACCAATCCAAGGTCCCCAAATGGACTTTTAAACACCATTTGACCTTACCATTCACAAGGTTCCCATGTATGGACTTTTAAACACCATACAACCTTAACTTTCACAAGGTTCCCATGTATGGACTTTTAAACACCATACAACCTTAACTTTCACAAGGTTCCCATGTATGGACTTTTAACCACCATACAGCCTTAACATGCACAAGGTTCCCATATATGGACTTTTAAACACCATATAACCTTAGCATCACTGATTGGTAGTTGTATAACATCACTAACGAGATCCGGGACACCCTATACAAGATCCACACATGGACTTTATACCACCATTGTGATCTTAACAAGCACAAGGTCCACCAATGGAATTTTAACCACCATTATTACCTTTGCTTACCCAAGGTCCTCGAATGGGATTCCAATCACCATTATAACCTTAACCATCTCGTTAGGATACTTGGATGGAGTTTACCGGTTCACACTTAACCACTCCACATCCAAGGCGACTTTATTCACGGTGCACCCAATCCTATAGCCGGCTAACTATATCCGATCAAAGAACCAAGAACCACTTACATCACTTGCCAATATAACCATCTTACCACATTAATCCTTTAATTCACATGCATAACCGTAATGCAAAATTCATCATTTACCATCATCAATTCACTGTTTTTAAAGCATTACACAAAGCCATTAAACAACATGCAACACCATGCATCAAAACCACAATTTCCATGTACAAAACCAAGGATCTCTTACCTTGAGCATCCTTCACATATGGCTTTCAAAACCAGCATTAAAACATGCTAAAACATGCTTCCAAACAGAATTTAAAACATGCAAATCATATGCATTGCAACCATCAATCACAATTGCTTAAAAAGCCAATTCACAACACAAACCAAGAGCGAAAATCCATTTACTTACTCTTGAGCTTAGCAAAGTTGTTTAGACTTAAACTAAGCTCCCAAACCTTCAAACCCTGGTTTTAAAGCTGAAAACCCAACTTCACTCACCGATACACAAAACAAGGCTAGCCAACAAGCCTTCCAAGCATCCGAAACCTTCCACACCACCTCAAATGCTCACGGATCTTCCTCCCCTGTTTCAAGCACATAACAACAGAAGATTAATGCATCATTATGCATTAAAAACACCAGCAACACAACTAAACTCGCTGCTCATCACAAATCCAACATTTCGGCTACCAAACACAACCGAAATCACCACCAAACACTTCCGAAACTTAACCCAGCCAAGATCCATCACTTCTAACCATTTTTAAACATCAATTAACATCCAAAATGATCACAAACACGTCCTTATACCTCCAGCTATAACAGATCATCAAAAACACCCCAAAAACAACCAAAAACATCAAGCAAAACTTAGGAAATTCAACCTATTCGGGATTGCATTGATAAAACCTCAATTCCTTATCAATTTAACATTCATTTAACATCAATTTGACACCTCAAAACACTGCCCAAACAGATCTCACGAAATTTCACCAAAAATCACCAAATCTTGCATTTTAAAGCCAAAATCAAGATTACCATTGTAAAACCTTTAATAAATCATAATTCAAGGATTGAGAACTTGGGAATTTCAGTAAAGAACTGAGAGTTTAGAGGAGAAGGACGTTCTTACCTCCAAACTTGAGTTTCTCCCTTTTTGGAACCAAAATCTTGAAAATTCCACTTAGCAAATGGTGAGGTTTTGTTGAAGAAATGATTAGAGATCAAAAGAGAATTGAAAAGAGATGTTTAAGTGACAAAATCAGAAGAAAATCTCTGGAGAAAAGATGTTTGGGTTGAGAGAAAATGAGGGAAAAGAAAATAAAAGATTGAGAGAAAAGTTAGTTAGAAAATGACAAAATATCTTCCCTCCACTTTTCTTTTATTTAAAAACCATTTAATAAACCTTTAATATTTTAGAAAAATCTGGAGAAACTCTCATTGGGTAAATAGCTCCTTAAAGATTCAAAGTTTCAATCCTTTCTAAAACAGTCACGCAACTTTCAAAAATTACATTTTGGTCACTAGCCAAAATGTCACCCTTCCCAACCTCATTTTGTAAAATTGATTTCACAGTTCACTTATATATATTAAAAGAGTATTTTAGGACATTTTTCCATATTTTTAATGCAACCCGAACTAGGCTTTCCTAATTTCACCTTTATATATTCGAACCGCAACCCGACCGGTCCGGTCCAAACCCAAAACTTCCAAGCCCAAAACCGGGGCGTTACAACCAAACTTCTCAAGCAACACGCAAACAACACAAGAGACTTAACCACCACTGAACACTCTCTCCACAAACTCCACCCAAACTCAACACCACCACATACTGTTCACAAATTCCAGAACACTCAGAAGTTAACCACATCTTAACTTTTCACACTTCCAGACTGCACATAGCCTCAACAACAACCTGAAGAACCTCAAACTTTTTACAACATATTCCACCTTAACACACAACTCCCAAAACTTGTTCAGACAGTGACACCAACCAATTCAATCAGCCACTATGTAACACACAACCTTCACTGCTTCTAATACTCTTTGCAACCTCCCCGACCTCTTTCAAAGATTTCTCAACAAGCAAAAATTCTTAAGCAACAACTACTTACCCAAACTTCTCAACGTACTACTGTCCTTACTTCACATCCACCACAATCTTTACCATCGACTCACCAGAACTGCTCACTCATCGACAGATAATCACGTCACTAACCCCAACCTTGGCTTCGCCCACCATTCCACACACCACCAGCTGAACTCAAAAAGAAAATTCACTTACTCACAACCAACCAACCACTTCCCACAAGAACTCATTCAACAAACAATGGCCTTCCATCTTTCATTGCCTTTCCACCACAAGCTTTGACCACAACACTTGCCTTACTAGAACACCGCCCAACCTGAACATGCATACCATCTTCTCAACTCCTCGAAGATTGCTACGAACTCTCACCCACATAAACAACCCTTCTATTACAACATCCATGCCAAGCTACCCCAGCACTTTAAAAACACAACCACTAACCTGCAACAGCACTTAACACCAAGGGACTACCACTTCAACTAGCCATTCAAAACCACCTGATCGGTTCTGACTTCAACCAGCAATCTCCTCACCGCCACACCATTAAGCCTATTAAGCAGCAAACACTTTCCTTCTACCAACATGCTATACCGCACTCACTATTACTAACAGCTCGTTTAATACCCTCCACAACTTCTAACATTTCCTAGCACCAAAACAACCTCTAAAAACCCATCATCCAACCTAACTCTACCACAACACTAACAGACTCGATTAGTTATTAGCGAGTGTGAACGTTCGTATGCATGGTCACCAATATGCCCTACTAATGCCTAATGTACATGTATGCAAAACCTCTAATGTCATGCCACATGTATGCATGGACCAGCACATATAAAATATAGCATATAACAATGATTTTAACTGTGCATGAATGCCAGTTCACACCCTCCAATAACATCCTCAGAATCCGTCTAAGAACAACCCCTCCACCTCACTTCTAACTTGACCCATTCTATCATTCTAACAACTCATTATCCACAAGATACTCACTAAAGCCCTCTTCACACTAAGGATGTTCCCAAACAGCAACATCAACTATCTCAACATGCTAACAACAAAAACCATACTCACTACGCAAGAAAAACCAACAGATACCAAACTAGGATACTAGAGCAAAGGCTACTTAACAAGGTTACCTGAAAACACCTCACTGCCCTGAAGCTTCAACAGACGAGCTCTCTTCCACGCAGAACCACCATCCTCCAGCTGCACCGCCGCAGCTTCAGCTTGCACACTAAAATCACCACCATCTCTCTGCGGTAAAGAACCCTGGCGGTTCCTAGCCAACATCAAACAATCACGTCTCATGTGTCCAACAGACCCACATTTCCAACAGATCTCCTCTTCCAAACTCTTCACAACTTTCTGCTCTTTCTGCCACCTCCGAACCTTGCCTCGGCCGTGCCCACGACCCTTCAGAGACCCCTTGGCTACCACTGAAGTTGACTTCACCCCAAGAGAACAATTTCGCTTCACATGCTCTTTAGAACCACAGTTCCAACAAGCACCCGCGCCCCAACAACCTCCAACATGGCGCCTTCCACAACGGTCACACACTGGTAGCTGAGCCTCCACTCCTTGATCAAGCAGCACTTGCCCCAGATCTGCTCTACCTTCAACTTGCTTAACCCTTGGGAATTTTTCCCCAAGATACCTTTCATAAAAGGCAGACACAAAGGAATCCCAATTAATATCGTGGATGTGCGATGCCACCGCCACAAATGTCCACCAGGCACATGCATCCTCCAACATCAAAGAGACAACACTTCCCAGCTTACAGGCATAATCACAGCCTTCCTGATCCAAAATCAGAATCACACTGGCCAACCAGGCCTCAAACGTCTCCGGTGTTGAACCATGATACTCCACAGCACCCAAATCATGCAACCGCTGTTTCGGCAAACCCACACATCCCACAGCCAGCATATCCACTGACCTTACCTTCGCCACAACCTGAGATGTTCCCAACACCTCCTGCACAACAGATGATGAACTCTTCATCACAGAACCAACTTCTTCCTTCTGCATTACCATCCCAACCCCAGGCACAGAAGACTGAGACGAAACATCTCCACTAAAGGGTGAATTCCATGCCTTAACAACCTGCCCTAAGGCAGCAACCATCTCACCCAACTGCCATTCTTTCATCGACTTCGCCATACTATTAACAACAAGCAATCACAACAAAACAAACAAAACCATTAGACCAGCTTAAAGCAAGGATTCAAACTCCAACTCCAAAATAACACAATAGCTATAATAATAAGGCAATGGGTATCCCGAATCCTCCCCTTTTCCTTGACATAACAGTCAACACAAACATGGATATCTCAACATCAAGCATATCAAACAACATTTCGATCATGCTTACATCAAACAACGTCCACTTGCAACAGCATAACATCATCAACATATCATACCCATTACACTTTCATCATACATAAAAATCAACTCACAACACCAACATATCATCAGCACAAAACCACATTAGCTCAATGAAGATTCATAACCACAAAGCATGCTTGAAAACATCATCAATTTGCTCAGAAACACGTGTTTCAACCAACTTTCAACCACACATCAGGGTAACATCAAACACACATTAAAACAACTTACCGCTTTCCCCAAGCATTCGCAACTCAGCTCTGATACCACCAAATGTAACCCCCTTAACCCGGCCCAGACGGTTGAACCGAATTAAGAAGTTTACACGGGGAAAACCAAAGTCAACCCGAAAGTCAACGTTGATTAACGACCCTTTTTTTTCTTTTTAAACTTGTCTAGATGCTCATTAACCCTAGGTGTGTTCACAACAACGTCATACCCAAATATCATAACCATCAGAAAACATTCAGGGACCCAATTGCACAAAATACGAAATTAGGGACCAAACTGTAAATTCTGGGAATTACAGAGACTTAACCCAATTAAAAGTTAACAATATGAAATTAGTCAGGTTTCATGCTTCACTGCCAAATTTCAGCTCAAACGGACATCCAGAACTCATACAATTGCAAAAACATGTTTTAGGACCAAAACGCAAACATTTTGAAACACTTAACCGCCAATGTCAGCCCCCAACGGTCAGGTGTTCCGAAACAGGGAGAACCTGTTTCGAAACGCGGGGCCGTTCCGCAACATGTTCCGAAACGGGAACTTGCAGTAGCATATCCGTTTCGGAACGGTTCCTCCCGTTTCGAAACGCCCTGGCCATAACAGGCCCCTGTTCCGAAACGGTAGCGATCGTTCCGAAACGACCTGCCCAGATTGCAGCAACCTTGCTGGTTAAACACAACATTGACCCACCAAACATGCTCCAAAAGCAACCAAATCACACCAGCAAGCCATTCAACATATAAGGAACATAAATGCATCAAAACTAGATTCATGATCACCCCAAGGTGCACCAACACATTTAACACATTCAAAGCTCAATCATGCTTTTGAACAAAGAGCATAACATAACAACTTAAGCTCAAGATGATTCAAACCTTACAACATTAATCCACATGATTCAAAAACATAAACCATACATGTCCAACATTCACAATCTCATGAATCATCAACATAGAGATTCTTTCCCCCCATTGCCTTTATTATCTATAGCTATTAACCGAGACATACATCTCAAATGGAGTCCTCCTTGAATCCCTTGCTTCTCGCTGTCCAAACTTCAAATATCTGCATTGATGGACAAAAAGGAGCGTAAGCACATAATGCTTAGTGAGGAATGCTCAAAACCAAAACACCATCAATGCAGCGAATCATAAAACCACTTTTAAAAGCAACTCGATTTCTCAAACCAAAACCTTGTTTGAAAACCCCTTTTCAACAACGTGCTTAAAACCATGCATTGCTCAATCATGAAAACCAATCCTTAGCTTAGAAATCTAAGCAAGCCTTTTCAACACATAAACTTGCAAATCCATCAATTTAACCATTCCATGCATAAACATCAAATGCAAAGTTAAATTCAAAACCTTGGAAACCACTTCCACTTCACATCATACCTTCCTTATACTTGATTATCTTTTCAAGCAAGAAGCCTTTTAAAACCCTTTTAATCATTCAATCCAACACATGCATTTAATAGATGCACAAATGAACCACATCATCAACATTTACATCATATGCCTTTAAAAACAAGTCTTAGCAAGACTTCAATGCACTAAAGAGATCTCATGCACACATGCACCATCCTCAATAGATAATCAACACTTGTTCAAACAAACAAGTACACATGCATACATAATACATTAAGCAAATCTCATGCAACCATGCATCATTTCAAGCATCTCATGCTTCATTATATTCAAGAACATATATTGGCTTCCAAGTGATAAACCAAATCCACTTTTCAACTCAACATCCAATCGGATACGCGGATCACAAGCGTTGTCCCCACGCTTCATACACCCTACCAATCCAAGGTCCCCAAATGGACTTTTAAACACCATTTGACCTTACCATTCACAAGGTTCCCATGTATGGACTTTTAAACACCATACAACCTTAACTTTCACAAGGTTCCCATGTATGGACTTTTAAACACCATACAACCTTAACTTTCACAAGGTTCCCATGTATGGACTTTTAACCACCATACAACCTTAACTTTCACAAGGTTCCCATGTATGGACTTTTAAACACCATACAACCTTAACTTTCACAAGGTTCCCATGTATGGACTTTTAAACACCATACAACCTTAACTTTCACAAGGTTCCCATGTATGGACTTTTAACCACCATACAACCTTAACATGCACAAGGTTCCCATATATGGACTTTTAAACACCATATAACCTTAGCATCACCGATTGGTAGTTGTATAACATCACTAACGAGATCCGGGACACCCTATACAAGATCCACACATGGACTTTACACCACCATTGTGATCTTAACAAGCACAAGGTCCACCAATGGAATTTTAACCACCATTATTACCTTTGCTTACCCAAGGTCCTCGAATGGGATTCCAATCACCATTATAACCTTAACCATCTCGTTAGGATACTTGGATGGAGTTTACCGGTTCACACTTAACCACTCCACATCCAAGGCGACTTTATTCACGGTTCACCCAATCCTATAGCCGACTAACTATATCCGATCAAAGAACCAAGAACCACTTACATCACTTGCCAATATAACCATCTTACCACATTAATCCTTTAATTCACATGCATAACCGTAATGCAAAATTCATCATTTACCATCATCAATTCACTGTTTTTAAAGCATTACACAAAGCCATTAAACAACATGCAACACCATGCATCAAAACCACAATTTCCATGTACAAAACCAAGGATCTCTTACCTTGAGCATCCTTCACATATGGCTTTCAAAACCAGCATTAAACCATGCTAAAACATGCTTCCAAACAGAATTTAAAACATGCAAATCATATGCATTACAACCATCAATCACAATTGCTTAAAAAGCCAATTCACAACACAAACCAAGAGCGAAAATCCATTTACTTACTCTTGAGCTTAGCAAAGTTGTTTAGACTTAAACTAAGCTCCCAAACCTTCAAACCCTGGTTTTAAAGCTGAAAACCCAACTTCACTCACCGATACACAAAACAAGGCTAGCCAACAAGCCTTCCAAGCATCTGAAACCTTCCACACCACCTCAAATGCTCACGGATCTTCCTCCCCTATTTCAAGCACATAACAACAGAAGATTAATGCATCATTATGCATTAAAAACACCAGCAACACAACTAAACTCGCTGCTCATCACAAATCCAACATTTCGGCTACCAAACACAACCGAAATCACCACCAAACACTTCCGAAACTTAACCCAGCCAAGATCCATCACTTCTAACCATTTTTAAACATCAATTAACATCCAAAATGATCACAAACACGTCCTTATACCTCCAGCTATAACAGATCATCAAAAACACCCCAAAAACAACCAAAAACATCAAGCAAAACTTAGGAAATTTAACCTATTCGGGATTGCATTGATAAAACTTCAATTCCTTATCAATTTAACATTCATTTAACATCAATTTGACACCTCAAAACACTGCCCAAACAGATCTCACGAAATTTCACCAAAAATCACCAAATCTTGCATTTTAAAGCCAAAATCAAGATTACCATTGTAAAACCTTTAATAAATCATAATTCAAGGATTGAGAACTTGGTAATTTTAGTAAAGAACTGAGAGTTTAGAGGAGAAGGACGTTCTTACCTCCAAACTTGAGTTTCTCCCTTTTTGGAACCAAAATCTTGAAAGTTCCACTTAGCAAATGGTGAGGTTTTGTTGAAGAAATGATTAGAGATCAAAAGAGAATTGAAAAGAGATGTTTAAGTGACAAAATCAGAAGAAAATCTCTGGAGAAAAGATGTTTGGGTTGAGAGAAAATGAGGGAAAAGAAAATAAAAGATTGAGAGAAAAGTTAGTTAGAAAATGACAAAATATCTTCCCTCCACTTTTCTTTTATTTAAAAACCATTTAATAAACCTTTAATATTTTAGAAAAATCTGGAGAAACTCCCATGGGTAAATAGCTCCTTAAAGATTCAAAGTTTCAATCCTTTCTAAAACAGTCACGCAACTTTCAAAAATTACATTTTGGTCACTAGCCAAAATGTCACCCTTCCCAACCTCATTTTGTAAAATTGATTTCACAGTTCACTTATATATATTAAAAGAGGATTTTAGGACATTTTTCCATATTTTTAATGCAACCCGAACTAGGCTTTCCTAATTTCACCTTTATATATTCGAACCGCAACCCGACCGGTCCGGTCCAAACCCAAAACTTCCAAGCCCAAAACCGGGGCGTTACACGGGTACTCTGAAAACACAAGTTTAGCTATTAAAAACGTGAAAAGTTTTTGCCAAAAACCTCTAAAAATACCTCAAACATAATTTCAAGTTGTTTGGACTTAAAAACAAGTTTTAAATTCTTTTCAAATTAGCCCAAAACATTTTTCAATTATTATATCAAAACATTAGTTCTACATAAAATTTGATTAAAACTTGTTTTGTAGTCCTTTTTGTAGAGGTTTCGGACGAGCATGTTGAAATGGGCCTTTTAATGGACCCGTTGGAATTTTAACTGAGTAAAAAGTACATAAATTGAAATTTTTCAATATAATTGTGTTGAAAAGCTCCTAGTCAATTACATGAACTCCTAAAATTTGATTAAAACTTGTTTTGAAGTCCTTTTTCTAGAGGTTTCGGACGAGCGGGTTGAAATGGGCCTTTTAATGGACCCGTTGGAATTTTAACTGAGTAAAAAGTACATAAATTGAGGTTTTGCAATATAATGAAAAGCTCCTAATCAATTATTTGAACTCCTAATATTTGAATAAAACATTTTTGCGGTCCATTTTTAGAGGTTTCGGACGAGAAGGTCTAAATGAGCCTTTCAATGGGCCCGTTGGAATTTTAACTGAGTAAAAAGTATAAAATTGAGGATTTTCAATATAATTGTGTTGAAAAGTTCCTAATCAATTATTTGAACTCCTAAAATTTGATTAAAACTATTTTGCGGTCCTTTTTGTCGAGTTTTCGGACGAGCAGGTCTAAATGGGCATTTCAATGGACCCGTTAGAATTTTAACTAAGTAAAAAGTACAGAAATTGAGGTTTTGCAATATAATTGTGTTGAAAAGCTCCTAATCAATTACATAAACACCTAAAATTTGATTAAAACTTTTTTGCAATCCTTTTTGTAGAGGTTTTGGACGGGCGGGTCGAAATTGGCCTTTCAATGGACTGGTTGAAATTTTTACTGAGTAAAAAGTACAGAAATTGAGGTTTTGCAATGTAATTGTGTTGAAAAGCTCCTAATCAATTATTTGAACTCCTAAAATTTGATTAAAACTTGTTTTGCGTTCCTTTTTGTAGAGGTTTTAGACGAGCAGGTCTAAATGGGCCTTTTAATGGACCCGTTGGAATTTTAATTGAGTAAAAAGTACATAAATTGAGGTTTTGCAAAATAATTGTGTTGAAAAGCTCCTAATCAATTACATGAACTCCTAAAATTTGATTAAAACATTTTTTACAGTCCTTTTTGTAGAGGTTTCGCACGAGCGGGTCGAAATGGGCCTTTCAATGGACCCGTTGGAATTTTAACTGAGTAAAAAGTACAGAAATTGAGGTTTTGCAATATAATTGTGTTGAAAAGCTCCTAATCAATTACATGAACTCCTAAAATTTGATTAAAACTTGTGTTGCAGTCCTTTTTGAAGAGGTTTCGGACGAGCGGGTCGAAATGGGCCTTTCAATGGACCCGTTGGAATTTTAACTGAGCAAAGAGTAAAAAAATTGAGGTTTTGAAATATAATTGTGTTGAAAAGCTGCTAATCAGTTATTTGAACTCCTAATATTTAAATAAAACATTTTTGCGGTCCTTTTTGTAGAGGTTTCAGACGAGCAGGTCTAAATGGGCCTTTCAATAGGCCCGTTGGAATTTTAACTGAGTAAAAAGTATAAAATTGAGGTTTTTGTAACCCCCTTAACCCGGTCTAGACGATTGACCCGAATTAAGAAAGTCACACGGGGAAAACCAAAGTCAACCCGAAAGTCAACCTTGATTAACGACCCTTTTTTTTTCTTTTTAATCTTGTCTAGATGCACATTAGCTCTAATTGTGATCACACAACAACATGCTCGAAGATCACAAACATCAGAGATCAAACAGGGACTCAATTGAACAATTTTACAACTTAAGGGACCAAATTGTAAATTCTGAAAACTTTGAGGACTTATCCAGATTTTAAGTTACCAACTTAAAATTAATCATGCTTCATGCTTCTCAGCCAAATTTCAGCTCAAACGGACATCCCAAACTCATACAATTGCACAAACAAGTTTCAGGACCAAAATGCAAACATTCTGAAACATTTAACTGCCACTGTCAGCCCCCAACGGTCGGCTGTTCCGAAACAGGGAGATCCCGTTTCGAAACACGTGGCTGTTCCGCAACGCGTACCGAAACGCGGGCTGGCAGTGACCAATCCGTTTCGGAACGGTGTCACCTGTTTCGGACGCCTGGGTTCATTCAGGGCACCCGTTCCGAAACGGTGTCATCTGTTCCGAAACACCCTGCACAGATTGCAGCATTTTGCTTACTCAAACATACAATTGATCATCCAATCATGCTCCAAAAGCCACCAAACCTTACCAACATGCAATTCAACATATAAGGGACATACTTGCATCAACAATTCAACAAAATGTCAACATATGTGAAAAGCCCCAAATCTATAGGCATGCTTCCTACACAAGCAACCATTCAAGCATAAACTTCCAAATCAATCTCAAATTAGCCACAACATGATCCAACAACATTAACAACAACATTAAAACATCCTTGTCCGAACATATACGAACACATACACATAACCCGAGAGATTCTACCCCCATTGCCTTTATTAACTATAGCTATTCACCGAGACATACATCTCAAATGGAGTCCTCCTTGAATCCCTTGCTTCTCGCTGTCCAAACTTCAAGAATCTGCATTGATGGACAAAAAGGAGCGTAAGCACATAATGCTTAGTGAGGAATGCTCAAAACCAAAACACCACCAATGCAGCGAGTCTTAAAACCTCTTTGAAAAGCAACTCGATTTGTTTACCAAGCAAAGTTTGAAAACTCTTTTTCAACATCATGCTTAAAACCATGCATTGCTCAAACATGAAAACCAACCCTTAGCTTAGCAAGCTAAGAAAACCTTTTCAAAGCATCATTTACAAAATCATCCATTTAACCATTCCATGCATAAACACCATATGCAAAGCTAAAATCAACCTTGGAAAAACACTTCCACTTACATCATACCATTCACATACTTGAATGCCGTTTCAAATTAAGAAACCCTTTTTAAACCATTTACTTAATCAATTAACACATGCATTAAACCATGCAACATATTACCACATCATTCTCATCTGCGTCTCATGACCTTAAAACAAGTCTTAGCAAGACTCCAATGCACTAAAGAAATTTCATGCACACATGCAACATTCTCAATAGATAATCAACACTTGTTCAAACTAACAAGTAAACATGCATTCTCAATTCATTAAGCAATTCTCATGCAACCATGCATCAATTCAAGCATCTCATGCTTCATTATATCAAGAACATTATATTGGCTTCCAAGTGACCAACCAAATCCAGTTTTCAACTCAACACCCGATCGGATACGCGGATCACAAGCGTTGTCCCCACGCTTCATACACACTACCAATCCAAGGTCTCCCAAATGGACTTTTAAACACCATTTGACCTTACCATTCACAAGGTTCCCATGTATGGACTTTTAAACACCATACAACCTTAACTTTCACAAGGTTCCCATATATGGACTTTTAAACACCATATAACCTTAACATGCTCAAGGTTCCCATGTATGGACTTTTAAACACCATACAACCTTAGCATCATCGATTGGTAGTTGTATAATCATATAACGAGATCCGGGACACCCTATACAAGATCCACACATGGACTTTAAACCACCATTGTGATCTTAACAAGCACAAGGTCCTCAAATGGAATTTTAACCACCATTATTACCTTTGCTTAACCAAGGTCCTCGAATGGGATCCCATCAACCATTATGACCTTAACCATCTCGTTAGGAAACTTGGATGGAGTTTACCGGTTCACTCTTAACCACTCCACACCCAAGGCGACTTTATTCACGGTGCACCCAATCCTATAGCCGGCTAACTATAACCGATCAACGAACCAAGAACCACTTGCATCACTTGCCAATATAACCATCTTACCACATTAACCTTTAATTCACATGCATAACCATAATGCAAAAACCACCATTTACCTTAACCAAGAACCAACCATGGACTTACAAACACCATGTTGTTCTTTAATAAACAAGGCTTACACAAGGACTTTCAACCACCTTTGTAACCTTAAGCATCACTTTCCAATGTACATCATTAACAACAATAATCCACTGTTTTAATGCATCACACAAAAGCCATTAAACAACATGCAACACTATGCATCAAAACCACAATTTCAATGTACAAAACCAAGGATCTCTTACCTTGAGCATCCTTCACATATGGCTTTCAAAACCAGCATTTAACCATGCTAAAATATGCTTTCAAAACAGAATTTAAACCATGCAAAACACATGCATTTCAATCATCAACCACAATTGCTTTAAAAGCCAATTCACAACACAACCAAGAACGAAAATCCATTTACTTACTCTTGAGCTTAGCAAAGTTGTTTAGACTTAAACTAAGCTCCCAAAACCTTCAAACCTTGGTTTAAAAGCTGAAAACCCAACTTCACTCACCGATACACAAAACAAGGCTAGCCAACAAGCCTTCCAAGCATCCGAAACCTTCCGCACCACCTCTAAAGCTCACGGATCAAACTCCCCTGTTTCAAGCACACAACAACAGAAGATCAATGCATCATTATGCATCAAAAACACCAGCAACACAACACAACTCGCTGCTCATCACAAATCCAACAATTCGGCTACCAAACACACCCGAAATCACCTCCAAACACTTCCAAAACTTAACCCAGCCAAGATCCATCACTTCTAACCATTTTTAAACATCAATTAACATCCAAAATGATCACAAACACGTCCTTATACCTCCAGGTATAATAGATCACCAAAAACACTCCAAAAACAACCAAAAACTCAAGCAAAACTTAGGAAATTCAACCTATTCGGGATTGCATTAGTTAAACCTCAACATCTAATCAATTTAGCATTCATTTAACATCAATTTGACACTCCAAAACACTGCCCAAACAGATCACACGAAAATTCCACCAAAATCAAGCAAATCTTGCATTTTAAGCCAAAAATCAAGATTTCAATTGAAAAGCCTTTAACAAATCACAAATCAAGGATTGAGAACTTAGGAATTTCAGTAAAGAACTGATAGTTTAGAGGAGAAGGACGTTCTTACCTCCAAACTTGAGTTTCTCCTTTTTAGAACCAAAAAGCTTGATGAAACAACTTGCAAATGGTGAGGTTTTGTAGTAGAGATGATTAGGAATCAAAAGAGAGTTGAAAGGAGAGATTTAGGTGACAAAATCAGAAGAAATTCTCTGGAGAGAAAGTGTTTGGGTTGAGTGAAAATGAAAATTGGGAGAAAATGAAAAGTTAGTTACAAATAGCCAAAATGGCTTTCCCTCCTCTTTCCTTATGTTTTAAAATCAGAATAAAGCCTTAAAATATCTTAGAAAAATCTGGAGAAACCACTCTTGGAATAATAGCTCCTTAAAGATTCAAAGTTTCAACCCTTTATAAAACAGTCACGCAACTTTCAAAAATTACATTTTGGTCACTAGCCAAAATGTCAACCTTCCGAACCTCATTTTCCAAAATTGATTTCACAGTTCACTTTTATATATTAAAAGATGATTTTAGAACATTTTTCCATATTTTTAATGCAACCCGAACTAGGCTTTCCTAATTTCACCTTTATATATTCGATCAGCACTTTGACCAAACCGGTCAACGCCCAAAACTTCTGAGCCCAAAACCGGGGCGTTACAACTCTCCCCCCTTAGGAAATTTCGTCCTTGAAATTTCAACTGGCAAAAAGGGAACCACAACCCAACTTCTCAGAGCAACACACAAGGCAACACAAAAGCCTCAATCACTACTGAACACTTCCCACACAAAACTCCACCAAACTCAACACCACCACATGCTGTTCACAAAACCCAGCACACACAAAGATAACCACAATTTAACCTTTCGCACTTCCGACTGCCCACAGCTCTAACATCAACCTGAAGAACTCAATTTTTTTACAGCACACATCACTGTAACACACAACTCCCAAGACTTGCTTACACAGTGACATTAACCAATCCAAATCAACCACTATGCAAACTTCTCTGCTTCTAAAACTCTTGCAAACTCCCAAACCTCTTCCAAGAATTTTCCCAACAAGCAAAAATTCTTTAGCATCAACAGATTACTCAAACTCCTCAACAATGCTGATAATCCTTCACATCTGCCGCTAACATTACCATAACGACTCACCAGGACTACACACCCAGATTCCAAAATTACATCACAACCCCAACTAGACTCCGTCAGCCGTTCCACACACCACCAACTGACTTCAAACGGAACTTTCTTAACCACAACCAGCCAACCACTTCTCACAAGAACCCAAACAACCAACAATGGCCTTCAACCCTTCATTACTTTTCCACCACAAGCTTGACCACAACACTTGCCTCGCCAGAACATCGCTTAACCCAAACATACATAACAACTTCTCAAAGGTTGCTAAGAACCAACACTTACAAACACAACCCTTCCACAACAACTTAAATGCTAAGCTACCTCAGCACTTGGAAAAACAACCACTAAACTGCAACATCACTTAGCACCAAGGAACTACCACTTCCACTAACTATCCAAACCACTTGACTGATTCTAACTTCAACCGGTACTCTTCACTACCAACCCACTATCCTTCTACTAACAGGCTATACTACCCTCACTATCACTAGCAATTAGCTTAACAAACTCCATTACTTCTAACTTCCACTCAGCACCAACACAACCTCTAAAAACCCATCATCCAACCTAACCCAACCACCACACTAATAGATTCGATTAGTTATTAGCGAGTGCGAACATCGTATGCATGATCACCTATATGCCCTATCAATGCCTGATGTACATGTATGCAAAACCTCTAATGTCATGCCACATGTATGCATGGACCAGCACATATATAATATAGCATATAACAATGATTTTAACTGTGCATGAATGCCAATTCACACCCTCCAATTACATCCTCAAAATCTGTTCTAAAAACAACCTCATACCTCACCTCTAACTTATCTAACTCCATCATACCATCAACCATTAACCACAAGATACTCACTAAAGCCCTCTTCACACCAAAGATGCTTCCACAACTACAACTATTACCCCAACATGCTAGCAACAAGACTAAACTTACCACGCAAGGAAAACCAACAGAAACCAAACCAAGGTAACTAGAGCAAAGATTACTAAACAAGGTTACCTGGAAACACAACACCACCCTGAAGCTTCATCAGACGAGCTCTCTTCCTCGCGGAACTATCATCCTCCTGCCGCACCGCTGCAGCACCAGCTAACACACTAGGGTCACCACCAACCTCTAGCGGCAAGGAACCTTGGCTGTTCCGAGCCAACATCAAACAATCGCGTCTCATGTGTCCAGCAGACCCACATTCCCAGCAATTCTCATTTCCCAAACTCTTCACAACCTTCTGCTCTTTCTGCCACCTCTGAACCTTGCCTTGGCCGTGCCCACGACCTTTCAGAGACCCTTTGGCTATCACCAAAGCTGACTTTACCCCAAGGGGACAATCACGCTTAACATGCATTTTAGAACCACAATTCCAACAAGCACCCGCGCCCCAACAACCTCCAACATGGCGTCTTTCACAACGGTCACATACCGGTGGCTGAGCTTCCACTCCTTGCTCAAACAACACTTGCTCCACAACAGCACTACCTTCACATTGCTTACCCCTTGGAAACTTCTCCCCAAGATACCTTTCATAAAAGGCAGATACAAAGAAATCCCAATCAATATCATGGGTATGTGACACCACCGCCACAGATGTCCACCAGACACATGCATCCTCCAGCATCAAGGAAACAACACTTCCCAGCTTACAAGCATAATCACAACCTTCCTGATCCAAAATCAGAATCACACTGGCCAACCAGGCCTCAAATGTCTCAGGTGAAGAACCATGATATTCCACAACACCCAAATCCAACAAACGCTGCTTCGGCAAACCCACACATCCCACAGCCAGCACATCCACTGACTTTACCGTCGCTACAGCCTGAGATGTTCCCAACACCTCCTGAACAACAGATGATGAACTCTTCATCACAGAACCAGCTTCTTCCTTCTGCCTTAACACCTCAACCCCAGGCACAGAAGACTGAGACGAAACACCTCTACAAAAGAGTGAGTTCCCTGCCTTAACAACCTGCCCTAAGGCAGCAACCATCTCACCCAACTGCCATTCTATCAACGACTTCGCCATACTACTAACAACAACAAACAACCACAACAAAACAAACAAACCAGTTAGACCAGCTTTATGCAAGGATTCAAACTCCAACTCCAATATAACACAATAGCTATAATAATAAGGCAATGGGTATCCCGAATCCTCCCCTTTACATGACATAACAGTCAACACAAACACGGATAACACAACATTAAGCATATCAATCAACATACTTTGATCATGCTTACATCAAACAGCATCCACTTGCAACAACATATTAGCAACATAACATACACATTACACTTTCATCAAGCATAACACCAGCTCACAACATCAGCACATATCCACATTAATTCAACGATGATTCATAAACACAAAGCATGTTTGAAAACATCAGCAACTTGTTCAGAAACACGTGTTTCAACCAGCTTTCAACCACACAACAAGGTAAACCTCAAACACACCTTACAACAACTTACCGTTTTCCCCAAGCATTCGCAACACAGCTCTGATACCACCAAATGTAACCCCCTTAACCCAGTCTAGACGATTGACCCGAATTAAGAAAGTCACACGGGGAAAACCAAAGTCAACCTGAAAGTCAACCTTGATTAACGACCCTTTTTTTCTTTTTAATCTTGTCTAGATGCACATTAGCTCTAATTGTGATCACACAACAACATGCTCAAAGATCACAAACATCAGAGATCAAACAGGGACTCAATTGAACAATTTTACAACTTAAGGGACCAAATTGTAAATTCTGAAAACTTTGAGGACTTATCCAGATTTTAAGTTACCAACTTAAAATTAATCATGCTTCATGCTTCTCAGCCAAATTTCAGCTCAAACGGACATCCCAAACTCATACAATTGCACAAACAAGTTTCAGGACCAAAATGCAAACATTCTGAAACATTTAACTGCCACTGTCAGCCCCCAACGGTCGGCTGTTCCGAAACAGGGAGATCCCGTCTCGAAACACGGGGCCGTTCCGCAACGCGTACCGAAACGCGGGCTGGCAGTGACCAATCCGTTTCGGAACGGTGTCACCTGTTTCGGACGCCTGGGTTCATTCAGGGCACCCGTTCTGAAACGGTGTCATCTGTTCCGAAACACCCTGCACAGATTGCAGCATTTTGCTTACTCAAACATACAATTGATCATCCAATCATGCTCCAAAAGCCACCAAACCTTACCAACATGCAATTCAACATATAAGGGACATACTTGCATCAACAATTCAACAAAATGTCAACATATGTGAAAAGCCCCAAATCTATATGCATGCTTCCTACACAAGCAACCATTCAAGCATAAACTTCCAAATCAATCTCAAATTAGCCACAACATGATCCAACAACATTAACAACAACATTAAAACATCCTTGTCCGAACATATACGAACACATACATATAACCCGAGAGATTCTACCCCCATTGCCTTTATTAACTATAGCTATTCACCGAGACATACATCTCAAATGGAGTCCTCCTTGAATCCCTTGCTTCTCGCTGTCCAAACTTCAAGAATCTGCATTGATGGACAAAAAGGAGCGTAAGCACATAATGCTTAGTGAGGAATGCTCAAAACCAAAACACCACCAATGCAGCGAGTCTTAAAACCTCTTTGAAAAGCAACTCGATTTGTTTACCAAGCAAAGTTTGAAAAATCTTTTTCAACATCATGCTTAAAACCATGCATTGCTCAAACATGAAAACCAACCCTTAGCTTAGCAAGCTAAGAAAACCTTTTCAAAGCATCATTTAAAAAATCATCCATTTAACCATTCCATGCATAAACACCATATGCAAAGCTAAAATCAACCTTAGAAAAACACTTCCACTTACATCATACCATTCACATACTTGAATGCCGTTTCAAATTAAGAAACCCTTTTTAAACCATTTACTTAATCAATTAACACATGCATTAAACCATGCAACATATTACCACATCATTCTCATCTGCGTCTCATGACCTTAAAACAAGTCTTAGCAAGACTCCAATGCACTAAAGAAATTTCATGCACACATGCAACATTCTCAATAGATAATCAACACTTGTTCAAACTAACAAGTAAACATGCATTCTCAATTCATTAAGCAATTCTCATGCAACCATGCATCAATTCAAGCATCTCATGCTTCATTATATCAAGAACATTATATTGGCTTCCAAGTGACCAACCAAATCCACTTTTCAACTCAACACCCGATCGGATACGCGGATCACAAGCGTTGTCCCCACGCTTCATACACACTACCAATCCAAGGTCTCCCAAATGGACTTTTAAACACCATTTGACCTTACCATTCACAAGGTTCCCATGTATGGACTTTTAAACACCATACAACCTTAACTTTCACAAGGTTCCCATATATGGACTTTTAAACACCATATAACCTTAACATGCTCAAGGTTCCCATGTATGGACTTTTAAACACCATACAACCTTAGCATCACCGATTGGTAGTTGTATAATCATCTAACGAGATCCGGGACACCCTATATAAGATCCACACATGGACTTTAAACCACCATTGTGATCTTAACAAGCACAAGGTCCTCAAATGGAATTTTAACCACCATTATTACCTTTGCTTAACCAAGGTCCTCGAATGGGATCCCATCAACCATTATGACCTTAACCATCTCGTTAGGAAACTTGGATGGAGTTTACCGGTTCACTCTTAACCACTCCACACCCAAGGCGACTTTATTCACGGTGCACCCAATCCTATAGCCGGCTAACTATATCCGATCAACGAACCAAGAACCACTTGCATCACTTGCCAATATAACCATCTTACCACATTAACCTTTAATTCACATGCATAACCATAATGCAAAAACCACCATTTACCTTAACCAAGAACCAACCATGGACTTACAAACACCATGTTGTTCTTTAATAAACAAGGCTTACACAAGGACATTCAACCACCTTTGTAACCTTAAGCATCACTTACCAATGTACATCATTAACAACAATAATCCACTGTTTTAAAGCATCACACAAAAGCCATTAAACAACATGCAACACTATGCATCAAAACCACAATTTCAATGTACAAAACCAAGGATCTCTTACCTTGAGCATCCTTCACATATGGCTTTCAAAACCAGCATTTAACCATGCTAAAATATGCTTTCAAAACAGAATTTAAACCATGCAAAACACATGCATTTCAATCATCAACCACAATTGCTTTAAAAGCCAATTCACAACACAACCAAGAACGAAAATCCATTTACTTACTCTTGAGCTTAGCAAAGTTGTTTAGACTTAAACTAAGCTCCCAAAACCTTCAAACCTTGGTTTAAAAGCTGAAAACCCAACTTCACTCACCGATACACAAAACAAGGCTAGCCAACAAGCCTTCCAAGCATCCGAAACCTTCCGCACCACCTCTAAAGCTCACGGATCAAACTCCCCTGTTTCAAGCACACAACAACAGAAGATCAATGCATCATTATGCATCAAAAACACCAGCAACACAACACAACTCGCTGCTCATCACAAATCCAACAATTCGGCTACCAAACACACCCGAAATCACCTCCAATCACTTCCAAAACTTAACCCAGCCAAGATCCATCACTTCTAACCATTTTTAAACATCAATTAACATCCAAAATGATCATAAACACGTCCTTATACCTCCAGGTATAACAGATCACCAAAAACACTACAAAAACAACCAAAAACTCAAGCAAAACTTAGGAAATTCAACCTATTCGGGATTGCATTAATTAAACCTCAACATCTAATCAATTTAGCATTCATTTAACATCAATTTGACACTCCAAAACACTACCCAAACAGATCACACGAAAATTCCACCAAAATCAAGCAAATCTTGCATTTTAAGCCAAAAATCAAGATTTCAATTGAAAAGCCTTTAACAAATCACAAATCAAGGATTGAGAACTTATGAATTTCAGTAAAGAACTGATAGTTTAGAGGAGAAGGACGTTCTTACCTCCAAACTTGAGTTTCTCCTTTTTAGAACCAAAAAGCTTGATGAAACAACTTTCAAATGGTGAGGTTTTGTAGTAGAGATGATTAGGAATCAAAAGAGAGTTGAAAGGAGAGATTTAGGTGACAAAATCAGAAGAAATTCTCTGGAGAGAAAGTGTTTGGGTTGAGAGAAAATGAAAATTGGGAGAAAATGAAAAGTTAGTTACAAATAGCCAAAATGGCTTTCCCTCCTCTTTCCTTATGTTTTAAAATCAGAATAAAGCCTTAAAATATCTTAGAAAAATCTGGAGAAACCACTCTTGGAATAATAGCTCCTTAAAGATTCAAAGTTTCAACCCTTTATAAAACAGTCACGCAACTTTCAAAAATTACATTTTGGTCACTAGCCAAAATGTCAACCTTCCGAACCTCGTTTTCCAAAATTGATTTCACAGTTCACTTTTATATATTAAAAGATGATTTTAGAACATTTTTTCCATATTTTTAATGCAACCCGAACTAGGCTTTCATAATTTCACCTTTATATATTCGATCAGCACTTTGACCAAACCGGTCAACGCCCAAAACTTTTGAGCCCAAAACCGAGGCGTTACAGTTTTGCAATATAATTTTGTTGAAAAGCTCCTCATAAATTATTTGAACTCCTAAAATTTGATTAAAACTTGTTTTGTGGTCCTTTTTGTCGAGGTTTCGGACGAGCAGGTCTAAATGTGCCTTTCAATGGACCCGTTGGAATTTTAACTGAGTAAAAATTACATAAATTGTGGTTTTGCAATATAATTGTGTTGAAAAGCTCCTAATCAATTACATGAACTCCTAAAATTTGATTAAAACTTGTTTTGCAGTCCTTCTTGTAGAGGTTTCGGACGAGCGGGTCGAAATGGGCCTTTCAATGGACTCGTTGGAATTTTAACTGAGTAAAAAGTATAAAAATTGAGGTTTTGAAATATAATTATGTTGAAAAGCTCATAATAAATTAGTTTTACTTCTAAAATATGATCAAAACTTGTTTTGCGGTCCTTTATGTAGAGGTTTCGGACGTGCGGGTCTAAATGGGCCTTACAGTGGACCCGTTGGAATTTTAACTGAGTAAAATGTATAAAAATTGAAATTTTGCAATATAATTGTGTTGAAAAGCTCCTAATCAATTACATAAACTCCTAAAATTTGATTAAAACTTGTTTTGCAGTCCTTTTTGTAGATGTTTCGGACGAGCTGGTCTAAATGGGCCTTGTAATGGACCCGTTGGAATTTTAACTGAGTAAAAAGTACAGAAATTGAATTTTTGCAATATAATTTTGTTGAAAAGCTCCTAATCAATTGTTTGAACTCCTAATACTTGAATAAAACATTTTTGCGGTCCTTTTGTAGAGGTTTCGGACGAGCAGGTCTAAATGGGCCTTTCAATGGGCCCGTTGGAATTTTAACTGAGTAAAAAGTATAAAATTGAGGTTTTTCAATATAATTGTGTTGAAAAGTTCCTAATCAATTATTTGAACTCCTAAAATTTGATTAAAAATATTTTGCGGTCCTTTTTGTCGAGGTTTCGGACGAGCAGGCCTAAATGGGCCTTTCAATGGACCCGTTAGAATTTTCATTGAGTAAAAAGTATAAAAATTGAGTTTTTGCAATATAATTTTTTTGAAAAGCTCTTAATTAATTACATAAACTCCTAAAATTTGATTAAAACTTTTTTTTGCAGTCCTTTTTGTAGAGGTTTCGGACGAGCGGGTCGAAATAGGCCTTTCAATGGACCCATTGAAATTTTAACTGAGTAAAAAGTACAGAAATTGAGGTTTTGCAATATAATTATGTTGAAAAGCTCCTAATCAATTATTTGAACTCCTAAAATTTAATTAAAACTTATTCTGCGGTCCTTTTTGTCAAGGTTTCGGACGAGCAGGTCTAAATGGGCCTTGCAATGGACCCGTTGGAATTTTAACTGAGTAAAAAGTACAGAAATTGAGGTTATGCAATATAATTGTGTTTAAAAGCTCCTAATCAATTACATGAACTCCTAAAATTTGATTAAAACGTGTTTTGCAGTCCTTTTTGTAGAGGTTTCGGACGAGCGGGTCGAAATGGGCCTTTCAATGGACCCGTTGAAATTTTAACTGAGTAAAAAGTACATAAATTGAGGTTTTGCAATATAATTGTGTTGAAAAGCTCCTAATCAATTATTTGAACTCCTAAAATTTGATTAAAACTTGTTTTGCGGTCCTTTTTGTAGAGGTTTCGGACGAGCAGGTCTAAATGGGCCTTTCAATGGACCCGTTGGAATTTTAACTGAGTAAAAAGTATAGAAATTGAGGTTTTTCTATATAATTGTGTTGAAAAGCTCCTAATCAATTACATGAACTCCTAAAATTTGATTAAAACTTGTTTTGCAGTCCTTTTTTTAGAGGTTTCGAACGAGCGGGTCGAAATGGGACTTTCAATGGACCCGTTGGAATTTTAACTGAGTAAAAAGTAAGGAAATTGAGGTTTTGCAATATAATTGTGTTGAAAAGCTCCTAATCAATTACATGAGCTCCTAAAATTTGATTAAAACTTGTTTTATAGTCCTTTTTGTAGAGGTTTCGGACGAACGGGTTGAAATGGGCCTTTTTATGGACCCGTTGGAATTTTAACTGATTAAAAAGTACAGAAATTGAAGTTTTGCAATATAATTGTGTTGAAAAGCTCCTAATCAATTATTTGAACTCCTAATATTTGAATAAAACATTTTTGCGGTCCATTTTTAAAGGTTTCGGACGAGAAGGTCTAAATGAGCCTTTCAATGGGCCCGTTGGAATTTTAACTGAGTAAAAAGTATAAAATTGAGGATTTTAAATATAATTGTGTTGAAAAGTTCCTAATCAATTATTTGAACTCCTAAAATTTGATTAAAACTATTTTGCGGTCCTTTTTGTCGAGTTTCGGACGAGCAGGTCTAAATGGGCATTTCAATGGACCCGTTAGAATTTTAACTAAGTAAAAAGTACAGAAATTGAAGTTTTGCAATATAATTGTGTTGAAAAGCTCCTAATCAATTACATAAACACCTAAAATTCTATTAAAACTCTTTTTGCAATCCTTTTTGTAGAGGTTTCGGACGAGCGGGTCGAAATGTGCCTTTAAATGGACCTATTGAAATTTTAACTGAGTAAAAAGTACAGAAATTGAGGTTTTGCAATATAATTGTGTTGAAAAGCTCCTAATCAATTATTTGAACTCCTAAAATTTGAATAAAACTTGTTTTGCGGTCCTTTTTGTAGAGGTTTCGGACGAGCAAGTCTAAATGGGCCTTTCAATGGACCCGTTGGAATTTTTTTTTTGAAAGAAAGGGCCTCATTAAAAACCTCACTAATCACCCTATGCCGAGGTAAAGGATGGTCCTACGGGGAAAAGAGTGCCCTGGTATATATTAGATTCAAAAGACTGTAAATCAGTCAGTACATCTGTTTGGATACAATCAGGTATGATAGAGTCAAAATATAAAGTTGAAGAACAATGCAAAGCCCAAGAGCCTAACTTATGGGCCATCACATTGGCCGATCTAGGAACAAAATAAACTCTAAAAGAAGAATCATGAAGGAGGTCCTTGGCCTCCAAAATCTGGGGGCCCAAAAGAGAAGCGTCGGCCGTAGATCGGTCAATTTGTTGACTATATGGGCCGAATCGGATTCGATGTGCACCGTAGTCCATCCTTTGTCTTTGGCTAGCATGGCCCCGGCAAGAACAGCGTTAAGTCCCACCGTGGCAGCATCACGGCAGCCCGCTTCATGGACAACACAACCACCAAGGATAACACCTTGTGCGTTTCGGGCAACAACACCGATAGCGGCAGATTCGGTTCCTGGGTGAAAGGCGCCATCCACGTTAATCTTGATCTCTGTAGGCGTCGGTGGTCTCCATCGGGGCGGGGCATCGGCAGGGTCGTCTGTTGTAGAGTTGTGATCCGGAAGGAGGTTGGCGCGGGCATAGTCTTGAAGCAGACCCTGTGTGTTCATCACTGTAAGCCACGTCGGTTGAAGGCGTTGGGAATGCACCCATTCATTCCGATGATTCCAAGTATTCCAGAGCGTGGTCAACAGTAAAACGAAGCTAGTTCCATTTAGTCTCCGGGCACCTTCGGCTAGCCACGATGCCATGGAGGTGGAAGTGCTAGAATGGATAGGAGGAGGAAGACCCACCAACCGAAGAATTGCATTGGCCCCGCTGCAATCACGAAGTGCATGTATAGTCGTTTCCACAACAGCGGGACAAAAGGGGCAGCTACCATCAGAGAGATTAATAGCGAATAAACGGTCCCTGGTTGGTAAGGCATCATGACCCGCCCGTGTAACGCCCCGGTTTTGGGCTCAGAAGTTTTGGACATTGACCGGTTCGGTCAAAGTGTTGTTCGAATATATAGAGTGAATTTAGGAAAGCCTAGTTCGGGTTGCATTAAAAATATGGAAAAATGTCCTAAAATCATCTTTTAATATAATTAAGTGAACTGTGAAATCAATTTTGGAAAATGAGGTTCGTAAGGTTGACATTTTGGCTAGTGACCAAAATGTAATTTTTGAAAGTTCGGTGACAGTTTTATAAAGGATTGAAACTTTGAATCTTTAAGGAGCTAATATTCCAAAAAGAGTTTCTCCAGATTTTTCTAAGATATTTTAAGGCTTTATTCTGATTTTAAAGTTTATGAAATGTGGAGGGAAATCATTTTATCATTTTATAACTAACTTTTCTATTTTCTCTCAATTTTCCTTTTCTCTCATTTTCTCTCAACCCAAACACATTCTCCAGATTTTCTTCTTTAATTTTGTCAATCTAAATCACTCATTTCAACTCTCATTTGATTCCTAATCATCTCATCAACAAAACCTCTCAATTTGCAAGTTGTTTCATCAAACTTTTTGGCTCTAAAAAGGAGAAACTCAAGTTTGGAGGTAAGAACGTCCTTCTCCTCTGAACTTCAAGTTCTTTATTGAAATTCCCAAGTTCTCAATCCTTGATTTATGATTTGTTAAAGGCTTTTCAATTGAAATCTTGATTTTGGCTAAAATGCAAGATTTGGTGATTTTGGTGGAATTTTCGTATGATCTGTTTAAGCAGGGTTTTGAAGTGTCAAAATGATGTTAAATGAATGCTAAATTGATTAGAAGTTGAGGTTTAATTAATGCAATCCCGGATAGGTTGAATTTCCTAAGCTTTGCTTGAGTTTTTGGTTGTTTTTGGAGTGTTTTGGTGATCTGTTATACCTGGAGGTATAAGGACGTGTTTGTGATTATTTTGGATGTTAATTGATGTTTAAAAGTGGTTAGAAGTGATGGATCTTGGCTAGGTTAAGTTTTGGAAGTGTTTGGAGGTGATTTCGGTTGTGTTTGGTAGCCGAATTGTTGGTTTTGTGATGAGCAGCGAGTTGTGTTGTGTTGCTGGTGTTTTTAATGCATAATGATGCATTGATCTTCTGTTGTTGTGTGCTTGAAACAGGGGAGTTTGATCCGTGAGCTTTAGAGGTGTTGCGGAAGGTTTCGGATGCTTGGAAGGCTTGTTGGCTAGCCTTGTTTTGGTTATCGGTGAGTGAAGTTGGGTTTTCAGCTTTTAAACCAAGGTTTGAAGGTTTTTGGGAGCTTAGTGTAAGTCTAAACAACTTTGCTAATCTCAAGAGTAAGTGAATGGATTTTCGCTCTTGAATTATGATTGTGAAATTGGCTTTTAAGCAATTGTGGTTGATGATTGAAATGCATGTGTTTTGCATGGTTTAAATCTGTTTTGAAAGCATATTTTAGCATGGTTTAATGCTGGTTTTGAAAGCCATATGTGAAGGATGCTCAAGGTAAGAGATCCTTGGTTTTATACTTTGAAAATGTGGTTTTGATGCATGGTGTTGCATGTTGTTCAATGGCTTTGTTTAATGCTTTAAAACAGTGAATTAATGTTGGTAAATGATGGTTTTTGCATTATGGTTATGCATGTGAAACATTGGACTAATGTGGTAAGGTGGTTATATTGGCAAGTGATGTAAGTGGTTCTTGGTTCTTTGATCGGATATAGTTAGCCGGCTATAGGATTGGGTGCACCGTGAATTAAGTCGCCTTGGAGGTGGAGTGGTCAAGAGTGGACCGGTAAACTCCCTTCAAGTATCCTAACGAGATGGTTGAGGTCATAATGGAGGTGTTGCCCATTCGAGGACCTTGGTTGAGCAAAGGTTATATGGTGTTTAAAAGTCCATATGTGGGAACCTTGTGCTTGTTGAGATCACAATGGCGGTGTTAAGTCCATGTGTGGATCTTGTGTAGGGTGTCCCGGATCTCGTTAGTGATGTTATACAACTACCACTCGGTGAATGCAAAGGTTGTATGGTGTTTGAAAGTCCATACATGGGAACCTTGTGCATGTCAAGGTTGTATGGTGTTTGAAAGTCCATACATGGGAACCTTGGGGAAAAGTTGAGGTTGTATGGTGTTTGAAAGTCCATACATGGGAACCTCGGGAAAGCTAAGGTTGTATGGTGTTTAAAAGTCCATACATGGGAACCTTAGGATGTTGAGGTCAAATGGTGTTTAAAAGTCCATTTGGGATACCTTGGATTGGTAGGGTGTATGGAGCGTAGGGACAACACTCGGAATCCGCGTATCCGATCGGGTGTTGAGTTGAAAAGTGAATGTGGTTGATCACTTGAAGGCCAATATGATGTTCTTGATTGTGATGAAGCATGGGATGCTTGAAATGATGCATAATTGCATGTGAAGCATGAGATGCTTGAAAAGATGCATGGTTGCATGGAAAGTGTATAATGCTTGTGAATGCATGTTTACTTGTTAAGTTGAACAAGTGTTGATTATCATTTGGAAAATGATGCATGTGAGCATGAAATATCTTTAGTGCATTGGAGTCTTGTTAAGACTTGTTTTTAAAGGCATGTGATGATGATGTTGTGGTTCATATATGTTGCCTTTGGTTTAATGCATGTGTTGGTTGGTTTGTGAAATGGTTTTAAAAGATTCTTGCTTGAATTGGCTTTCAAGTTTAAGAAAGGTATGTTGTGAAATGGGAGTGTTTTCCAAGGTTTTGTTTTAGCTTGCATATGGTGTTTATGCATGGTTTGGCTAAATGGATGATTTTGTAAGTTGTGCTTTGAAAAGGTTTTCTTAGCATGCTAAGCTAAGGGTTGGTTTTCATGTATGTGCAATGCATGGTTTTGAGCTTGTTGTTGAAAAGGGGTTTTCAAACATGGCTTTGGTAAACAAATCGAGTTTGCTTTAAAAGTGATTTATGACCCGCTGCATTGATGGTGTTTTGGTTTTGAGCATACCTCACTAAGCATTATGTGCTTACGCTCCTTTTTGTCCGTCAATGCAGATTCTTGAAGTTTGGACAGCAAGGAGCAAGGGATTCAAGGTGGACTCCACTTGAGATGTATGTCTCGGTGAATAGTTATAGTTAATAAAGGCAATAGGGTAGAATCTCTCGGGTTATTGTGTATGTGTTCGTTTATGTTTGGACAAGGATGTTTTTATGTTGATGATGTTGTTGGATCATGTTTCGGTTTTAATGAGATTGATTTGGAAGGTTTGTGCCTAAATGGTTGCTTGTGTAGGAAGTATGCCTTTAGAATTGGGGCTTTTCATGTATGATGTTATATTGATGAATTGTTGATGCAAGTATGTCCCATTTATGTTGAGTTGCATGTTGGTAAAGTTTGGAGGCTTTAGGAGTATGATTGGATGGCCAATTATGTGTTTGAGTGAGCAAAATGCAGCAATCTGGGCAAGGCGTTTCGGAACAGTTGACACCGTTTCGGAACGGGTGCCCTGCATAAACCCAGGCGTCCGAAACGGGTGCCACCGTTCCAGAACGGGTTGGCTACTGCCAGTCCCCCGTTGCGGTACGCGTTGCGGAACGGCCCCGTGTTTCGAAACGGGCTCTGCCTGTTTCGGAACGGGTGACCGTTGGGGACTGACATGGGCGGTTAAATGTTTCAGAATGTTTGCATTTTGGTCCTGAAACTTGTTTGTGCAATTGTATGAGTTTGGGTTGTCCGTTTGAGCTGAAATTTGGCAGAGAAGCATGAAACACGATTAATTTTAAGTTGGTAACTTAAAATCTGGTTAAGTCCTTAAGGTTTTCAGAATTTACAATTTGGTCCCTAAAGTTGTAAATTGTTCAATTGGGTCCCTGTTTGATCTCTGATGTTTGTGGTCTTTGAGTATGATGTTTGTGTGATCACATCTAGGGTTAATGAGCATCTAGACAAGATTAAAAAGGAAAAAAAAGGGTCGTTAATCAAGGTTGACTTTCGGGTTGACTTTGGTTTTCCCCGTGTAATCTTCTTAATTCGGGTCAACCGTCTAGGCCGGGTTAAGGGGGTTACATTTGGTGGTATCAAAGCTGAGTTGCGAATGCTTGGGGAAAACAGTAAGTTGTTGTGATGTGTGTTGATGTTTACCTTGTTGTGTGGATGAAAGTTGGTTGAATGTTGGTTGAAACACGTGTTTCTGGGCATGATGCTGATGTTTCTGAGCAAATTGTTGATGTTTCTGATCAAGTTGCTGATGTTTTCGAGCATGCTTTGTGTTTATGAATCTTTGTTGAATTAATGTGGATATGTGCTGATGTTGTGAGCTGGTGTTATGCTTGATGATTGTGTAATGAGTATGTTATGTTGATATTATGCTGATGCAAATGGATGCTGTTGGATGTAAGCATGATCGAGTATGTTGATTGATATGCTTGATGTTGTGATATCCATGTTGTGTTGACTGTTATGTCATGTAAAGGGGAGGATTCAGGATACCCATTGCCTTATTAATATAGCTATTGTGTTATTTTGGAGTTGGAGTTTGAATCCTTGCTTAATGCTGGTCTAACTGGTTTGCTTGTTTGTTGTGATTGTATGTTTGTTGTTGTTAGTAGTATGGCTAAGTCGATGAAAGAATGGCAGTTGGGTGGGATGGTTGCTGCCTTGGGGCAGGTTGTTAAGGCTTGGAATTCACCCTTTGGTAGAGGTGTTTTGTCTCAGTTTTCTGTGCCTGGGGTTGAGGTGATAAGGCAAGGGAAAGAAGCTGGTTCTGTGGTGAAGAGTTCATCATCTGATGTTCAGGAGGTGTTGGGAACATCTCAGGCTGTGGTAAAGGTAAAGTCAGTGGATGTGCTGGCTGTGGGATGTGTGGGTTTGCCGAAGCAGCGTTTGCTTGATTTGGGTGCTGTGGAATATCATGGTTCTACACCGGAGATGTTTGAGGCCTGGTTGGCCAGTGTGGTTCTGATCTTGGATCAGGAAGGCTGTGATCTTGCTTGTAAGCTGGGGAGTGTTGTTTCTTTGATGTTGGAGGATGCCTGTGTCTGGTGGACATCTGTGGCTGTGGCGTCACATATTCCTGATATTGATTGGGATTTCTTTGTATCTGCCTTTTATGAAAGGTATCTTGGAGGGAAGTTTCCAAGGGTTGAGCAATGTGACGGTGGTGTTGTTGTAGAGCAAGTGTTGCTTGGGCAAGGAGTGGAAGTTCAGCCACCGGTGTGTGACCGTTGTGAAAGGCGCCATGTTGGAGGTTGTTGGGGCGCGGGTGCTTGCTGGAACTGTGGTTCCAAAGTGCATGTTAAGCGTGATTGTCCTCTTGGAGTGAAGTCAGCTTTGGTGTTAGCCAAAGGGTCTCAGAAAGGTCGTGGGCACGGCCGAGGCAAGGTTCAGAAGTGGCAGAAAGAGCAGAAAGTTGTGAAGAGTGTGGGAAAGGAGAATTGCTGGAAATGTGGGTCTGCTGGACACATGAGACGTGATTGTTTGATGTTGGCTCGGAACAGCCAAGGTCCCTTACCGCAAGGAGTTGGTGGTGACCCTGGTGTGTTAGCTGGTGCTGCAGTGGTGCGGCAGGAGGATGATGGTTCCGCGAGGAAGAGAGTTCGTCTGATGAAGCTTCAGGGTGGTGTTGTGCTTTCAGGTAACCTTGTTTAGTAATCTTTGCTCTAGTTACCTTAGTTTGGTTTCTGTTGGTTTTCCTTGTGTGGTAACTTTAGCCTTGTTGCTAGTTGTTGGGGTAATAGTTGTAGTTTGGAAACATCTTTGGTGTGAAGAAGGCTTAGGTGAGAATCTTGTGGTTAATGATTGTTGGTATGATGGAGTTAGATAAGTTAGAAGTGAGGTACGAGGTTGTTCTTAGACGGATTTGAGGATGTTATTGGAGGGTGTGAACTGGCATTCATGCACAGTTAAAATCATTGTTATATGCTATATTATATATGTTGGTCCATGCATACATGTGGCATGACATTAGAGGTTTTGCATACATGTACATCAGGCATTGATAGGGCATGTTGGTGATCATGCATACGATGTTCACACTCGCTAATAACTAATCGAATCTGTTAGAGTGGTGGTTGGGTTAGGTTGGATGATGGGTTTTTAGAGGTTGTTTTGGTGCTGGGTGAGAGTTAGACGTAATGGAGTATATTAGGCTAGTTGCTAGTAATAGTGAGAGTGGTATGGTCTGATGGTAGAAGGATAGTGTTTGTTGCTTAAAGAGAGTTTAGTGGTTTGGATAGCTAAGTGGAAGGGGTAGCACCTTGATGCTAAGTGATGTTGTAGTTTAACGGTTGTGTTTCCAGGTGCTGGGGTAGCTTAGCATTTGGGTTGTTGTGGAAGGGTTGTGTTTGTAAGTGCTGGTTCTTAGCAACCTTTGAGGAGTTGAGGAGTTGGTATGTATGGTAGGTTGGGCGATGTCCTGGTAAGACAAGTGTTATGGTTGAAGTTTGAAGTGGAAGGGTTATGAAAGATCGAAGGCTTTTGTTGGTTATTTGGGTTCTTGTGAGAAGTGGTTGGCTGGTTGTGTGTATGTGAATTTCTTTTGAGGTCAGCTGGTGGTGTATGGAACAGCTGGCGGAGTCGAGTGGGGGTTGTGATGTGATTTTTGGAATCTGGGTGAGTGATCCTGGTGAGATGTTGTGGTAATGTTAGCAACAGTTGTGAGGGTTTATCAGCATTCGTTGAGGAGTTTGGGTAAGCAGTTGATGTTTAAGGGTTTTTGCTTGTTGGGAAATTCTTGGAAGAGGTTTGGGAGTTTGCAAGAGTTTTAGAAGCAGAGAAGGTTGAATAGTGGCTGAATTGGATTGGTTGTTGTCTCTGTGTAATCAGGTCTTGGGAGTTGTGTGTTGCAGTGATGTGTGCTGTAAGAGCTGAAGTTCTTCAGGTTGATATTGGGGCTGTGTACAGTCCGGTTATGTGAAAGGTTAAGTTGTGGTTATCTTTGTGTGCTCTGGATTTTGTGAACAGCATGTGGTGGTGCTAAGTTGGTGGAGTTTTGTGTGGAAAGTGTCCAGTGATGGTTGAGGCTTTTGTGTTGCCTTGTGTGTGATTTGAGAAGGTTGTGGTTCTCTTTTCTCCGGTTGAAATTTCGAGGACGAAATTTCCTAAGGGGGGAGAGTTGTAACGCCCCGGTTTTGGGCTCAGAAGTTTTGGACGTTGACCGATTCGGTCAAAGTGCTGTTCGAATATATAGAGTGAATTTAGGAAAGCCTAGTTCGGGTTGCATTAAAAATATGGAAAAATGTCCTAAAATCATCTTTTAATATAATTAAGTGAACTGTGAAATCAATTTTGGAAAATGAGGTTCGTAAGGTTGACATTTTGGCTAGTGACCAAAATGTAATTTTTGAAAGTTCGGTGACAGTTTTATAAAGGATTAAAACTTTGAATCTCTAAGGAGCTAATATTCCAAAAAGAGTTTCTCCAGATTTTTCTAAGATATTTTAAGGCTTTATTCTGATTTTAAAGTTTATGAAATGTGGAGGGAAATCATTTTATCATTTTATAACTAACTTTTCTATTTTCTCTCAATTTTCCTTTTCTCTCATTTTCTCTCAACCTGTTGGGTTTATTAGCACGCTCGAATCGATCACCGAAACCGTCACGGAGGGTTGTAATTGCTTGGTGGTTGAATTGGCTAAAACCGAAAATAGTAGACAATATTTGCACGATGATTTTAGAGTGGTTCGACTACTCAACCGAGTCTACATCCACTACCTTAGCACACCACTAAGGATTTCCCAATTCACTCAACAATGAATTCTTCCTTTTGAGGACAAAGGGTAACCTTACAACCCTATCTTTTCAATGGCTAAGATAGAACCACTCTAGTTTTTCTCTCAAGGCTAAACTAGAACCTCTCCTTTTACAAGGGTAGAAAGTTGTAAACAGATATACCTCACAAGGTGGGTGTTTACGAGAATTAAGCTCACAAGAGTGTAAAGAATAAAAACAATGAAAAACAAAACACTCTCTATACAATATATACAAGAGAAATGAAGAAGATAAAGACTTAAACTCGATTTCTCTTGAACATTAAGCTTGGATCTTGTTTCTTGCTTTCTTCAAGTGTCCTTGGGGTGTATTTATAGTGTGGAATGAGTATCTAGCCGTTGGGGATGTTTCGGAGCCGTTGGAAGCCATTTAAGTTGAGCATTAAATGCTCTCCTGCACAATAGTTTCGAAACCTTTGAGAGGTTTCGAAACCTTAAGAGGGTTTTCAAAAAACTAGCCGTTTTATAGCCGTTTGGAGCCGTTACAGGGCCAAAGTTTCGAAACCTTTACAAGGTTTCGAAACCTTTGAGCCAAAGTTTCGAAACCTTGTAGAGGTTTCGAAACCTTTGCCTAGGTTTCCAATTTTTTGGCTACTGCCCTGACAAGTTTCGAGACCTTTGTTAAGGTTTCGAAACTTTACTCTAAAAACATGTATTTTGGGCATTTTTCGACTTTTAAAAGAGTAGTTCGATATAGGTATTCAATCGAACTCTTTCAAAACATTTTGTCACGTTTTAAGGACTTTTGAATTATTTTTGAAATCTTTAAACACGTCCCTAAAACAATTTTCACATAATTGTTATATCAAAATATTTCTCAACAATCTCCCCCTTTTTGATATAAGAAAACATCTTTGAAAAATTGTTTTTGACAAAAAGCTCCCCCTTAATTTTTCACTTATTTCTCCCTTTTTTTTGTTATATCAAAAATAATTCAAATCTTTATAGTACATAATAACAATGGGGTTTATGTGGGAGTATCGAAACGGTTTGAAAACTTCCCTAAACATAATTTCAAGTTGTTTGGACTTTTGGAAATGTTTTAAATTCTTTTTAAATCAGTCCAACACATTTTTCAATTATTATATCAAAACATTAGTTCTTCAATCTCCCCCTTTTTGATATAATAAAACCAACTTGAAAAATTGTTTGGGATTCTCCCCCTTCAAGTTTAAAACGTTTAAAAATGTGAATAAGAGATGAAAATCTGAAAAGTAAGTAGCTCCCCCTTATTCATTTGAAAATACAATTTTTCAAACCAAATTCTCCCCCTTTTTGTTATATCAAAAAGAATTTAAAATACTTTAAGCTCAAAATAACAATGGAGGAAAAAAAATTATTAAAAAAATTTTGTTTTAAAATTTGGCTCCCCCTTACTCAAGCATTCCATTAAATTTTTAGCACAAACTTGACACTTAAAGGTATTGAATTTCAAAATAAAATTAAATTAAGAGCATTTGAAATTCAATTTATCCAAGACTTAAAAAAAATTATGCAAACATATGAATGAAACCATTAGACTCATATGCATAAAATTTTCAAATAATGTCATGCTTGTTTAGATATTTGAATAAAAGCTCAAATGAATGAACATTAGAAATTAGATAACCAAAAAAAAATAAAAAATAAAAGCATTAAGCTTAGAGGTTACCTATCTTCTTCACTTGTGTGACTAGAGCATTTAAGATTCTTGCTTTTCTTGCCTTTGCTCCAACACACCTACAAGAGACATTTACTTCGATTTTGGTATCCAAATTGCTTTGGATCCATTAACATTAATTTCAATGTCTCTAGTTCCCTTAGGAACCCATACTTGTCTAATCCTATAAGTTTTTCTTTTCTTTATAGGACAAGTATGCAACGAATGACCATGATAATGGCAATGTGAGCATTTTGCCATTATGGGATGAGATGAATTATTAGAAATGATTTCTTTTTCTTTTGTTAAGCTTTCAAGCTTAACTTTTAAATCAAAATTTTCTTTTTCTAAAACGTCTTTGCTTGTTTTTGAAAATTCTAAATCATTTTTCAAAATTTCATTTTGATTTTCAAAATCCATTTTTGTTTTTAAAAGAAAATCATTTTCAGTTTCGAGTTTTGAAATCATTTTCCTAAATTTGGAATTCATGGTCTCAAATTCCAAATATAATTCATTAAATGCATCTTGTAACTCATCAAAAGAATGTGAATTTAATTCATCTGAGTTAGAAGATACCTCGGGCTCATCGAGAGCCAAAACACCATCCACCTTAGGTGTTGAAGGGAGGATTGCACATGATGAAGCATCATCTTTCTTCTCTTCTTTCCCATAGAATTTCTCAAGCTTCTCCCAGATTTCTTTGGCACTTTTGGATGGGGAGACCTTCTTGGAAATCTCTTCACTTAGGGCACAGAGAAGAATGTGCATAGCCTTTGCATTGAGATGGTCCTTCTTTGTGTCATTGACACTCCTTTTCTTCTTCTTCTTAGGAGCTTCTGAATGTCCATTTATGATAATCTTCCAAATGTCAAGGTTGAATCCTTGGATGAAATATTTCATAATGTTGCTCCATTGGAAGTAACCTTCTCCTTTGAAGAGAGGAGGACACATGATAGAGCGGCCTTCTTCAAATGAAATCATTGTAGAACCGCTTGCCATTTTCTTGTACGGTGGACTACGAGCGTTGGATCTTTGCTCCTGGATGTTAGTCCTTCGATGGAGACGAGGCTCTGATACCAATTGTTGGGCTTGTTAGCACGCTCGAATCGATCACCGAAACCGTCACGGAGGGTTGTAATTGCTTGGTGGTTGAATTGGCTAGAACCGAAAATAGTAGACAATATTTGCACGATGATTTTAGAGTGGTTCGACTACTCAACCGAGTCTACATCCACTACCTTAGCACACCACTAAGGATTTCCCAATTCACTCAACAATGAATTCTTCCTTTTGAGGACAAAGGGTAACCTTACAACCCTATCTTTTCAATGGCTAAGATAGAACCACTCTAGTTTTTCTCTCAAGGCTAAACTAGAACCTCTCCTTTTACAAGGGTAGAAAGTTGTAAACAGATATACCTCACAAGGTGGGTGTTTACGAGAATTAAGCTCACAAGAGTGTAAAGAATAAAAACAATGAAAAACAAAACACTCTCTATACAATATATACAAGAGAAATGAAGAAGATAAAGACTTAAACTCGATTTCTCTTGAACATTAAGCTTGGATCTTGTTTCTTGCTTTCTTCAAGTGTCCTTGGGGTGTATTTATAGTGTGGAATGAGTATCTAGCCGTTGGGGATGTTTTGGAGCCGTTGGAAGCCATTTAAGTTGAGCATTAAATGCTCTCCTGCACAATAGTTTCGAAACCTTTGAGAGGTTTCGAAACCTTAAGAGGGTTTTCAAAAAACTAGCCGTTTTATAGCCGTTTGGAGCCGTTACAGGGCCAAAGTTTCGAAACCTTTACAAGGTTTCGAAACCTTTGAGCCAAAGTTTCGAAACCTTGTAGAGGTTTCGAAACCTTTGCCTAGGTTTCCAATTTTTTGGCTACTGCCCTGACAAGTTTCGAGACCTTTGTTAAGGTTTCGAAACTTTACTCTAAAAACATGTATTTTGGGCATTTTTCGACTTTTAAAAGAGTAGTTCGATATAGGTATTCAATCGAACTCTTTCAAAACATTTTGTCACGTTTTAAGGACTTTTGAATTATTTTTGAAATCTTTAAACACGTCCCTAAAACAATTTTCACATAATTGTTATATCAAAATATTTCTCAACAGGTTGGCTACTGCCAGTCCCCCGTTGCGGTACGCGTTGCGGAACGGCCCCGTGTTTCGAAACGGGCTCTGCCTGTTTCGGAACGGGTGACCGTTGGGGACTGACATGGGCGGTTAAATGTTTCAGAATGTTTGTATTTTGGTCCTGAAACTTGTTTGTGCAATTGTATGAGTTTGGGTTGTCCGTTTGAGCTGAAATTTGGCAGAGAAGCATGAAACACGATTAATTTTAAGTTGGTAACTTAAAATCTGGTTAAGTCCTTAAGGTTTTCAGAATTTACAATTTGGTCCCTAAAGTTGTAAATTGTTCAATTGGGTCCCTGTTTGATCTCTGATGTTTGTGGTCTTTGAGTATGATGTTTGTGTGATCACATCTAGGGTTAATGAGCATCTAGACAAGATTAAAAAGGAAAAAAAAGGGTCGTTAATCAAGATTGACTTTCGGGTTGACTTTGGTTTTCCCCGTGTAATCTTCTTAATTCGGGTCAACCGTCTAGGCCGGGTTAAGGGGGTTACAGCCCGCCATTCGAAGGAACGGACCTTAGGCAAGTTTGGTGCTTTGGCGATTACCCTCCAAAAAGTTGAGGGCCTATCTAAAGGCCTCTGTGGCGCATGAAGAAAGAAGTAACCGGAGTGGACCGAATAAGTTCCGGAATCATGACGACTCCAGATCAAAGCGTCCCTTTGTTCACGTGCAATGGGTACCCTCAGGATACGGTCTACATCATCCCAGTCAAAGAAACAACGTAGTTTCCCTTCATCCCAGCAATTAGAGTTGCGGGACATAAAGTCACGGCAACGGGCTGGTAGCTCCTCATTGTCCATATAATCCCCGAAGAGAGTAATGGGGGAATCACCGCCCCAACTATCTCCAAGGATAAGGATATTGCTCCTAAGCCCTGGCCGCCAAAAGTAACCTGGGCCGAGAAGCTGTATAGCGTGACTAATCCCCTTCCATGCGAAGGAGGCACGTTTTTCCGCCTTGGCATGCAACAGATTACCTGAGGGGTAATATTTTACGCAGAGCACGCAAGATTAGAGTGAGTCAGGGTTAGAGATAAGGTTCCATATTTTTTCCCTAATAGAGCGACGTTGAAGGCCCCTAGATCCCTAAGTCCCAACCCCCCTGCAGCTTTAGGGGGGCAGAGGGAATCCCAAGAGAGAAGGGGCCATCCCCGTTTGTTACTGCGCCCAGACCACCAGTGCCGGCGGATGGAAGCAGTAATATCATCTATTATGTTCTGAGGCAGTAAGTAGCACGACATGATGTATTGAGGCATCGCCTGTGCCACCGATTTGATGAGGACCTCTCTTCAACTGTATGAGAGAAAGCTACTGTCCCATTTGCTCATTCGGGAGTGCACTTTCTCCCGTATGAATCCTAGTGAAGCCGTTCTGTTACGTTTAATCAAAAGTGGTACTCCCAGGTAAATGCCCGGATCATCGACTAGTAGTACTCCTAGTGTTGATCTCATTGTATCAAGGAAAGCAGGGGAGCACTTCGAGCTGCAGAAAGCCGTAGATTTATCAAAGTTAACAATTTGCCCCGAAGCCGTGGCATAAAGTGAGAGCACATCCTTAAGGCGCTCGACTTCCTCAGAGTTGTTACGTATGAAGACGATACTATCGTCCGCGAAAAAGAGGTGGGTAACTCGAGGCCCATATCGGCACGCGTTGAGGCCCAATAGTCAGCCCTCTCGTTGCTCAGTTTCTAATGCAGACGAGAGTCCTTGGGAACAAATTAGGAAAATAAAAGGGGACAGTGGATCACCCTGTCGGATACCCCGCGAGGGAAGAAACTTCGTAGATAGAGAGCCATTGACCCTTACCGAGAATGATACCGAAGATACACAACGCATTGTAAGATTCACCCAATCCAGAGCAAATCCCATGCGTAACATAATGTCACGCAGGAACGGCCATTCGACCCGATCAAATGCCTTTTCCATGTCAAGTTTGACTGCAGCGCCTTGAGCGTTGGCGGACCCGTTCGAGTGAAGATTGTGAACTAATTCGTGAGCTATAAGGATATTATCAGTAATATTCCACCCACGGAGGAATGCAGCTTGAGAGTCACTAATGCAGCATGGTAGAACAGTCTTGAGGCGGTTAACCAGAACCTTGGAAACTGTCTTATAAATAACTGTACAAAGGCTGATAGGTCTGAATTGTTTCATTAGAGTTGGTTCCGTAATTTTGGGGATGAGAACAATAACATACCGATTTACCGTGGCCATGTCTGCCTTTCCTCTAAGAAGATCAAGGCATAGAGCAATGAATTCCGAGCCTAACAGGTCCCAGTGGTGGTGATAAAAGCTACTTGGGAAACCGTCAATACTCGGAGCCTTACTCGGATGGATATCCCGAAAGGCAGCTAAGACCTCATCCTCGGTATAGGGTTTTAGTAGGGTCAAATTCATGTCCGAGGTGACGGTGGGTTGCACCTGTTCGAGAAGGGCCGGGGAGAAGGCACAGTTCGAAGAGGTGAACATGTTCTGGAAATAGGAGGACGCAATGTGCAAGAGTGCTGGATTTGAAACTTGCCATGTGTCGTCATCCGCAAAGAGGCCACGTATCATGTTTTTCCTCCGTCGTCGGGAGGCCCTAGCGTGGAAGTACGTCGTATTCTTGTCTCCATTGGATAGCCAAGAAACACGAGAACGTTGAGCCCAATAAGCTTCCTTAGCCTCCAGAAGTCGTCGCAGCTACGATTTAGCATTATGGAGTGCTGTCATGTCTTTATTGGAAAGTCTACGTCTTCGTAGGTATTTGTTAACACGGCGTTGCAAAACCGCAATCCGTTTCGCGGAACATTGACGGTGTGTTATTTGCCAATCATGAAGTTTGTTACCGAGGGTGGCAATTTTGTCAACAAACATCCCAGAGCATGAAACTAGGGTCGGATGCCCAGCATGTCTCGAACCGGAAGTGATCCAGAGCAATCCGTCGGTTGTGTTGACACTCATTGCAGAAGGAAGTGTCCATAAATATGACACTATGGTCCGACGCCGCTGAAAAAGCGTGGGAGGTGGAAGACTGCAGATGGTGTTGAATCCACATGGAGCAAGCTACAAAACAGTCTAACCGTTCACAAACCGGGTTAACGTTGGGTCCCGTTTTGGTCCAAGTAAACCAACCATTTGTGGGCTTGCAATCAAACAAATCGTTATGAGAGAGACAATCCCTAAAATTGGTGATTTGTGTACGAGGTCTCCGACTCCCTCCTTGTTTTTCCTAGTCATCAAAAATGTCGTTAAGGTCCCCCTCGATGAGCCATGGTAGGGTAGATTTGGATCGTAATGAGTCAATGAGATCCCACGTTCTTGATTTCAAATTGGTTGCCGCAAAGCCATACAATCCAATAAATCTAAAACAATCATGATCACAATTTAAAATAGCATCGATGTATCTCTCGGAGGAAGAGAGCAAACTAAGATCAACGTTTTTATTCCAATAGAGGCCTAGGCCCGAACAAAATGAGCTGCTATCCACAGCAAAACAAAAATCCATATTTAAGAGAGTTTTAAAGCTAATAATCCTAGCAGAAGGTAATCTAGTTTCAGACAAAAAAACAATATCCGGATTTAAACGTAAAACAATCGAACGCAATTCATGAACTGCCGAGGACATGCCCAATCCCCGACAGTTCCAACATAGGATCCTCATTTCTCTCAGTGGGGTTGACCGTCAACCACCGCCGAAGAGTTTTTGCTGCTCATCCCAGCTTTTGGAAGTTTGGAACCTTTGTCATTTGCTTTGGGTGAATTGTGCTTTCTAGAGGTGCGCAGCCTCTTTGCAATGCCGCCTGTAATAGGTGGAGGGCTTCGCTTTGTTTTCTTATTGGGTTTGCCGGAGTTGGCGATTAGCCATGCCTCAAAGTCTGGGTCCATAGCTTCTTCACCCCCTGGAGCTGTTTCATCGATGGGGGGTAAGGGGAAGTCGTCTTCCTCAACGAGGATAAATCTCTTATCGGGTGGGGTGGAATCCTCTTTCGCATTATCCACCTCAGCAGAGCCATTCACAATAGATTCCTCGTCTACTGGAATCATGTCAAGCGGAGCAACCTCTAACGGCTGCAGCTCCTCCTCCGTTCGGCGAATCTCTTCATACGCCTCATTTTCGTCAGCTCCCAAAGCCGCCTCTGCTGCATCTACAGCATTGGCCGCCACATCTAGAATATCTTCAGCATCATCCGCTTCGTCCATTGCTGGAGATGGTTCTGCCAGCACTGGCAGAATTGGTTCGTTGTAGTTTGCAGCCAAGGTCGGGTCCAAGACTTCTTTGCCCTTACGTTGCCTGGACGCTGCCTGGGCGGTTCCTGTAAGTACCAGGATAGCCAAAACAGTGCAATGAGTTGTAATAACAACATAATTGAAAAGGTGCAACGTGTTAACGAAAGCATCGGTATAGGAATTGAGGAACAAAGAGGCGTTACCCGATGCTGCCCCTGTAACTTTGGATGGACCTGTAGTGAAGTGGCCAGTACCTAAGTTCCAACACATCAACATAGTCCAACAAATAAGGATGCAACATATAATATTATCTAAGTTGTGCAAAGGACATTGGCGACAGTGTAATATAAAAAAAGTAAGAGACTCCAAAGGTAAACATAAAAACTGTGAGGTTTTACCCGTGGATGCCGTTGGGGTTTTGGAGGATGTTCCAGGTTCGAAGTATCGAACCTTGCCTCGAAGTTGGGGTTTAACCGATGGTTTTGTCGGAGGTGCTCGAAGCCAATCTCCATATTGAAGTGCATTAGCTGGCAAGTCCTTAAAAGGTTCGCAGCCTGAACGTAGATGGCCCAGCATACCACAGTCGTGGCAAAAAGACGGCAGCTTCTCGTACTGAATGGGAATCATTTTTGTTTTAGGTTTGTCTCCTCTTTCGACATAGGCCACTCCTCTCCGAAGAGGTTGTTCAATGTCCACAATGACACACACATGCAGGAACTGAACCATATTCCCCTCTTCGTCCCTGCGAGAGTCAGTCCCAATAATCGCGCCTAAGCCTGCCCCCAGTGATCGACCGGAAATATTGGCCGCTGTGTCGCTAACCAGAAAAGCCAAGGGCACCCTTAATATAGTACCCAAATACGCATATATTGGAATTTATATTCGTCGATCGTTAGGTTAGGCTGTAAAGGTTGTAGCACCAACCAGTCGTGTTTAAACGTCCATGGTTCTCTTTTGATAATCTCCTTCATATTGCGGACGGTTTCGAATTTGATTAGGAAGAAACCTGAACCCAGTGCCGTGAAGATGCTGAGTTTGTCCCCTTTCCATATTGAAGTAAAAACTCTAGTCACAGCAGACTCGTCAATAGTAGAAGTAGCGAAAAGCTTTCCTATCAAATACGTTTTCTGGTCTTCTACCAGAGCGATGTTATTAGTAGGAGGGGTGAAAACAAAACTCTGCTCTTCAGCCGTGAATTGCAGGCTGTCGAAGCGTTCCAAGAAGAAGTCTGTGGAGGCCATGATCAAAGAAACGAAGTTCTTTGTTGTTGAAAACAATAGAGGAAAAAACCTAGAGTCTGAGTCTGTAGTTGTGATTAGCAAGGCAAACCCAATGAGGATTTTAATTCGAGAAATTCGTCCTCGAAATCCCAAAAAACTCGGTTGGGATAACTTTAGTTTTTGAATTTTAAATGGTAATTTAATTTTATGGTGATCCCATAAATGTTGTGTATTGCCGATAATTAGGGGGGAAATATTCCATGTATTATCTAAATTATAATACATAGGATTATTTAAGTTAAATTTAAAAAAAAAACTTCCTTAAAGGATAGAGGTGTGTTGGTTTAAACCTCCGACGTATGGTGAGTATGCATCTGTTATACCAAATCTTGGAGTATAAACCATTCCTTAAAATAAGGAGGAAAGATGGAAGTCATACTTTCCCCTACGAATCCGGCAAGGGTGAGATAGGAAAGTGATTGGGAGTAGACTCCCAGATCTACCCAACAACCTGTGTTGGTTTGGATTTTGAAACCAGACCGTTGATTTGGTATATCCATTAGCAAAAACCCTCTCTCCACCGTGCATGGCGGCTCCGATAGTGCAGTCTGGCTGGGTGTCGATTAGGGCCTTAGCATCCAAGAGAATTGATGTTAATTGTATAAAGGATATTCCTTTAACATTAAACGTAGTTTCCTTAGCATTGCCTGCTAAAGCAGAATAGAAAGTTACGACCCATTGCATAAACCATGCAAATATGTCACTTCTATGGGCAAACGTAGCATGGGCCCATAGCGTGAGCCATGCAGTTTGGCCGGTATTCCATTCATGAGGACCGTTGTGCTGGACGATGTCGGTGGGCCCAACGTGCAATATCACCTTTGAGCTTATGGACCAGTTATGTGTCAATCTTCCAATAATATTGGGAGCATTCTGCCATGCAATATCGCTCGTCTTAATTGGCGAAACCCATGACATGTTAGTTTGAATCCCTTGCCAACGGGGCCACGAAAATACCTTTGTAATTGGTGTAATTAGAATGAACAATTTACAAGGCCAAGAAGGCCAGGATGAATCCCGTGCACTGTGGTATAGTGAAGGATAAATATGGAAGAAAAAAATTCTCCCAACAGTGAGGTTTTTGAAACCAGAGGGTGGGAAATCCCACCAAATTAACCATCCAAATGAATGGTAGATCCAAGGTAGTGTATAACACCAACCATTGTTGAATAAAAAGGTTGGATTTTGATGACCATCATTAAATGGATAAATCCAAAATAATAGTAAGAGGAATAATAAATCTATGAAAAAGGGAGATACTTACCTTTGCTGTGGAGAAATTGAGCCCATAAAACAGTGTCCAAAGATAACACCGTCGAGGGCCTGAGGATGATCGGAAGGGGGAAGGGAGGAAAGATGTGAGAAGGAGGGTGGAAAAAGGGCGGATGGGGTGGTGGATGGCGGTGGCCGGAGGAAGAGGGAGATAGAAAGGCAAAGGAAAGTTCAGAGAGAATTTTGAGAGAAAAAACATTCCGTTACCCGACCTACACCCCGGATAAATTTTACCTGTTGGAATTTTAACTGAGTAAAAAGTAGAAAATTGAGGATTTGCAATATAATTGTGTTGAAAAGCTCCTAATCAATTATTTGAACTCCTAAAATTTGATTAAAACTTGTTTTGCGGTCATTTTTGAAGAGGTTTCAGACGAGCGGGTCGAAATGGGCCTTTCAATGGACCCGTTGGAATTTTAACTGAGTAAAAAGTACAAAAAATGAGGTTTTACAATATAATTGTGTTGAAAAGCTCCTAATCAATTATTTGAACTCGTAATATTTGAATAAAACATTTTTGCGGTCCTTTTTTTAGATGTTTCGGACGAGCGGGTCTAAATGGGCCTTTCAATGGGCCTGTTGGAATTTTAACTGAGTAAAAAGTATAAAATTGAGGTTTTTCAATATAATTGTGTTGAAAAGTTCCTAATCAATTATTTGAACTACTAAAATTTGATTAAAACTATTTTGCGGTCCTTTTTGTCGAGGTTTCGGACGAGCAGGCCTAAATGGGCCTTTCAATGGACCCGTTGGAATTTTAACTGAGTAAAAAGTAAAGAAATTGAGGTTTTGCAATATAATTGTGTTGAAAATCTCCTAATCAATTACATGATCTCTTAAAATCTGATTAAAACTTGTTTTGCGGCCCTTTTTGTAGAGGTTCCGGACGAGCATGTCTAAATGGGCCATTCAATGGACCCGTTGGAATTTTAACTGAGTAAAAAGTATAAAAATTAAGGTTTTGCAATATAATTGTGTTGAAAAGCTCATAATCAATTATTTGTACCCCTAAAATATGATCAAAACTTGTTTTGCGGTCCTTTATGTAGATGTTTCGGACGTGCGGGTCTAAATGGGCCTTTCAATGGACCCGTTGGAATTTTAACTGGGTAAAATGTATATAAATTGAATTTTTTTCAATATAATTGTGTTGAAAAGCTCATAATCATTTATTTGAACACCTAAAATTTAATTAAAATTTTTTGCAGTACTTTTTGTATCGGATTCGGACGAGCAGGTCTAAATGGGCCTTACAATGGACCCGTTGGAAATTTAACTGAGTAAAAAGTACAGAAATTGAGGTTTTACAATATAATTGTGTTGAAAAGCTCCTAATCAATTACTTGAACTCCTAATATTTGATTAAAACTTGTTTTGCGGTCCTTTTGTCGAGGTTTCGGACGAGCAGGTCTAAATGGGCCTTTCAATGGACCCGTTGGAATTTTAACTGAGTAAAAAGTACAAAAATTGAGGTTATGCAATATAATTGTGTTGAAAAGCTCCTAATCAATTATTTGAACTCCTAATATTTGAATAAAACATTTTTGCGGTCCTTTGTTTAGATGTTTCGGACGAGCGGGTCTAAATGGGCCTTTCAATGGGCCCGTTGGAATTTTAACTGAGTAAAAAGTATAAAATTAAGGTTTTTCAATATAATTGTGTTGAAAAGTTCCTAATCAATTATTTGAACTCCTAAAATTTGATTAAAACTATTTTGCGGTCCTTTTTGTCGAGGTTTCGGACGAGCAGGTCTAAATGGGCCTTTCAACGGACCCGTTGGAATTTTCACTGAGTAAAAAGTAAAGAAATTGAGGTTTTGCAATATAATTGTGTTGAAAGTCTCCTAATAAATTACATGATCTCTTAAAATTTGATTAAAACTTGTTTTGCGGCCCTTTTTGTAGAGGTTCTGGACGAGCATGTCTAAATGGGCCTTTCAATGGACCCGTTGGAATTTTAATTGAGTAAAACGTATAATAATTGAGGTTTTGCAATATAATTGTGTTGAAAAGCTCATAATCAATTATTTGTACCCCTAAAATATGATCAAAACTTGTTTTGCGGTCCTTTATGTAGATGTTTCGGACGTGCGGGTCTAAATGGGCCTTTCAATGGACCCGTTGGAATTTTAACTGGGTAAAATGTATATAAATTGAATTTTTTTCAATATAATTGTGTTGAAAAGCTCCTAATCATTTATTTGAACTCCTAAAATTTAATTAAAACTTTTTTGCAGTCTTTTTGTATCGGATTCGGACGAGCAGGTCTAAATGGGCCTTACATTGGACCCGTTGGAAATTTAACTGAGTAAAAAGTACATAAATTGAGGTTTTGCAATATAATTGTGTTGAAAAGCTCCTAATCAATTACTTGAACTCCTAAAATTTGATTAAAACTTGTTTTGCTGTCCTTTTGTCGAGGTTTCGTACGAGCAGGTGTAAATGGGCCTTTCAATGGACCCGTTGGAATTTTAACTGAGGAAAAAGTAAAAAATTGTGGTTATGCAATATAATTGTGTTGAAAAGCTCCTAATCAATTATTTTAAGTCCTAATATTTGAATAAAACATTTTTGCGGTCCTTTGTTTAGATGTTTCGGACGAGCGGGTCTAAATGGGCCTTTCAATGGGCCCGTTGGAATTTTAACTGAGTAAAAAGTATAAAATTGAGGTTTTTCAAAATAATTGTGTTGAAAAGTTCCTAATCAATTATTTGAACTCCTAAAATTTGATTAAAACTATTTTGCGGTCCTTTTTGTCGAGGTTTCGGACGAGCAGGTCTAAATGGGCCTTTCAACGGACCCGTTGGAATTTTAACTGAGTAAAAAGTAAAGAAATTGAGGTTTTGCGATATAATTGTGTTGAAAATCTCCTAATCAATTACATGATCTCTTAAAATTTGATTAAAACTTGTTTTGCGGCCCTTTTTGTAGAGGTTCCGGACGAGCATGTCTAAATGGGCCTTTCAATGGACCCGTTGGAATTTTAACTGAGTAAAAAGTATAAAAATTGAGGTTTTGCAATATAATTGTGTTGAAAAGCTCATAATCAATTATTTGTACGCCTAAAATATGTTCAAAACTTGTTTTGCGATCCTTTAGGTAGATGTTTCGGACGTGCGGGTCTAAATGGGCCTTTCAATGGACCCGTTGGAATTTTAACTGGGTAAAATGTATATAAATTGAATTTTTTTCAATATAATTATGTTGAAAAGCTCCTAATCATTTATTTGAACTCCTAAAATTTAATTAAAACTTTTTTGCAGTCTTTTGTATCGGATTCGGACGAGCAGGTCTAAATGGGCCTTACATTGGACCCGTTGGAAATTTAACTGAGTAAAAAGTACATAAATTGAGGTTTTGCAATATAATTGTGTTGAAAAGCTCCTAATCAATTACTTGAACTCCTAAAATTTGATTAAAACTTGTTTTGCTGTCCTTTTGTCGAGGTTTCGTACGAGCAGGTGTAAATGGGCCTTTCAATGGACCTGTTGGAATTTTAACTGAGGAAAAAGTAAAAAATTGTGGTTATGCAATATAATTGTGTTGAAAAGCTCCTAATCAATTATTTTAAGTCCTAATATTTGAATAAAACATTTTTGCGGTCCTTTGTTTAGATGTTTCGGACGAGCGGGTCTAAATGGGCCTTTCAATGGGCCCGTTGGAATTTTAACTGAGTAAAAAGTATAAAATTGAGGTTTTTCAAAATAATTGTGTTGAAAAGTTCCTAATCAATTATTTGAACTCCTAAAATTTGATTAAAACTATTTTGCGGTCCTTTTTGTCGAGGTTTCGGACGAGCAGGTCTAAATGGGCCTTTCAACGGACCCGTTGGAATTTTAACTGAGTAAAAAGTAAAGAAATTGAGGTTTTGCGATATAATTGTGTTGAAAATCTCCTAATCAATTACATGATCTCTTAAAATTTGATTAAAACTTGTTTTGCGACCCTTTTTGTAGAGGTTCCGGACGAGCATGTCTAAATGGGCCTTTCAATGGACCCGTTGGAATTTTAACTGAGTAAAAAGTATAAAAATTGAGGTTTTGCAATATAATTGTGTTGAAAAGCTCATAATCAATTATTTGTACGCCTAAAATATGTTCAAAACTTGTTTTGCGGTCCTTTAGGTAGATGTTTCGGACGTGCGGGTCTAAATGGGCCTTTCAATGGACCCGTTGGAATTTTAACTGGGTAAAATGTATATAAATTGAATTTTTTCAATATAATTGTGTTGAAAAGCTCCTAATCATTTATTTGAACTCCTAAAATTTAATTAAAACTTTTTTGCAGTCCTTTTTGTATCGGTTTCGGACGAGCAGGTCTGAATAGGCCTTACAATGTACCCGTTGGAATTTTAACTGAGTAAAAAGTACAGAAATTGAGGTTTTGCAATATAATTGTGTTGAAAAGCTCCTAATCAATTATTTGAACTCCAAAATTTGATTAAAACTTGTTTTGCGGTCCTTTTTGTCGAGGTTTCGGACGAGCAGGTCTAAATGGGCCTTTCAATGGACCCGTTGGAATTTTAACTGAGTAAAAAGTACAGAAATTGAGGTTTTGCAATATAATTGAGTTGAAAAGCTCCTAATCAATTATTTGAACTCCTAAAATTTGATTAAAACTTGTTTTGCGGTCCTTTTTGTAAAGGTTTCGGACGAGCCGGTCTAAATGGGCCTTTCAATGGACCCGTTGGAATTTTTTTTTTGAAGAAAGGGCCTCATTAAAAACCCCACTAATCCTTACTGGGCTAGCCCAGCAAGGTCCTAGGAGGGGAAAAGAGTGCCCAAAATATATTATAAATCAAGGTGGTTGGTTAACAACCGGTACAAAGGTTCGTAGAGCATCGGGCAAGCCCGGCCCAAAATACATAGAGGAATTAAAACGAAGGGCCCAAGTGGCTACAGAATGAGCTAACGCGTTAGCTGCACGCGGTACATAATGTAAACTAAGACCAGACACAGTGTCAATGAAAGATCTAGTGGCCTGTAACTGTCGCTGAAGAGTGGAGGCATCCTCGCCTGCGTGACATAGCCGATTGATCAGCAGGGCAGCATCTGATTCAATAAGATAGCATCCGCACCGAGTTGGACACCATCCGATATAGCGCGTAGCTCCGCCGATGTAGAATCTGCAATAGCGTCCAAGTAAACAGCTCGTCCGAGCAAGATAGCACCAGTAGCATCACGAGCCATAATGCCAATTCCAGCGGATCCTGTAGAGGGGTGAAAAGCACCATCAACATTGATTTTGACTGATCCAGCTGGCGGCGGCCTCCATACAGGTGGGGAAAGTGCTGTCGATGTCTGCTGCCTCGTCGTGGGAATTTCTGATTTGGCCGAGAGGTAGTCGCGAAGTAGATCCTGGGAGTTCATCAAGGTGAGCCAAGGGGGCTGTAATCGCTGAGAATGGACCCACTCATTCCTCCTATTCCAAAGATTCCATAAGGTAGTCAGGAGGAGATCAAATTGTGCGCAAGAGAGAAGCCTAGCTCCTTGTTCTAGCCAAAGTGATATCGAGGTTGCGACACTGTCACGAAATTCACTAGGGAAGCCTGCAAGGCTGAGCACCTCAGCAGCGTCTGGCCAGTCCCTGAATGCATGAAGCCCAATCCAATTGTCGCAAGTCTGTCACCTGTGGGGAGTGCACCCCGTCCTACCCTCCATCCAAAGGTGCGGACCTTTGGGAGTGTGTCGGATTTAGCAAGAATTTTCCATAGAGGGCTCGGACGCTCAAGGGGCCGTGGGGGCCTACGTAAGAATAGGTAGCCGGAGTGTACTGAATAAATATTAGTATCCTGAAAACCCCATAGCAGGGTATCGCGATGGACATCAGATATCGGCACGTGCAGTATGTTGGCCGCGTCATCATCGTCAAAATATTGACGTACTTTATTTTCATCCCAGGCATTATGATGGCGAATCATAAAATCACCGCATCGCAAGGGTAACTCCTCATTATCTTGACAATCACCAAAGAAAGAGAGACCATCGGACCCACCCCAATTATCACGATGGATGCGTAGACGACTATCAACTCCAGGTCTCTAGAAGAAACCCGGCTGTAAGTGTTGCAAAGCTTGCCATATACCTCGCCAAGCAAAGGAGGCGCGTTGGTCAACTTTTGCCTCCATAATATTCCCGGAGGGATAATAGCGTGATTTGAGGACCCTAGCGAGCAGGGAGTCGGGCGAGCGAATTAGTCGCCAGATTTGCTTCCCAAGAAGAGCAATATTAAAGTCCCGTAAGTCGCGGAAGCCCATGCCCCCAGCGGCTTTGGGTGTACACATAGTATCCCAGGAGAGCATTGGCCATCCTTTTTTGTTACTCGTTCCCTTCCACCAGTAACGGCGAATTGACCGTGTTGCATCATCCACAATGTTTTGTGGAAGCAGATAACATGACATGACGTATTGAGGCAAAGCTTGCGCCACTGATTTTATTAGAACTTCACGCCCACTATACGACAGCAAGTTAGTATCCCATTTAGTCATGCGTGAATTGACTTTGTCTCTAATGAAACCAAGACTGGCCGTTCGATTCCTCCCAATGAGAAGAGGGACTGCTAGATAGGTTCCAGGGTCATCAACCAAACGGATGCCAAGAGTATGTTGAAGAGCATGTGTGAAATCCGTCGAACAGAAAGAGCTGCAAAAGGCAGTCGACATGGAGAAGTTGACAGACTGTCCTGAGGATGATTCATACAGACAGAGAATCTCCTTCAACCGATCTATTTCCGTGGGGCAATTACGGACAAAGACAATACTATCATCCGCAAAGAGCAGGTGATTAATTCTTGGGCCACGCCTATTGGCCTGTAATCCAACTAGACGTCCCAATTGCTGTTCAGCCTCAAGGGCCGCTGAAAGCCCTTGGGAGCATATTAAAAAGAGGAAAGGCAAAAGAGGGTCCCCTTGCCGGATTCCCCTAGTCGGAAAGAACTCGTTGGATAGAGCGCCATTAAGGCGGACTGAGAATGACACAGTGGATACACACCGGAGTAATAATTGTACCCAATCTGGCGTAAATCCCATACGTAACATCACATCTTTAAGAAAAGACCATTCAACCTTATCGAATGCCTTCTCCATATCGAGCTTCAAGGCAACCCCCTGATATATCGAAGCGTTATTAGTATGGAGGGTGTGCACAAGTTCATGCGCAATCAGAATATTGTCAGTAATGTTCCTGCCACTAACAAAAGCAGCTTGCGCGTCACTGATACAAGATGGTAATATAGGCTTAAGTCGATTCACAAGCACCTTGGCAATGGTCTTGTAACAGTGCATAAGCTGATCGGCCGGAATTGACGCATGTTTGAAGCGTCAGGCACCTTTGGAATAAGGACAATGATGGCCTTGTTCACCGTTGCCATATCCTCTTCTCCTCGTAACAGACGCAAACAAAGTTGGACAAATTCAGGCCCAATGACGTCCCAGTATTGTCTGTAGAAACTGCTAGGGAAGCCGTCAAAACCCGGAGCTTTCCTGGGGCCTATATCCCTGAAAGCCGCGGTTACCTCGTCTTCAGTGAAGGGTCGTAGTAATGAGTCATTCATTTCAGCGTTAACAACCGGGTTAATATGTTCCAAAAGCACCGGAGAGGAACTCGGATTAGAAGATGTGAACAAATCCTGGAAATACTCGGATGCAATCCGAAGAAGCTCAGGCTTCTCTGTATACCAAGTTTGGTCCACATCAAAGAGACCACGTATAGTGTTTTTTTCCTTCGTTTAGAAGCTCGGGCATGGAAGAAGGATGTGTTCTTATCACCTTGCGAAAGCCAGGTAACACGAGAACGATGTGCCCAGTAGGCTTCCTTGGCATCCAAAAGGCGTCTAAGTTCCAAATTCGCATCACGTAGATTGAGCAGCATGTCTTGTGACAACCGTCGTCTACGTATATAGGAATTAATCTTACGTTGAAGTTCAACGATGCGATTGTTAGAAGTGGAGCGTCGAGTCGCTTGCCAGTCATGTAAGTGGTTCCCTACAGCAGTCAATTTGTCGAGTAAAGTGCCCCACGCATTGGACCATGCTTGATGAAACGCAGTGATACATGACGGGTCCTTTGCCCAGCAAGCCTCGAAACGAAAATGATCACCATCATGACCATCATGTTGAGCGCGATTCGCAAGAGGTGTAGTACGTGTGGTGTCCATGATAATGATATAGTGATCGGAATTCGGAGAAAAAATATTCCTACATTCGAATGTTAAGTGGGCATTGAGCCATGCAGCACATGCAAGATACCTATCCAGACGTTCACAAACAATTGTAACGTTTGGCCCCGTACGTGACCAAGTGAACCAACCCGAGTATGGTTTGCAATCAAAAATCCCATTACGTGCAAGGCAATCTCGAAAGTTGGTGATTTGTGAATGCGGTCTACGACATCCGCCTTGTTTTTCGGAGTCCGATAAAATATCGTTCAGGTCTCCGCCAATTAACCAAGGTAGAGGTGAATTATTACAAAGAGAATCAATGAGTTCCCATGTTTTATATTTCATGCTAGTTTCTGCATACCCATAGATACCCGTAAATCGAAAGCAATCATCAGAAGTTGTAACAATGGAATCAATATGACGATCAGAATACGATAAAAGATCCACATTCATATTATTATTCCAAAGTAAAATCAAACCAGAGCAATTTGGGCTTCTTTTCACATGGAAGCAGCCCTCCATATCTAAAGAAAGTTTCAGGCGTTCAAAATTAAAATTACATAACCGAGTCTCAGATAAAAAAACGATCGAAGGTTCTAATTTTCGGACCATTGAAACAAGCCCTCGAACTGCCTCTGGTGAACCAAGCCCACGGCAGTTCCAGCACAAGAGCCTCATTTCTCTCGGCGGGGTTGAATATCAACCGCCGCCGAAGAGACTTTGCTGCTCATCCCAGCTTTAGTGTGTTTAGTTTTCTCTGTAGGTGTTGTTTCGTGCTTTGCCGGTCGTATTGGAACCTTTGGGGAGGTACGTGGGCGTTTAGCCATCATGGGTGCAGTCAATGGATGGGTGCGTTTTGCTTTGCGCGGTTCAACGGCACCCTTCGGTGGGCTCGAGGAAGTAGCAAGCCAATCCTCAAAATCAGGGTTGACATAGGCATTACTGTCATGTCCAGCGGTAGTAGATTTAGCAGGCACTGCAGTGGCCACCGGAAAGCCTTCATTATCGATCAAAACTTGATTAAAAAGTACAGAAATTGAGGTTTTGCAATATAATTGTGTTGAAAAGCTCCTAATCAATTACATGAAGTCCTAAAATTTGATTAAAACTTGTTTTGCAGTCCTTTTTGTAGAGGTTTCGGACGAGCAGGTCTAAATGAACCTTTCAATGGGCCCGTTGGAATTTTAACTGAGTAAAAAGTACAGAAATTGCGGTTTTGCAATATAATTGTGTTGAAAAGCTCCTAATCAATTATTTGAACTCCTAATATTTGAATAAAACTTGTTTTGCGGTCCTTTTTGTAAAGGTTTCGGACGAGCAGGTCTAAATGGGCCTTTCAATGGACCCATTGGAATTTTAACTGAGTAAAAAGTATAAAAATTGAGGTTTTTCCATATAATTGTGTTGAAAAGCTCCTAATCAATTATTTGAAATCTTAAAATTTAATTAAAACTTGTTTTGCGGTCCTTTTTGTCGAGGTTTCGGACGAGCAGGTCTAAATGGGCCTTTCAATGGACCCGTTAGAATTTTAACTGAGTAAAAAGAACATAAATTGAGGTTTTGCAATATAATTGTGTTTAAAAGCTCCTAAACAATTATATAAACTCCTAAAATTTGATTAAAACTTTTTTGCAGTCCTTTTTGTATCGGTTTCGGACGAGCAGGTCTAAATGGGCCTTAAAATTGACCTGTTGAAATTTTAACTGAGTAAAAAGTACAGAAATTGAGGTTTTGCAATATATATGTGTTGAAAAGCTCCTAATCAATTATAAAATTTGATTAAAACTTGTTTTGTGGTCCTTATTGTAGAGGTTTCGGACGAGCTGGTCTAAATGGGCCTTTCAATGGACCCGTTGGAATTTTAACTGAGTAAAAAGTACAGAAATTGAGGTTTTGCAAAAAAATTGTGTTGAAAATCTCCTAATCAGTTATTTGAACTCCTAATATTTAAATAAAACGTTTTTGCGGTCCTTTTTGTAGAGGTTTCAGACGAGCAGACCAAATGGGCCTTTCAATGGGCCCGTTGGAATTTTAACTGAGTAAAAAGTATAACATTAAGGTTTTTCAATATAATTGTGTTGAAAAGCTCCTAATAAATTACATAAACTCCTAAAATTTGATAAAAACTTGTTTTGCAGTCCTTTTTGTAGAGGTTTCGGACGAGCTGGTCTAAATGGGCCTTTTAATGGACCCGTTGGAATTTTAACTGAGTAAAAAGTAAAGAAATTGAGGTTTTGCAATATAATTGTGTTGAAAAGCTCCTAATCAATTATTTGAACTCCTAATATTTGAATAAAACATTTTTGCGGTCCTTTTGTAGAGGTTTCGGACGAGCAGGTCTAAATGGGACTTTCGATGGGCCCGTTGGAATTTTAACTGAGTAAAAAGTATTAAATTGAGCTTTTTCAATATAATTGTGTTGAAAAGTTCCTAATCAATTATTTGAACTCCTAGTATTTGAATAAAACTTGTTTTGTGGTCCTTTTTGTAAAGGTTTCAGACGAGCAGGTCTAAATGGGCCTTTCAATGGACCTGTTGGAATTTTAACTGAGAAAAAGAATAAAAATTGAGGTTTTTCCATATACTTGTGTTGAAAAGCTCCTAATCAATTATTTGAAATCTTAAAAATTTGATAAAAACTTGTTTTTCGGTCCTTTTTGTCGAGGTTTCAGACGAGCAGGTCTAAATGGGCCTTTCAATGGACCCGTTAGAATTTTCACTGAGTAAAAAGTACAAAAATTGAGGTTTTGCAATATAATTGTGTTGAAAAGCTCTTAATCAATTGCATAACCTCCTAAAATTTGATTAAAACATTTTTTGCAGTCCTTTTTGTTGAGGTTTCGAACGAGCGGGTCGAAATAGGCCTTTCAATGGACCCGTTAGAATTTTAACTGAGTAAAAAGTATAAAAATTGAGGTTTTGCAATAAAATTGTGTTCAAAAGCTCCTAATCAGTTATTTTAACTCCTAATATTTAAATAAAACGTTTTTGCGATCCTTTTTGTAGAGGTTTCAGACGAGCAGGTCTAAATGGGCCTTTCAATGGGCCCGTTGGAATTTTAACTGAGGAAAAAGTATAACATTGAGGTTTTGCAATATAATTGTTTTGAAAAGCTCCTAATCAATTATATAAACTCCTAAAATTTGATTAAAACTTGTTTTGCAGTCCTTTTTGTAGAGGTTTCGGACGAGCTGGTCTAAATGGGCCTTTTAATGGACCCGTTGGAATTTTAACTTAGTAAAAAGTACAGAAATTGAGGTTTTGCAATATAATTGTGTTGAAAAGCTCCTAATCAATTATTTGGACTCCTAATATTTGAATAAAACATTTTTGCGGTCCTTTTTGTAGAGGTTTCTGACGAGCAGGTCTAAATGGGCCTTTCAATGGGCCCGTTGGAATTTTAACTGAGTAAAAAGTATAAAATTGAGATTTTTCAATATAATTGTGTTGAAAAGTTCCTAATCAATTATTTGAACTCCTAAAATTTGATTAAAAATATTTGGCGGTCCTTTTTGTCAAGGTTTCGGACGAGCAGGTCTAAATGGGCCTTTCAATGGACCCGTTAGAATTTTCACTGAGTAAAAAGTACAGAAATTGAGGTTATGCAATATAATTGTGTTGAAAAGCTCCTAATCAATTACATGAACTCCTAAAATTTGTTTAAAACGTGTTTTGCAGTCCTTTTTGTAGAGGTTTCGCACGAGCGGGTCGAAATGGGCCTTTCAATGGACCCGTTGGAATTTTAACTGAGTAAAAAGTACAGAAATTGAGGTTTTGCAATATAATTGTGTTGAAAAGCTCCTAATCAATTATTTGAACTCCTAAAATTTGATTAAAACTTGTTTTGCGGTCCTTTTTGTAGAGGTTTCGGACGAGCAGGTCCAAATGGGCCTTTCAATGGACCCGTTGGAATTTTAACTGAGTAAAAAGTACAGAAATTGAGGTTTTGCTATATAATTGTGTTGAAAAGCTACTAATCAATTACATGAACTCCTAAAGTTTGATTAAAACTTGTTTTGCAGTCCTTTTTGTAGAGGTTTCGGACGAGCGGGTCGAAATGGGCCTTTCAATGGACCCGTTGGAATTTTAACTGAGTAAAAAGTACAGAAATTGAGGTTATGCAATATAATTGTGTTGAAAAGCTCCTAATCAATTACATGAACTCCTAAAATTTGATTAAAACTTGTTTTGTAGTCCTTTTTGTAGAGGTTTTTGACGAGCGAGTCTAAATGGGCCTTTCAATGGACCCGTTGAAATTTTAACTGAGTAAAAAGTACAGAAATTGAGGTTTTGCAATATAATTGTGTTGAAAAGCTCCTAATCAATTATTTCAACTCCTAATATTTGACTAAAACATTTTTGCGGTCCATTTTTAGAGGTTTCAGACGAGAAGGTCTAAATGAGCCTTTCAATGGGCCCGTTGGAATTTTAACTGAGTAAAAAGTATAAAATTGAGGATATTCAATATAATTGTGTTGAAAAGTTCCTAATCAATTATTTGAACTCCTAAAATTTGATTAAAACTATTTTGCGGTCCTTTTTGTCGAGGTTTCGGACGAGTAGGTCTAAATGGGCATTTCAATGGATCCATTAGAATTTTAACTGAGTAAAAAGTACAGAAATTGAGGTTTTACAATATAATTGTGTTGAAAAGCTCCTAATCAATTACATAAACACCTAAAATTTGATTAAAACTTTTTTTGCAATCCTTTATGTAGAGGTTTCGGACGAGCGGGTCGAAATGGGCCTTTCAATGGACCCGTTTCAATTTTAACTGAGTAAAAAGTACATAAATTGAGGTTTTGCAATATAATTGTGTTGAAAATCTCCTAATCAATTATTTGAACTCCTAAAATTTGATTAAAACATTTTTTGTAGTCCTTTTTGTAGAGGTTTCGGACGAGCGGGTCGAAATTGGCCTTTCAATGGACCCGTTTGAATTTTAACGAGTAAAAAGTACATAAATTGAGGTTTTGCAATATAATTGTATTGAAAATCTCCTAATCAATTATTTGAACTCCTAAAATTTGATTAAAACTTGTTTTGCGGTCCTTGTTGTAGAGGTTTCGGACGAGCAGGTCTAAATGGGCCTTTCAATAGACCCGTTGAAATTTTAACTGAGTAAAAAGTACATAAATTGAGGATTTGCAATATAATTGTGTTGAAAAGCTCCTAATCAATTACATGAACTCCTAAAATTTGATTAAAACATTTTTTGCAGTCCTTTTTGTAGAGGTTTCGGACGAGCGGGTCGAAATGGGCCTTTCAATGTACCCGTTGGAATTATAACTGAGTAAAAAGTACAAAAAATTTCAGTTTTGCAATATAATTGTGTTGAAAAGCTCCTAATCAATTATTTGAACTCCTAATATTTGAATTAAACATTTTTCGGTCCTTTTTGTAGAGGTTTCGGACGCGCTGGTCTAAATGGGCCTTTCAATGGGCCCGTTGGAATTTTAACTATGTAAAAAGTATAAAATTGAGGTTTTCAATATAATTGTGTTGAAAAGTTCCTAATCAATTATTTGAACTCCTAAAATTTGATTAAAACTATTTTGTTATCCTTTTTGCCGAGGTTTCGGACGAGCAGGTCTAAATGGGTCTTTCAGTGGACCCGTTGGAATTTTAACTTAGTAAAAATTACAGAAATTGAGATTTTGGAATATAATTGTATTGAAAATCTCCTAATCAATTACATGATCTCCTAAAATTTGATTAAAACTTGTTTTGCGGTCCTTTTTGTAGGTGTTTTGGACGAGGAGGTCTAAATGGGCCATTCAATTGACCCGTTGGAATTTTAACTTAGTAAAAAGTACATAAATTGAGGTTTTGCAATATAATTGTGGTGAAAAGCTCCTAATCAATTATTTGAACTCCTAATATTTGAATAAAACATTTTTGCTGTCCTTTTTGTAGAGGTTTCGCACGAGTAGGTCTAAATGGGCCTTTCAATGGACCCGTTGGAATTTTAACTGGGTAAAAAGTATAGAAATTGAAGTTTTTCAATATATGTAACACCCCAATTTTGGGCTTAGAAGTTTAGGATCTGAACCGGACCGGTCTAATTTTCGGTTCGAATATAAAAGGAGGTTTTAGGGAAAGCCTAGTTCGGGATGTTTTAAAAATATGGAAAAATATCTAGAAATCATCCTTTAATATATATAAGAGAGTGGTGAAATCAAATTTTCAAAATAAGGTTTTGAAATGCTACATTTCGGTGTAGTGACTAAAATGCGATTTTTGAAAAGTTTAGTGGTGACTGTTTTGTAAGGATTGAAACTTTGAATCTTTAAGGAGCTAATTTACCTGAAAATGATTTCTCCAGATTTTTCGTTAATTTGGGTGAATTAATTAATGTTTTAATTAATTAAATGAGAAGGGAAACTACTTTTTGGAATTTCATAACTACCTTTTCCTAAATTTTTCTCATTCCTTTTTCTCTCAAATTTCCATAATCCAAACACTATTTCTCCAGCAACTTTTGCATTGATCTTCACTTCAATTGATGAGATTTCTATCATCAATTAATTTCTAAACAATCTTGCATCAAATCCTTTTGATTTCCTCATTGAATTTTCAAGGAAATTGGCTCAAATCAAGGAGAAATCACCATTTAGAGGTAAGATTGTTCTTCTCCTCTAAATACTCAGTTCTTTACTGAAATTCCCAAGTTTTCAATCCTTAATTTAAGTTTTATAAATGGTTTTAATGTTAGAAACTTGATTTTGGCTTAAAACTCAAGATTTGGAAGAAATCTTGAAGAATTTCGTTGTGAATGCTTGGGCTCTGTTTTGAGATGATTCTTAAATGTATTTTGGATGTCTAATGATGTGGAAATGATGTTTTATCAATGCAACCCCGAATAGGTTGTATTTCCTAAGTTTTTGCTTATGAAAATGGTGGTTTTTGAGGTGTTTATGGTGTTCTGTTATGGCTGGAGGTATAAGGACGAGTTTAGGTTTATTTTGGAAGTTAATTGATGTTTAGAAATGGTTAGAAGTGATGGATCTTGGCTGGGTTAAGTTTTGGAAGAGTTTGGAGGTGTTTTCGGTTGTGTTTGGTAGCCGAAATGTTGGTTTTGGGTAGAGCAGCGAGTTTAGTTGTGTTGGCTGAAGATTTCAATGCATTAATCCTCTGCTTTGATGTGTTTAAAACAGGGGAGGCATCTTCGGACACTTTTGGAGTTGATCCGGAGGCTTGCTTGGCGTTTCGACAAGCAAGCGAAACGTATTTGGTGAGTGGAGTTGGGTTTTCAGCTTTGAAACGATTATTTGGAGGTTTTGGGAGCTTAGTTTAAGTCTGAACAACTTAGCTAAGCTCAACAGTAAGTTTTCGGAAAAACTCCCTCGGATGTGCTATGAAGTGGTTTGATGAATTGGTTATAATTTGCATGTTTAAATTCTGTTTTGAAAGCATGTTTTAGCATGGTTAATGCTGGTTTTGAAAGCCATGTATTGAAGGATGCTCAAGGTAAGAGATCCTTGGTTTGATACATTAAGAATATGGTTTTGATGCATAGTGATGCATGTTGTTTAATCGCTTTGATTAATGCTTTAAAACAGTGAATTGTTGATGGTAAATGACGTATATTGGCAAGTGATGTAATGGTTTTAAAGTACTTGAATCGGATATAGTTAGCCGGCTATAGGATTGGGTGCACCGTGAATTAAGTCGCCTTGGATGTCGAGGGGTTGTGATTGTACCGTAAACTCCATCCAAGTACCCTAACGAGTGAGGTAAGATCACAATGGTGGTTAAGAGTATGTGTGTGGATCTTGTGTTATGTGTCCCTTGCACTCGTTAGTGGAATTATACAACTACCGATGAGTGATGTGGAGGGGTTGTGATTGTACCGTTAAACTCCATCACGGGTGTCGAGGGGTTGAGATTGTATCGATAAACTCCACCTTATGTTGTTCGGTAGTGTGTATGAAGCGTGTGGGACAACGCTTGTAATCCGCGTATCCGATTGTGTTTTGTGTTGTAAATGGTTATGAATTATCACTTGAAAGCCAATATGATGAGTTGAACGTAATGAAGCATGAGATGCTTGTAAAGTATGCAAGGTTGCATGAAAAGAGATGAGCATGTGTATAAAAGCTTTGTTGAAAGTGTTTTCTAAAATGCATTATTGTGTTGTTTTCTTTAGAGCATGCCTCACTAAGCAATTGTGCTTACGCTATCTCCCTTGTACCAATAATGCAGATAATTGAAGTGTTTAAGGGCAACAAGGAGGCTAGAGTGTCCAAGGTAAACCAAGCTCATGTATGGTTATGTTTTCATACACTATTAGTTTTGGTAATTTGGAAATGGGAACCTAAGATGTGTTTTGGGAGATGTGTTGAGCTCCCTAGTTTGTGGCATGATGCTTTTGATGTTTTGAATTTTTAAATGGCCTTTTAATGCTTGTTTTGGAGTTTGGTTGATTGCTTGGTTTTGGATATTAGGATGCTTGCCTATAGACATGTGAAGTTTCATGTTTAATGCCATGAATGTGTTTAGGAGTTGCAAACCTGCTACATATATGTATGATGGCTTGTTGGTATGATTAGGAAGTCTTTAGGTTGTGTTTGGGTGGATTTATGTATGAAAAACCAGAAAAAATTGCAGCTTCTGGGCAAACCGTATCGGAACACTCACTGGCGTTTCGAAACGGGGGCCTGTAATGGCCTTCGTGTTTCGAAACGACTGGAGGCTGTTCCGAAACGTTTTGGCTACTGGTATGCCCTGTTTCAGAACCAGTCTCAGAACCAACCCGTGTTTCGGAACGGTCAATTCCGTTTCGAAACAGGTGACCGTTGGGCACTGATTTGAATGGTGTTGAAGTTTGCAAGCTTTACGTTTTAGTCCCGAAATTTGAAATTGCAATTGTATGGGTTCGAGATGTCCAAATAAGGTGAAATTTGACAGGGAAGCATGTAATAAGACTAATTTAATATTAGTAAATTTAAAATCAGTTATGACCTTCTAATTTACAAAATTTACGTTTTGGTCCTTAATGTTTGAATATTGTGCAATTGAGTCCCTCACTGAAATCCGATCGCTGTGCTTTACCCATATATGTTTCTCGAGTGTTCACTTAGGGTTAACATGCATCTAGACAAGATTAAAAAGAAAAAAATGGGTCGCTAATCAAGGTTGACTTTTGAGTTGACTTTGGTTTTCCCCGTGTAATCTTCGTAGTTCGGGTCAACCGTCTAGGCCGGGCTAAGGGGGTTACATTTGGTGGTATCAAAGCTTGGTTCTCGTGTAATTGGGAATTGTTATGTGGGTGATGTATGTGTTTTTGCATGATGGACCTTGGAATGTTTCATGAATTGTGATGTATGGTTGCAATTGTGATGCTATGCTATGTTGAAGCATGTTAGGGGAACCCATTGCCATATCAAAATTAATGGAAGGAATTGTTTTTGGAAAATGAGCTTGAGTACTTGGATTACTTACCTTGTTGAGGCTAATTATGTTTATTGCATTTGTGTCAGTACATTGTTTTTATAAATGGGGCCTCGTAGAGAGATGAGGGTGAATACGAGAGCTATGGCTCAGAATGAGAACGAGGAAAATACTGAGAATGTTGTGGATTTACCTCCTCCCCTGGTGGTGGACCACCCGACGGTGATGGTGCTGGAGGTGATAATGCTGGTATTGGTGCTGGTGTTGGGGTCACTGGACCTGAAGGTGTGCAGGGGCAAGCTGCTCCTGACATGACTGTGTTGATTCAGGCTATTGCGGGAGCCTTTCAGGCAGTAGTAGCTGGAGCTCACGGAGCTGCGCATCAGGGTGATGCTAACTTGAGATTACCTTTGGAACGTCTTCGCAGTTTGGGAGGGACTGAGTTCAGAGGTTTATCTCCTGAAGGATCTGAATCTTGGTTGGAAAGCACCAAGAGGATTTTGGGGCAAATGAACTGCAACAATGTGCAGAAGTTGGGTTGTGTGGTATCACTGCTGCATGATGATGCGTATACGTGGTGGACGGCCACTGTTTCTGGAATGGAGGACAATGATGTGACTTAGACGTTCTTCTTGAACAATTTCAAGCGAAAGTATCTAGGTGTGCGATACCTAGATGAGAAGAAAAGTGAATTCATGTCTCTTGTGCAAGGAAGCATGACGGTGGCTGAGTATGAGATTCGGTTTGTCCGCCTTAGCCAGTACGCACCTGAGCTAAACCCTGATGAGCGGGAGAGGTGTGAACGTTTCCGTTATGGTTTGGTGACGGACGTGAAGACTTTCAGGCTTGCTGCTGAGTACACAGATTTTGATATGTTGGTGAGTAGAGCGAAGTACATTGAGCAGAACTTGGGTTTGTCTTCTAGAGGCGTTGGTTCTAGCTCGGGCAAAAGAGCTGCTAATTATAGTTCCGGTGGTGGATGGAACAAGAGAGGACGAGATAAGAGGTATCAGTCTTCTGCTAGGCGTGGTAGTGGAGGGCATGGTGCGCATGTTCAGGGAGATAGGATGAGAGCTGATCAGAAAACGTGTTGGACGTGTGGATCTCGTGGCCATATGAGGCGAGATTTTCCTCGAGCAGCGAGGGAGGTTTAGGCTCTTGTAGCAGTGACTGGTAATTCATGCTGGAATTGTGGTTCGGAAGACCAAATGAGGAGGGAGTGTCCTTTATTGGCCGGTGGTGGTCAGGGACGTGCTCCTGGGGTAGTTGCACCACAGAGAGGCCATGGGCGCGGCCGTGGTAACTTCCAGCGCAAAGATGATGGTGGGAGGAATGTGGCGCATGTGGTAGCTGTTCAACCTGAGGGTGGTGGCAAGGCTCGAGTGTATGCTCAGCGTGAGGGGAGAAATGATACGGATGTGATCGCAGGTACCTTTACTTTGCAATCCTTATCATTACTTTCCTTGATTGATTCTGGATCTACACACTCATACATATTGCGTGAACATGCTCAATTGCTTGGTTTACCTGCTGAGTCTTTGGATGTTGGTATGCGTGTAACTAGTTCCTTTGGTGAGACCGTTGTGACACGGAAGTTGTATAGAAGATGTCCCTTGAAAGTGCAAAACCATGTTTTTCTTGTTGACCTCATGGAATTGCCATTCTATGGTTTCGATGTAATCCTTGGAATGGATTGGCTTGTTAAACATCGAGCTGTAGTGGATTTTGAGAACAAGCGAGTTTCGTTGAAACTTGTGTATGATTACGAGGTAGTGGTGGTTGGCGAGAATGTGAAGTTTCTTGCCAATGTGGTGTCTTCGTTGGAAGCAAGCCGAATGATGAGGCAAGGTTGTGAGGCTTATCTAGCCTTTGTTATGAATCCTAGCTCTAAGGAGTTGCGAGTTCAAGATATCAGAACTGTGCGAGAGTTTCCTGGAGTGTTTCCGGAGGAGTTACCTGGATTGCCTCCTAGTCAAGAGGTGGAGTTTGGGATTGAGTTGTATGAAAACACAACTCCAGTGTCCATTACTCCTTACCGAATGGCACCTAAGGAGTTGAAGGAGTTGAAGACGCAGCTTCAGGAGTTGCTTGGTCGTGGTTTCATTCGTCCGAGTGTGTCACCTTGGGGTGCACCGGTCTTGTTTGTGAAGAAGAAGGATGGCACTACGAGAATGTGCATCGATTATCATCAGCTGAACAAGTTGACTATCAAGAATCGGTATCCTTTGCCGAGGATTGATGATCTTTTTGATCAGTTTCAGGGAGCGGCTGTGTTCTCTAAGATTGACTTTAGGTCAGGTTATTATCAGCTTAAGGTGAAGGATGTGGATGTGCCAAAAACAGCTTTTAGGACGAGGTATGGGCATTATGAGTTCCTTGTGATGTCGTTTGGCTTGACGAATGCTCCTGCAGCTTTTATGGACATGATGAATAGAGTGTTCCATGAATATTTGGACAAGTTTGTTGTGGTGTTCATTGATGATATCCTTGTGTACTCTCGTACTGAGGAGGAGCATGAGGGGCATTTGCGGATTGTGTTGCAGGCGCTGTTGGAGAATCAGCTTTATGCTAAGCTGAGCAAGTGCGAATTCTGGCTCGGGAAGTTGTTTTCCTTGGTCATGTGGTTTCTGCTGAGGGGATTCGTGTTGATCCTCAGAAGATTGAGGCGATGATGAATTGGAAGCCTCTTGAGTCGGTTCACGAAGTCCGTAGTTTCATTGGGTTGGCAGGATACTATCGGAGGTTTGTGGATAGATTTTCAAAGATTGCTGCCCCTTTGACGAAGTTGTTGCAGAAGGATGTCAAGTATGAGTGGACAGAGGCAAGACAACAAGCTTTTGAGAAGCTAATGGCAGCTTTGACGCAAGCTCCTATCTTGGTTCAACCTGAATCAGGGAAAGAGTTTGTGGTGTACATCGACGCATCCTATGTTGGTTTGGGGTGTGTGTTGATGCAAGAGGGTATGGTGGTGGCTTATGCATTGCGCCAGTTGAAGGTGCATGAGCGCAATTATCCTACGCATGATATTGAGTTAGCTGCGGTGGTTTTTGCTTTGAAGATTTGGAGACATTACCTGTATGGTGAGAAGTGTATTGTGTACACGGATCACAAAAGTTTGAAGTATCTGATGTCTCAGAAAGAGTTGAATCTTAGGCAACGACGTTGGGTGGAGTTGCTTAAAGATTACGATCTGACGATCGAGTACCATCTGGGAAAAGCTAATGTTGTAGCGGATGCCTTGAGTAGGAAGGTGGCAGTGGAGTTAAGGGCTATGTTTGCCAGCTTGAGTATTTCGCGAGATGGGGGTCTTGTGGCTGAATTGCAAGTGAAACCATCTTTGGTTCAGTTGATAAAGGGTAAGCAATTGTTGGATGATTCTTTGGTGCCACATGTTCAGGATATTGCTGAGGATAGACCATCAGATTTTTGTTTTAATGATAGCGGGTTCTATGTTTTGGGAGTCGGATAGTAGTGCCGAATGATGCGGAGTTGAGGCGTACTATTCTGATTGAAGCTCATAGCAGTCCTTTTGCTATGCACCCTGGTATAGTACAAAGATGTATCGTGATCGTAACGATGAGTACTATTGGGTGGGTTTGAAGAAGGATGTTGCGGAGTACGTGAGTAATTGCATGGTTTGCCAGTGGGTTAAGGCTGAGCATCAGTTTCCTTCTGGGTTGTTGCAATCGTTAAGGATTCCTGAGTGGAAGTGGGAAAGGATTACCATGGACTTTGTGTCTGGTTTGCCTTTGTCGCCATCGAAAAAGAATTCGGTGTGGGTGATTGTGGATCGCCTTACGAAGTGTGCGCATTTCTTACCTGTGCATACTACGTATACCTTGGACAAGCTTGCAGAGTTGTACATTGCTGAGATTGTGCGACTGCATGGTGTGCCAAAGTCTATAGTATCGGATAGGGACCCGAGGTTTACATCGCGTTTTTGGGAGTGTTTGCATCAAGCTTTGGGTACGCGGCTGAATTTCAGTACTTCTTATCATCCACAGTCGGATGGACAGTCTGAGCGTGTTATCCAAGTGCTGTAAGATATGTTGAGGTGCTGTGTAATTGAGTTTTAGGGTTCTTGGGAGAAGCATTTGCCTTTGGTGGAGTTTGCTTATAACAATAGCTATCAGGCAAGTATTCAAATGGCACCTTATGAAGCCTTGTACGGGAGGAAGTGCAGAACTCCTCTTTGCTGGGCTGAAACAGGTCAGAAGTTTGTTTCAATGCCGGCTTTGTTGAAAGGAACCACCGAGAAGGTGAAGCTCATCTGTGAGCGTTTAAAGGCAGCTTCTGATCGGCAGAAGTCTTATGCAGATTTGAAGCGTAAAGAGATTGAGTTTACGGTAGGTGACCGTGTGTTCTTGAAGGTTTCGCCTTGGAAGAAAGTGATGAGGTTTGGCCGGAAGGGTAAGTTGTTCCCTAGGTACATTGGACCATACGAGGTGATTGAACGTGTGGGTCCTGTTGCGTACAAGCTGAGGTTACCGCAAGAGTTGGAAAAGATACATGATGTCTTTCATGTCTCTATGCTTCGGAGGTATAGATCGGATCCTTCGCATGTTATGCATGTGGAGGAAGTGGAGTTGAATCCAGACTTGACCTATGATGAGGAGCCGGTTGAAATTCTGGATTCAAACAGTAAAGTTCTTCGAGGCAAGACCATTGAATTGGTTAAGGTGTTGTGGAAGCATCGTGGTGTTGAGGAAGCCACGTGGGAAAGAAAGGGTGATATGAAGCAGTAGTTTCCGTATCTTTTTCCTCCAGATAAATTTCAAGGACGAAATTTCTTAAGGGGGGAGAGTTGTAACACCCCAATTTTGGGCTTAGAAGTTTAGGGTCTGAACCGGACCGGTCTGATTTTCGATTCGAATATAAAAGGAGGTTTTAGGGAAAGCCTAGTTCGAGATGTTTAAAAAATATGGAAAAAATATCTAGAAATCCTCTTTTAATATATATAAGAGAGTGGTGAAATCAATTTTTCAAAATAAGGTTTGGAAATTCTACATTTCATTGTAGTGACTAAAATGCGATTTTTGAAAAGTTTAGTGGTGACTGTTTTGTAAGGATTGAAACTTTGAATCTTTAAGGAGCTAATTTACCCAAAAAATGATTTCTCCAGATTTTTCCTTAATTTGGGTGAATTAATTAATGTTTTAATTAATTAAATGTGAAGGGAAACTACTTTTTGGAATTTCATAACTACCTTTTCTTAAATTTTTCTCATTCCTTTTTCTCTCAAAATTCCATCATCCAAACACTATTTCTCCAGCAACTTTTTCATTGATCTTCACTTCAATTGATGAGATTTCTATCATCAATTAATTTCTAAACAATCTTGCATCAAATCCTTTTGATTTCTTCATTGAATTTTCAAGGAAATTGGCTCAAATCAAGGAGAAATCACCATTTAGAGGTAAGATTGTTCTTCTACTCTAAATATTCAGTTCTTTACTGAAATTCCCAAGTTGTCAATCCTTAATTTAAGTTTTATAAATGGTTTTAATGTTAGAAACTTGATTTTGGCTTAAAACTCAAGATTTGGAAGAAATCTTGAAGAATTTCGTTGTGAATGCTTGGGCTCTGTTTTGAGATGATTCTTAAATGTATTTTGGATGTCTAATGATGTGGAAATGAGGTTTTATCAATGCAATCCCGAATAGGTTGTATTTCCTAAGTTTTTGCTTATGAAAATGGTGGTTTTTGAGGTGTTTATGGTGTTCTGTTATGGCTGGAGGTATAAGGACGAGTTTAGGTTTATTTTGAATGTTAATTGATGTTTAGAAATGGTTAGAAGTGATGGATCTTGGCTGGGTTAAGTTTTGGAAGAGTTTGGAGGTGTTTTCGGTTGTGTTTGGTAGCCGAAATGTTGGTTTTGGGTAGAGCAACAAGTTTAGTTGTGTTGGCTGAAGATTTCAATGCATTAATCCTCTGCTTTGATGTGTTTAAAACAGGGGAGGCCTCTTCGGACACTTTTGGAGTTGATCCGGAGGCTTTGTTGGCGTTTCGGCAAGCAAGCGAAACGTAATTGGTGAGTGGAGTTGGGTTTTCAGCTTTGAAACGATTATTTGGAGGTTTTGGGAGCATAGTTTAAGTCTGAACAACTTAGCTAAGCTCAAAAGTAAGTTTTCGGAAAAACTCCCTCGGATGTGCTATGAAGTGGTTTGATGCATTGGTTATAATTTGCATGTTTAAATTCTGTTTTGAAAGCATGTTTTAGCATGGTTAATGCTGGTTTTGATAGCCATGTATTGAAGGATGCTCAAGGTAAGAGATCCTTGGTTTGATACATTAAGAATATGGTTTTGATGCATAGTGATGCATGTTGTTTAATGGCTTTGATTAATGCTTTAAAACAATGAATTGTTGATGGTAAATGACGTATATTGGCAAGTGATGTAATGGTTTTAAAGTACTTGAATCGGATATAGTTAGCCGGCTATAGGATTGGGTGCACCGTGAATTAAGTCGCCTTGGATGTCGAGGGGTTGTGATTGTACCGTAAACTCCATCCAAGTACCCTAACGAGTGAGGTAAGATCACAACGGTGGTTAAAAGTCCGTGTGTGGATCTTGTGTTATGTGTCCCTTGCACTCGTTAGTGGAATTATACAACTACTGATGAGTGATGTGGAGGGGATGTAATTGTACCATTAAACTCCATCACAGGTGTCGAGGGGTTGAGATTGTACCGATAAACTCCACCTTATGTTGTTCGGTAGTGTGTATGAAGCGTGTGGGACAATGCTTGTAATCCGCGTATCCGGTTGTGTTTTGTGTTGTAAATGGTTATGAATTATCACTTGAAAGCCAATATGATGAGTTGAATGTAATGAAGCATGAGATGCTTGTAAAGTATGCAAGGTTGCATGAAAAGAGATGAGCATGTGTATAAAAGCTTTGTTGAAAGTGTTTTCTAAAATGCATTATTGTGTTGTTTTCTTTAGAGCATGCCTCACTAAGCAATTGTGCTTACGCTCTCTCTCTTGTACCAATAATGCAGATAATTGAAGTGTTTAAGGGCAACAAGGAGGCTAGAGTGTCCAAGGGAAACCAAGCTCATGTATGGTGATGTTTTCATACACTATTAGTTTTGGTAATTTGGCAATGGGAACCTAAGATGTGTTTTGGGAGATGTGTTGAGCTCCCTAGTTTGTGGCATGATGCTTTTGATGTTTTGAATTTGTAAATGGCCTTTTAATGCTTGTTTTGGAGTTTGGTTGATTGCTTGGTTTTGGATATTAGGATGCTTGCCTATAGACATGTGAAGTTTCATGTTTGATGCCATGAATGTGTTTAGGAGTTGCAAACCTGCTCCATATATGTATGATGGCTTGTTGGTATGATTAGGAAGTCTTTAGGTTATGTTTGGTTGGATTTATGTATGAAAAACCAGAAAAATCTGCAGCTTCTGGGCAAACCGTATCGGAACACTCACTGGCGTTTCGAAACGGGGGCCTGTAATGGCCTTCGTGTTTCGAAACGGCTGAAGGCTGTTCTGAAACGTTTTGGCTATTGGTATGCCCTGTTACGGAACCAGTCTCGGAACCAACCCGTGTTTTGGAACGGTCAATGCTGTTTCGAAACAGGTGACCGTTGGGCACTGGTTTGAATGGTGTTGAAGTTTGCAAGCTTTACGTTTTAGTCCCGAAAGTTGAAATTGCAATTGTATGGGTTCGAGATGTCCATATAAGGTGAAATTTGACAGGGAACCATGTAATAAGACTAATTTAATATTAGTAACTTTAAAATCAGTTATGACCTTCTAATTTACAGAATTTACGTTTTGGTCCTTAATGTTTGAATATTGTTCAATTGAGTCCCCCACTGAAATTCGATCGCTGTGCTTTACCCATATATGTTTCTCGAGAGTTCACTTAGGGTTAACAAGCATCTAGACAAGATTAAAAAGAAAAAAATGGGTCGCTAATCAAGGTTGACTTTCGAGTTGACTTTGGTTTTCCACATGTAATCTTCGTAGTTCGGGTCAACCGTCTAGGCCGGGCTAAGGGGATTACAATATAATTGTGTTGAAAAGCTCCTAATCAATTACATGAACTCCTAAAATTTGATTAAAACTTGTTTTGCAGTCCTTTTTGTAGAGGTTTCAGACAAGCGGGTCGAAATGGGCCTTTCAATGGACCCGTTGGAATTTTAACTGAGTAAAAAGTACATAAATTGCGGTTTTGTAATATAATTGTGTTGAAAAGCTCCTAATCAATTATTTGAACTCCTAATATTTGAATAAAACTATTTTGCGGTCCTTTTTGTCGAGGTTTCGGACGAGCAGGTCTAAATGGGCCTTTCAATGGACCCGTTGGAATTTTTTTTGAGAAAATAGCCTCATTAAAACCCCACTAATCCCAACTGGGCTGGCCTAGAGGGGGTCCTAAAGGGGAAAAGAGTGCCCAAATATATATATAAAATCAAGGGGGTTGAAAACCAACCGGTATAATAGAGCGTAAGACATCGGGCAAGCCCGGCCCAAAAAACAAGGAGGAGAGTGCAAGGCCCAATTGGCAATAGTATGAGCTAGAACATTAGCAACACGTTGTACATAAAGAAAATGTAAATCTGGAATAGATAAAAAAAGAGGGCGAGCCGCATCAATATGTGGCCGTAAAGGAGAGGCGTCCGGGCCGAGGCAACGTATTTTGTTGATGACCAAAGCAGCGTCGGACTCTATAATGATGTTGCACCAGCCGGCATCCCTACCAAGTGTAGCCCCCGTGACAATGGCGCGAAGCTCCGCAGTGGAGGCGTCTAGGCATCCTGCGCAGTGAACGGCACAACCACGGAGAATAGCACCGCTAGCATCACGAGCCACAACACCAAAACCTGCTTCGCCTGTAGCGGGGTTGAAAGTACCGTCCACATTTATTTTAACCTTCCTTTCTGGTGGCGGCCTCCATGTTGGTTGAGAAAGGGCTGGCTCCATCTGTAGATGCGTCGAGGCGTGAAGAGAGTTGGCCGAGTCGTAGTCCTGTAACAGTTCCTTAGAGTTCATAAGAGTAAGCCATGGTGGCTGCAAACGCTTGGAGTGAACCCAGTCGTTCCTCCGATTCCAAATGTTCCAAAGGATAGTGAGGAACAGACTAAATTCAGAGCGAGAAAGTAACGAGGCCCCTTGTTCCAACCATAAGTGAGTAGGGAAGAGCGTGCTAGTACGTAAAGGGAGGGGAAACCCAGCTAGTTGTAGAACCTCATTTGCTCCAACACAATCTCGGAGAGCATGGAGTGTGGTTTCTACTATAGTCGGACAAAAGGGGCACATGCCAGTGCCTAACCCCACAGTTGCAAGACGGTCTCCTGTGGGTAGAGCATCCCGTCCTGCTCTCCAGCTAAAGGACCGAATCTTCGGAAGGGTGCTCACTTTGGAGATAACTCGCCAAAGTAGAGAAGGACGACTAATAGGTCTGATTGGACGTCGTAAGAATAGATATCCGGAACGCACCGAATACATCCCCGTGTCATGATATCCCCAAAGTAAGGCATCGCGCCGCTCATTGGAGATTGGCACACGCAGTATGGCATCTGCATCATCCCAGTCAAAATGCTGGCGGACTTTGGGTTCGTCCCAAGACGCTTGATTGCTGATCATGAAGTCACGACGTCGTAAGGGGAGTTCCTCCTCATCTTGATAATTTCCAAAGAAGGATAAACTAGAGGTACCACCCCAAGGGTCGCGGTGGATACGGATCTGACTCTGAATTCCGGGTCGCCAAAAGAACCATGGCTGCAATTGTTGCATGGCTTGCCAAAGACCTCGCCATGCGAAGGACGCGCATCGATCGAGCTTAGCATCCAACAATTTCCCAGAAGGAAAGTAACGTGAGCGTAAGACACGCGCAAGGAGGGATTCAGGCGAATGGATCAGCCTCCACAATTGTTTACCTAAGAGAGCAATGTTAAAATCGTGTAGATTCCTAAAGCCCATTCCCCCTGCTGCCTTGGGATCACAAATAGACTCCCAAGAAAGCAGAGGCCAACCTCGCTTGTTACTGCGGCCAGTCCACCAATAACGACGGATCGAGCTAGTCATATCATCTATGATGTTCTGCGGAAGTAGGTAACAAGACATAACATACTGAGGTATGGCTTGTGCGACCGACTTGATCAGTGTTTCGCGTCCACTGAATGAGAGTAAGTTGGTGTCCCATTTAGTTATTCGAGAACTGACTTTGTCACGGACAAAACCTAAGCATTCCGTTCGGTTTCGCCCTATCATGAGGGGAACTCCGAGATAGATACCAGGGTCCTCGACAATGCGTACTCCGAGAGTCAATCGAACTGCCTGAATGAAGGTCTCTGAACAGCGTGAACTGCAGTAAGCTGTGGACTTATCGAAATTAAAAGTTTGTCCTGAGGAGGATTCATATAGGCGTAGAATCTCTTTCAACCTATCAACCTCATCTGGGCAATTACAAAGGAAAACAATGCTATCATCGGCAAATAGCAGATGTGTAATCCTAGGTCCATGTCAATTGGCCTGTAGGTCGAGAAGGCGCCTTTCTCTTTGCTCGGATTCAAGGGTCGCTGATAACCCTTGGGAACAAATCAGAAAGAGGAAAGGGGAGAGGGGGTCGCCCTGTCGGATGCCTCGAGCAGGCACAAACTCATTGGATAGGGTCCCGTTAAGTCTAACAGAAAAAGAGACCGATGAGACACAGCGAAGTATGAGGTGCACCCATTCAAGTGCAAAGCCCATACGTGACATCACATCCCGAAGGAATGACCATTCGACTTTGTCGAACGCCTTCTCCATATCTAGTTTCAACGCCGCCCCTTGGTAAATGGCAGCGCTATTCGAGTGGAGGGTATGCACAAGCTCATGGGCGATTAAAATGTTGTCGGTTATGTTCCTTCCACGAACAAAGGCTGCCTGTGCATCGCTGATACAATCAGGTAGAACAGGCTTAAGACGATTAACAAGAACCTTAGCAACTGTTTTGTATATGACCGTGCATAAGCTAATTGGTCGAAACTGGCGCATATTGGTGGGGTCCACAACCTTCGGGATAAGCACGATGACCGTTTTATTAACAGTCGACATGTCAGCTTCCCCACGCAATAGACGAAGACAGAGCTGGATAAATTCAGGCCCAATGACGTTCCAGTGTTGCCGGAAAAAACCACTAGGAAAACCATCGATGCCCGGAGCTTTCTTAGGACTAATATCCTGAAAGGCGGCAAGCACTTCACCCTCTGTGAATGGTCTCAATAGACAGGCATTCATTGATGGAGTGATGACCGGAGAAATTTTCTCCAACAGACGTGGCGAAGAACTAGGGTTGGACGATGTAAACAGCGTCCGAAAATAATCCGAGGCTATTTGAAGGAGCCTTGGTGTAGCTGTATGCCATACATGGTTACCATCATGAAAGCCACGAATAGTATTCTTTTTCCTGCGCTTAGAGGCTCTAGCATGGAAAAAAGACGTGTTTTTGTCCCCTTGGGACAACCATGTGACCCGTGATCGTTGTGCCCAGTAGGCTTCACGGACGTCTAGAAGACGTCAAAGCTCTAGTTTTGCGTCGCGCAGGTCATTTACCATCGCAGGCGGTAGATGACGACGTCACATATATGAATTGATTTTGCGTTGTAATTCAGCAATGCGGTTGTTGGACTGGTATCGGCGATGCGATTGCCAATCGCGCAGCTGGTTACCGACCGTACGTAATTTTTCAGGCAAGTTACCCGATGCATTCGCCCATGCCTGTTGGACGGTCGTGATGCATGATGGATCATTTGCCCAACAAGATTCAAAACGGAAATGGTCAAAGGTCTCACGAGGAGTAGTGTTGCGCTGGGGAACATATTTGGTATCCATGACTATGACATAATGGTCAGAATCCGGGGAAAAATATTACGGCATTCGAATGTGGAATGTTCACTAAGCCATGCATTGCATGCTACAAAACGGTCAAGTCGTTCACAAATAGTTGAGACATTAGGCCCAGTGCGGGACCAAGTGAACCAATTCGATGATGGCTTGCAATCAAAAGGACTATTGCGAGATAAACATTCGAGAAAGCTAGTGATTTGTGATTGCGGTCGGCGACAGCCTCCCTGTTTTTCTGAATCTAATAAAATATCATTAAGGTCACCGCCAATTAACCAAGGCATTGGTGAAGCGTGACGCAAAGAATCAATCAAATCCCATGTTTTAGACTTCATATTTGTGTCAGCGTAACCATAAATGCCCGTAAAACGAAAACATTCATCATTCGAATTTAAAATAACATCAATGGATCGATCAGAATACGAAAGCAAATCAAGTTGAATTTTATTATTCCAAAATATGATGAGTCCGGAACATGTAGGGCTGCTATCAACATGGATGCAGCCATGCATATCTAATAAAATTCTTAAACGATCATAATAGTAACGACATAAGAGAGTTTCAGACAAAAAGATAACATCCGGTTGCAACCTGCGAGCAATGGTGCTCAACCCTTGAACTGTCGTCGGGGAACCAAGACCGCGGCAGTTCCAACAAAAGATCCTCATTTCTCTCGGCGGGGTTGAACGTCAACCGCCGCCGAAGAGATTTTGCTACTCATCCCAGCTTTAGATAGTTTGGAAGGTTTGTCAGAGGGCATTCCGGGTTTCACCGGCTTAGCTTGAGTGGAGGGGGAAGTTCTCGGCCTCTTGGTAACACCAGCAGCAACCATCGGAGGGCTACGTTTGGTTTTGCGCGAGCCATTTGCTCCTTTGCTAGTTCCTGACGTTGCAGCCAACCAATCCTCAAAATTCAATTTTAACTTAGATAATTTAAGTTTGAAATATAATTTGAAAATATATGGTATTTTTAGATCAGTAGAGATAGTGAGATTCCCTACCAACTTCAAAAAATATTCTAAATTTAGATAATTTGGAGAAAATTCGAATTGCAGAGGATAGAATAACGTTTAAATGTAATTTTATCTGCAATTTGATCAAATCTCTCTCAACAAATTCAAAATTCAATTTCAACTTAGATAATTTAAGTTTGAAATAGAATTTGAAAATGTATGGTATTTTCAGATTAGTAGAGATAGTGATAGATTCCCCACCAGCTTCAAAAAATATTCTAAATTTAGATAATTTGGAGAAAATTCGAATTGCATAGGATAAAATAACATTTAAATGTAATTTTATCTGCAATTTGAAATGCATGAAAATCCTATAAAGCCTTAGGTTCACCGAAAAAGGAGATATCAAATCTCTTCCAACAAATTCAAAATTCAATTTTAACTTAGATAATTTAAGTTTAAAATAGAATTTGAAAATGTATGGTATTTTTAGATCAGTAGAGATAGTGATAGAATCCCTACCAACTTCAAAAAATATTCTAAATTTAGATAATTTGGAGAAAATTCGAATTGCAGAGGATAAAATAACGTTCAAATGTAATCTTATCTGCAATTTGATCAAATCTCTCTCAACAAATTCAAAATTCAATTTTAACTTAGATAATTTAAGTTTGAAATAGATTTTGAAAATGTATGGTATTTTTAGATTAGTAGAGATAGTGATAGATTCCCCACCAACTTCAAAAAATATTCTAAATTTAGATAATTTGGATAAAATTCGAATTGCAAAGGATAAAATAACATTTAAATGTAATTTTATCTGCAATTTGAAATGCATGGGAATCCTAAAGATCTTTAGATTCACCGAAAAAGGAGATATCAAATCTCTTCCAACAAATTCAAAATTCAATTTTAACTTAGATAATTTAAGTTTGAAATAAAATTTGAAAATGTATGACATTTTTAGATCCGTAGAGATAGAGATAGATTCCCTACTAACTTCAAAAAATATTCTAAATTTAGATAATTTGGAGAAAATTCGAATTGCAGAGGATAAAATAACGTTTAAATGTAATTTTATCTGCAATTTGATCAAATCTCTCTCAACAAATTCAAAATTCAATTTTAACTTAGATAATTTAAGTTTGAAATAGAATTTGAAAATGTATGGTATTTTTAGATTAGTAGAGATAGTGATAGATTCCCCACCAACTTCAAAAAATATTCTAAATTTAGATAATTTAGAGAAAATTCGAATTGCAGAGGATAAAATAACATTTAAATGTAATTTTACCTACAATTTGAAATGCATGGGAATCCTAAAGAGCTTTAGGTTCACCGTAAAAAGAGATATCAAATCTCTCTCAACAAATTCAAAATTCAATTTTAACTTAGATAATTTAAGTTTGAAAAAGAATTTGAAAATGCATGGTATTTTTAGATTTGGAGAGATAGTGATAGTTGTCCCAACAATTTCAAACAATATGTTAGATTTAGATAATGTGAAATTGAAGGTGAAATCAAAAGGAAATGTTTTCCTGATATATCGAAACTTATCCGTTAAGAAAATTCGAATTATCCCGCTTTGTTAGAACCAAAAAATCTCGCAAAGAACGGGGTAATGGATTCTCAAAGCGTTGCCTCTCCTCCAATGAGAGTGAACAGCACCGTAACCCTACATGGAGACCGTGGTAGCAACGTACCTGGCCCGGAATACCATCGCTACACAAATTGTCATTACCGTATGCATGGAGGGGAATGGAGAAACCTTAGCTGCAGTGAACGATGGTCTCAGAATGTATCCTGGAAGATTGCCAGCAACCAGCAATCCACACGTGAGGAGTATCACGAATAAACATAAGAGAATAGAATTCCCTGGATATAATAATATAGATGTTGCATGGTGTAACTGGTTGCATCTATGCATCCTTTTGCATGCAAGCCCTCGCCATGCAGTAGGTTGGCCAAATACAATAATAATAGATTTGCAATTCTCGTACCATTGTCCAAGAGAAGCAAGAGTACAAGGCCGTGACGGCCAGGATAACCCTTGTGCCCTGTTTATGGGGGCTGGGGTGACGAAGGGAACCCATAAGTGTGACCCAGCAGAATCAAAACAATCCGAAAGATTATTAAGATTACGAAAAATTATTATGATGAAATTAACTTGGAAAATTATGGATGATGGCAGAAAGTAAGATTTCCATGACAATAATAAAATGGATAAACAAACTTGTACATGCCAATGAGGGGTAGCCATGGAGAACTCTGGTGGTATCCCTTTGACCAGAGGGTGGTGTGACACCAACCAGCATGGAAAGATCGGTAGAAGGTTAGAGTAGAGCCATGGCAAAGCCAACGGGAAAGTAAAATTCTGCAGGGTGAGGGATCAGATTACCACAGTCACCGTTTGAGTGCTAAGCAAGCACCACGGCGGTGGAGGTGAAGGGGAGAGGTGGTAGAAGTGGTGGTGGAAGGGTGGAAAGTGGTGGTGGTGGTGGTGGCCGGAGTGGAAGGGGAAAAGGAGGGGGAGAGTTAGAGAGAAAAAAAGTTAAGAGAGTTTTCATCACCCACCCGTGCCCGTTGAACTACCCGTTGGAATTTTAACTACCCGTTGGAATTTTAACTGAGTAAAAAGTACATAAATTGAGGTTTTGCAATATAATTGTGTTCAAAATCTCCTAATCAATTATTTGAACTCCTAAAATTTGATTAAAACTTTTTTTGCGATCCTTTTTGTCGAGGTTTCGGACGACCAGGTCTAAATGGGCCTTTCAATGGACCCGTTGGAATTTTAAATGAGTAAAAAGTACAGAAATTGAGGTTATGCAATATAATTGTGTTGAAAAGCTCCTAATCAATTATATGAACTCCTAAAATTTGATTAAAACGTGTTTTGCAGTCCTTTTTGTAGAGCTTTCGGACGAGCGGGTCGAAATGGGCCTTTCAACGGACCCGTTGAAATTTTAACCGAGTAAAAAGTACAGAAATTGAGGTTTTGCAATATAATTATGTTGAAAAGCTCCTAATCAATTATTTGAACTCCTAAAATTTGATTAAAACTTCTTTTGCGGTCCTTTTTGTAGAAGTTTCGGACGAGCAGGTCTAAATGGGCCTTTCAATGGACCCGTTGGAATTTTAACTGAGTAAAAAGTATAGAAATTGAGGTTTTGCAATATAATAGTGTTGAAAAGCTCCTAATCAATTACATGAACTCCTAAAATTTGATTAAAACTTGTTTTGCAGTCCTTTTTGTAGAGGTTTCGGATGAGCAGGTCTAAATGGGCCTTTCAATGGACCCGTTGGAATTTTAACTGAGTAAAAAGTACAAAAATTGAGGTTTTGCAATATAATTGTGTTGAAAAGCTACTAATCAATTATTTGAACTCCTAAAATTTGATTAAAACTTCTTTTGCGGTCCTTTTTTCGAGGTTTCGGACGAGCAGGTCGAAATGGGCTTTCAATGGATTCGTTGGAATTTTAACTAAGTAAAAAGTACAGAAATTGAGTTTTTGCAATATAATTGTGTTGAAAAGCTCCTAATCAATTATATGAACTCCGAAAATTTGATTAAAACCTGTTTTGTAGTCCTTTTTGTAGAGGTTTCGGACGAGCGAGTCGAAATGGGCCTTTCAATGGACAAGTTGGAATTTTTTTTGAAGAAAGGGCCTCATTAAAAACCCCACTAATCCTTACTGCGCTAGCCCAGCAAGGCCCTAGGAGGGGAAAAGAGTGCCCAAAAATATATTAGAAATCAAGGTGGTTGGTTAACAACCGGTACAAAAGTTTGTAGAGCATCGGGCAAGCCCGGCCCAAAATACATAGAGGAATGAAAATGAAGAGCCCAATTGGCTACAGAATGAGCTAAAATGTTAGCTGCACGTGGTACATAATGTAAGCTAAGACCTAATACAGTGTCAATGAAAGATCTAGTATCCTGCAACTGTCGCCGAAGAGTGGAGGCATCCTCGCCTGCGCTACACAGCCGATTGATTAGCAGGGCCGCATCCGATTCAAGAAGAAACCCAGTCCATCCCGCCTCCACACCTAGCTGGACACCATCTGAGATAGCCCTTAGCTCCGCCGACGTAGAATCTGCAATAGTTTCCAAGTAAACAGCTCGTCCAAGCAGGATAGCACCAGTAGCATCACGAGCCACAATGCCAATTCCAGCCGATCCTGTAGAGGGGTGAAAAGCACCATCAACATTGATTTTGATTGATCCAGCCGGCGGTGGCCTCCATACAGGTGGGGAGAGTGTTGTCGTCGTCTGCTGCCTCGTCGTGGGAATGTCTGATTTGGCCGAAAGGTAGTCGCGAAGTAGATCCTGTGAGTTCATCAAGGTTAGCCAAGGGGGCTGTAAACGCTGAGAATGGACCCACTCATTCCTCCTATTCCAAAGATTCCACAATGTAGTTAGGAGGAGATCAAATTGTGCGCAAGAGAGGAGCCTAGCTCCTTGTTCCAGCCAAAGTGATATCGATGTTGCGATGCTATCACGAAATTCGCTCGGGAAGCCTGCAAGGCTGAGTGTCTCAGCAGCGCCTGGACACTCCTTGAGAGCATGAAGTGCAGATTTGAGGATCGAGGGGCAGAATGGACACATGCCGGTGCCCAATCCAATAGTCGCAAGTCGGTCACCTATGGGAAGCGCACCCCGTCCTGCCAGCCATCCAAAGGTGCGGACCTTCGGGAGTGTATTCGATTTAGCAATAATCTTCCATAGGGGGGGTCGGCCGCTCAATAGGTCGTGGGGGTCGACGTAAGAATAGGTATCCGGAGCGTACTGAATATATATTAGTATCATGAAAACCCCATAGCAAGGTATCACGGTGGACATCAGATATAGGTACATGCAATATGTTGGCTGCGTCATCGTCGTCAAAATATTGACGCACTTTATGTTCATCCCATGCATTATGATGCCGAATCATAAAATCTCCGCATCGCAAGGGTATCTCCTCATTATCTTGATAACTACCAAAGAAAGAGAGCCCATCGGATCCACCCCAGTTATCACGAAGGATGCGCAGACGACTATCAATTCCAGGCCTCCAGAAGAAACCTGGTTGTAATTGCTGCAGAGCCTGCCATATACCTCGCCAAGCATAGGAGGCGCGGTGGTCAACTTTTGCCTCTATAATATTCCCGGAAGGATAATAGCGTGATTTGAGGACCCGGGAGAGTAGGGAGTCGGGCGAATGGATGAGTCGCCATATTTGTTTCCCTAGAAGAGCAATATTAAAGTCCCGTAGATCGCGGAAGCCCATGCCCCCTGCAGCTTTGGGGGTGCACATAGTATCCCAGGAGAGCATTGGCCATCCTTTTTTGTTACTCCTGCCCGTCCACCAGTATCGGCGGATTGATCGTGTCGCATCATCCACAATGTTTTGTGGGAGCAAATAACATGATATGACGTATGGGGGCAAAGCTTGCGCCACTGATTTTATGAGAACTTCACGCCCACTGTACGACAGCAAGTTAGTATCCCATTTAGTCATGCAGGAATTGACTTTGTCTCTAATGAAACCAAGACTAGCCGTTCGGTTCCTCCCAATGAGTAGAGGGACTCCTAGATAGGTTTCAGGGTCGTCAACCAAACGGATGCCAAGAGTATGCTGTAGCGCATGTGTGAAGTCTATCGAACAGAAGGAGCTACAAAAGGCAGTCGACTTAGAAAAGTTGACTGATTGTCCTGATGATGCCTCGTACAGACGGAGAATCTCCTTCAACCGGTCTATTTCCCCTGGGCAATTACGGACAAATACAATACTATCATCCGCAAAGAGCAGGTGATTAATTCTTGGGCCGCGCCTATTGGCCTGTAACCCAATTAGTCGTCCCGATTGCTGTTCAGCCTCAAGGGCCGCTGAAAGCCCCTGGGAGCATATTAAGAAGAGGAAAGGCGAGAGAGGGTCCCCTTGCCGGATTCCCCTAGTCGGAAAGAACTCGTTGGATAGAGCGCCATTTAGAAGAACCGAAAAAGACACAGTGGATACACATCGGAGTAGTAATTGTACCCATTCAGATGCAAAACCCATACGTAACATCACATCTTGAAGAAAGGACCATTCAACCTTATCAAATGCTTTCTCCATATCGAGCTTCAATGCAGCCCCCTGATATATCGAAGCGTTATTAGTATGGAGGGTATGCACAAGTTCATGCGCAATCAAAATATTATCAGTAATTTTCCTGCCACTAACAAAAGCAGCTTGCGCATCACTGATACAATATGGTAATATAGGTTTAAGTCTATTCACAAGAACCTTAGCAATGGTCTTGTAAATAACAGTGCATAAGCTGATTGGCCGAAATTGATGCATGTGTGAAGCGTCAGGCCCCTTTGGAATGAGGACAATGATAGCTTTGTTCACCGTTGCCATATCCTCTTCTCCTCGTAATAGGCGCAAACAAAGTTGTATAAACTCAGGCCCTACGACATCCCAGTATTGTCTGTAGAAACTACTAGGGAAGCCGTCAAAACCTGGGGCTTTCCTGGGGCCTATATCCCTGAAAGCTATGGTTACCTCTTCTTCAGTGAAGGGTCGTAGCAATGAGTCATTCATTTCAGTGCTAACCACCGGGGTAATATGTTCCAAAAGCACCGGAGAGGAATTCGGGTTAGAGGATGTGAACAAATCCTGGAAATACTCGGATGCAATCCGAAGAAGCTCATGCTTCTCAGTATGCCAAGTTTGGTTCACATCGAAGAGACCACGTATAGTGTTCTTTTTCCTTCGTTTAGAAGCTCGGGCATGGAAGAAAGAAGTGTTCTTATCACCTTGCGAAAGCCAGGTAACACGAGAACGTTGTGCCCAGTAGGCTTCCTTGGCATCCAGAAGGCGTCTAAGTTCCAATTTCGCGTCACGGAGATTGCGTAACATGTCTTGTGACAGTCGTCTCCGACGCATATAGGAGTTAATCTTTCGTTGTAGTTCAGCGATGCGATTGTTACAAGTTGGAATTTTAACTAAGTAAAAAGTACAGAAATTGAGGTTTTGCAATATAATTGTGTTGAAAAGCTCCTAATCCATTATTTGAACTCCTAAAATTTGAATAAAACTTTTTTGCGGTCCATTTTGTAGAGGTTTCGGACGAGCAGGTCTAAATGGGCCTTTCAATGGGGCCGTTGGAATTTTAACTGAGTAAAAGGTATAAAAATTGAGGTTTTTCAATATAATTGTGTTGAAAAGCTCCTAATCAATTATTTGAAATCCTAAAATTTGATTAAAACTTTTTTTGCGGTCTTTTTTGTCGAGGTTTCGGACGAGCAGGTCTAAATGGGCCTTTCATTGGACCCGTTGGAATTTTAACTAAGTAAAAAGTACAGAAATTGAGGTTTTGCAATATAATTGTGTTGAAATCTCCTAATCAATTACATCAACTCCTAAAATTTGATTAAAACTTGTTTTGCAGTCCTTTTTGTAGAGGTTTCGGACGAGCGGGTCGAATTGGGCCTTTCAATGGACCCGTTGGAATTTTTTTTTGAGAAAAAGGCCTCATTAAAAACCCCACTAATCCCCACTGGGCCCAGCCCAGAGGGGGTCCTAAAGGGGAAAAGAGTGCCCAAATATATATATAATCAAGGGGGTTGAAAACCAACCGATACAATAGAGCGTAAGACATCGGGCAAGCCCGGCCCAAAAAACAAGGAGGACTTAGAGTGCAAGGCCCAATTGGCAATAGTATGAGCTAGAACATTAGCAACTCGCGGTACATAAAGAAAATTTAAATCTGGAATAGATACAAAGAGAGGGCGAGCCGCATCAATATGTGGCCGTAAAGGAGAGGCGTCCGAGCCGAGGCAACGTATTTTGTTGATGACCAAAGCAGCGTCGGACTCGATAATGATGTTGCACCAGCCAGCATCCCTACCAACTGTAGCCCCCGTGACAATGGCACGAAGCTCCGCAGTGGAGGCGTCAAGACATCCTGCGCAGTGAACAGCACAACCACGGAGAATAGCGCCGCTAGCATCACGAGCCACAACACCAAAACCTGCTTCGCCTGTAGCGGGGTTGAAAGCACCGTCCACATTGATTTTAACCTTCCTTTCCGGTGGCGGCCTCCATGTTGGTTGAGAAAGGGCTGGCTCCGTCCGTAGATGCGTCGAGGCGTGAAGAGAGTTGGCCGAGTCGTAGTCCTGTAACAGTTCCTTAGAGTTCATAAGAGTAAGCCATGGCGGCTGCAAACGCTTGGAGTGAACCCAGTCATTCCTCTGGTTCCAAATGTTCCAAAGGATAGTGAGGAACAAACTAAACTCAGAGCGAGAAAGTAACGAGGCCCCTTGTTCCAACCATAAGTGAGTAGGGAAGAGCGTGCTAGTACGTAAAGGGAGGGGAAACCCAGCTAGTTGTAGAACCTCAGCTGCTCCAACACAATCTCGGAGAGCATGGAGTGGGGTTTCAACTATAGTCGGACAAAAAGGGCACATGCCAGTGCCTAACCCCACAGTTGCAAGACGGTCTCCTGTGGGTAGAGCATCTCGTCCTGCTCTCCAGCTAAAGGATCGAATCTTCGGAAGGGTGCTCGCTTTGGAGATAACTCGCCAAAGGGGAGAAGGACGACTGATAGGTCTGATTGGACATCGTAAGAATAGATATCCGGAGCGCACCGAATACATCCCCGTGTCATGATATCCCCAAAGTAATGCATCGCGCCGCTCATTGGAGATTGGCACACGCAGTATGGCATCAGCATCATCCCAGTCAAAATGCTGGCGGACTTTGGGTTCATCCTAAGACGCTTGATTGCCGATCATGAAGTCACGACATCGTAAGGGGAGTTCCTCCTCGTCTTGATAATTTCCAAAGAAGGATAAACTAGAGGTACCACCCCAAGGGTCACGGTGGATACGGATCTGACTCTGAATTCCGGGTCGCCAAAAGAACCCTGGCTGCAATACCCGTTGGAATTTTAACTGAGTAAAAAGTACATAAATTGAGGTTTTGCAATATAATTGTGTTGAAAAGCTCCTAATCAATTATTTGAACTCCTAAAATTTGAATAAAACTTTTTTGTTGTCATTTTTGTAGAGGTTTCGGACGAGCAGGTCTAAATGGGCCTTCAATGGGCCCGTTGGAATTTTAACTAAGTAAAAAGTATAAAAATTGAGGTTTTGCAATATAATTGTGTTGAAAAGCTCCTAATCAATTATTTGAACTCCTAAAATTTGATTAAAACCTATTTTTCAGTCCTTTTTGTCGAGGTTTCAGACGAGTAGGTCTAAATGGGCCATTCAATGGATCCGTTGGAATTTTAACTTAGTAAAAAGTACAGAAATTGAGGTTTTGCAATATAAGTGTGTTGAAAAGCTCCTAATCAATTACATGAACTCCTAAATTTTGATTAAAACATGTTTTGCAGTCCTTTTTGTCGAGGTTTCGAACGAGCAGGTCTAAATGGACCTTTCAATGGACTCGTTATAATTTTAACTGATTAAAAAGTACAGAAATTGAGGTTTTGCAATATAATTGTGTTGAAAAGCTCCTAATCAATTGTTTGAACTCCTAAAATTTGAATAAAACTTTTTTGCGATCCTTTTTGTAGAGGTTTCGGACGAGAAGGTCTAAATGGACCTTTCAAAGGGCCCGTTGGAATTTTAACTGAGTAAAAAGTATAAAAATTGAGGTTTTGCAATATAATTGTGTTGAAAAGCTCCTAATCAATTATCTGAACACCTAAAATTTGATTAAAACTTGTTTTGCGGTCCTTTTTGTCGAGGTTTCGGACGAGCAGTTCTAAATGGGCCTTTTAATGGACCCATTGGAATTTTAACTGAGTAAAAAGTACAGAAATTCAGGTTTTGCAATATAAGTGTGTTGAAAATCTCCTAATCAATTACATGATCTCCTGAATTTTGATTAAAACTTGTTTTGTGGCCCTTTTGTAGAGGTTTCGGACGAGCAGGTCTAAATGGGCCTTTCAATGGACCCGTTGGAATTTTTGAAGAAAATGGGCCTCATTAAAAACCCTTCTAACCACCCTGTGCCGAGGCGCATGGTGAACCTATGGGGAAAAGTAGAGGTTTTGAGGTCCTTTTTGTAGAGGTTTCGGACAAGTAGGTCTAAATGGGCCTTTCAATGGACCCGTTGGAATTATAACTGCGTAAAAAGTATAAAATTGAGGTTTTGCAATATAATTGTGTTGAAAAGCTCCTAATCAATTATTTGAACTCCTTAAATTTGATTAAAACTTGTTTTGCGGTCCTTTTTGTCGAGGTTTCGGACGAACAGGTCTAAATGGGCCTTTCAATGGACCCGTTGGAATTTTAACTGAGTAAAAAGTACAGAAATTGAGGTTTTGCAATATAAGTGTGTTGAAAATCTCCTAATTAATTACATGATCTCCTAAAATTTGATTAAAACTTGTTTTGCGGTCCTTTTTGTAGAGGTTTGGGACGAGCAGGTCTAAATGGGCCTTTCAATGGACCTGTTGGAATTTTAACTGAGTAAAAAAAATATAAAAATGGAGGTTTTACAATTTAATTGTTTTGAAAAGCTACTAATCAATTATTATAACTCCTAAAATTTGATTAAAACTTGTTTTGCGGTCCTTTTTGTAGAGGTTTCGGAAGAGCAGGTCTAAATGGGCCTTTCAATGGACATTTTGGAATTTTAATTGAGTAAAAAAGTATAGAAATTGAGGTTTTGCAATATAATTTTGTTGAAAAGCTACTAATCAATTATTTGAACTCCTAAATTTGATTAAAACTTGTTTTGCGGTCCTTTTTGTCGAGGTTTCGGACGAGCAGGTCTAAATGGGCCTTTCAATGGACCCGTTGGAATTTTAACTGAGTAAAAAGTACAGAAATTGAGGTTTTGCAATATAAGTGTGTTGAAAATCTCCTAATCATCATTTCCTAAATATTGATTAATACTTTTTTTGCGGCCCTTTTTGAAGAGGTTTCGGATGAGCAGGTCTAAATGGGCCTTTCAATAGACCCGTTGGAATTTTAACTGAGTAAAAAGTACAGAAATTGAGGTTTTGCAATATAATTGTGTTAAAAATCTACTAATCAATTATTTAAACTCCTAAAATTTGATTAAATCATGTTTTGCGGTCCTTTTTTTGAGGTTTCGGACGAGCAGGTCTAAATGGGCTTTCAATGGACCCGTTGGAATTTTAACCGAGTAAAAAGTACAGAAATTGAGTTTTTGCAATATAATTGTGTTGAAAAAACTCCTAATCAATTACATGAAATTCGAAAATTTGATTAAAACCTGTTTTGCAGTCCTTTTTGTAGAGGTTTCGGAAGAGCGGGTCGAAATGGGCCTTCCAATGGACACGTTGGAATTTTAACTAAGTAAAAAGTACAGAAAGTGAGGCTTTGCAATATAATTGTGTTGAAAAGCTACTAATCAATTATTTGAACTCCTAAAATTTGATTAAAACTTGTTTTGCGGCCCATTTTGTAGAGGTTTCGGACGAGCAGGTCTAAATGGGCCTTTCAATGGACCCGTTGAAATTTTAACTGAGTAAAAAGTACAGAAATTGAGGTTTTGCAATATAAGTGTGTTGAAAATCTCCTAATCATCATCTCCTAAAATTTGATTAAAACTTGTTTTGCGGTCCTTTTTGTACAGGTTTCGGATGAGCAAGTCTAAATGGGCCTTTCAATTGACCCGTTGGAATTTTTTTTTTTGAAGAAAAAGGGCCTCATTAAAAACCCCTCTAACCACCTGGTGCTGAAGCACAAAGTGAACCTAAGGGGAAAAGAGTGCCCTGAGTGTTGTTATTATTATAACACGAAAGAGGCTGAGAATCAGCCAGTACATCGACGTTAATACAGTCAGGAACAACTGAATCAAAGTACACAGAAGAGGTAAAGCGTAAAGCCCAAGTGGCTAAGTTATGGGCCATAAAATTGGCCGATCTAGGTACAAAAGAAATAGTGATTAAAGGCAAAGACTTAAGCAAGGCCTGTGCTTCTGCAATCTGTGGTCCCAGCAGGGAGTTGTCCTCAGTGTTGCGCGAGAGCTTGTTGATCACCGTAGCCGAGTCGGATTCAATGAGCACCTCGCCCCACCCTCTATCTCGGGTCAACATGATACCCGCAATGATGGCATGTAGTTCGACCATGGTGGCATCACGACAGCCTGCCTCATGGACTGCACATCCTCCAACAATCGAGCCATGTGCATCCCTGGCAATGACTCCGACAGCTGCATCACCAGATCCTGGATGAAAGGCTCCGTCTATGTTTATCTTTATACATCCTGGGCTGGGCGTCTTCCATCGTGGGGAGGCTGCGGCTGGTACGGCGGCTGACACGGCGAGGAGAGCGTTAGCGGCTGCGTATTTCTGTAGAAGACCGGTAGCATTCATGGCCGTAAGCCAGGACGGCTGAAGTCTTTGGGAATGAACCCAGTCATTACGAGGGTTCCAGATATTCCAAATCGTTGTGAGGAGCAAAGCAAAGCCGGAGGCGTCTAAACAATAAGTTCCTTCTGATAGCCATGCCACCATTGTGCTTGTGGTACTAGTGTAGACGCTCGATGGGAGTCCCACTAGGCGGAGAACTTCCTGAGCAGTTGGGCAATCACGAAGGGCGTGCATAGCGGATTCCAACACCGCTGGGCAAAAGGGACAATGTCCATCCGTATGATGTATCGCCCTGAGCTTTTCCCCAGTGGGTAAAGCATCACGGCCCGCTCGCCAGCCGAAGGAGCGTATTTTCAGCAAAGTTGGAGATTTAGATATTACCTTCCAGAGACGTGTAGGTCGCTGCAGCGGCCTCGCATGTTGGTGAAGAAAAAAGTACCATGATCTGACTGTATAGTTCCCAGAGTCATGTTGTCCCCAGACCAGTTTGTCCGGTCTATCCTTATAAATTGGAACCCGAAGGATACGTTCGACATCATCTTTGTCTAAATCATTTCGAAGTTTGGACTCATCCCATGAAGCATAGTCACGCAACATGTAGTCCCGACAACGCAAAGGGATCTCTTCATTGTCCATATATTGTCCAAAAAGCGTAATTGGTTTATCCCCTCCCCAGGTATCACTGAGAAGACGAATTGAGCTTTTGATCCCGGGCCGCCAAAAATAACCAGGCCCAAGGGAGTGGATTGTGTGGTGCATACCTTTCCAAGCAAACGAAGCCCGCTTGTCCGCCGAGGCGTTCAAGAGGTCGCCGGAAGGGTAGTATTTAGCGCGAAGGACCCTTGCCAAGAGAGAGTCCGGGTGTGATAGCAGATGCCAAATTTGCTTCCCTAAAAGGGCAATATTAAAAGAACGCAGGTCGCGGAAACCTAGGCCTCCCACATTCTTCGGCGTGCAGAGAGAGTCCCACGACAAAAGCGGCCAGCCACGCTTATTACTACGCCCTGACCACCAATATCGCCGTATGGACATGGTAATGTCATCAATTATGTTTTGGGGTAAGAGGTAGCATGACATCACATATTGTGGCATAGCTTGTGCGACTGCCTTAATGAGGATTTCTCTTCCACTATATGAAAGGAAATTGTTATCCCATTTGCTCATACGAGATTGGACTTTATCTCTCACAAAGCCTAAGGAGGCAGTCCTATTCTTTTTGATTAAAAGGGGGACTCCCAAATATATGCCTGGATCATCCACTAGGCGTACACCCAGAATTGAACGCATAGCATGGAGAAAAGCGGAGGAACACCCGCGACTGCAGTAAGCGGTAGACTTATCAAAGTTTACCGTTTGACCGGAAGATGAAGCATATAGGGAAAGAACGTAACGCAATCTATTCACTTCTGTTACCCGTTGGAATTTTAACTGAGTAAAAAGTACAGAAATTGAGGTTTTGCAATATAATTGTGTTGAAAAGCTACTAATCAATTATTTGAACTCCTCAAATTTGATTAAAACTTCTTTTGCGGTCCTTTTTTTCGAGGTTTCGGACGAGCAGGTCGAAATGGGCTTTCAATGGATCCGTTGGAATTTTAACTAAGTAAAAAGTACAGAAATTGAGTTTTGGCAATATAATTGTGTTGAAAAGATCCTAATCAGTTATATGAACTCCGAAAATTTGATTAAAACCTGTTTTGCAGTCCTTTTTGTAGAGGTTTCGGACGAGCGGGTCGAAATTGGCCTTTCAATGGTAAAGTTGGAATTTTAACTGAGTAAAAAGTACATAAATTGAGGTTTTGCAATATAATTTTGTTGAAAAGCTCCTAATCCATTATTTGAACTCCTAAAATTTGAATAAAACTTTTTCGCGGTCCATTTTGTAGAGGTTTCGGACGAGCAGGTCTAAATGGGCCTTTCAATGGGGCCGTTGGAATTTTAACTGAGTAAAAAGTATAAAAATTGAGGTTTTTCAATACAATTGTGTTGAAAAGCTCCTAATCAATTATTTGAACTCCTAAAATTTGATTAAAACTTGTTTTGTGGTTTTTTTTTGTCGAGGTTTCGGACGAGCAGGTCTAAATGGGCCTTTCATTGGACCCGTTGGAATTTTAACTGAGTAAAAAGTACAGAAATTGAGGTTTTGCAATATAATTGTGTTGAAATCTCCTAATCAATTACATGAACTCCTAAAATTTGATTAAAACTTGAAACCCCCTTAACCCGGTCTAGACGATTGACCCGAATTAAGAAAGTCACACGGGGAAAACCAAAGTCAACCCGAAAGTCAACCTTGATTAACGACCCTTTTTTTTTCTTTTTAATCTTGTCTAGATGCACATTAGCTCTAATTGTGATCACACAAACAACATGCTCAAAGATCACAAACATCAGAGATCAAACAGGGACTCAATTGAACAATTTTACAACTTTAGGGACCAAATTGTAAATTCTGAAAACTTTGAGGACTTAACCAGATTTTAAGTTACCAACTTAAAATTAATCATGTTTCATGCTTCTCAGCCAAATTTCAGCTCAAACGGACATCCCAAACTCATACAATTGCACAAACAAGTTTCAGGACCAAAATGCAAACATTCTGAAACATTTAACTGCCACTGTCAGCCCCCAACGGTCGGCTGTTCCAAAACAGGGAGAGCCCGTTTCGAAACACGGGGCCGTTCCGCAACGCGTACCGAAACGCGGGCTGGCAGTGACCAATCCGTTTCGGAACGGTGTCACCTGTTTCGGACGCCTGGGTTCATTCAGGGCACCCGTTCCGAAACGGTGTCATCTGTTCCGAAACACCCTGCACAGATTGCAGCATTTTGCTTACTCAAACATACAATTGATCATCCAATCATGCTCCAAAAGCCACCAAACCTTACCAACATGCAATTCAATATATAAGGGACATACTTGCATCAACAATTCAACAAAAAGTCAACATATGTGAAAAGCCCCAAATCTATAGGCATGCTTCCTACACAAGCAACCATTCAAGCATAAACTTCCAAATCAATCTCATATTAGCCACAACATGATCCAAAAACATTAACAACAACATTAAAACATCCTTGCCCGAACATATACGAACACATACACATAACCCGAGAGATTCTACCCCCATTGCCTTTATTAACAATAGCTATTCACCGAGACATACATCTCAAATGGAGTCCTCCTTGAATACCTTGCTTCTCGCTGTCCAAACTTCAAGAATCTGCATTGATGGACAAAAAGGAGCGTAAGCACATAATGCTTAGTGAGGAATGCTCAAAACCAAAACACCACCAATGCAGCGAGTCTTAAAACCTCTTTGAAAAGCAACTCGATTTGTTTACCAAGCAAAGTTTGAAAACTCTTTTTCAACGTCATGCTTAAAACCATGCATTGCTCAAACATGAAAACCAACCCTTAGCTTAGCAAGCTAAGAAAACCTTTTCAAAGCATCATTTACAAAATCATCCATTTAACCATTCCATGCATAAACACCATATGCAAAGCTAAAATCAACCTTGGAAAAACACTTCCACTTACATCATACCATTCACATACTTGAATGCCGTTCCAAATTAAGAAACCCTTTTTAAACCATTTACTTAATCAATTAACACATGCATTAAACCATGCAACATATTACCACATCATTCTCATTTGCGTCTCATGACCTTAAAACAAGTCTTAGCAAGACTCCAATGCACTAAAGAGATTTCATGCACACATGCAACATTCTCAATAGATAGTCAACACTTGTTCAAACTAACAAGCAAACATGCATTCTCAATTCATTAAGCAATTCTCATGCAACCATGCATCAATTCAAGCATCTCATGCTTCATTATATCAAGAACATTATATTAGCTTCCAAGTGACCAACCAAATCCACTTTTCAACTCAACACCCGATCGGATACGCGGATCACAAGCGTTGTCCCCACGCTTCATACACACTACCAATTCAAGGTCTCCCAAATGGACTTTTAAACACCATTTGACCTTACCATTCACAAGGTTCCCATGTATGGACTTTTAAACACCATACAACCTTAACTTTCACAAGGTTCCCATATATGGACTTTTAAACACCATATAACCTTAACATGCTCAAGGTTCCCATGTATGGACTTTTAAACACCATACAACCTTAGCATCACCGATTGGTAGTTGTATAATCATCTAACGAGATCCGGGACACCCTATACAAGATCCACACATGGACTTTAAACCACCATTGTGATCTTAACAAGCACAAGGTCCTCAAATGGAATTTTAACCACCATTATTACCTTTGCTTAACCAAGGTCCTCGAATGGGATCCCATCAACCATTATGACCTTAACCATCTCGTTAGGAAACTTGGATGGAGTTTACCGGTTCACTCTTAACCACTCCACACCCAAGGCGACTTTATTCACGGTGCACCCAATCCTATAGCCGGCTAACTATATCCGATCAACGAACCAAGAACCACTTGCATCACTTGCCAATATAACCATCTTACCACATTAACCTTTAATTCACATGCATAACCATAATGCAAAAACTATCATTTACCTTAACCAAGAACCAACCATGGACTTACAAACACCATGTTGTTCTTTAATAAACAAGGCTTACACAAGGACTTTCAACCACCTTTGTAACCTTAAGCATCACTTACCAATGTACATCATTAACAACAATAATCCACTGTTTTAAAGCATCACACAAAAGCCATTAAACAACATGCAACACTATGCATCAAAACCACAATTTCAATGTACAAAACCAAGGATCTCTTACCTTGAGCATCCTTCACATATGGCTTTCAAAACCAGCATTTAACCATGCTAAAATATGCTTTCAAAACAGAATTTAAACCATGCAAAACACATGCATTTCAATCATCAACCACAATTGCTTTAAAAGCCAATTCACAACACAACCAAGAACGAAAATCCATTTACTTACTCTTGAGCTTAGCAAAGTTGTTTAGACTTAAACTAAGCTCCCAAAACCTTCAAACCTTGGTTTAAAAGCTGAAAACCCGACTTCACTCACCGATACACAAAACAAGGCTAGCCAACAAGCCTTCCAAGCATCCGAAACCTTCCGCACCACCTCTAAAGCTCACGGATCAAACTCCCCTATTTCAAGCACACAACAACAGAAGATCAATGCATCATTATGCATCAAAAACACCAGCAACACAACACAACTCGCTGCTCATCACAAATCCAACAATTCGGCTACCAAACACAACCGAAATCACCTCCAAACACTTCCAAAACTTAACCCAGCCAAGATCCATCACTTCTAACCATTTTTACACATCAATAACATCCAAAATGATCACAAACACGTCCTTATACCTCCAGGTATAACAGATCACCAAAAACACTCCAAAAACAACCAAAAACTCAAGCAAAAATTAGGAAATTCAACCTATTCGGGATTGCATTAATTACACCTCAACATCTAATCAATTTAGCATTCACTTAACATCAATTTGACACTCCAAAACACTGCCCAAACAGATCACACGAAAATTCCACCAAAATCAAGCAAATCTTGCATTTTAAGCCAAAAATCAAGATTTCAATTGAAAAGCCTTTAACAAATCACAAATCAAGGATTGAGAACTTAGGAATTTCAGTAAAGAACTGATAGTTTAGAGGAGAAGGACGTTCTTACCTCCAAACTTGAGTTTCTCCTTTTTAGAACCAAAAAGCTTGATGAAACAACTTGCAAATGGTGAGGTTTTGTTGTAGAGATGATTAGGAATCAAAAGAGAGTTGAAAGGAGAGATTTAGGTGACAAAATCAGAAGAAATTCTCTGGAGAGAAAGTGTTTGGGTTGGGAGAAAATGAAAAGTTAGTTACAAATAGCCAAAATGACTTTCCCTCCTCTTTCCTTATGTTTTAAAATCAGAATAAAGCCTTAAAATATCTTAGAAAAATCTGGAGAAACCACTTTTGGAATAATAGCTCCTTAAAGATTCAAAGTTTCAACCCTTTATAAAACAGTCACGCAACTTTCAAAATTTACATTTTGGTCACTAGCCAAAATGTCAACCTTCCGAACCTCATTTTCCAAAATTGATTTCACAGTTCACTTTTATATATTAAAAGATGATTTTAGAACATTTTTCCATATTTTTAATGCAACCCGAACTAGGCTTTCCTAATTTCACCTTTATATATTCGATCAGCACTTTGACCGAACCGGTCAACGCCCAAAACTTCTGAGCCCAAAACCGGGGCGTTACAAAACTTGTTTTGCAGTCCTTTTTGTAGAGGTTTCGGACGAGCGGGTCGAATTGGGCCTTCCGATGGACCCGTTGGAATTTTAACTGAGTAAAAAGTACATAAATTGAGGTTTTGCAATAAAATTGTGTTGAAAAGCTCCTAATCAATTATTTGAACTCCTAAAATTTGAATAAAACTTTTTTGCTGTCCTTTTTGTAGAGGTTTCGGACGAGCAGGTCTAAATGGGCCTTCAGTGGGACATTGGAATTTTAACTGAGTAAAAAGTATAAAAATTGAGGTTTTGCAATATAATTGTGTTGAAAAGCTCCTAATCAATTATTTGAACTCCTAAAATTTGATTAAAACCTATTTTGTGGTCCTTTTTGTCGAGGTGTCGGACGAGCAGGTCTAAATGGGCCATTCAATGGACCCGTTGGAATTTTAACTGAGTAAAAAGTACAGAAATTGAGGTTTTGCAATATAAGTGTGTTGAAAAGCTCCTAATCAATTACATGAACTCCTAAAATTTGATTAAAACATGTTTTGCAGTCCTTTTTGTCAAGGTTTCGATAGAGCAGGTCTAAATGGGCCTTCCAATGGACCCGTTGGAATTTTAACTGAGTAAAAAGTACAGAAATTGAGGTTTTTCAATATAAGTGTGTTGAAAATCTCCTAATCAATTACATGATCTCCTAAAATTTGATTAAAACTTGTTTTGCGGTCCTTTTTGTAAAGGTTTCGGACGAGTAGGTCTAAATGGGCCTTTCAATGGACCCGTTGAAATTTTAACTGAGTAAAAAGTATAATAATGGAGGTTTTACAATATAATTGTGCTGAAAATCTCCTAATCGATTGTTTGAACTCATTAAATTTAAATAAAACTTTTTTGAGGTCTTTTTTGTAGAGGTTTCGGACAAGTAGATCTAAATGGGTCTTTCAATGGACTCGTTGGAATTATAACTGCGTAAAAAGTATAAAATTGAGGTTTTGCAATATAATTGTGTTGAAAAGCCCCTAATCAATTATTTGAACTCCTTAAATTTGATTAAAACTTGTTTTGCGGTCCTTTTTGTCGAGGTTTCGGACGAACATGTCTAAATGGGCTTTTCAATGGAGCCGTTGGAATTTTAACTGAGTAAAAAGTACAGAAATTGAGGTTTTGCAATATAAGTGTGTTGAAAATCTCCTAATCAATTACATGATCTCCTAAAATTTGATTAAAACTTGTTTTGCGGTCCTTTTTGTAGAGGTTTCGGACGAGCAGGTCTAAATGGGCCTTTCAATGGACCCGTTGGAATTTTAACTGAGTAAAAAAATATAAAAATGGATGTTTTACAATATAATTGTTTTGAAAAGCTACTAATCAATTATTAGAACTCCTAAAATTTGATTAAAACTTGTTTTGCGGTCCTTTTTATAGAGGTTTCGGAAGAGCATGTCTAAATGGGCCTTTCAATGGACATTTTAGAATTTTAATTGAGTAAAAAGTACAGAAATTGAGGTTTTGCAATATAATCGTGTTGAAAATCTCCTAATCAATTACATGATCTCCTAAATTTTGATTAAAACTTGTTTTGCGGCCCTTTTTGTAGAGGTTTCGGACGAGCAGGTCTAAATGGGCCTTTCAATGGACCCGTTGGAATTTTAACTGAGTGAAAAGTACAGAAATTGAGGTTTTGCAATATAAGTGTGTTGAAAATCTCCTAATCATCATCTCCTAAAATTTGATTAAAACTTGTTGTGATGTCCTTTTTGTAGAGGTTTCGGATGAGCAGGTCTGAATGGGCCTTTCAATGGACCCGTTGGAATTTTAACTGAGTAAAAAGTACAGAAATTGAGGTTTTGCAATATAATTGTGTTGAAAAGCTACTAATCAATTATTTGAACTCCTAAAATTTGATTAAAACTTCTTTTGCGGTCCTTTTTTCGAGGTTTCGGACGAGCAGGTCGAAATGGGCTTTCAATGGATCCGTTGGAATTTTAACTAAGTAAAAAGTACATAAATTGAGTTTTTGCAATATAATTGTGTTGAAAAGATCCTAATCAATTATATGAACTCCGAAAATTTGATTAAAACCTGTTTTGCAGTCCTTTTTGTAGAGGTTTCGGACGAGCGGGTCGAAATGGGCCTTTTAATGGACAAGTTTGAATTTTAACTGAGTAAAAAGTACAGAAATTGAGGTTTTGCAATATAATTGTGTTGAAATGCTCCTAATCCATTATTTGAACTCCTAAAATTTGAATAAAACTTTTTTGCGGTCCATTTTGTAGAGGTTTCGGACGAGTAGGTCTAAATGGGCCTTTCAATGGGGCCGTTGGAATTTTAACTGAGTAAAAAGTATAAAAATGGAGGTTTTTCAATATAATTGTGTTGAAAAGCTCCTAATCAATTATTTGAAGTCCTAAAATTTGATTAAAACTTGTTTTGCGGTCTTTTTTGTTGAGGTTTCGGACGAGCAGGTCTAAATGGGCCTTTCATTGGACCCATTGGAATTTTAACTGAGTAAAAAGTACAGAAATTGAGGTTTTGCAATATAATTGTGTTGAAATTTCCTAATCAATTACATGAACTCCTAAAATTTGATTAAAACTTGTTTTGCAGTCCTTTTTGTAGAGGTTTCGGACGAGCGGGTCGAATTAGGCCTTCAATGGACCCGTTGGAATTTTAACTGAGTAAAAAGTATAAATATTGAGGTTTTGCAATATAATTGTGTTGAAAAGCTCCTAATCAATTATTTGAACTCCTAAAATTTGATTAAAACCTATTTTACGGTCCTTTTTGTCGAGTTCCGGATGAGCAGGTCTAAATGGGCCATTCAATGGACCCGTTGGAATTTTAACTGAGTAAAAAGTACAGAAATTGAAGTTTTGCAATATAAGTGTGTTGAAAAGCTCATAATCAATTGCATGAACTCCTAAAATTTGATTAAAACATGTTTTCCAGTCCTTTTTGTCGCGGTTTCGAACGAGCAGGTCTAAATGGGCCTTTCAATGGACCCGTTATAATTTTAACTGATTAAAAAAGTACAAAAATTGAGGTTTTGCAATGTAATTGTGTTGAGAAGCTCCTAATCAATTATTTGAACTCCTAAAATTTGAATAAAACTTTTTTGCGGTCCTTTTTGTAGAGGTTTCGGACGAGAAGGTCTAAATGGGCCTTTCAATGGACCCGTTGGAATTTTAACCGAGAAAAAAGTATAAAAATGGATGTTTTACAATATAATTGTGTTGAAAATCTCCTAATCGATTGTTTGAACTCCTAAAATTTAAATAAAACTTTTTTGAGGTCCTTTTTGTAGAGGTTTCAGACAAGTAGGTCTAAATGGGCCTTTCAATGGACCCATTGGAATTTTAACTGAGTAAAAAAATATAAAAATTGAGGTTTTACAATATAATTGTTTTGAAAAGCTACTAATCAATTATTAGGAGTCCTAAAATTTGATTAAAACTTGTTTTGCGGTCCTTTTTGTAGAGGTTTCGGAAGAGCAGGTCTAAATGGGCCTTTCAATGGACATTTTGGAATTTTAATTGAGTAAAAAGTACAGAAATTGAGGTTTTGCAATATAATCGTGTTGAAAATCTCCTAATCAATTACATGATCTCCTAAATTTTGATTAAAACTTGTTTTGTGGCCCTTTTTGTAGAGGTTTCGGACGAGCAGGTCTAAATGGGCCTTTCAATGGACCCGTTGGAATTTTAACTGAGTAAAAAGTAAAGAAATTGAGGTTTTGCAATATAAGTGTGTTGAAAATCTCCTAATCATCATCTCCAAAATATTGATTAAAACTTGTTTTGCGGCCCATTTTGTAGAGGTTTCGGATGTGCAGGTCTAAATGGACCTTTCAATGGACCCGTTATAATTTTAACTGATTAAAAAAGTACAGAAATTGAGGTTTTGCAATATAATTGTGTTGAAAAGCTCCTAATCAATTGTTTGAACTCTTAAAATTTGAATAAAACTTTTTTGCGATCTTTTTTGTAGAGGTTTCGGACGAGAAGGTCTAAATGGACCTTTCAAAGGGCCCGTTGGAATTTTAACTGAGTAAAAAGTATAAAAATTGAGGTTTTGCAATATAATTGTGTTGAAAAGCTCCTAATCAATTATCTGAACACCTAAAATTTGATTAAAACTTGTTTTGCAGTCCTTTTTGTCGAGGTTTCGGACGAGCAGTTCTAAATGGGCCTTTTAATGGACCCATTGGAATTTTAACTGAGTAAAAAGTACAGAAATTCAGGTTTTGCAATATAAGTGTGTTGAAAATCTCCTAATCAATTACATGATCTCCTGAATTTTGATTAAAACTTGTTTTGTGGCCCTTTTGTAGAGGTTTCGGACGAGCAGGTCTAAATGGGCCTTTCAATGGACCCGTTGGAATTTTTGAAGAAAATGGGCCTCATTAAAAACCCCTCTAACCACCCTGTGCCGAGTCGCATGGTGAACCTATGGGGAAAAGTAGAGGTTTTGAGGTCCTTTTTGTAGAGGTTTCGGACAAGTAGGTCTAAATGGGCCTTTCAATGGACCCGTTGGAATTATAACTGCGTAAAAAGTATAAAATTGAGGTTTTGCAATATAATTGTGTTGAAAAGCTCCTAATCAATTATTTGAACTCCTTAAATTTGATTAAAACTTGTTTTGCAGTCCTTTTTGTCGAGGTTTAGGACGAACAGGTCTAAATGGGCATTTCAATGGACCCGTTGGAATTTTAACTGAGTAAAAAGTACAGAAATTGAGGTTTTGCAATATAAGTGTGTTGAAAATCTCCTAATCAATTACATGATCTCCTAAAATTTAATTAAAACTTGTTTTGCGGTCCTTGTGTAGAGGTTTGGGACGAGCAGGTCTAAATGGGCCTTTCAATGGACCCGTTGGAATTTTAACTGAGTAAAAAAATATAAAAATGGAGGTTTTACAATTTAATTGTTTTGAAAAGCTACTAATCAATTATTATAAATCCTAAAATTTGATTAAAACTTGTTTTGCGGTCCTTTTTGTAGAGGTTTCGGAAGAGCAGGTCTAAATGGGCCTTTCAATGGACATTTTGGAATTTTAATTGAGTAAAAAAGTACAGAAATTGAGGTTTTGCAATATAATCGTGTTGAACATCTCCTAATCAATTACATGATCTCCTAAATTTTAATTAAAACTTGTTTTGCGACCCATTTTGTAGAGGTTTCGGACGAGCAGGTCTAAATGGGCCTTTCAATGGACCCGTTGAAATTTTAACTGAGTAAAAAGTACAGATATTGAGGTTTTGCAATATAAGTGTGTTGAAAATCTCCTAATCATCATCTCCTAAAATTTGATTAAAACTTGTTTTGCGGTCCTTTTTGTACAGGTTTCGGATGAGCAAGTCTAAATGGGCCTTTCAATGGACCCGTTGGAATTTTAACTGAGTAAAAAGTACAGAAATTGAGGTTTTGCAATATAATTGTGTTGAAAAGCTACTAATCAATTATTTGAACTCCTGAAATTTGATTAAAACTTCTTTTGCGGTCCTTTTTTTTCGAGGTTTCGGACGAGCAGGTCGAAATGGGCTTTCAATGGATCCGTTGGAATTTTAACTAAGTATAAAGTACAGAAATTGAGTTTTGGCAATATAATTGTGTTGAAAAGATCCTAATCAGTTATATGAACTCCGAAAATTTGATTAAAACCTGTTTTGCAGTCCTTTTTGTAGAGGTTTCGGACGAGCGGGTCGAAATGGGCCTTTCAATGGACAAGTTGGAATTTTAACTGAGTAAAAAGTACATAAATTGAGGTTTTGCAATATAATTGTGTTGAAAAGCTCCTAATCCATTATTTGAACTCCTAAAATTTGAATAAAACTTTTTTGCGGTCCATTTTGTAGAGGTTTCGGACGAGCAGGTCTAAATGGGCCTTTTAATGGGGCCGTTGGAATTTTAACTGAGTAAAAAGTATAAAAATTGAGGTTTTTCAATACAATTGTGTTGAAAAGCTCCTAATCGATTATTTGAACTCCTAAAATTTGATTAAAACTTGTTTTGTGTTTTTTTGTCGAGGTTTCGGACGAGCAGGTCTAAATGGGCCTTTCATTGGACCCGTTGGAATTTTAACTGAGTAAAAAGTACAGAAATTGAGGTTTTGCAATATAATTGTGTTGAAATCTCCTAATCAATTACATGAACTCCTAAAATTTGATTAAAACTTGTTTTGCAGTCCTTTTTGTAGAGATTTCGGACGAGCGGGTCGAATTGGGCCTTCCAATGGACCCGTTGGAGTTTTAACTGAGTAAAAAGTACATAAATTGAGGTTTTGCAATAAAATTGGGTTGAAAAGCTCCTAATCAATTATTTGAACTCCTAAAATTTGAATAAAACTTTTTTGCTGTCCTTTTTGTAGAGGTTTCGGACGAGCAGGTCTAAATGGTCCTTCAGTGGGCCCATTGGAATTTTAACTGAGTAAAAAGTACATAAATTGAGGTTTTGCAATAAAATTGTATTGAAAAGCTCCTAATCAATTATTTGAACTCCTAAAATTTGAATAAAACTTTTTTGCTGTCCTTTTTGTAGAGGTTTCGGACGAGCAGGTCTAAATGGGCCTTCAGTGGGCCCATTGGAATTTTAACTGAGTAAAAAGTATAAAAATTGAGGTTTTGCAATATAATTGTGTTGAAAAGCTGCTAATCAATTATTTGAACTCCTAAAAATTGATTAAAACCTATTTTGTGGTCCTTTTTGTCGAGGTGTCGGACGAGCAGGTCTAAATGGGCCATTCAATGGACCCGTTGGAATTTTAACTGAGTAAAAAGTACAGAAATTGAGGTTTTGCAATATAAGTGTGTTGAAAAGCTCCTAATCAATTACATGAACTCCTAAAATTTGATTAAAACATGTTTTGCAGTCCTTTTTGTCAAGGTTTCGAACGAGCAGGTCTAAATGGGCCTTCCAATGGACCCGTTGGAATTTTAACTGAGTAAAAAGTACAGAAATTGAGGTTTTTCAATATAAGTGTGTTGAAAATCTCCTAATCAATTACATGATCTCCTAAAATTTGATTAAAACTTGTTTTGCGGTCCTTTTTGTAAAGGTTTCGGACGAGTAGGTCTAAATGGGCCTTTCAATGGACCCGTTGAAATTTTAACTGAGTAAAAAGTATAATAATGGAGGTTTTACAATATAATTGTGTTGAAAATCTCCTAATCGATTGTTTGAACTCATAAAATTTAAATAAAACTTTTTTGAGGTCCTTTTTGTAGAGGTTTCGGACAAGAAGATCTAAATGGGTCTTTCAATGTACCCGTTGGAATTATAACTGCGTAAAAAGTATAAAATTGAGGTTTTGCAATATAATTGTGTTGAAAAGCCCCTAATCATTTATTTGAACTCCTTAAATTTGATTAAAACTTGTTTTGCGGTCCTTTTTGTCGAGGTTTCGGACGAACAGGTCTAAATGGGCTTTTCAATGGACCCGTTGGAATTTTAACTGAGTAAAAAGTACAGAAATTGAGGTTTTGCAATATAAGTGTGTTGAAAATCTCCTAATCAATTACATGATCTCCTAAAATTTGATTAAAACTTGTTTTGCGGTCCTTTTTGTAGAGGTTTCGGACGAGCAGGTCTAAATGGGCCTTTCAATGGACCCGTTGGAATTTTAACTGAGTAAAAAAATATAAAAATGGAGGTTTTACAATATAATTGTTTTGAAAAGCTACTAATCAATTATTAGAACTCCTAAAATTTGATTAAAACTTGTTTTGCGGTCCTTTTTATAGAGGTTTCGGAAGAGCATGTCTAAATGGGCCTTTCAATGGACATTTTGGAATTTTAATTGAGTAAAAAGTACAGAAATTGAGGTTTTGCAATATAATCGTGTTGAAAATCTCCTAATCAATTACATGATCTCCTAAATTTTGATTAAAACTTGTTTTGCGACCCTTTTTGTAGAGGTTTCGGACGAGCAGGTCTAAATGGGCCTTTCAATGGACCCGTTGGAATTTTAACTGAGTAAAAAGTACAGAAATTGAGGTTTTGCAATATAAGTGTGTTGAAAATGTCCTAATCATCATCTCCTAAAATTTGATTAAAACTTGTTGTGATGTCCTTTTTGTAGAGGTTTCGGATGAGCAGGTCTGAATGGGCCTTTCAATGGACCCGTTGGAATTTTAACTGAGTAAAAAGTACAGAAATTGAGGTTTTGCAATATAATTGTGTTGAAAAGCTACTAATCAATTATTTGAACTCCTAAAATTTGATTAAAACTTCTTTTGCGGTCCTTTTTTCGAGGTTTCGGACGAGCAGGTCGAAATGGGCTTTCAATGGATCCGTTGGAATTTTAACTAAGTAAAAAGTACAGAAATTGAGTTTTTGCAATATAATTGTGTTGAAAAGCTCCTAATCAATTATATGAACTCCGAAAATTTGATTAAAACCTGTTTTGCAGTCCTTTTTGTAGAGGTTTCGGACGAGCGGGTCGAAATGGGCCTTTTAATGGACAAGTTTGAATTTTAACTGAGTAAAAAGTACAGAAATTGAGGTTTTGCAATATAATTGTGTTGAAATGCTCCTAATCCATTATTTGAACTCCTAAAATTTGAATAAAACTTTTTTGCGGTCCATTTTGTAGAGGTTTCGGACGAGTAGGTCTAAATGGGCCTTTCAATGGGGCCGTTGGAATTTTAACTGAGTAAAAAGTATAAAAATGGAGGTTTTTCAATATAATTGTGTTGAAAAGCTCCTAATCAATTATTTGAAGTCCTAAAATTTGATTAAAACTTGTTTTGCGGTCTTTTTTGTTGAGGTTTCGGACGAGCAGGTCTAAATGGGCCTTTCATTGGACCCATTGGAATTTTAACTGAGTAAAAAGTACAGAAATTGAGGTTTTGCAATATAATTGTGTTGAAATCTCCTAATCAATTACATGAACTCCTAAAATTTGATTAAAACTTGTTTTGCAGTACTTTTTGTAGAGGTTTCGGACGAGCGGGTCGAATTAGGCCTTCAATGGACCCGTTGGAATTTTAACTGAGTAAAAAGTATAAATATTGAGGGTTTGCAATATAATTGTGTTGAAAAGCTCCTAATCAATTATTTGAACTCCTAAAATTTGATTAAAACCTATTTTGCGGTCCTTTTTGTCGAGGTTCCGGACGAGCAGGTCTAAATGGGCCATTCAATGGACCCGTTGGAATTTTAACTGAGTAAAAAGTACAGAAATTGAGGTTTTGCAATATAAGTGTGTTGAAAAGCTCATAATCAATTGCATGAACTCCTAAAATTTGATTAAAACATGTTTTGCAGTCCTTTTTGTCGAGGTTTCGAACGAGCAGGTCTAAATGGGCCTTTCAATGGACCCGTTATAATTTTAACTGATTAAAAATGTACAGAAATTGAGGTTTTGCAATGTAATTGTGTTGAGAAGCTCCTAATCAATTATTTGAACTCCTAAAATTTGAATAAAACTTTTTTGCGGTCCTTTTTGTAGAGGTTTCGGACGAGAAGGTCTAAATGGGCCTTTCAATGGACCCGTTGGAATTTTAACCGAGAAAAAAGTATAAAAATGGATGTTTTACAATATAATTGTGTTGAAAATCTCCTAATCGATTGTTTGAACTCCTAAAATTTAAATAAAACTTTTTTGAGGTCCTTTTTGTAGAGGTTTCGGACAAGTAGGTCTAAATGGGCCTTTCAATGGACCCATTGGAATTTTAACTGAGTAAAAAAATATAAAAATGGAGGTTTTACAATATAATTGTTTTGAAAAGCTACTAATCAATTATTAGAACTCCTAAAATTTGATTAAAACTTGTTTTGCGGTCCTTTTTGTAGAGGTTTCGGAAGAGCAGGTCTAAATAGGCCTTTCAATGGACATTTTGGAATTTTAATTGAGTAAAAAGTACAGAAATTGAGGTTTTGCAATATAATCGTGTTGAAAATCTCCTAATCAATTACATGATCTCCTAAATTTTGATTAAAACTTGTTTTGTGGCCCTTTTTGTAGAGGTTTCAGACGAGCAGGTCTAAATGGGCCTTTCAATGGACCCGTTGGAATTTTAACTGAGTAAAAAGTAAAGAAATTGAGGTTTTGCAATATAAGTGTGTTGAAAATCTCCTAATCATCATCTCCTAAATATTGATTAAAACTTGTTTTGCGGCCCATTTGGTAGAGGTTTCAGATGTGCAGGTCTAAATGGGCCTTTCAATGGACCCGTTGGAATTTTAACTGAGTAAAAAGTACAGATTTTGAGGTTTTGCAATATAATTGTGTTGAAAAGCTACTAATCAATTATTTGAAATCCTAAAATTTGATTAAAACTTCTTTTGCGGTCCTTTTTTTCGAGGTTTCGGACGAGCATGTCTAAATGGGCTTTCAATGGACCCGTTGGAATTTTAACTGAGTAAAAAGTACAGAAATTGAGTTTTTGAAATATAATTGTGTTGAAAAGCTCCTAATCAATTACATGAACTTCGAAAAATTGATTAAAACCTGTTTTGCAGTCGTTTTTGTAGAGGTTTCGGACGAGCGGGTCGAAATGGGCCTTCCAATGGACACGTTGGAATTTTAACTGAGTAAAAAGTACAGAAATTGAGGTTTTGCAATATAATTGTGTTGAAAAGCTCCTAATCAATTACATGAACTCCTAAAATTTGATTAAAACATGTTTTGCAGTCCTTTTTGTCAAGGTTTCGAACGAGCAGGTCTAAATGGGCCTTCCAATGGACCCGTTGGAATTTTAACTGAGTAAAAAGTACAGAAATTGAGGTTTTTCAATATAAGTGTGTTGAAAATCTCCTAATCAATTACACGATCTCCTAAAATTTGATTAAAACTTGTTTTGCGGTCCTTTTTGTAAAGGTTTCGGACGAGTAGGTCTAAATGGGCCTTTCAATGGACCCGTTGAAATTTTAACTGAGTAAAAAGTATAATAATGGAGGTTTTACAATATAATTGTGTTGAAAATCTCCTAATCGATTGTTTGAACTCATAAAATTTAAATAAAACTTTTTTGAGGTCCTTTTTGTAGAGGTTTCGGACAAGAAGATCTAAATGGGTCTTTCAATGTACCCGTTGGAATTATAACTGCGTAAAAAGTATAAAATTGAGGTTTTGCAATATAATTGTGTTGAAAAACCCCTAATCATTTATTTGAACTCCTTAAATTTGATTAAAACTTGTTTTGCGGTCTTTTTTGTCGAGGTTTCGGACGAACAGGTCTAAATGGGCTTTTCAATGGACCCGTTGGAATTTTAACTGAGTAAAAAGTACAGAAATTGAGGTTTTGCAATATAAGTGTGTTGAAAATCTCCTAATCAATTACATGATCTCCTAAAATTTGATTAAAACTTGTTTTGCGGTCCTTTTTGTAGAGGTTTCGGACGAGCAGGTCTAAATGGGCCTTTCAATGGACCCGTTGGAATTTTAACTGAGTAAAAAAATATAAAAATGGAGGTTTTACAATATAATTGTTTTGAAAAGCTACTAATCAATTATTAGAACTTCTAAAATTTGATTAAAACTTGTTTTGCGGTCCTTTTTATAGAGGTTTCGGAAGAGCATGTCTAAATGGGCCTTTCAATGGACATTTTGGAATTTTAATTGAGTAAAAAGTACAGAAATTGAGGTTTTGCAATATAATCGTGTTGAAAATCTCCTAATCAATTACATGATCTCCTAAATTTTGATTAAAACTTGTTTTGCGACCCTTTTTGTAGAGGTTTCGGACGAGCAGGTCTAAATGGGCCTTTCAATGGACCCGTTGGAATTTTAACTGAGTAAAAAGTACAGAAATTGAGGTTTTGCAATATAAGTGTGTTGAAAATGTCCTAATCATCATCTCCTAAAATTTGATTAAAACTTGTTGTGCTGTCCTTTTTGTAGAGGTTTCGGATGAGCAGGTCTGAATGGGCCTTTCAATGGACCCGTTGGAATTTTAACTGAGTAAAAAGTACAGAAATTGAGGTTTTGCAATATAATTGTGTTGAAATGCTCCTAATCCATTATTTGAACTCCTAAAATTTGAATAAAACTTTTTTGCGGTCCATTTTGTAGAGGTTTCGGACGAGTAGGTCTAAATGGGCCTTTCAATGGGGCCGTTGGAATTTTAACTGAGTAAAAAGTATAAAAATGGAGGTTTTTCAATATAATTGTGTTGAAAAGCTCCTAATCAATTATTTGAAGTCCTAAAATTTGATTAAAACTTGTTTTGCGGTCTTTTTTGTTGAGGTTTCGGACGAGCAGGTCTAAATGGGCCTTTCATTGGACCCATTGGAATTTTAACTGAGTAAAAAGTACAGAAATTGAGGTTTTGCAATATAATTGTGTTGAAATCTCCTAATCAATTACATGAACTCCTAAAATTTGATTAAAACTTGTTTTGCAGTACTTTTTGTAGAGGTTTCGGACGAGCGGGTCAAATTAGGCCTTCAATGGACCCGTTGGAATTTTAACTGAGTAAAAAGTATAAATATTGAGGTTTTGCAATATAATTGTGTTGAAAAGCTCCTAATCAATTATTTGAACTCCTAAAATTTGATTAAAACCTATTTTGCGGTCCTTTTTGTCGAGGTTCCGGACGAGCAGGTCTAAATGGGCCATTCAATGGACCCGTTGGAATTTTAACTGAGTAAAAAGTACAGAAATTGAGGTTTTGCAATATAAGTGTGTTGAAAAGCTCATAATCAATTGCATGAACTCCTAAAATTTGATTAAAACATGTTTTGCAGTCCTTTTTGTCGAGGTTTCGAACGAGCAGGTCTAAATGGGCCTTTCAATGGTCCCGTTATAATTTTAACTGATTAAAAATGTACAGAAATTGAGGTTTTGCAATGTAATTGTGTTGAGAAGCTCCTAATCAATTATTTGAACTCCTAAAATTTGAATAAAACTTTTTTGCGGTCCTTTTTGTAGAGGTTTCGGACGAGAAGGTCTAAATGGGCCTTTCAATGGACCCGTTGGAATTTTAACCGAGAAAAAAGTATAAAAATGGATGTTTTACAATATAATTGTGTTGAAAATCTCCTAATCGATTGTTTGAACTCCTAAAATTTAAATAAAACTTTTTTGAGGTCCTTTTTGTAGAGGTTTCGGACAAGTAGGTCTAAATGGGCCTTTCAATGGACCCATTGGAATTTTAACTGAGTAAAAAAATATAAAAATGGAGGTTTTACAATATAATTGTTTTGAAAAGCTACTAATCAATTATTAGAACTCCTAAAATTTGATTAAAACTTGTTTTGCGGTCCTTTTTGTAGAGGTTTCGGAAGAGCAGGTCTAAATAGGCCTTTCAATGGACATTTTGGAATTTTAATTGAGTAAAAAGTACAGAAATTGAGGTTTTGCAATATAATCGTGTTGAAAATCTCCTAATCAATTACATGATCTCCTAAATTTTGATTAAAACTTGTTTTGTGGCCCTTTTTGTAGAGGTTTCAGACGAGCAGGTCTAAATGGGCCTTTCAATGGACCCGTTGGAATTTTAACTTAGTAAAAAGTAAAGAAATTGAGGTTTTGCAATATAAGTGTGTTGAAAATCTCCTAATCATCATCTCCTAAATATTGATTAAAACTTGTTTTGCGGCCCATTTGGTAGAGGTTTCAGATGTGCAGGTCTAAATGGGCCTTTCAATGGACCCGTTGGAATTTTAACTGAGTAAAAAGTACAGATTTTGAGGTTTTGCAATATAATTGTGTTGAAAAGCTACTAATCAATTATTTGAAATCCTAAAATTTGATTAAAACTTCTTTTGCGGTCCTTTTTTTCGAGGTTTCGGACGAGCATGTCTAAATGGGCTTTCAATGGACCCGTTGGAATTTTAACTGAGTAAAAAGTACAGAAATTGAGTTTTTGAAATATAATTGTGTTGAAAAGCTCCTAATCAATTACATGAACTTCGAAAAATTGATTAAAACCTGTTTTGCAGTCGTTTTTGTAGAGGTTTCGGACGAGCGGGTCGAAATGGGCCTTCCAATGGACACGTTGGAATTTTAACTGAGTAAAAAGTACAGAAATTGAGGTTTTGCAATATAATTTTGTTGAAAAGCTACTAATCAATTATTTGAACTCCTAAAATTTGATTAAAACTTGTTTTGTGGTCCTTTTTGTCGAGGTTTCAGACGAGCAGGTCTAAATGGGCCTTTCAATGGACCCGTTGGAATTTTAACTGAGTAAAAAGTACAGAAATTGAGGTTTTGCAATATAATTGTGTTGAAAAACTACTAATAAATTATTTGAACTCCTAAAATTTGATTAAAACTTGTTTTGCGGTCCTTTTTGTCGAGGTTTCGGACGAGCAGGTCTAAATGGGCCTTTCAATGGACCCGTTGGAATTTTAACTGAGTAAAAAGTACAGAAATTGAGGTTTTGCAATATAAGTGTGTTGAAAATCCCCTAATCATCATCTCCTAAATATTGATTAATACTTTTTTGCGGCCTTTTTTGAAGAGGTTTCGGATGAGCAGGTCTAAATTGGCCTTTCAATAGACCCGTTGGAATTTTAACTGTGTAAAAAGTACAGAAATTGAGGTTTTGCAATATAATTATGTTAAAAAGCTACTAATCAATTATTTGAACTCCTAAAATTTGATCAAAACATGTTTTGCGGTCCTTTTTTTGAGGTTTCGGACGAGCAGGTCTAAATGGGCTTTCAATGGACCCGTTGGAATTTTAACTGAGTAAAAAGTACAGAAATTGAGTTTTTGCAATATAATTGTGTTGAAAAGCTCCTAATCAATTACATGAAATCCGAAAATTTGATTAAAACCTGTTTTGCAGTCCTTTTTTAGAGGTTTCGGAAGAGCGGGTCGAAATGGGCCTTCCAATGGACACGTTGGAATTTTAACTGAGTAAAAAGTACAGAAATTGAGGTTTTGCAATATAAGTGTGTTGAAAATCTCCTAATCAATTACATGATCTCCTAAAATTTGATTAAAATCTGTTTTGCGGTCCTTTTTGTAGAGGTTTCGGACGAGCAGGTCTAAATCGGCCTTTCAATGGACCCGTTGGAATTTTAACTGAGTTAAAAAATATAAAAATGGAGGTTTTACAATATAATTGTTTTGAAAAGCTACTAATCAATTATTAGAACTCCTAAAATTTGATTAAAACTTGTTTTACGGTCCTTTTTTAGAGGTTTCGGAAGAGCAGGTCTAAATGGGCCTTTCAATGGACATTTTGGAATTTTAATTGAGTAAAAAGTACAGAAATTGAGGTTTTGCAATATAATCGTGTTGAAAATCTCCTAATCAATTACATGATCTCCTAAATTTTGATTAAAACTTGTTTTGCGGCCCTTTTTGTAGAGGTTTCGGACGAGCAGGTCTAAATGGGCCTTTCAATGGACCCGTTGGAATTTTAACTGAGTAAAAAGTAAAGAAATTGAGGTTTTGCAATATAAGTGTGGTGAAAATCTCCTAATCATCATCTCCTAAATATTGATTAAAACTTGTTTTGCGGCCCTTTTTGTAGAGGTTTCGGATGTGCAGGTCTAAATGGGCCTTTCAATGGACCCGTTGGAATTTTTTTTTTGAAGAAAAGGCCTCATTAAAAACCCCTACTACTGTCCTTCGAGCAGAGCTAGAGGACCCTAAAAAGGGGAAAAGAGTACCTAAGTTTTATTATAACATAATGGAATCTGTTACAAGGTGATTGATACATGTAGGGATGTCAGAATTAAAAGACATAGAAGACATAAAGCTCAACGAATAAGTGGCCAAAGTATGGGCCACATGATTAGCCTCACGGCGTACAAAAGAAACAGAAACAAAATCAAAAGCATGAAGGGACTCGCGAATCTGATGAAGAAGAGGTCCCATGGTAGAAAGGTCCAGCCCCGGGTTGTTGATCCTGTTTGCAAGAGAAGCACAATCTGTTTCAAGCAAAATCCGATTCCAACCTTGAGATCGGGAAAAAGTGATTCCTGCTAGCAGGCCTTCACCTTCACAAGTAACTGCATCCACACAGCTACCAAGCGGAAATGCAAGACCACATACAACTGCACCTATTGAATCACATGCCACGGCGCCAACAGCCGCTGCACGAGTTAAGGGATGAAAAGCACCATCCACATTTATTTTAATATGGTTAGGTGGAGGAGGGTTCCAGCAAGGAGGAGAAAAGATAGACGGGGTTGGGGTAGTTGAAGAAGAGGCATTACAGAAGTCGTTATGTAAGCTGATGGAATTAACGGCAATAAGCCAAGGTGGTTGTAGATGATGATTATGAACCCAATCATTACGTCTATTCCATACGTTCCATATAGTTGTAAGAAATAGCCCAAACTTGTCAGAGGATAGGTGATGGGTTGCTTCCTCCAACCATTGTAAGGGGGTAGTAGCCAAACTTCTGGAAAGGCTTACGGGAATACCAGAGAGTTGAAGGGCTTCCGAAGCCCCTGCACAATCACGTAGTGCATGGAGAATAGACTCCGAATGTGCTCCACAGATAGGGCAAGGCCCCGATGTAGGTGCAAAAACTAGCATTTTGGAACCAACTGGGAAAGCTTCAGACGTCATACGCCATCCAAAAGTTTTGACCTTAGGTAGGGCCTTGACTTTGGACAGAAATTTCCAAAAGCGAGAGGGTGGCGTATGCGGAAGCGTAGAACGTTGTAAAAAGAGGTAACCAGAACGGACCGAGTAAATACCTGAATCGTTAGGAGACCAAAGAATAGAGTCACGATGGTCATTTATGATTGGTACTCGGAGAATGGCACTGGCGTCAGCTGAGTTGAAATAACTATTGACCTTTACAGGGTCCCAAGCAGTTTGATTGCAAAATATAAAATCACGGCATCGAACATGGATTTCATCCGAGATTTCGTAATCCCCAGTAAGTGTAATAGGGGAAGATCCACCCCAGATATCTTTGTGTACTTTGATATTGCTATTAATACCTGGTCGATGTAAGAAGCCTGGGAGGAGACGTTGTAGAGCATTATATATACCTTGCCATGCAAAGGAGCCGCGATTGGGACGGGATGCATCAAGGATGTTTCCAGAAGGGAAATATTTAGCACGATATATTTGGCCCAATAAGGAATCTGGTTCGCAGATGAGTCTCCATATTTGCTTTCCCAAAAGAGCAACATTGAAGTCGTGTAAGTCCTTAAACCCCATGCCACCAGCGGCCTTAGGTAAACAAACATGATTCCAAGGAAGCATGTGCCACCCTTTTTTATTGGATTTGCCAGTCCACCAATATTGCCGAATTGCTGAGGTCATGTCATCAATAATATTTTGTGGGAGAAGATAACAAGACATAACATATTGAGGCAAGGATTGTAGAACTGCTTTAATGAAAATCTCCCGACCACTAAAAGAAAGGAGCTGTTTCTCCCAGCTAGAAAGACGATCATGAACTTTGTCGCGCACAAAGCCTAATGATTCAGTTTTGTTTTTCCCTATGAGAAGTGGGACACCTAGATACACGCCAGGGTTAGATACCTCACGTACTTGCAAAAGATTATTGACCGCAATTCTTGTTGAGGATGGGGTGCGTGGATTATAAAAAAATTGTCGATTGCTCGAAATTGACCGCTTGGCCAGAGGCCGCATAATAAGTTTGTAGGGCTATTTTAAGATTAGTAGCTTCAGTTGGATTATTATTAATGAAGAACATACAATCATCAGCAAAGAGTAGATGGTTGACTCTAGGCCCGTATTTGCAAGCACCAAGCCCCAGAAGGATATTTGTTTGTTGGGCAGCAGATAGGTAAGCAGATAGCCCTTGTGTGCAAAAAAGGAAAAGAAAAGGTGAAAGGGGGTCACCTTGACGTAATCCACGTTGAGGTTGAAAAAAGGGAGAGAAAGAGTTGTTAACTTTGACTGAAAATGAAATAGTGGTAATGCAACGCATTATAAGAGATATCCAGTTAGATGCGAAGCCCATACGTTCCATAACATTCGCTAGAAAAGACCATTCAACTCTATCAAAAGCTTTCTCCATGTCTAGTTTAAGAGCAGCTCCTTGGGAGGATTTGTTGCCCCTGAATTAATATTGTAAATGATTTCATGGGCAACGAGGATGTTGTTAGAAATATTACGTCCTTGAACGAAGGCTGCTTGGTTAGGGCTAATACAAAAGGGAATTGTTTGTTTCATTCTGTTTACAATGGTTTTAGCAACTATTTTATAGAGAACAGTGCAAAGGCTGATGGGTCTTAGGTGTTTCATAGTGGTTGGGTCCTGGATTTTAGGGATTATTACGAGAATAGTTTTGTTAACCAAAGACATATTAGATGTTCCATTTAGTAAGTTAAGGCAGAGATTAATTACATCGTCTCCAATAGTGTCCCAATGTTGTCGATAGAAACTACTTGGTAATCCATCAATACCAGGCGCCTTCCTAAGATCAATATCCCGGAAAGCAAGGAGAATTTCTTCTTTTGTGAAAGTCCTTAAAAGATTATCATTCATAGATTGAGAGATAGATGGCGAAATCTTATCAAGTATAATATCGGAAAATTGTGGGTTGGAGGATGTAAAAAGGTTCTGGAAATAGTTGGAAGCAATAGACATTAGGTCTGAATCATCTGTACACCAATTCAAATTAGCATCAAATAGACCCGTGATCAAGTTTTTTTTCCTTCTATTGTTCGCTCGGGCATGAAAGAACCTCGTATTTTTATCTCCTTGGGATAGCCATAGAGTACGAGATCTTTGAGCCCAATAAATTTCTTGTTCCATTAGGAGTTTATTAAGTTCAGTTCTATATTTTAAATAAATTCCTTCAGTTGTGGCAGTTAAGGGTCGGCATAAAAATTTGTTAATTTTTTTGGTAAGGAAATTAATACGACCAGTGGTTTTTAGACGTTGTTGATTCTGCCATTCCTCTAGGCATGTGCCAACCGCTTTTATTTTTTCTATGGCTGTTCCAGGGGTGTTGACCCAAGTGTGTTTGATAGTGGAAATATTGTTTGCATAGTTCGCCCAACAGTTTTCAAACCGAAACATGTTATTAGATCGCTGTTGGGGGGTAGTAGCCGCAGAAGATGTATCTAGGATAAGGAAACAATGATCGGACTTGGCCACATAGTCCGATGTTATACTATAAGAGGGAAAAAGATCTTGCCAGGCCGAATTAGCAATGAACCTATCTAAACATTCAAGTATAGTAGGGGTTAAGGGCCCAACTTTTGTCCAAGTGAACCACCCAGATGTTGGTTTACAATCAAATAGGTTGTTGCGTGAAAGACAATGACGGAAGTTATTTATTTGTGATCTAGCCCTTCGGCTACCTCCTTGTTTTTCAGAGTCTGATAAAATTTCATTAAAATCCCCCCTAAAAGCCAGGGTATATTATTATAATTAATTTGTAAGGAATCAATAATTTCCCATGTTTTAAATTTTTGACTTGTTTCGGAGTACCCGTGCATACCAGTAAAAAACATAGTGTGGCCATTCAATATAATTTGAGTATGTATGTAACGAGACGAATAAGAAATCATAGATATATTAATATTGTTTGAGGCAAATAGCGCAATACCGGAACACCCCTCCGATGGGGGAATAGCAATAATTTCAATCATACCCAAAGAAAGACAAAGGCGGCTACATGCCGCATTATTAATTTTCGTTTCACATAAGAAGATAATATCCGGAATGGATTCTTGGATGTAGCTACAAAAATGTTGAACTACCGGGGCTTGTCCTAGACCCTGGCAGTTCCAGCAAAGGATCCTCATTTTGCTCGGCGGGGCTGGGAGTCAGCCGCCGCCGGAGAGTTTTTTGAGCTGCTCATCCCAGCCTTATGGGTGGATCCGGATGGTTTGGATTTTTTCGGTGGGAGCGAAACTTGAATGGGAGAACGACGTTTTGTGCCACGGTTCGGTTGGGCTGGAGCAGGGGCAGGAGCTGCATCATTAGGATAAGTTTTCAAAAGCCATTGGTTAAAATCATTGAATTTGGAATCGGTAGAAACATGGGGCTTACGTAGTTCGGCTTCAATCTTCTTAATTTGCTGAGCAGTTGGGCTAGGAACACAATCATCCGTGGCATCCCAATCATCATCGGATGCATCTTTAGGGATGGGATAGATGGTATTTAAGGGTTGGGGCTCGAGAGGGGCTTTTTGTTTCGAATCTAAAGCAGATGGATCTTTGGAAGGGGGGGCATCACCCATTGTCGTATCAAAGTTGGGTACTTCCTCAGTTGGTTGCTCTGAAAAGGACGCAGCATCGCCCTCATTCAGAGAGCCTGTGGAAAGTTTGAAGCAAGAACCCAGATTAGAGATTGAAGGCTTATTAAGAAAATAGTTAATGATAAAAGGTAAAGAGGAAGAAATACCCATCGCATTCGGGTCAGTGGTGGGAATATTAATATTGGCAGAAGCATCTGGAACAGAAGGAACTATGAAGAGGGAAAACAGTAATAAATAAAGAATCATAAATAAAGATAGCAGAAAGTAGAAAATAAATTTAGAATTAAATAGTAAAGTGGATGAAATATTGAGGATAGAGGGGAAAAAATACCAGTCGGTGGTAGATTGTTTTGGTTGAGATTAGGTTCAACATAGCGGATACGCCCTCGGGTACCAACTAGGTGACGTCTTGGAGGGAGGTAGCGGAGCCACTCCCCGTATTGCAGCTTGTTTATATCTAGAGAAGAATGAATATAACAGTTCTCAATTGTGTGGCTAATTATACCACAGCCGGGACATAGAGTGGGGAGGCGTTCATATTGAATACGGCACATGGTTTTATTGGCCCCAGAACCAATGAAGACAAAACGAGTGACCGGTTTGGTAATATTCAGGAAAATTTCGAACCGCAGGAAATCTTTCATATTTCCTTCGAATTCCCGAGTGTCGGTTCGTATGACGTTGCCTACCATAGACCCAAGGGCATGTCCCACAAGGTGCGATCGATCAATGTCCTCAAAGAGGGAGGAAGGGAGGGCGAAAATACGAATCCAGATTCTCATAATGTTGAATGAATAATCTCCAACAGATTTAGCAGGGTCATATTCGGTAAGGGCTAACCACTCGTCCTTGTACAGCCAAGGACCTCGGTTAAGGACTTCGTAACAGTACTTGACTTCCTTGAATTTGATCTTGAGATAGTTGACTTGGATGACAGAGATAGACACCACTTCGTTGGGCTTCCAGATGCCTTCAAACGCATTGATAACAGCATAGATATCAATAGTTTTTGACGAGATAAAACATCCTAAAAGGAATAGCTTGTGATCCTCCTTGACAAAATCTCATCCGAAATCAGGAGTGTAAAGGAGTTATGCTTCCTCATGAGTGAGGTCGATGGAGCTAAGCTGGGGGATAGAAGAGGATGCCATGGTAAGAGTATAGGAATTAAGGCTGATAGGAGGATTAGGAGAGGTGTGTGGTTTAATACGGGTATGTTGTTCATATAAGTAAGAATAGATTATGTAAACTATTTTATGGTAAGTAGTAAATAAGGGAAGTTGAGGAAAAATTAGTGACCATATAAATTGGGTAATAATAATGACATAAAGACAAGATGGAAAGAAACTTTCCTTATTAAAACGAGTTAGCTGGACAGAAGGAGAATTTTCATTAAATATATTAAATAATGGCAACTTTAAAGCAAGATTTAAGGAAGAATACCTTAAAAGCAAAAAGAATTTTAAAGGAAGGTGTAATAGTAAATAAAGTAAGCGGGTACGTGTATATTTACTGATATTTAGGGATGTATAAGGAAAGAGTGAATTATAACTGAAAATTATAGCTGGCTTTTTAATAAAGGAGGAAGTAAATCGGGAATTTAAAATGTGATTATAAGCTGGGTGATTGGTAATAAAGGAAGAGAAAGGAATAAAAAGATTTAACGATAGTAAATTATATTCCTTAAATAAAATAAATAGAGTAGTAGAAAAATTATTAAACGTGGGAAAGTAATAAAAATGGACAGTAAGTGGGAAGAAAGAAATTAAAGAGGGTGCCATATATTGTTTTAAAAACGTATAATAAACAAAATTTATGGTGGAAAAATTAATTGGTGTGTATATAAGGAAAGTGAAAAATTTGAGCATAAATAACTGGGAGTGAAATTTGTTTTCCATCATAATGATGGTTGTATATAATTCCCTAAAAAGGGCTGGAATTAATTCGCCTGATGAGGCGTTGATTCTGATTTTTTGAAATAAAGAGAGAGAGGAAAGGAGGATATATGAAAATTTGAGAGATTGACCCGTTGAATATTTACTAAACCTATTGAATGACGTAACGTAATCGAACGAATAGTATGCAACATACATTAAAACCAACCAAAAATAAAATAAGCATAACAGACATAAGCAAACAGGAAAGGAAAGCGAAAAAGAAAAGCAGAAAATAATAAATATTACATGCCCAGGGATAGAAGGAAGCGGGGATAAGAAATTAGTTACAGACCAAAGGAGCAAAAAAGGGGGGAAATGAATGGCTAATAGAAAATAAATACAAGCTCGATGGATAATAATTAAATATGAGTAATACCAGTGCGACGGCCCATGATTCCAAAGTTCCTTGATTATTGCAATAGTAATGAAAGGAGATTGACATGTATTTTGATCTGACAGAGAAAAAAGATAATATTGATGAATGTTAGAGAATTGTGGAGACCATTTATAGATGAAGAGGGATCGAAGGTAGGGGATAAACAAATATATATGTAAAGGTAGGGAGTACACAAAATATGCTAGACCAACATCAATTAAACTACTAAAATATGATAAAAAAATGTGAGCAATAATATATACACGAAATATACCAATTAGATAAGCACGAAGATGCTATTTTGTAGTCCAACATCAACACTGGTAGAGAAAATGATCTATAATGAACCGTGCAAAACCTGAATGGAAAAATGGTTAGAGTTAAAAAGGGAAGGTGATGGAGAAAGAGACTTAAGAAAGACATTATATGGTATACATTAAAAGGAATGTCATTAGTAACAAGGGTCAGAGTCCATAAAATAGAGAATAAGTGATGTATAAGAAAATAAATGGGAATATTTATAATGGAAAGAGCCTGGAGAAAGAAAAAGAAATTAACATTTGTAAAAATTCCCACTAGGTTGTTTGATAGAAGGTTCCCTATAAGGGCTTGAAAAATGGTAAAAATAGATGCAATAGCAATAAAAGAGATCCAAAATTGGAGAAGATAAGTAACAGAGAAAAAGGCATGAAACAACATTTGAGTAGATTTAATGATATTTGGAGCAGGAACATAAATATACAAATGTTGGAAAGTTCAATTAGCAGATGTAATGATTAGGTGAGTAAAATGATATAGATTCAAAGATACATAGGAGCTAAAATGAACATAGTAAATGAAAACATGGTACATAGTTGAAAGGAAATTATGGAAGATCCACATAAATATGTTGAAGAGAAATTTAAACAGATAACTTATATAGAGTGGTGTAAGGGTTGAATAAGATGGACAAAGCCTTGATATAAATGGTGAGTTTTGCTTAAAAATGTTGTTGCAGAAATAAGCTAGAGATTAAATTTTCCCCAAATACTGGGTTGGTTTAGATTTCCCTAAAAGGGATTGTGGTAGATTAGAGAAGAACAAGCAACATAAGAGATAAATGGAATTAAAGATAGTATTAAAACAATCGAAGATAACCATGTAACCCAGAAAGAGAATAAACAACAAATACATAACAATACAGATTAAATCAGTGCTAAGAAAGAGCTGGCACAGATGAATTAAGCAAGTAAAGGATTGCGACAACGAAAAGATACCAGAAAATATATAATATGAAAAAGGATCCATCAGACTACAAGGCCACAAAGAAAGAACAGATACAAAATACGAATCAAGATGATAGGGGGCAAAGGGAGAAATAATCGAAGAAAAACAAAAAGCATTACCATCAATCCACAAATATGACAGGACATGAACGAAAAGGGGAAGGATGAAAATAAAGTAATAATAAGTGGGAAATGATAATACCCGATAAGAAACCATTGAAAACAGAAGGGTTGAGTATGAACTCCAATGAATCTGTACAAAGAGAAACGAAACATTAGATAATATAAAATACACAGATAGTAGAAAAAGAAGAAAAAGGACCCATCGAAAGATGAACCGTCGTTTCAGATTTAGATAAAGATTAAAGGGAAAAAGACAGAAAAGGGTGATAGGGTTAGAAGCAAGAAAATGAACCGTCATTTCAGATTGAGATGAAGATGGTCGTTCATTAATCGAAAGAAGGCCCATCGTCTGCAAAAGAGAAATGGAAATCATAGGCATGAAATAAAAGGGTACAAACCCTAAAAGAATATGGATGATATTAAAAAAATGCAGAGATGAAAAGGAAGTGGAAAAAACCCTTTGAAAATGAAGAAGCAAAATAGTTAAGATGAATAGAAATAATGAATAAAAAAAGAGGGGATAGAGAAACAAATCCAGCCGGGCGGATGTATGGCAAGCGTCGTAGGATGTAGCAGGGGAAGAAGCCCTCCGAGATAGCAGAAGAGATAGATCCAAAACCAAAGATAAGAAAAAATCGATGAAAAAATTAGAAAGGGTTAAAAAGAACCAAAAAAACAGAAAGTCATAATAAAAAAATAATCGGCAAGGCTTACCGTTCAAATCTGGAGATCGTCGGTTGGATCTCGTCGAAAATGCCCAAAGAGGGAAGAAAACGGTGTAAAAGAAGGGGAAAAGAAACCCTTCATCAGATAAAGCAAATCTGATAGGGGTTTTGAGTATTGCAAAATTCAACCAAAACTCGCAGAAGAGAAACATATTAAGCGTTAAAAACTAGAGAGAACAAATACAAATAAAACATATACCAAAAGATGTAAATGGGGAAATGGGGCAGGGTGAAATGGCCCTTGGCATTCCCTTACCGATTTCCAAGGAAATCAAAAAAATTTGATTCTCTTGATGATATGCTGGCAAATTCGGCGGAAGATGGAGAGGTGTCGTGTGGGGGAAGGGGAAGGGGAATGATGTGGAGAAAGTGGAGAAAATAACCGGAAAACAAGAAAAAGCATGAAGAACAAGCCAACACCCAATAGAGACCCCGGAAAAATTTGAGAGAGAATTGAGAGCCATCCCACACCCGTTACCAACACGTTACCCGTTGGAATTTCAACTGAGTACCCGTTGGAATTTTAACTGAGTAAAAAGTATAGAAATTGAGGTTTTGCAATATAATTTTGTTGAAAAGCTACTAATCAATTATTTGAACTCCTAAATTTGATTAAAACTTGTTTTGCGATCCTTTTTGTCGAGGTTTCGGACGAGCAGGTCTAAATGGGCCTTTCAATGGACCCGTTGGAATTTTAACTGAATAAAATGTACAAAAATTGAGGTTTTGCAATATAAGTGTGTTGAAAATCTCCTAATCATCATCTACTAAATATTGATTAATACTTTTTTTGCGGCCCTTTTTGAAGAGGTTTCGGATGAGCAGGTCTAAATGGGCCTTTCAATAGACCCGTTGGAATTTTAAATGAGTAAAAAGTACAGAAATTGAGGTTTTGCAATATAATTGTGTTAAAAATCTACTAATCAATTATTTAAACTCCTAAAATTTGATTAAATTATGTTTTGCGGTCCTTTTTTCGAGGTTTCGGACGAGCAGGTCTAAATGGGCTTTCAATGGACCCGTTGGAATTTTAACTGAGTAAAAAGTACAGAAATTGAGTTTTTGCAATATAATTGTGTTGAAAAACTCCTAATCAATTACATGAAATCCGAAAATTTGATTAAAACCTGTTTTGCAGTCCTTTTTGTAGAGGTTTCGGAAGAGCGGGTCGAAATGGGCCTTCCAATGGACACGTTGGAATTTTAACTAAGTAAAAAGTACAGAAAGTGAGGCTTTGCAATATAATTGTGTTGAAAAGCTACTAATCAATTATTTGAACTCCTAAATTTGATTAAAACTTGTTTTGTGGTCCTTTTTGTCGAGGTTTCGGACGAGCAGGTCTAAATGGGCCTTTCAATGGACCCGTTGGAATTTTAACTGAGTAAAAAGTACAGAAATTGAGGTTTTGCAATATAATTGTGTTGAAAAGTTACTAATCAATTATTTGAACTCCTAAAATTTGATTAAAACTTGTTTTGAGGTCCTTTTTGTCGAGGTTTCGGACGAGCAGGTCTAAATGGGCCTTTCAATGGACCCGTTGGAATTTTAACTGAGTAAAAAGTACCGAAATTGAGGTTTTGCAGTATAAGTGTGTTGAAAATCTACTACTCATGATCTCCTAAATATTGATTAATACTTGTTTTACGGCCCTTTTTGTAGAGGTTTCGGATGAGCAGATCTAAATGGGCCTTTCAATGGACCCGTTGGAATTTTTTTTTGAAAGTTAAGGTGATTACAAGTAGTATCTGTTCTAAATATACTCTCAACCATTTGACGATAAATGTTCAATCACCCTGCTGCAGCTGCTGGTGCTCGAACCCATGACCTCTAGGAACAACAACCGTTCCCTTAACCACTGAGGCAAGTTGGTTCGTGCACCCGTTGGAATTTTAACTGAGTAAAAAGTATAGAAATTGAGGTTTTGATATATAATTGTGTTGAAAAGCTACTAATCAATTATTTGAACTCCTAGAATTTTATTAAACTTGTTTTGCGGTCCTTTTTATCGAGGTTTCGGACGAGCAGGTCTAAATGGGCCTTTCAATGGACCCGTTGGAATTTTAACTGAGTAAAAAGTACAGAAATTGAGGTTTTGCAATATAATTGTGTTGAAAAGCTACTAATCAATTATTTGAACTACTAAAATTTCATTAAAACTTGTTTTGCGGTCCTTTTTGTAGAGGTTTCGGACGAGCAGGTCTAAATGGGCCTTTCAATGGACCCGGTTGAATTTTAACTGAGTAAAAAGTATAAAAATTGAGGTTTTTCAATATAATTGTGTTGAAAAGCTCCTACTCAATTATATAAACTCCTAGAATTTGATTAAAACTTGTTTTGCGGTCCTTTTTGTTGAGGTTTCGGAGGAGCGGGTCTAAATGGGCCTTTCAAAGGACCCGTTGGAATTTTAACTGAGTAAAAAGTACAAAAATTGAGGTTTTGCAATATAATTGTGTTGAAAAGCTACTAATTAATTATTTGAACTCCTAAAATTTGATTAAAACTTGTTTTGTGGTCCTTTTTGTCGAGGTTTCGGACTAGCGGGTCTAAATGGGCCTTTCAAAAGACCCGTTGGAATTTTAACATAGTAAAAAGTACAAAAATTGAGGTTTTGCAATATAATTGTGTTGAAAAGCTACTAATCAATTATTTGAACTCCTAGAATTTGATTAAAACTTGTTTTGCGGTCCTTTTTGTAAAGGTTTCGGAGGAGCGGGTCTAAATGGGCCTTTCAAAGGACCCGTTGGAATTTTAAATGAGTAAAAAGTACAAAAATTGAGGTTTTGCAATATAATTGTGTTGAAAAGCTACTAATCAATTACTTGAACTCCTAAAATTAGATTAAAACTTCTTTTGTGGTCCTTTTTGTAGAGGTTTCAGACGAGCAGGTTTAAATTGGCCTTTCAATGGACCTGTTGGAATTTTAACTGAGTAAAAAGTATAGAAATTGAGGTTTTGCAATATAAGTGTGTTAAAAATCTCCTAACCAATTACATGATCTCCTAAATTTTTATTAAAACTTGTTTTGCAGCCCTTTTTATCGAGATTTCGGACGAGCAGGTCTAAATGGGCCTTTCAATGGATCCGTTGGAATTTTAACTGAGTAAAAAGTAAAGAAATTGAGGTTTTGCAATATAATTGTGTTGAGAAGCTACTAATCAATTATTTGAACTACTAAAATTTGATTAAAACTTGTTTTGCGGAAATAAAAGTATAAAAATTGAGGTTTTTCAATATAATTGTGTTGAAAAGCTCCTAATCATTTATTTGAACTCCTAAATTTTAATTAAAACTTTTTTGCGGTCCTTTTTGTATCGGTTTCGGAGGAGCGGGTCTAAATGGGCCTTACAATGGACCCGTTGGAATTTTAACTGAGTAAAAAGTACAGAAATTGAGGTTTTGCAATATAATTGTGTTGAAAAGCTCCTAATCAATTATTTGAACTCCTAAAATTTGATTAAAACTTGTTTTGCGGTCCTTTTTGTCGAGGTTTTGGACGACCAGGTCTAAATGGGCCTTTCAATGGACCCGTTGGAATTTTAAATGAGTAAAAAGTACAGAAATTGAGGTTATGTAATATAATTGTGTTAAAAAGCTCCTAATCAATTACATGAACTCCTAAAATTTGATTAAAACGTGTTTTGCAGTCCTTTTTGTAGAGGTTTCGGACGAGCGGGTCGAAATGGGCCTTTCAACGGACCCGTTGAAATTTTAACTGAGTAAAAAGTATAGAAATTGAGGTTTTGCAATATAATTGTGTTGAAAAGCTCCTAATCAATTATTTGAACTCCTAAAATATGATTAAAACATGTTTTGCGGTCCTTTTTGTAGAGGTTTCGGACGAGCAGGTCTAATGGAGCCTTTCAATGGACCCGTTGGAATTTTAACTGAGTAAAAAGTATAGAAATTGAGCTTTTGCAATATAATTGTGTTGAAAAGCTCCTAATCAATTACATGAACTCCTAAAATTTGATTAAAACTTGTTTTGCAGTCCTTTTTTGTAGAGGTTTCGGATGAGCAGGTCTAAATGGGCCTTTCAATGGACCCGTTGGAATTTTAACTGAGTAAAAAGTATAGAAATTGAGCTTTTGCAATATAATTGTGTTGAAAAGCTCCTAATCAATTACATGAACTCCTAATATTTGATTAAAACTTGTTTTGCAGTCCTTTTTGTAGAGGTTTCGGATGAGCATGTCTAAATGGGCCTTTCAATGGACCCGTTGGAATTTTAACTGAGTAAAAGGTACAGAAATTGAGGTTTTGCAATATAATTGTGTTGAAAAGCTCCTAATCAATTATTTGAACTCCTAAAATTTGATTAAAACTTTTTTCGCGGTCCTTTTTGTCGAGGTTTCGGACGAGCAGGTCTAAATGGGCCTTTCAATGGACCCGTTGGAATTTTAAATGAGTAAAAAGTACATAAATTGAGGTTATGCAATATAATTGTGTTAAAAAGCTCCTAATCAATTACATGAACTCCTAAAATTTGATTAAAACGTATTTTGCAGTACTTTTTGTAGAGGTTTCGGACGAGCGGGTCGAAATAGGCCTTTCAACGGACCCGTTGAAATTTTAACTGAGTAAAAAGTACAGAAATTGAGGTTTTGCAATATAATTGTGTTGAAAAGCTCCTAATCAATTATATGAACTCCGAAAATTTGATTAAAACCTGTTTTGCAGTCCTTTTTGTAGAGGTTTCGGACGAGCGGGTCGAAATGGGCCTTTTAATGGACAGGTTGGAATTTTAACTGAGTAAAAAGTACAGAAATTGAGGTTTTGCAATATAATTGTGTTGAAAAGCTCCTAATCCATTATTTGTACTCCTAAAATTTGAATAAAACTTTTTTGCGGCCCATTTTGTAGAGGTTTCGGACGAGCAGATCTAAATGGGCCTTTCAATGGGGCCGTTGGAATTTTAACTGAGTAAAAAGTATAAAAATTGAGGTTTTTCAATATAATTGTGTTGAAAAGCTCCTAATCAATTATTTGAAATCCTAAAATTTGATTAAAACTTTTTTTGCGGTCTTTTTTGTCGAGGTTTCGGACGAGCAGGTCTAAATGGGCCTTTCATTGGACCCGTTGGAATTTTAACTGAGTAAAAAGTACAGAAATTGAGGTTTTGCAATATAATTGTGTTAAAATCTCCTAATCAATTACATGAACTACTAAAATTTGATTAAAACTTGTTTTGTAGTCCTTTTTGTAGAGGTTTCGGACGAGCGGGTCGAATTGGGCCTTTCAATGGACCCGTTGGAATTTTAACTGAGTAAAAAGTACATAAATTGAGGTTTTGCAATATAATTGTGTTGAAAAGCTCCTAATCAATTATTTGAACTCCTAAAGTTTGAATAAAACTTTTTTGTTGTCCTTTTTGTTGAGGTTTCGGACGAGCAGGTCTAAATGGGCCTTTCAATGGGGCCGTTGGAATTTTATCTAAGTAAAAAGTATAAAAATTGAGGTTTTTAAATATAATTGTGTTGAAAATCTCCTAATCAATTATTTCAAATCCTAAAATTTGATTAAAACTTTTTTTGCGGTCTTTTTTGTCGAGGTTTCGGACGAGCAGGTCTAAATGGGCCTTTCATTGGACCCGTTGGAATTTTAACTGAGTAAAAAGTACAGAAATTGAGGTTTTGCAATATAATTGTGTTGAAATCTCCTAATCAATTACATGAACTCCTAAAATTTGATTAAAACTTGTTTTGTAGTCCTTTTTGTAGAGGTATCGGACGAGCGGGTCGAATTGGGCCTTTCAATGCAAATGTTGGAATTTTAACTGAGTAAAAAGTACAGAAATTGAGGTTTTGCAATATAATTGTGTTGAAAAGCTCCTAATCAATTATTTGAACTCCTAAAATTTGAATAAAACTTTTTTGTTGTCCTTTTTGTTGAAGTTTCGGACGAGCAGGTCTAAATGGGCCTTCAATGGGCCCGTTGGAATTTTAACTGAGTAAAAAGTATAAAAATTGAGGTTTTGCAATATAATTGTGTTGAAAAGCTCCTAATCAATTATTTGAACTCCTAAAATTTGATTAAAACTTTTTTGTTGTCCTTTTTGTCGAGGTTTCGGACGAGCAGGTCTAAATGGGCCATTCAATGGGCCCGTTGGAATTTTAACTTAGTAAAAAGTACAGAAATTGAGGTTTTGCAATATAAGTGTGTTGAAAAGCTCCTTTTCAATTACATGAACTCCTAAAATTTGATTAAAACATGTTTTGCAGTCCTTTTTGTCGAGGTTTCGAACGAGCAGGTCTAAATGGGCCTTTCAATGGACTCGTTATAATTTTAACTGATTAAAAAAGTACAGAAATTGAGGTTTTGCAATATAATTTTGTTGAAAAGCTCCTAATCAATTGTTTGAACTCCTAAAATTTGAATAAAACTTTTTTGCGGTCCTTTTTTAGAGGTTTCGGACGAGAAGGTCTAAATGGGCCTTTCAATGGACCCGTTGAAATTTTAAATGAGTAGAAAAGTATAAAAATGGAGGTTTTACAATTTAATTGTTTTGAAAAGCTACTAATCAATTATTAGAACTCCCAAAATTTGATTAAAACTTGTTTTGCGGTCCTTTTTGTACAGGTTTCGGAAGAGCTGGTCTAAATGGGCCTTTCAATGGACATTTTGGAATTTTAATTGAGTAAAAAGTAGTGAAATTGAGGTTTTGCAATATAATCGTGTTGAAAATCTCCTAATCAATTACATGATCTCCTAAATTTTTATTAAAACTTGTTTTACGGCCCATTTTGTAGAGGTTTCGGACGAGCATGTCTAAATGGGCCTTTCAATGGACCCGTTGGAATTTTAACTGAGTAAAAAGTACATAAATTGAGGTTTTGCAATATAAGTGTGTTGAAAATCTCCTAATCATCATCTCTTAAATTTGATTAAAACTTGTTTTGCAGTCCTTTTTGTAGAGGTTTCGGATGAGCAGGTCTAAATGGGCCTTTCAATGGACCCGTTGGAATTTTAACTGAGTAAAAAGTACAGAAATTGAGATTTTGCAATATAATTGTGTTGAAAAGCTACTAATAAATTATTTGGACTCCTAAAATTTGATTAAAACTTCTTTTGCGGTCCTTTTTTTCGAGGTTTCGGACGAGCAGGTCGAAATGGGCTTTCAATGGATCCGTTGGAATTTTAACTAAGTAAAAAGTAAAGAAATTGAGTTTTTGCAGTAAAATTGTGTTCAAAAGATCCTAATCAATTATATGAACTCTGAAAATTTGATTAAAAACATGTTTTGCAGTCCTTTTTGTAGAGGTTTCGGACGAGCGGGTCAAAATGGGCCTTTTAATGGACATGTTGGAATTTTAACTGAGTAAAAAGTACAGAAATTGAGGTTTTGCAATATAATTGTGTTGAAAAGCTCCTAATCCATTATTTGAACTCCTAAAATTTGAATAAAACTTTTTTGTGGTCCATTTTGTAGAGGTTTCGGACGAGCACGTCTAAATGGGCCTTTCAATGGGGCCGTTGGAATTTTAACTGAGTAAAAAGTATAAAAATTGAGGTTTTTCAATACAATTGTGTTGAAAAGCTCCTAATCAATTATTTGAACTCCTAAAATTTGATTAAAACTTGTTTTGCGGTCTTTTTTGTCAAGGTTTTGGACGAGCAGGTCTAAATGGGCCTTGCATTGGACCCGTTGGAATTTTAACTGAGTAAAAAGTACAGAAATTGAGGTTTTGCAATATAATTGTGTTGAAATCTCCTAATCAATTACAGGAACTCCTAAAATTTGATTAAAACTTATTTTGTAGTCCTTTTTGTAGAGGTTTCGGACGAGCGGGTCGAATTGGGCCTTTCAATGGACCCATTGGAATTTTGACTGAGTAAAAAGTACATAAATTGAGGTTTTGCAATATAATTGTGTTGAAAAGCTCCTAATCAATTATTTGAACTCCTAAAATTTGAATAAAACTTTTTTGATTTCCTTTTTGTAGAGGTTTTGGACGAGCAGGTTTAAATGGGCCTTCAATGGGCTCGTTGGAATTTTAACTGAGTAAAAATTATAAAAATTGAGGTTTTGCAATATAATTGTGTTGAAAAGCTCCTAATCAATTATTTGAACTCCTAAAGTTTGATTAAAACCTATTTTGTGGTCCTTTTTGTCGAGGTCTTGGACGAGCAAGTCTAAATGGGCCATTCAATGGACCCGTTGGAATTTTAAATGAGTAAAAAGTACATAAATTGAGGTTTTGCAATATAAGTGTGTTGAAAAGCTCCTAATCAATTACATGGACTCCTAAAATTTGATTAAAACATGTTTTGCAGTCCTTTTTGTCGAGGTTTCGAACGAGTAGGTCTAAATGGGCCTTTCAATGGACCCGTTATAATTTTAACTGATTAAAAAAGTACAGAAATTGAGGTTTTGCAATACAATTGTGTTGAAAAGCTCCTAATCAATTATTTGAACTCCTAAAATTTGAATAAAACTCTTTTGCGGTCCTTTTTGTAGAGGTTTCGGACGAGAAGGTCTAAATGGGCCTTTCAAAGGGCCCGTTGGAATTTTAACTGAGTAAAAAGTATAAAAATTGAGGTTTCGCAATATAATTGTGTTGAAAAGCTCCTAATCAATTATCTGAACACCTAAAATTTGATTAAAACTTGTTTTGCGGTCCTTTTTGTCGAGGTTTCAGACAAGCAGGTCTAAATGGGGCTTTTAATGGACCCGTTGGAATTTTAACTGAGTAAAAAGTACAGAAATTGAGGTTTTGCAATATAAGTGTTTTGAAAATATCCTAATCAATTACATGATCTCCTGAATTTTGATTAAAACTTGTTTTGCAACCCTTTTTGTAGAGGTTTCGGACGAGCAGGTCTAAATGGGCCTTTCAATGGACCCGTTGGAATTTTAACTGAGTAAAAAGTATAAAAATGGAGGTTTTACAATATAATTGTGTTGAAAATCTCCTAATCGATTGTTTGAACTCATAAAATTTAAATAAAACTTTTTTGAGGTCCTTTTTGTAGAGGTTTCGGACAAGTAGATCTAAATGGGCCTTTCAATGGACCCGTTGGAATTATAACTGCGTAAAAAGTATAAAATTGAGGTTTTGCAATATAATTGTGTTGAAAAGCTCCTAATCAATTATTTGAACTCCTTAAATTTGATTAAAACTTGTTTTGCGGTCCTTTTTGTCGAGGTTTCGGACGAACAGGTCTAAATGGGCCTTTCAATGGACCCGTTGGAATTTTAAATGAGTAAAAAGTACAGAAATTGAGGTTTTGCAATATAAGTGTGTTGAAAATCTCCTAATCAATTACATGATCTCCTAAAATTTGATTAAAACTTGTTTTGCGGTCCTTTTTGTAGAGGTTTTGGACGAGCAGGTCTAAATGGGCCTTTCAATGGACCCGTTGGAATTTTAACTGAGTAAAAAAATATAAAAATGGAGGTTTTACAATATAAATGTTTTGAAAAGCTACTAATCAATTATTAGAACTCCTAAAATTTGATTAAAACTTGTTTTGCGGTCCTTTTTATAGAGCTTTCGGAAGAGCAGGTCTAAATGGGCCTTGCATTGGACCCGTCGGAATTTTAACTGTGTAAAAAGTACAAAAATTGAGGTTTTGCAATATAATTGTGTTGAAAAGCTACTAATCAATTATTTGAACTACTAAAATTTGATTAAAACTTGTTTTGCGATCCTTTTTGTAGAGGTTTCGGACGAGCATGTCTAAATGGGCCTTTCAATGGACCCGTTGGAATTTTAACTGAGTAAAAAGTACAGAAATTGAGGTTTTGCAATATAAGTGTGTTGAAAATCTACTAATCATCATCTCCTAAAATTTGATTAAAACTTGTTTTGCGGTCCTTTTGTAGAGGTTTCGGATGAGCAGGTCTAAATGGGCCTTTCAATGGACCCGTTGGAATTTTAACTGAGTAAAAAGTACAGAAATTGAGGTATTGCAATATAATTGTGTTGAAAAGCTACTAATCAATTATTTGAACTCCTAAAATTTGATTAAAACTTCTTTTGCGGTCCTTTTTTCGAGGTTTCGGACGAGCAGGTCGAAATGGGCTTTCAATGGATCCGTTGGAATGTTAACTAAGAAAAAAGTACAGAAATTGAGTTTTTGCAATATAATTGTGTTGAAAAGCTCCTAATCAATTATATGAACTCCGAAAATTTGATTAAAACCTGTTTTGCAGTCCTTTTTGTAGAGGTTTCAGACGAGCGGGTCGAAATGGGCCTTTTAATGGACAAGTTTGAATTTTAACTGAGTAAAAAGAACAGAAATTGAGGTTTTGCAATATAATTGTGTTGAAATGCTCCTAATCCATTATTTGAACTCCTAAAATTTGAATACAACTTTTTTGCGGTCCATTTTGTAGTGGTTTCAGACGAGCAGGTCTAAATGGGCCTTTCAATGGGGCCGTTGGAATTTTAACTGAGTAAAAAGTATAAAAATTGAGGTTTTTCAATATAATTGTGTTGAAAAGCTCCTAATCAATTATTTGAACTCCTAAAATTTGATTAAAACTTGTTTTGTGGTCTTTTTTGTTGAGGTTTCAGACGAGCAAGTCTAAATGGGCCTTTCATTGGACCCGTTGGAATTTTAACTGAGTAAAAAGTACAGAAATTGAGGTTTTGCAATATAATTGTGTTGAAAAGCTCCTAATAAATTATTTGAACTCCTAAAATTTGAATAAAACTTTTTTGTTGTCCTTTTTGTAGAGGTTTCGGACGAGCAGGTCTAAATGGGCCTTTTAATGGGGCCGTTGGAATTTTATCTAAGTAAAAAGTATAAAAATTGAGGTTTTTAAATATAATTGTGTTGAAAAGCTCCTAATCAATTATTTCAAATCCTAAAATTTGATTAAAACTTTTTTTGCGGTCTTTTTTGTCGAGGTTTCGGACGAGCAGGTCTAAATGGGCCTTTCATTGGACCCGTTGGAATTTTAACTGAGTAAAAAGTACAGAAATTGAGGTTTTGCAATATAATTGTGTTGAAATCTCCTAATCAATTACATGAACTCCTAAAATTTGATTAAAACTTGTTTTGTAGTCCTTTTTGTAGAGGTTTCGGACGAACGGGTCGAATTGGGCCTTTCAATGCAAATGTTGGAATTTTAACTGAGTAAAAAGTACAGAAATTGAGGTTTTGCAATATAATTGTGTTGAAAAGCTCCTAATCAATTATTTGAACTCCTAAAATTTGAATAAAACTTTTTTGTTGTCCTTTTTGTTGAGGTTTCGGACGAGCAGGTCTAAATGGGCCTTCAATGGGCCCGTTGGAATTTTAACTGAGTAAAAAGTATAAAAATTGAGGTTTTGCAATATAATTGTGTTGAAAAGCTCCTAATCAATTATTTGAACTCCTAAAATTTGATTAAAACTTTTTTGTTGTCCTTTTTGTCGAGGTTTCGGACGAGAAGGTCTAAATGGGCCATTCAATGGGCCCGTTGGAATTTTAACTTAGTAAAAAGTACAGAAATTGAGGTTTTGCAATATAAGTGTGTTGAAAAGCTCCTTTTCAATTACATGAACTCCTAAAATTTGATTAAAACATGTTTTGCAGTCCTTTTTGTCGAGGTTTCGAACGAGCAGGTCTAAATGGGCCTTTCAATGGACTCGTTATAATTTTAACTGATTAAAAAAGTACAGAAATTGAGGTTTTGCAATATAATTTTGTTGAAAAGCTCCTAATCAATTGTTTGAACTCCTAAAATTTGAATAAAACTTTTTTGCGGTCCTTTTTGTAGAGGTTTCGGACGAGAAGGTCTAAATGGGCCTTTCAATGGACCCGTTGGAATTTTAAATGAGTAGAAAAGTATAAAAATGGAGGTTTTACAATTTAATTGTTTTGAAAAGCTACTAATCAATTATTAGAACTCCCAAAATTTGATTAAAACTTGTTTTGCGGTCCTTTTTGTACAGGTTTCGGAAGAGCTGGTCTAAATGGGCCTTTCAATGGACATTTTGGAATTTTAATTGAGTAAAAAGTAGTGAAATTGAGGTTTTGCAATATAATCGTGTTGAAAATCTCCTAATCAATTACATGATCTCCTAAATTTTTATTAAAACTTGTTTTACGGCCCATTTTGTAGAGGTTTCGGACGAGCATGTCTAAATGGGCCTTTCAATGGACCCGTTGGAATTTTAACTGAGTAAAAAGTACATAAATTGAGGTTTTGCAATATAAGTGTGTTGAAAATCTCCTAATCATCATCTCTTAAAATTTGATTAAAACTTGTTTTGCGGTCCTTTTTGTAGAGGTTTCGGATGAGCAAGTCTAAATGGGCCTTTCAATGGACCCGTTGGAATTTTAACTGAGTAAAAAGTACAGAAATTGAGATTTTGCAATATAATTGTGTTGAAAAGCTACTAATCAATTATTTGGACTCCTAAAATTTGATTAAAACTTCTTTTGCGGTCCTTTTTTTCGAGGTTTCGGACGAGCAGGTCGAAATGGGCTTTCAATGGATCCGTTGGAATTTTAACTAAGTAAAAAGTACAGAAATTGAGTTTTTGCAATATAATTGTGTTCAAAAGATCTTAATCAATTATATGAACTCTGAAAATTTGATTAAAAACATGTTTTGCAGTCCTTTTTGTAGAGGTTTCGGACGAGCGGGTCAAAATGGGCCTTTTAATGGACAAGTTGGAATTTTAACTGAGTAAAAAGTACAGAAATTGAGGTTTTGCAATATAATTGTGTTGAAAAGCTCCTAATCCATTATTTGAACTCCTAAAATTTGAATAAAACTTTTTTGTGGTCCATTTTGTAGAGGTTTCGGACGAGCACGTCTAAATGGGCCTTTCAATGGGGCCTTGGAATTTTAACTGAGTAAAAAGTATAAAAATTGAGGTTTTTTAATACAATTGTGTTGAAAAGCTCCTAATCAATTATTTGAACTCCTAAAATTTGATTAAAACTTGTTTTGCGGTCTTTTTTGTCAAGGTTTTGGACGAGCAGGTCTAAATGGGCCTTGCATTGGATCCGTTGGAATTTTTTTTTTGAAGAAAGTGGGCCTCGTTAAAAACCCCTACTAAAATCCCCAAGCACAAGGCTTGGAGAAACCTAAAAGGGGAAAAGAGTACCCATAATATATTATTAAGATGAGGTTAAACCTCACTAAGTACAACGTTTTTAATACAGTCAGGATACATAGATCCAAAAGACATAGAAGACATGGATCTAAGGGCATGGGTAGCTAACGTATGAGCTACGAAATTAGCCTCCCGGCAAACATACTGTACATGTGCTACAGTAAAATCCTCCAAAGCAGTATGAGCCTGCAAAATCATCGGACCCATAGTAGAAAGATCTGGCCCAAGAGAGTTGATCCTGTTCGCTAGAGATGCACAGTCTGTCTCGAAGATCAAATGGCTCCAACCCTTGGATAGGGCAAAAGTTATACCGGCAAGAAGACCTCTTCCTTCAGATGAAATAGCATCAGAGCAACTGCCTAGCGGAAAAGCCAAGCCACCAACAACCGTCCCTGTGTCATTACGAGCGACAACTCCAACCGCCGCTGCACGAGTGGAGAGGTCAAAAGCCCCATCCACATTAACTTTAATAAATCCACGAGGGGGATGCCTCCAGCGGGAAGGAGGAGTCGATGATAAGGGGATGGAAGATGTAGGTGAGGATATAGAGTTAGAGTATTCTCGATGAAGACTAATAGAGTTGACGGCAATTAGCCATGGGGGTTGAAGATGTTTATTATGGATCCAGTCATTACGCCTGTTCCAGATGTTCCAAAGGGTAGTCAAGAAAAGCCCAAATAGATCAGGAGAAAGGAGGGAAGCACCGTCCTCAAGCCATTGGAGGCCAGTGGAGGCAGAGCTATTAATAAGAGAAGAGGGTAGACCAATCAATTTAAGGGACTCCGAAGCACCAGAGCAATCACGGAGAGCATGGAGAATCGACTCTGTACCAGAATTACAAATAGGGCAGGGACCGGAGTCTGGATCAAAAGTCTGAAGACGAGTCCCAACAGGTAGGGCCTCAGACCCCAGACGCCAACCAAAAGTTTTTACCTTAGGTAAAACCTTAAGCTTGGAAAGAAATTTCCATATACGTGGGGGACGAAGTCTTGGTTCAGGGGGGCGTTGCAGGAAAAGGTAACCAGATCTGACAGAATAAACACCAGAATCGTTAGGCCTCCAGAGGATGGAGTCCCGAGTGTCATTGATGATAGGAACAGAAAGAATGGAATCGGCATCATCCGTAGTAAAGTATGCACGAACTTTGATAGGATCCCAAGATGGTTGGTTTCGCACCATAAAGTCACGACAACGAACGTGGACTTCCTCAGATAGCTCATAGTCTCCGTAGAGATGAATAGACGAAGAGCCTCCCCAGTTATCATGATGGATACGTATGTTACTATTAATACCAGGCCGATAGAGGAAACCACCAAAAAGATGTTGCATAGCATTATAAAGACCTTGCCAAGCAAAAGATCCTCGAGAGGGTCGAGAGGCATTAATAATGTTTCCTGAGGGAAAGTATTTGAATTTATAGATTTGTCCCAAGAGGGAGTCAGGTTCACAAATAAGGCACCATAATTGTTTACCGAGAAGTGCAATGTTAAAGTTGTTAAGGTCCCGGAAACCCAATCCTCCAACAGATTTAGGCAAGCACACTTGGTCCCATGGGAGCATATGCCATCCTTTCTTATTGGTTTTCCCAGACCACCAATATCGACGAATGGCAGATGTCATATCATCAATAATATTTTGGGGTAATAAGTAACAGGACATAACGTATTGGGGTAGAGATTGTAAAACGGCTTTAATAAAAATTTCCCTACCACTGAAGGAAAGAAGTTGTTTGTCCCATGTGGATAATCTTTCATGTATTTTATCGCGTATAAAACCTAAGGCTAGGGTCTTATTTTTACCAATAAGGAGAGGTACTCCAAGATAGACTCCAGGGTTGGAGACTTCACGTACTTGAAGATAGGAGTTAATAGTTTGACGAGTAGAAGTAGGAGTACGGGGATTGTAAAAGATAGTAGACTTATCAAAGTTGACTGCTTGCCCAGAGGCAGAGGCATAAGTCAGGAGGGCTAACTTAAGGTGTTTAGCTTCATCGGATTTTGAATTAATGAAAACTATGCAATCATCCGCAAACAAAAGATGGTTGACCTTGGGACCATGCTTACATGCACCTAGACCTGGGAGTAGGCCTTGATGTTTAGCATCGGACAAAAAAGCTGAAAGCCCTTGGGTACAAAATAGGAAGAGGAAAGGAGATAAAGGGTTTGAGGTCGAAATAATGGGGAAAAGGAATTGTTAACCTTAACCGTAAAGGAAACTGAGGAAATACATCTCATGATAAGAGAAACCCATGATGAGGCGAAACCCATACGGTTCATAACATTTTCAAGGAATGACCACTCGACCCTGTCAAAGGCCTTTTCCATATCAAGTTTAAGGGCAGCTCCATGAGAGGATTTAGAGGTACCAGTATTAATTGAGTGAATTATTTCGTGAGCAATAAGAATATTATCTGTGATGTTACGTCCCTGAACAAAGGCAGCTTGATTGGAACTGATACAGAAGGGAATAGTATGTTTCATTCGATTAACTAAAACTTTAGCAATGATTTTATAAATTACAGTGCAGAGACTGATGGGCCGGAGATGCCTCATAGTAGTGGGGTCTTTGATTTTAGGTATGAGTACCAAGATAGTTTGGTTAACTGAAGCCATATCAGCTGACCCTTTAAGTAGATTGAGGCAGAGTGATATGATGTCTGATCCTACAGTATCCCAATGTTGACGAAAGAATCCGCTTGGTAAACCATCGATACCCGGGGCTTTCCTAGGATCGATGTCTCGAAAAGCGGTGATGATTTCTTCTGAAGTGAATTCCTTAGAAAGGGACTCATTCATAGCAATCGTAATAGTAGGAGTGATCTTTGATAGGATTTGTTCAGAAAAGCATGGGTTGGAGGAAGTAAAAAGGTTGTGGAAGTATGAAGAAGCTATTTCCATTAGATCGGTGTCGTTAGTACACCAAACATTATTGGAGTCGAAAAGACCAGAGATTGTGTTCTTCTTCTTTCTGCTAGAAGCTCGGGCATGAAAGAACCGAGTGTTTTTATCTCCTTGGGATAGCCATAGATTGCGAGAACGCTGTGCCCAATATGCTTCTTGTACCTCAAGAAGTTTGTGAAGTTCAGATTTGGCAGAGATATATCTTTTTTCAGCCGAATTTGAAAGAGGTCGTTGTAGAAGTTTATTAATTTTTGTGGTAAGAAAGTTGATACGACCATTGGTCTTAAATCTTTGTTGTGATTGCCAGTCTCCTAGGCAGGATCCAATGGCTTTAATTTTATCCAAAGTGTTACCCTTGGTGGATGACCAAGTTTGTTTTACGACAGAAATACCTTCTTCATTGGAAGCCCAGCAATTTTCAAATCTGAACTTGGATGATGGGGGACGATGATTTGTTAGAGAAGGAGGTTCCGTATTCAAGAGAAGAAAACAATGATCTGATTTAGCGTCAAAGTCGGAAGTGATGCTATAATTGGGATAGGTGGTTTTCCATGCCATATTCCCTATGAAGCGATCTAATCTCTCAAATAAAGTTGGAGTTTTAGGCCCCGTTTTGGTCCAAGTAAACCAACCCGTTGTAGGTTTGCAATCAAAAAGGTAATTTCGTGAAAGACAATGGCGAAAGTTATTAATTTGAGATCTAGGCCGACGGCAGCCACCTTGTTTTTCATTATCAGCTAGGATTTCGTTAAAGTCGCCGCCAAGAAGCCAAGGTTGACCATCATTATTATTGAGTGAATTAATTAATTCCCAAGTTTTAGGTTTGTTACATGTTTCCGAGAAACCATGAATACCGGTGAAGTAAAATGAAGATGAATTACAACTAACATAAGTATGGATAAAGCGATCCGAATAAGCAAGCAAATCGATCTTATTAGTTTTTAAAGAAAATAAAGCGAGTCCAGAACATGCGTCCGAAAAATCAACCGAAAAAACTAGGTTCGTTCCTAACAAAGTATCAAGACGGCTATAAGCCGTATTTTTAAGTTTAGTTTCGCATAAAAAAAGTAAATCTGGATTATGAAGTTGAATGTATTGCTGGAGATGTTGAACTGCCTGGACCTTCCCGAGACCCTGGCAGTTCCAACATAAAATGATCATTTCCCTCGGCGGGGCTGCACATCAGCCGCCGCCGGAGAGTTTTTTCCGCTGCTCATCCCAGCTTTCAAATTAGTTGGGTCAAGATTAATACTTAATTTATTTTTAAAATAGGATAGTAGAGACAGAAATAAGAAAAGGACGTGACTGGGAGTTGGTAAAAATAGCAATAATTGTATAATGTAGCTGGAAAGTTTTGTCTCTGGCAAATAGAGAAGAGTGAAATGTGGAAAACAATTATTAAGCAAAGTGGCAGAATTAGTGTAATAAAATAGTGTGTTTGTTGAAATTATAATAATATTGAGGTTAGTTGAGATTTTTAGGGCTTTTAGAAAATTATAAAGTTTCATAGTAGAATAGGAATAGGTTGCGTGGAGAGATTTAAGGGTGTATGAAAAATTGTTTAATAACTGAAAAGGTATGAAAATCCTTGACATAGAAAATACCATAAAATTGACGATGTAATAAAATAAACGAGTGGAGGTAACATTGGTGTTACTTGAAAAAATAATTAAATTAAAGACTTGAAATTGTGAATAATTTAAAATTATATAAAACAGATTTATGTAGGTAATAATTGGATTGTTGATTATTTGCGGATAAGGATTGTGGTTTAGAATAGAATAAAATTTTTCGGACAGATGTCCTTGAACATTTAATTTCACCATGAAAGTGATCGTGGTAATTTCCCCAAAGGGGGATAGTAGAGAACCACCTAAGAAGGTGTTGGTGATTGAAATAGGATGGAAAGAGTTACATAGACATAAAATAATATGAAAGATTATAATAAAAGGAAAATAAAAAGTAATAGCTAGAGATAAGACAATTGCAAAATAATAATAATAATAGAAAAAGATACATGTAAAAAAATAGCTAAAAAGATTAAAGGAAAAGGTAAAGACAAAGTGAAAGTAACGATTAGGACAATAATTTCCTTGAAATGGGAAACATGAGTGCACGTGGGCCTCACTAGAATAATTGATATGCAAAGAGAAAAAAAATACAAAAGTTAGAGTAGGTATATGCAAGTAAGAATAGAACCATAAAAGAAATAAAAGAAGATTAAAAAATATTAAAAGGATCCAAAAAAGGATATAATAAAATATTATAATGACAAGATTAATGCTTAATTTATATTTAGAATAGGATAGTAAGACAAGAAATAAGATAAGGATGTGACTGGGAGTAGATAAATGTGGAAATAATTGTATATTATAGCTGGGAAGTTTTGTCTTCCGCAAAAAGAAAACAGTAAAAAGGAGGTGGGTGGGAGTTGGTAAATGTGGCAATAATTGAATATTATAGCTGGAAAGTTTTGTCTCCAGCAAAAAGAAAACAGTAAAAAGTGGAAAACAATTATTAAGCAAGGTGGCAGGGTTAGTGTAATAGAATAGTGAGTTTGTTGAAATTATAGTAATAGTGAGGTTAATTGAGTTATTTAGGACTTTCAGAATATTATAAAGTTTCATAGTAGGATAAGTGTAATCTGCATGGAGAGATTTAAGGGAGTAGGGAAAATTGTTTAATAACTGAAAAGGTATGAAAATCCTTAACATGGGAAATATCGTAAAATTTACGATGTAATAAAATAAACTTATGAAGGTAGCTTTAGTGTTAGAGAAAATAAATAAGTTATTGACTTGAAATTGTGAATCATTTGAAGTTATATAAAACGGATTTATGTAGGTAATAATATGGTTTTTAATAATTTGCGTATAACAATTGTAATTTAGAGTAAAATGAAATTTTGCGGATAGTTGTCCTTGAACATTTAATTTCACCATGAAGGTGATAGTGGTAATTTCCCCAAAGGGGGATAGTAGAGAACCACCTAAGAAGGTGTTGGTGATCGTATAAATTCCCCTAAAAAGGGTTCGAAAGATTGCACCATACAAGGCAAAAAGATATACATTAGAGAACAATCGAAAAAAATAGAATAGGAAGAAGCAATTATAGAATAAAAAGAAAAACATAAAAAAACTCCATAAGCTAAAGACAAAGGAAGAGGAAAAGCAATGTAAAGTATGAATATAATAGGAGTGGAATATAATAACCAACGAAACACATGAAAAAAGAAGAATAAAGGTATGCATAGTGGGAAGCATAAGATAATATATTAAAAGGATACCAATAAAGATGGTTATGGAAAAGTTAGCTATAGGGATATGAGCTGGAATAAAGTTAAAGAACATGTGAATAAAGTTAGCTATAGGGATATGAGCAAAGGAGACATATAAGATACAAATATAATCAAAGAAGTTGAGGATATAAAAAATCAGCGATAATAGAAAAAAGATAGAAAAACACGAAATACATCCAACATGGAAAAGAAAATCCATGGTCTTTCGAGACCGAATCCAGAGATAAAACCAAACAAAAGATAAGGAAATAAACATAAGATAAGGAAACCAAACAAAATTTGATTAAAACTTATGTTGTAGTCCTTTTTGTAGAGGTTTCGGACGAGCGGGTCGAATTGGGCCTTTCAATGGACTCGTTGGAATTTTGACTGAGTAAAAAGTACATAAATTGAGGTTTTGCGATATAATTGTGTTGAAAAGCTCCTAATCAATTATTTGAACTCCTAAAATTTGAATAAAACTTTTTTGATTTCCTTTTTGTAGAGGTTTTGGACGAGCAGGTTTAAATGGGCCTTCAATGGGCCCGTTGGAATTTTAACTGAGTAAAAAGTATAAAAATTGAGGTTTTGCAATATAATTGTGTTGAAAAGCTCCTAATCAATTATTTGAACTCCTAAAGTTTGATTAAAACCTATTTTGTGGTCCTTTTTGTCGAGGTCTCGGACGAGCAAGTCTAAATGGGCCATTCAATGGACCCGTTGGAATTTTAAATGAGTAAAAAGTACATAAATTGAGGTTTTGAAATATAAGTGTGTTGAAAAGCTCCTAATCAATTACATGGACTCCTAAAATTTGATTAAAACATGTTTTGCAGTCCTTTTTGTCGAGGTTTCGAACGAGTAGGTCTAAATGGGCCTTTCAATGGATCCGTTATAATTTTAACTTGATTAAAAAAGTACAGAAATTGAGGTTTTGCAATATAATTGTGTTGAAAAGCTCCTAATCAATTATTTGAACTCCTAAAATTTGAATAAAACTTTTTTGCGGTCCTTTTTGTAGAGGTTTCGGACGAGAAGGTCTAAATGGGCCTTTCAAAGGGCCCATTGGAATTTTAACTGAGTAAAAAGTATAAAAATTGAGGTTTCGCAATATAATTGTGTTGAAAAGCTCCTAATCAATTATCTGAACACCTAAAATTTGATTAAAACTTGTTTTGCGGTCCTTTTTGTCGAGGTTTCAGACAAGCAGGTCTAAATGGGGCTTTTAATGGACCCGTTGGAATTTTAACTGAGTAAAAAGTACAGAAATTGAGGTTTTGCAATGTAAGTGTTTTGAAAATATCCTAATCAATTACATGATCTCCTGAATTTTGATTAAAACTTGTTTTGCAACCCTTTTTGTAGAGGTTTCGGACGAGCAGGTCTAAATGGGCCTTTCAATGGACTCGTTGGAATTTTAACTGAGTAAAAAGTATAAAAATGGAGGTTTTACAATATAATTGTGTTGAAAATCTCCTAATCGATTGTTTGAACTCATAAAATTTAAATAAAACTTTTTTGAGGTCCTTTTTGTAGAGGTTTCGGACAAGTAGATCTAAATGGGCCTTTCAATGGACCCGTTGGAATTATAACTGCGTAAAAAGTATAAAATTGAGGTTTTGCAATATAATTGTGTTGAAAAGCTCCTAATCAATTATTTGAACTCCTTAAATTTGATTAAAACTTGTTTTGCGGTCCTTTTTGTCGAGGTTTCGGACGAACAGGTCTAAATGGGCCTTTCAATGGACCCGTTGGAATTTTAAATGAGTAAAAAGTACAGAAATTGAGGTTTTGCAATATTAGTGTGTTGAAAATCTCCTAATCAATTACATGATCTCCTAAAATTTGATTAAAACTTGTTTTGCGGTCCTTTTTGTAGATGTTTCGGACGAGCAGGTCTAAATGGGCCTTTCAATGGACCCGTTGGAATTTTAACTGAGTAAAAAAATATAAAAATGGAGGTTTTACAATATAAATGTTTTGAAAAGCTACTAATCAATTATTAGAACTCCTAAAATTTGATTAAAACTTGTTTTGCGGTCCTTTTTATAGAGCTTTCGGAAGAGCAGGTCTAAATGGGCCTTTCAATGGACCCGTCGGAATTTTAATTGTGTAAAAAGTACAGAAATTGAGGTTTTGCAATATAATTGTGTTGAAAAGCTACTAATCAATTATTTGAACTACTAAAATTTGATTAAAACTTGTTTTGCGATCCTTTTTGTAGAGGTTTCGGACGAGCAGGTCTAAATGGGCCTTTCAATGGACCCGTTGGAATTTTAACTGAGTAAAAAGTACAGAAATTGAGGTTTTTGCAATATAAGTGTGTTGAAAATCTACTAATCATCATCTCCTAAAATTTGATTAAAACTTGTTTTGCGGTCCTTTTTGTAGAGGTTTCGGATGAGCAGGTCTAAATGGGCCTTTCAATGGACCCGTTGGAATTTTAACTGAGTAAAAAGTACAGAAATTGAGGTATTGCAATATAATTGTGTTGAAAAGCTACTAATCAATTATTTGAACTCCTAAAATTTGATTAAAACTTCTTTTGCGGTCCTTTTTTCGAGGTTTCGGACGAGCAGGTCGAAATGGGCTTTCAATGGAACCGTTGGAATGTTAACTAAGAAAAAAGTACAGAAATTGAGTTTTTGCAATATAATTGTGTTGAAAAGCTCCTAATCAATTATATGAACTCCGAAAATTTGATTAAAACCTGTTTTGCAGTCCTTTTTGTAGAGGTTTCAGACGAGCGGGTCGAAATGGGCCTTTTAATGGACAAGTTTGAATTTTAACTGAGTAAAAAGAACAGAAATTGAGGTTTTGCAATATAATTGTGTTGAAATGCTCCTAATCCATTATTTGAACTCCTAAAATTTGAATAAAACTTTTTTGCGGTCCATTTTGTAGTGGTTTCGGACGAGCAGGTCTAAATGGGCCTTTCAATGGGGCCGTTGGAATTTTAACTGAGTAAAAAGTATAAAAATTGAGGTTTTTCAATATAATTGTGTTGAAAAGCTCCTAATCAATTATTTGAACTCCTAAAATTTGATTAAAACTTGTTTTGTGGTCTTTTTTGTTGAGGTTTCAGACGAGCAGGTCTAAATGGGCCTTTCATTGGACCCGTTGGAATTTTAACTGAGTAAAAAGTACAGAAATTGAGGTTTTGCAATATAATTGTGTTGAAATCTCCTAATCAATTACATGAACTCCTAAAATTAGATTAAAACTTGTTGTGCAGTCCTTCTGTAGAGGTTTCGGACGAGAGGGTCGAATTGGGCCTTTCAATGGACCCGTTGGATTTTTAACTGAGTAAAAAGTATAAAAATTGAGGTTTTGCAATATAATTGTGTTGAAAAGCTCCTAATCAATTATTTGAACTCCTAAAATTTGATTAAAACCTATTTTGCGGTCCTTTTTGTCGAGGTTTCGGACGAGCAGGTCTAAATGGGCCATTCAATGGACCCGTTGGAATTTTAACTGAGTAAAAAGTACAGAAATTGAGGTTTTGCAATATAAATGTGTTGAAAAGCTCCTAATCAATTACATGAACTCCTAAAATTTGATTAAAACATGTTTTGTCGTCCTTTTTGTCGAGGTTTCGAACGAGTAGGTCTAAATGGGCCTTTCAATGGACCGTTATAATTTTAACTAATTAAAAAAGTACATAAATTGAGGTTTTGCAATATAATTGTGTTGAAAAGCTCCTAATCAATTATTTGAACTCCTAAAATTTGAATAAAACTTTTTTGTGGTCCTTTTTGTAGAGGTTTCGGACGAGAAGGTCTAAATGGGCCTTTCAAAGGGCTCGTTGGAATTTTAACTGACTAAAAAGTATAAAAATTGAGGTTTTGCAATATAATTGTGTTGAAAAGCTCCTAATCAATTATCTGAACACCTAAAATTTGATTAAAACTTGTTTTGCGGTCCTTTTTGTCGAGGTTTCGGACGAGTAGGTCTAAATGGGCCTTTTAATGGACCCGTTGGAATTTTAACTGAGTAAAAAGTATAGAAATTGAGGTTTTGCAATATAACTGTGTTGAAAATCTCCTAATCAATTACATGATCTCCTGAATTTTGATTAAAACTTGTTTTGCGGCCCCTTTTTGTAGACGTTTCGGACGAGCAGGTCTAAATGGGTCTTTCAATGGACCCGTTGGAATTTTAACTGAGTAAAAAGTATGAAAATGGATGTTTTACAATATAATTGTGTTGAAAATCTCCTAATCAATTGTTTGAACTCCTAAAATTTAAATAAAACTTTTTTAGGTCCTTTTTGTAGAGGTTTCGGACAAGTAGGTCTAAATGGGCCTTTCAATGGACCCGTTGGAATTATAATTGCGTAAAAAGAATAAATTTGAGGTTTTGCAATATAATTGTGTTGAAAATCTCCTAAACAATTATTTGAACTCCTTAAATTTAATTAAAACTTGTTTTGCGGTCCTTTTTGTCGAGGTTTCGGACGAACAAGTCTAAATGGGCCTTTCAATGGACCCGTTGGAATTTTAACTGAGTAAAAAGTACAGAAATTGAGGTTTTGCAATATATGTGTTTGTTGAAAATCTCCTAATCAATTACATGATCTCCTAAAATTTGATTAAAACTTGTTTTGTGGTCCTTTTTGTAGAGGTTTCGGAAGAGCAGGTCTAAATGGGCCTTTCAATGGACCCGTTGGAATTTTAACTGGGTAAAAAAATATAAAAATGGAGGTTTTACAATATAATTGTTTTGAAAAGCTACTAATCCAATTATTAGAACTCCTAAAATTTGATTAAAACATGTTTTGCGGTCCTTTTGGTAGAGGTTTCGGAAGAGCAGGTCTAAATGGGCCTTTCAATGGACATTTTGGAATTTTAATTGAGTAAAAAGTACAGAAATTGAGGTTTTGCAATATAATCGTGTTTAAAATCTCCTAAGCAATTACATGATCTCCTAAATTTTGATTAAAACTTGTTTTGGGCCCTTTTGTAGAGGTTTCGGACGAGCAGGTCTAAATGGGCCTTTCAATGGACCCGTTGGAATTTTAACTGAGTAAAAAGTACAGAAATTGAGGTTTTGCAATATAATTGTGTTGAAAAGCTCTTAATCAATTACATAAACTCCTAAAATTTGATTAAAACTTGTTTTGCGGCCCTTTTTGTAGAGGTTTCGAACGAGCATGTCTAAATGGGCTTTCAATGGACCCGTTGGAATTTTAACTGAGTAAAAAGTACAGAAATTGATTTTTTGCAATATAATTGTGTTGAAAATCTCCTAATCATCATCTCCTAAATATTGATTAATACTTGTTTTGCGGCCCTTTTTGAAGAGGTTTCGGATGAGCAGGTCTAAATGGACCTTTCAATAGACCCGTTGGAATTTTAACTAAGTAAAAAGTACAGAAATTGAGGTTTTGCAATATAATTGTGTTAAAAAGCTACTAATCAATTATTTGAACTCCTAAAGTTTGATTAAAATATGTTTTGCGGTCCTTTTTTCGAGGTTTCGGACGAGCAGGTCTAAATGGGCCTTTCAATGGACCCGTTGGAATTTTAACTGAGTAAAAAGTACAGAAATTGAGATTTTGCAATATAATTGTGTTGAAAAGCTCCTAATCAATTACATGAACTTCAAAAATTTGATTAAAACCTATTTTGCAGTCCTTTTTGTAGAGGTTTCGGAAGAGCGGGTCGAAATGGGCCTTCCAATGGACACGTTGGAATTTTAACTGAGTAAAAAGTACAGAAATTGAGGTTTTGCAATATAATTGTGTTGAAATGCTACTAATCAATTATTTGAACTCCTAAAATTTGATTAAAACTTGTTTTGTGGTCCTTTTTGTCGAGGTTTCGGACGAGCAAGTCTAAATGGGCCTTTCAATGGACCCGTTGGAATTTTAACTGAGTAAAAAGTACAGAAATTGAGGTTTTGCAATATAATTGTGTTGAAAAGTTACTAACCAATTATTTGAACTACTAAAATTTGATTAAAACTTGTTTTGCGGTCCTTTTTGTCGAAGATTCGGACGAGCAGGTCTAAATGGGCCTTTCAATGGACCCGTTGGAATTTTAACTGAGTAAAAGTACCGAAATTGAGGTTTTGCAGTATAAGTGTGTTGAAAATCTCCTAATCATGATCTCCTAAATATTGATTAATACTTGTTTTGCGGCCCTTTTTGTAGAGGTTTCGGATGAGCAGGTCTAAATGGGCCTTTCAATGGACCCGTTGGAATTTTAACTGAGTAAAAAGTACAGAAATTGAGGTTTTGATATATAATTGTGTTGAAAAGCTACTAATCAATTATTTGAACTCCTAAAATTTGATTAAAACTTGTTTTGCGGTCCTTTTTTTCGAGGTTTCAGACGAGCAGGTCTAAATGGACATTCAATGGACCCGTTGGAATTTTAACGTTGTAAAAAATACAGAAATTGAGGTTTTGCAATATAATTGTGTTGAAAAGCTCCTAAACAATTATTTGAACTCCTTAAATTTAATTAAAACTTGTTGTGCGGTCCTTTTTGTAGAGGTTTCGGACGAGCAGGTCTAAATGGGCCTTTCAATGGACCCGTTGGAATTTTAACTGAGTAAAAAGTACAGAAATTGAGGTTTTTGCAATATAAGTGTGTTGAAAATCTACTAATCATCATCTCCTAAAATTTGATTAAAACTTGTTTTGCGGTCCTTTTTGTAGAGGTTTCGGATGAGCAGGTCTAAATGGGCCTTTCAATGGACCCGTTGGAATTTTAACTGAGTAAAAAGTACAGAAATTGAGGTATTGCAATATAATTGTGTTGAAAAGCTACTAATCAATTATTTGAACTCCTAAAATTTGATTAAAACTTCTTTTGCGGTCCTTTTTTCGAGGTTTCGGACGAGCAGGTCGAAATGGGCTTTCAATGGAACCGTTGGAATGTTAACTAAGAAAAAAGTACATAAATTGAGTTTTTGCAATATAATTGTGTTGAAAAGCTCCTAATCAATTATATGAACTCCGAAAATTTGATTAAAACCTGTTTTGCAGTCCTTTTTGTAGAGGTTTCAGACGAGCGGGTCGAAATGGGCCTTTTAATGGACAAGTTTGAATTTTAACTGAGTAAAAAGAACAGAAATTGAGGTTTTGCAATATAATTGTGTTGAAATGCTCCTAATCCATTATTTGAACTCCTAAAATTTGAATAAAACTTTTTTGCGGTCCATTTTGTAGTGGTTTCGGACGAGCAGGTCTAAATGGGCCTTTCAATGGGGCCGTTGGAATTTTAACTGAGTAAAAAGTATAAAAATTAGGTTTTTCAATATAATTGTGTTGAAAAGCTCCTAATCAATTATTTGAACTCCTAAAATTTGATTAAAACTTGTTTTGTGGTCTTTTTTGTTGAGGTTTCAGACGAGCAGGTCTAAATGGGCCTTTCATTGGACCCGTTGGAATTTTAACTGAGTAAAAAGTACAGAAATTGAGGTTTTGCAATATAATTGTGTTGAAATCTCCTAATCAATTACATGAACTCCTAAAATTAGATTAAAACTTGTTTTGCAGTCCTTCTGTAGAGGTTTCGGACGAGAGGGTCGAATTGGGCCTTTCAATGGACCCGTTGGATTTTTAACTGAGTAAAAAGTATAAAAATTGAGGTTTTGCAATATAATTGTGTTGAAAAGCTCCTAATCAATTATTTGAACACCTAAAATTTGATTAAAACCTATTTTGCGGTCCTTTTTGTCGAGGTTTCGGACGAGCAGGTCTAAATGGGCCATTCAATGGACCCGTTGGAATTTTAACTGAGTAAAAAGTACAGAAATTGAGGTTTTGCAATATAAATGTGTTGAAAAGCTCCTAATCAATTACATGAACTCCTAAAATTTGATTAAAACATGTTTTGTCGTCCTTTTTGTCGAGGTTTCGAACGAGTAGGTCTAAATGGGCCTTTCAATGGACCGTTATAATTTTAACTAATTAAAAAAGTACATAAATTGAGGTTTTGCAATATAATTGTGTTGAAAAGCTCCTAATCAATTATTTGAACTCCTAAAATTTGAATAAAACTTTTTTGTGGTCCTTTTTGTAGAGGTTTCGGACGAGAAGGTCTAAATGGGCCTTTCAAAGGGCTCGTTGGAATTTTAACTGACTAAAAAGTATAAAAATTGAGGTTTTGCAATATAATTGTGTTGAAAAGCTCCTAATCAATTATCTGAACACCTAAAATTTGATTAAAACTTGTTTTGCGGTCCTTTTTGTCGAGGTTTCGGACGAGTAGGTCTAAATGGGCCTTTTAATGGACCCGTTGGAATTTTAACTGAGTAAAAAGTATAGAAATTGAGGTTTTGCAATATAACTGTGTTGAAAATCTCCTAATCAATTACATGATCTCCTGAATTTTGAATAAAACTTGTTTTGCGGCCCCTTTTTGTAGACGTTTCGGACGAGCAGGTCTAAATGGGTCTTTCAATGGACCCGTTGGAATTTTAACTGAGTAAAAAGTATGAAAATGGATGTTTTACAATATAATTGTGTTGAAAATCTCCTAATCAATTGTTTGAACTCCTAAAATTTAAATAAAACTTTTTTGAGGTCCTTTTTGTAGAGGTTTCGGACAAGTAGGTCTAAATGGGCCTTTCAATGGACCCGTTGGAATTATAATTGCGTAAAAAGAATAAATTTGAGGTTTTGCAATATAATTGTGTTGAAAAGCTCCTAAACAATTATTTGAACTCCTTAAATTTAATTAAAACTTGTTTTGCGGTCCTTTTTGTCGAGGTTTCAGACGAACAAGTCTAAATGGGCCTTTCAATGGACCCGTTGGAATTTTAACTGAGTAAAAAGTACAGAAATTGAGGTTTTGCAATATAAGTGTTTGTTGAAAATCTCCTAATCAATTACATGATCTCCTAAAATTTGATTAAAACTTGTTTTGTGGTCCTTTTTGTAGAGGTTTCGGAAGAGCAGGTCTAAATGGGCCTTTCAATGGACCCGTTGGAATTTTAACTGGGTAAAAAAATATAAAAATAGAGGTTTTACAATATAATTGTTTTGAAAAGCTACTAATCCAATTATTAGAACTCCTAAAATTTGATTAAAACATGTTTTGCGGTCCTTTTGGTAGAGGTTTCGGAAGAGCAGGTCTAAATGGGCCTTTCAATGGACATTTTGGAATTTTAATTGAGTAAAAAGTACAGAAATTGAGGTTTTGCAATATAATCGTGTTTAAAATCTCCTAAGCAATTACATGATCTCCTAAATTTTGATTAAAACTTGTTTTGGGCCCTTTTGTAGAGGTTTCGGACGAGCAGGTCTAAATGGGCCTTTCAATGGACCCGTTGGAATTTTAACTGAGTAAAAAGTACAGAAATTGAGGTTTTGCAATATAATTGTGTTGAAAAGCTCTTAATCAATTACATAAACTCCTAAAATTTGATTAAAACTTGTTTTGCAGCCCTTTTTGTAGAGGTTTCGAACGAGCATGTCTAAATGGGCTTTCAATGGACCCGTTGGAATTTTAACTGAGTAAAAAGTACAGAAATTGATTTTTTGCAATATAATTGTGTTGAAAATCTCCTAATCATCATCTCCTAAATATTGATTAATACTTGTTTTGCGGCCCTTTTTGAAGAGGTTTCGGATGAGCAGGTCTAAATGGGCCTTTCAATAGACCCGTTGGAATTTTAACTAAGTAAAAAGTACAGAAATTGAGGTTTTGCAATATAATTGTGTTAAAAAGCTACTAATCAATTATTTGAACTCCTAAAGTTTGATTAAAATATGTTTTGCGGTCCTTTTTTCGAGGTTTCGGACGAGCAGGTCTAAATGGGCCTTTCAATGGACCCGTTGGAATTTTAACTGAGTAAAAAGTACAGAAATTGAGGTTTTGCAATATAATTGTGTTGAAAAGCTCCTAATCAATTACATGAACTTCAAAAATTTGATTAAAACCTATTTTGCAGTCCTTTTTGTAGAGGTTTCGGAAGAGCGGGTCGAAATGGGCCTTCCAATGGACACGTTGGAATTTTAACTGAGTAAAAAGTACAGAAATTGAGGTTTTGCAATATAATTGTGTTGAAATGCTACTAATCAATTATTTGAACTCCTAAAATTTGATTAAGACTTGTTTTGTGGTCCTTTTTGTCGAGGTTTCGGACGAGCAAGTCTAAATGGGCCTTTCAATGGACCCGTTGGAATTTTAACTGAGTAAAAAGTACAGAAATTGAGGTTTTGCAATATAATTGTGTTGAAAAGTTACTAACCAATTATTTGAACTACTAAAATTTGATTAAAACTTGTTTTGCGGTCCTTTTTGTCGAAGATTCGGACGAGCAGGTCTAAATGGGCCTTTCAATGGACCCGTTGGAATTTTAACTGAGTAAAAAGTACCAAAATTGAGGTTTTGCAGTATAAGTGTGTTGAAAATCTCCTAATCATGATCTCCTAAATATTGATTAATACTTGTTTTGCGGCCCTTTTTGTAGAGGTTTCGGATGAGCAGGTCTAAATGGGCCTTTCAATGGACCCGTTGGAATTTTAACTGAGTAAAAAGTAATGAAATTGAGGTTTTGATATATAATTGTGTTGAAAAGCTACTAATCAATTATTTGAACTCCTAAAATTTGATTAAAACTTGTTTTGCGGTCCTTTTTTTCGAGGTTTCAGACGAGCAGGTCTAAATGGACATTCAATGGACCCGTTGGAATTTTAACGTTGTAAAAAATACAGAAATTGAGGTTTTGCAATATAATTGTGTTGAAAAGCTCCTAATCCATTATTTGAACTCCTAAAATTTGAATAAAACTTTTTTGCGGTCCATTTTGTAGAGGTTTCGGACGAGCAGGTCTAAATGGGCCTTTCAATGGGGCAGTTGGAATTCTAAATGAATAAAAAGTATAAAAATTGAGGTTTTTCAATATAATTGTGTTGAAAAGCTCATAATCAATTATTTGAACTCCTAAAATTTGATTAAAACTTGTTTAGCTGTCCTTTTTGTCTAGGTTTCGGACGAGCAGGTCTAAATGGGCCTTTCATTGGACCCGTTGGAATTTTAACTGAGTAAAAAGTACATAAATTGAGGTTTTGCAATATAATTGTGTTGAAATCTCCTAATCAATTACATGAACTCCTAAAATTTGATTAAAACTTGTTTTGTAGTCCTTTTGTAGAGGTTTCGGACGAGCGGGTCGAATTGGGCCTTTCAATGGACCCGTTGGAATTTTAACTGAGTAAAAAGTACAGAAATTGAGTTTTTGCAATATAATTGTGTTGAAAAGCTCCTAATCAATTACATGAACTCCGAAAATTTGATTAAAACCTGTTTTGCAGTCCTTTTTGTAGAGATTTTGGAAGAGCGGGTCGAAATGGGCCTTCCAATGGACACGTTGGATTTTAACTGAGTAAAAAGTACAGAAATTGAGGTTTTGCAATATAATTGTGTTGAAAAGCTAATAATCAATTATTTGAACTCCTAAAATTTGATTAAAACTTGTTTTGTGGTCCTTTTTGTCGAGGTTTCGGACGAGCAGGTCTAAATGGGCCTTTCAATGGACCCGTTGGAATTTTAACTGAGTAAAAAGTACAGAAATTCAGGTTTTGCAATATAATTGTGTTGAAAAGTTACTAACCAATTATTTGAACTCCTAAAATTTGATTAAAACTTGTTTTGCGGTCCTTTTTGTCGAGGATTCGGACGAGCAGGTCTAAATGGGCCTTTCAATGGACCCGTTGGAATTTTAACTGAGTAAAAAGTACCGAAATTGAGGTTTTGCAGTATAAGTGTGTTGAAAATCTCCTAATCATGATCTCCTAAATATTGATTAATACTTGTTTTGCGGCCCTTTTTGTAGAGGTTTCGGATGAGCAGGTCTAAATAGGCCTTTCAATGGACTCGTTGGAATTTTAACTGAGTAAAAGTACAGAAATTGAGGTTTTGATATATAATTGTGTTGAAAAGCTACTAATCAATTATTTGAACTCCTAAAATTTGATTAAAACTTGTTTTGCGGTCCTTTTTTCGAGGTTTCAGACGAGCAGGTCTAAATGGACATTCAATGGACCCGTTGGAATTTTAACTGAGTAAAAAGTACATAAATTGAGGTTTTGCAATATAATTGTGTTGAAAAGCTCCTAATCCATTATTTGAACTCCTAAAATTTGAATAAAACTTTTTTGCGGTCCATTTTGTAGAGGTTTCGGACGAGCTTGTCTAAATGGGCCTTTCAATGGGGCCGTTGGAATTTTAAATGAATAAAAAGTATAAAAATTGAGGTTTTTCAATATAATTGTGTTGAAAAGCTCATAATCAATTATTTGAACTCCTAAAATTTGATTAAAACTTTTTTAGCGGTCCTTTTTGTCTAGGTTTCGGACGAGCAGGTCTAAATGGGCCTTTCATTGGACCCGTTGGAATTTTAACTGAGTAAAAAGTACATAAATTGAGGTTTTGCAGTATAATTGTGTTGAAATCTCCTAATCAATTACATGAACTCCTAAAATTTGATTAAAATTTGTTTTGCAGTCCTTTTTGTTGAGGTTTTGGACGAGCGGGTCGAAATGAGCCTTTCAATGGACCCGTTGGAATTTTAACTGAGTAAAAAGTACATAAATTGAGGTATTGCAATATAATTGTGTGGAAAAGATCCTAATCAATTATTTGAACTCCTAAAATTTGAATAAACTTTTTTGCGGTCCTTTTTGTAGAGGTTTCGGACGAGCAGGTCTAAATGGGCCTCTCAATGGGCCCGTTGGAATTTTAACTGAGTAAAAAGTATAACAATTGAGGTTTTTCAGTATAATATTGTTGAAAATCTCCTAATCAATTATTTGAACTCCTTAAATTTGATTAAAACTTGTTTTGTGGTCCTTTTTGTCGAGGTTTTGGACGAGCAGGTCTAAATGGGAATAACAATGGACCCGTTGGAATTTTAACTGAGTAAAAAGTACAGAAATTGAGGTTTTGCAATATAATTGTGTTGAAAATCTCCTAATAAATTACTTGAACTCCTAAAATTTGAGTAAAACTCCTTTTGTGGTCTTTTTTGTCGAGGTTTCGGACGAGCAGGTCTAAATGGGCCTTTCAATGGACCCGTTGGAATTTTAACTGAGTAAAAAGTATAGAAATTGAGGTTATGCAATATAAGTGTGTTGAAAATCTCCTAATCAATTACACGATCTTCTAAATTTTGATTAAAACTTGTTTTGCGGCACTTTTTGTAGAGGTTGCGGACGAGCAGGTCTAAATGGGCCTTGCAATGGACCCGTTAGAATTTTAACTAAGTAAAAAGTACAGAAATTGAGGTTTTGTAATATAATTGTGTTGAAAAGCTACAAATCATTTATTTGAACTCCTAAAATTTGATTAAAACTTGTTTTGCGGTCCTTTTTGTCGAGGTTTCGGACGAGCATGTCTAAATGAGCTTTTAAATGGCCCCGGTTGAATTTTAACTGACTAAAAAGTACAGAAATTGAGGTTTTGCAATATAAGTGGGTTGAAAATCTCCTAATCAATTACATGATCTCCTAAAATTTGATTAAAACTTGTTTTGTGGCCCTTTTTGTAGAGGTTTCGGACGAGCAGGTCTAAATGGGCCTTTCAATGGACCCGTTGGAATTTTAACTGAGTAAAAAGTATAAAAATGGAGGTTTTACAATATAATGGTTTTGAAAAGCTACTAATCAATTATTTGAACTCCTAAAATTTGATTAAAACTTGTTTTGCAGTCCTTTTTTAGAGGTTTCGGACTAGCGGGTCGAAATGGGCCTTTCAATGGAACCATTGGAATTTTAACTGAATAAAAAGTAAAGAAATTGTGGTTTTGCAATATAATTGTGTTGAAAAGCTCCTAATCAATTATTTGACCTCCTAAAATTTTAATAAAACGTTTTCCGGTCCTTTTTGTAGACGTTTCGGACGAGCAGGTCTAAATGGGCCTTTCAATGGGCTCGTTGGAATTTTAAATGAGTAAAAAGTATAAAACTGAGGTTTTGCAATAATTATGTTGAAAATCTCCTAATCAATTACATGATCTCCTAAAATTTGATTAAAACTTGTTTTGCCGTCCTTTTTGTAGAGGTTTCGGAGGAGCGGGTCTAAATGGGCCTTTCAAAGGACCCGTTGGAATTTTAACTGAGTAAAAAGTACAAAAATTGAGGTTTTGCAATATAATTGTGTTGAAAAGCTACTAATCAATTACTTGAACTCCTAAAATTAGATTAAAACTTCTTTTGTGGTCCTTTTTGTAGAGGTTTCAGACGAGCAGGTTTAAATGGGCCTTTCAATGGACCCGTTGGAATTTTAACTGAGTAAAAAGTATAGAAATTGAGGTTTTGCAATATAAGTGTGTTAAAAATCTCCTAACCAATTACATGATCTCCTAAATTTTGATTAAAACTTGTTTTGCGGCCCTTTTTATCGAGGTTTCGGACGAGCAGGTCTAAATGGGCCTTTCAATGGACCCGTAGGAATTTTAACTGAGTAAAAAGTACAGAAATTGAGGTTTTGCAATATAATTGTGTTGAAAAGCTACTAATCAATTATTTGAACTACTAAAATTTGATTAAAACTTGTTTTGCGGTCCTTTTTTAGAGGTTTCGGACGAGCAGGTCTAAATGGGCCTTTCAATGGACCCGTTGGAATTTTAACTGAGTAAAAAGTATAAAAATTGAGGTTTTGCAATATAAGTGGGTTGAAAATCTCCTAATCAATTACAGGATCTCCTAAAATTTGATTAAAACTTGTTTTGTGGCCCTTTTTGTAGAGGTTTCGGACGAGCAAGTCTAAATGGGCCTTTCAATGGACCCGTTGGAATTTTAACTGAGTAAAAAGTCTAAAAATGGAGGTTTTACAATATAATGGTTTTGAAAAGCTACTAATCAATTATTTGAACTCCTAAAATTTGATTAAAACTTGTTTTGCAGTCCTTTTTTAGAGGTTTCGGACGAGCGGGTCGAAATGGGCCTTTCAATGGAACCATTGGAATTTTAACTGAATAAAAAGTAAAGAAATTGTGGTTTTGCAATATAATTGTGTTGAAAAGCTCCTAATCAATTATTTGACGTCCTAAAATTTTAATAAAACGTTTTTCCGGTCCTTTTTGTAGACGTTTCGGACGAGCAGGTCTAAATGGGCCTTTCAATGGGCTCGTTGGAATTTTAACTTAGTAAAAAGTATAAAATTGAGGTTTTGCAATATAATTATGTTGAAAATCTCCTAATCAATTACATGATCTCCTAAAATTTGATTAAAACTTGTTTTGCCGTCCTTTTTGTAGAGGTTTCGGAGGAGCGGGTCTAAATGGGCCTTTCAAAGGACCCTTTGGAATTTTAACTGAGTAAAAAGTACAGAAATTGAGGTTTTGCAATTTAATTGTGTTGAAAAGTTACTATCCAATTATTTGAACTACTAAAATTTGATTAAAACTTGTTTTGCGGTCCTTTTTGTCGAAGATTCGGACGAGCAGGTCTAAATGGGCCTTTCAATGGACCCGTTGGAATTTTAACTGAGTAAAAAGTACCGAAATTGAGGTTTTGCAGTATAAGTGTGTTGAAAATCTCCTAATCATGATCTCATAAATATTGATTAATACTTGTTTTGCGGCCCTTTTTGTATAGGTTTCGGATGAGCAGGTCTAAATGGGCCTTTCAATGGACCCGTTGGAATTTTAACTGAGTAAAAAGTACATAAATTGAGGTTTTGATATATAATTGTGTTGAAAAGCTACTAATCAATTATTTGAACTCCTAAAATTTGATTAAAACTTGTTTTGCGGTCCTTTTTTTCGAGGTTTCAGACGAGCAGGTCTAAATGGACATTCAATGGACCCGTTGGAATTTTAACGGAGTAAAAAGTACAGAAATTGAGGTTTTGCAATATAATTGTGTTGAAAAGCTCCTAATCCATTATTTGAACTCCTAAAATTTGAATAAAACTTTTTTGCGGTCCATTTTGTAGAGGTTTCGGACGAGCAGGTCTAAATGGGCCTTTCAATGGGGCCGTTGGAATTCTAAATGAATAAAAAGTATAAAAATTGAGGTTTTTCAATATAATTGTGTTGAAAAGCTCATAATCAATTATTTGAACTCCTAAAATTTGATTAAAACTTGTTTAGCGGTCCTTTTTGTCTAGGTTTCGGACGAGCAGGTCTAAATGGGCCTTTCATTGGACCCGTATGAATTTTAACTGAGTAAAAAGTACAGAAATTGAGGTTTTGCAATATAATTGTGTTGAAAAGCTACTAATCAATTATTTGAACTACTAAAATTTGATTAAAACTTGTTGTGCGGTCCTTTTTTAGAGGTTTCGGACGAGCAGGTCTAAATGGGCCTTTCAATGGACCCGTTGGAATTTTAACTGAGTAAAAAGTACAAAAATTGAGGTTTTGCAATATAAGTGGGTTGACAATCTCCTAATCAATTACATGATCTCCTAAAATTTGATTAAAACTTGTTTTTGTGGTCCTTTTTGTCGAGGTTTCGGACGAGCAGGTCTAAATGGGCCTTTCAATGGACCCGTTGGAATTTTAACTGAGTAAAAAGTACAGAAATTGAGGTTTTGCAATATAATTGTGTTGAAAAGTTACTAACCAATTATTTGAACTCCTAAAATTTGATTAAAACTTGTTTTGCGGTCCTTTTTATCGAGGATTCGGACGAGCAGGTCTAAATGGGCCTTTCAATGGACCCGTTGGAATTTTAACTGAGTAAAAAGTACCGAAATTGAGGTTTTGCAGTATAAGTGTGTTGAAAATCTCCTAATCATGATCTCCTAAATATTGATTAATACTTGTTTTGCGGCCCTTTTTGTAGAGGTTTCGGATGAGCAGGTCTAAATAGGCCTTTCAATGGACCCGTTGGAAGTTTAACTGAGTAAAAAGTACAGAAATTGAGGTTTTGATATATAATTGTGTTGAAAAGCTACTAATCAATTATTTGAACTCCTAAAATTTGATTAAAGCTTGTTTTGCGGTCCTTTTTTTCAAGGTTTCAGACGAGCAGGTCTAAATGGACATTCAATGGACCCGTTGGAATTTTAACTGAGTAAAAAGTACAGAAATTGAGGTTTTGCAATATAATTGTGTTGAAAAGCTCCTAATCCATTATTTGAACTCCTAAAATTTGAATAAAACTTTTTTGCGGTCCATTTTGTAGAGGTTTCGGACGAGCAGGTCTAAATGGGCCTTTCAATGGGGCCGTTGGAATTTTAAATGAATAAAAAGTATAAAAATTGAGGTTTTTCAATATAATTGTGTTGAAGAGCTCATAATCAATTATTTGAACTCCTAAAATTTGATTAAAACTTTTTTAGCGGTCCTTTTTGTCTAGGTTTCGGACGAGCAGGTCTAAATGGGCCTTTCATTGGACCCGTTGGAATTTTAACTGAGTAAAAAGTACATAAATTGAGGTTTTGCAGTATAATTGTGTTGAAATCTCCTAATCAATTACATGAACTCCTAAAATTTGATTAAAATTTGTTTTGCAGTCCTTTTTGTTGAGGTTTTGGACGAGCGGGTCGAAATGAGCCTTTCAATGGACCCGTTAGAATTTTAACTGAGTAAAAAGTACATAAATTGAGGTTTTGCAATATAATTGTGTGGAAAAGATCCTAATCAATTATTTGAACTCCTAAAATTTGAATAAAACTTTTTTGCGGTCCTTTTTGTAGAGGTTTCGGACGAGCAGGTCTAAATGGGCCTCTCAATGGGCCCGTTGGAATTTTAACTGAGTAAAAAGTATAAAAATTGAGGTTTTTCAATATAATATTGTTGAAAATCTCCTAATCAATTATTTGAACTCCTTAAATTTGATTAAAACTTGTTTTGTGGTCCTTTTTGTCGAGGTTTTGGACGAGCAGGTCTAAATGGGAATTACAATGGACCCGTTGGAATTTTAACTGAGTAAAAAGTACAGAAATTGAGGTTTTGCAATATAATTGTGTTGAAAAGCTACTAATAAATTACTTGAACTCCTAAAATTTGAGTAAAACTCCTTTTGTGGTCTTTTTTGTCGAGGTTTTGGACGAGCAGGTCTAAATGGGCCTTTCAATGGACCCGTAGGAATTTTAACTGAGTAAAAAGTATAGAAATTGAGGTTATGCAATATAAGTGTGTTGAAAATCTCCTAATCAATTACACGATCTTCTAAATTTTGATTAAAACTTGTTTTGCGGCACTTTTTGTAGAGGTTGCGGACGAGCAGGTCTAAATGGGCCTTTCAATGGACCCGTTAGAATTTTAACTAAGTAAAAAGTACAAAAATTGAGGTTTTGTAATATAATTGTGTTGAAAAGCTACAAATCATTTATTTGAACTCCTAAAATTTGATTAAAACTTGTTTTGCGGTCCTTTTTGTCGAGGTTTCGGACGAGCATGTCTAAATAAGCCTTTAAATGGCCCCGGTTGAATTTTAACTGAGTAAAAAGTACAGAAATTGAGGTTTTGCAATATAAGTGGGTTGAAAATCTCCTAATCAATTACATGATCTCCTAAAATTTGATTAAAACTTGTTTTGTGGCCCTTTTTGTAGAGGTTTCGGACGAGCAGGTCTAAATGGGCCTTTCAATGGACCCGTTGGAATTTTAACTGAGTAAAAAGTATAAAAATGGAGGTTTTACAATATAATGGTTTTGAAAAGCTACTAATCAATTATTTGAACTCCTAAAATTTGATTAAAACTTGTTTTGCAGTCCTTTTTTAGAGGTTTCGGACGAGCGGGTCGAAATGGGCCTTTCAATGGAACCATTGGAATTTTAACTGAATAAAAAGTAAAGAAATTGTGGTTTTGCAATATAATTGTGTTGAAAAGCTCCTAATCAATTATTTGACCTCCTAAAATTTTAATAAAACGTTTTCCGGTCCTTTTTGTAGACGTTTCGGACGAGCAGGTCTAAATGGGCCTTTCAATGGGCTCGTTGGAATTTTAACTGAGTAAAAAGTATAAAACTAAGGTTTTGCAATATAATTATGTTGAAAATCTCCTAATCAATTACATGATCTCCTAAAATTTGATTAAAACTTGTTTTGCCGTCCTTTTTGTAGAGGTTTCGGAGGAGCGGGTCTAAATGGGCCTTTCAAAGGACCCGTTGGAATTTTAACTGAGTAAAAAGTACAAAAATTGAGGTTTTGCAATATAATTGTGTTGAAAAGCTACTAATCAATTACTTGAACTCCTAAAATTAGATTAAAACTTCTTTTGTGGTCCTTTTTGTAGAGGTTTCAGACGAGCAGGTTTAAATGGGCCTTTCAATGGACCCGTTGGAATTTTAACTGAGTAAAAAGTATAGAAATTGAGGTTTTGCAATATAAGTGTGTTAAAAATCTCCTAACCAATTACATGATCTCCTAAATTTTGATTAAAACTTGTTTTGCGGCCCATTTTATCGAGGTTTCGGATGAGCAGGTCTAAATGGGCCTTTCAATGGACCCGTAGGAATTTTAACTGAGTAAAAAGTACAGAAATTGAGGTTTTGCAATATAATTGTGTTGAAAAGCTACTAATCAATTATTTGAACTACTAAAATTTGATTAAAACTTGTTTTGCGGTCCTTTTTTAGAGGTTTCGGACGAGCAGGTCTAAATGGGCCTTTCAATGGACCCGTTGGAATTTTAACTGAGTAAAAAGTATAAAAATTGAGGTTTTGCAATATAAGTGGGTTGAAAATCTCCTAATCAATTACACGATCTCCTAAAATTTGATTAAAACTTGTTTTGTGGCCCTTTTTGTAGAGGTTTCGGACGAGCAAGTCTAAATGGGCCTTTCAATGGACCCGTTGGAATTTTAACTGAGTAAAAAGTATAAAAATGGAGGTTTTACAATATAATGGTTTTGAAAAGCTACTAATCAATTATTTGAACTCCTAAAATTTGATTAAAACTTGTTTTGCAGTCCTTTTTTAGAGGTTTCGGACGAGCGGGTCGAAATGGGCCTTTCAATGGAACCATTGGAATTTTAAGTGAATAAAAAGTAAAGAAATTGTGGTTTTGCAATATAATTGTGTTGAAAAGCTCCTAATCAATTATTTGACGTCCTAAAATTTTAATAAAACGTTTTTCCGGTCCTTTTTGTAGACGTTTCGGACGAGCAGGTCTAAATGGGCCTTTCAATGGGCTCGTTGGAATTTTAACTTAGTAAAAAGTATAAAATTGAGGTTTTGCAATATAATTATGTTGAAAATCTCCTAATCAATTACATGATCTCCTAAAATTTGATTAAAACTTGTTTTGCCGTCCTTTTTGTAGAGGTTTCGGAGGAGCGGGTCTAAATGGGCCTTTCAAAGGACCCTTTGGAATTTTAACTGAGTAAAAAGTACAGAAATTGAGGTTTTGCAATTTAATTGTGTTGAAAAGTTACTAACCAATTATTTGAACTACTAAAATTTGATTAAAACTTGTTTTGCGGTCCTTTTTGTCGAAGATTCGGACGAGCAGGTCTAAATGGGCCTTTCAATGGACCCGTTGGAATTTTAACTGAGTAAAAAGTACCGAAATTGAGGTTTTGCAGTATAAGTGTGTTGAAAATCTCCTAATCATGATCTCCTAAATATTGATTAATACTTGTTTTGCGGCCCTTTTTGTAGAGGTTTCGGATGAGCAGGTCTAAATGGGCCTTTCAATGGACCCGTTGGAATTTTAACTGAGTAAAAAGTACATAAATTGAGGTTTTGATATATAATTGTGTTGAAAAGCTACTAATCAATTATTTGAACTCCTAAAATTTGATTAAAACTTGTTTTGCGGTCCTTTTTTTCGAGGTTTCAGACGAGCAGGTCTAAATGGACATTCAATGGACCCGTTGGAATTTTTACAGAGTAAAAAGTACAGAAATTGAGGTTTTGCAATATAATTGTGTTGAAAAGCTCCTAATCCATTATTTGAACTCCTAAAATTTGAATAAAACTTTTTTGCGGTCCATTTTGTAGAGGTTTCGGACGAGCAGGTCTAAATGGGCCTTTCAATGGGGCCGTTGGAATTCTAAATGAATAAAAAGTATAAAAATGGAGGTTTTTCAATATAATTGTGTTGAAAAGCTCATAATCAATTATTTGAACTCCTAAAATTTGATTAAAACTTGTTTAGCGGTCCTTTTTGTCTAGGTTTCGGACGAGCAGGTCTAAATGGGCCTTTCATTGGACCCGTAGGAATTTTAACTGAGTAAAAAGTACAGAAATTGAGGTTTTGCAATATAATTGTGTTGAAAAGCTACTAATCAATTATTTGAACTACTAAAATTTGATTAAAACTTGTTTTGCGGTCCTTTTTTAGAAGTTTCGGACGAGCAGGTCTAAATGGCCCTTTCAATGGACCCGTTGGAATTTTAACTGAGTAAAAAGTATAAAAATTGAGGTTTTGCAATATAAGTGGGTTGAAAATCTCCTAATCAATTACATGATCTCCTAAAATTTGATTAAAACTTGTTTTTGTGGTCCTTTTTGTCGAGGTTTCGGACGAGCAGGTCTAAATGGGCCTTTCAATGGACCCGTTGGAATTTTAACTGAGTAAAAAGTACAGAAATTGAGGTTTTGCAATATAATTGTGTTGAAAAGTTACTAACCAATTATTTGAACTCCTAAAATTTGATTAAAACTTGTTTTGCGGTCCTTTTTGTCGAGGATTCGGACGAGCAGGTCTAAATGGGCCTTTCAATGGACCCGTTGGAATTTTAACTGAGTAAAAAGTACAGAAATTGAGGTTTTGCAATATAATTGTGTTGAAAAGTTACTAACCAATTATTTGAACTCCTAAAATTTGATTAAAACTTGTTTTGCGGTCCTTTTTGTCGAGGATTCGGACGAGCAGGTCTAAATGGGCCTTTCAATGGACCCGTTGGAATTTTAACTGAGTAAAAAGTACCGAAATTGAGGTTTTGCAGTATAAGTGTGTTGAAAATCTCCTAATCATGATCTCCTAAATATTGATTAATACTTGTTTTGCGGCCCTTTTGTAGAGGTTTCGGATGAGCAGGTCTAAATAGGCCTTTCAATGGACCCGTTGGAAGTTTAACTGAGTAAAAAGTACAGAAATTGAGGTTTTGATATACAATTGTGTTGAAAAGCTACTAATCAATTATTTGAACTCCTAAAATTTGATTAAAACTTGTTTTGCGGTCCTTTTTTTCGAGGTTTCAGACGAGCAGGTCTAAATGGACATTCAATGGACCCGTTGGAATTTTAACTGAGTAAAAAGTACAGAAATTGAGGTTTTGCAATATAATTGTGTTGAAAAGCTCCTAATCCATTATTTGAACTCCTAAAATTTGAATAAAACTTTTTTGTGGTCCATTTTGTAGAGGTTTCGGACGAGCAGGTCTAAATGGGCCTTTCAATGGGGCCGTTGGAATTTTAAATGAATAAAAAGTATAAAAATGGAGGTTTTTCAATATAATTGTGTTGAAAAGCTCATAATCAATTATTTGAACTCCTAAAATTTGATTAAAACTTTTTTAGCGGTCCTTTTTGTCTAGGTTTCAGACGAGCAGGTCTAAATGGGCCTTTCATTGGACCCGTTGGAATTTTAACTGAGTAAAAAGTACATAAATTGAGGTTTTGCAGTATAATTGTGTTGAAATCTCCTAATCAATTACATGAACTCCTAAAATTTGATTAAAATTTGTTTTGCAGTCCTTTTTGTTGAGGTTTTGGACGAGCGGGTCGAAATGAGCCTTTTAATGGACCCGTTGGAATTTTAACTGAGTAAAAAGTACATAAATTGAGGTTTTGCAATATAATTGTGTGGAAAAGATCCTAATCAATTATTTGAACTCCTAAAATTTGAATAAAACTTTTTTGCGGTCCTTTTTGTAGAGGTTTCGGACGAGCAGGTCTAAATGGGCCTCTCAATGGGCCCGTTGGAATTTTAACTGAGTAAAAAGTATAAAAATTGAGGTTTTTCAATATAATATTGTTGAAAATCTCCTAATCAATTATTTGAACTCCTTAAATTTGATTAAAACTTGTTTTGTGGTCCTTTTTGTCGAGGTTTTGGACGAGCAGGTCTAAATGGGAATTACAATGGACCCGTTGGAATTTTAACTGAGTAAAAAGTACAGAAATTGAGGTTTTGCAATATAATTGTGTTGAAAAGCTACTAATAAATTACTTGAACTCCTAAAATTTGAGTAAAACTCCTTTTGTGGTCTTTTTTGTCGAGGTTTCGGACGAGCAGGTCTAAATGGGCCTTTCAATGGACCCGTTGGAATTTTAACTGAGTAAAAAAATATAGAAATTGAGGTTATGCAATATAAGTGTGTTGAAAATCTCCTAATCAATTACACGATCTTCTAATTTTTGATTAAAACTTGTTTTGCGGCACTTTTTGTAGAGGTTGCGGACGAGCAGGTCTAAATGGGCCTTTCAATGGACCCGTTAGAATTTTAACTAAGTAAAAAGTACAGAAATTGAGGTTTTGTAATATAATTGTGTTGAAAAGCTACAAATCATTTATTTGAACTCCTAAAATTTGATTAAAACTTGTTTTGCGGTCCTTTTTGTCGAGGTTTCGGACGAGCATGTCTAAATGAGCCTTTAAATGGCCCCGGTTGAATTTTAACTGAGTAAAAAGTACAGAAATTGAGGTTTTGCAATATAAGTGGGTTGAAAATCTCCTAATCAATTACATGAACTCCTAAAATTTGATTAAAACTTGTTTTGCAGTCCTTTTTTAGAGGTTTCGGACGAGCGGGTCGAAATGGGCCTTTCAATGGAACCATTGGAATTTTTTTTGAAGATAGGGCCTCATTAAAAACCCCACTAATCCTTACTGGGCTAGCCCAGTAAGGCCCTAGGAGGGGAAAAGAGTGCCCAAAATATATTATAAATCAAGGTGGTTGGTGAACAACCGGTACAAAAGTTTGTAGAGCATCAGGCAAGCCCGGCCCAAAATACATAGAGGAATGAAGATGAAGAGCCCAATTGGCTACAGAATGAGCTAAAATGTTAGCTTCACGCGGTACATAATGTAAGCTAAGACCTGACACAGTGTTAATGAAAGATCTAGTATCCTGCAACTGTCGTCGAAGAGTGGAGGCATCCTCGCCTGCGCTACACAGCCGGTTGATCAGCAGGGCCGCATCCGATTCAAGGAGAAACCCTGTCCATCCCGCCTCCACACCTAGTTGGACACCATCTGAGATAGCCCGTAGCTCCGTCGACGTAGAATCTGCAATAGTGTCCAAGTAAACAGCTCGTCCAAGCAGGATAGCACCAGTAGCATCACGAGCCACAATGCCAATTCCAGCCGATCCTGTAGAGGGGTGAAAAGCACCATCAACATTGATTTTGATTGATCCAGTCGGCGGCGGCCTCCATACAGGTGGGGAGAATGCTGTCGTCGTTTGCTGCCTCGTCATGGGAATGTCTGAATTGGCCGAAAGGTAGTCGCGTAGTAGATCCTGTGAGTTCATCAAGGTGAGCCAAGGGGGCTGTAAACGCTGAGAATGGACCCACTCATTCCTCCTATTCCAAAGATTCCACAATGTAGTTAGGAGGAGGTCAAATTGTGCGCAAGAGAGGAGCCTAGCTCCTTGTTCCAACCAAAGTGATATCGATGCTGCGATGCTATCACGAAATTCTCTCGGGAAGCCTGCAAGGCTGAGTGTTTCAGCAGCGCCCGGACAGTCCCTGAATGCATGAAGTGCAGATTCGAGAGTCGAGGGGCAGAACGGACACATGCCAGTACCCAGTCCAATAGTCGCAAGTCGGTCACCTGTGGGTAGTGCACCCCGTCCTACCCGCCAGCCAAAAGTGCGGACCTTCGGGAGTGTGTTGGATTTAGCAATAATCTTCCACAGAGGACTCGGACGCTCAAGAGGTCGAGAGGGCCTACGTAAGAATAGGTAACCCGAGCGTACTGAATATATATTGGTATCGTGAAAACCCCATAGTAAGGTATCGCGATGGACATCAGATATGGGTACATGTAATATGTTGGCTACGTCATCGTCGTCAAAATATTGCCGCACTTTATGTTCATCCCATACATTATGGTGCCGAATCATAAAATCTCCGCATCGCAAGGGTATCTCCTCATTATCTGGATAACTACCAAAGAGAGAGATCCCAGTGGATCCACCCCAGTTATCACTAAGGATGCGCAGACGACTATCAATTCCAGGCCTCCAGAAGAAACCTGGTTGTAATTGCTGCAGAGCCTGCCATATACCTCGCCAAGCATAGGAGGCGCGGTGGTCAACCTTTGCCTCCAGAATATTCCCGGAAGGATAATAGCGTGATTTGAGGACCCGGGCGAGTAGGGAGTTGGGCGAGTGGATGAGTCGCCATATTTGCTTCCCTAGAAGAGCAATATTAAAGTCTCGTAGGTCGCGGAAGCCCATGCCCCCTGCAGCTTTGGGGGTGCACATAGTATCCCAGGATAGCATTGGCCATCCTTTCTTGTTACTCCTGCCCGTCCACCAGTAACGGCGGATAGATCGTGTCGCATCATCCACAATGTTTTGTGGGAGTAAATAACATGACATGACGTATTGGGGCAAAGCTTGCGCCACTGATTTAATAAGAACTTCACGCCCACTGTATGACAGCAAGTTGGTATCCCATTTAGTCATGCGGGAATTGACTTTGTCTCTAATGAAACTAAGGCTAGCCGTTCGGTTCCTCCCAATAGTAGAGGGACTCCTAGATAGGTTCCAGGGTCGTCAACCAAACGGATGCCAAGAGTATGCTGTAGCGCATGTGTAAAGTCTATCGAACAGAAGGAGCTACAAAAGGCAGTCGACTTAGAAAAGTTGACTGACTGTCCTGATGATTCCTCGTACAGACGGAGAATCTCCTTCAACCGGTCTATTTCCCTAGGGCAATTACGGACAAATACAATACTATCATCGGCAAAGAGCAGGTGATTAATTCGAGGGCCGCGCCTATTGGCATGTAACCCAATTAGACGTCCCGATTGCTGTTCAGCCTCGAGGGCCGCTGAAAGTCCTTGGGAGCATATTAAAAAGAGGAAAGGCGAGAGAGGGTCCCCTTGCCGGATTCCCCTAGTCGGAAAGAACTCATTAGATAGAGCGCCATTAAGACGAACTGAAAAAGACACAGTGGATACACATCGGAGTAGTAGTTGTACCCAGTCAGATGCGAATCCCATACGTAACATCACGTCTTTAAGAAAAGACCATTCAACCTTATCAAAAGCTTTTTCCATATCGAGCTTCAATGCAGCCCCCTGATATATCGAAGCGTTATTTGTATGGAGGGTATGCACAAGTTCATGCGCAATCAAAATATTGTCAGTAATGTTCCTGCCACTAACAAAAGCAGCTTGCGCATCACTGATACAATATGGTAATATAGGTTTAAGTCTATTCACAAGAACCTTAGCTATGGTCTTGTAAATAACAGTGCACAAACTGATCGGCCGAAATTGACGCATGTTCGAGGCGTCAGGCACCTTTGGGATGAGGACAATGACGGCTTTGTTCACCGTTGTCATATCCTCTTCTCCTCGTAACAGGCGCAAACAAAGTCGTATAAACTCAGGCCCTATGACATCCCAGTATTGTCTATAGAAACTACTAGGGAAGCCGTCAAAACCTGGGGCTTTCCTAGGGCCTATATCCCTGAAAGCTGCGATTACCTCGTCTTCAGAGAAGGGTCGTAGCAAAGACGCATTCATGTCAGCGCTAACCATTGGGGTAATGTGTTCCAATAGCACCGGAGAGGAGCTTGGATTGGACGATGTGAACAAATCCTGGAAATACTCGGATGCAATCCGAAGAAGCTCAGGTTTCTCTGTATGCCAAGTTTGGTCTACATCGAAGAGACCACGTATGGTGTTCTTTTTCCTTCGTTTAGAAGCTCGGGCATGGAAGAAGGAAGTGTTCTTATCACCTTGCGAAAGCCAGGTGACACGAGATCGTTGTGCCCAGTAGGCTTCCTTAGCATCCAGAAGACGTTTAAGTTCCAATTTTGCGTCACGGAGATTGAGTAACATGTCTTGAGACAGTCTTCTCCGACGCATATAGGAGTTAATCTTACGCTGAAGTTCAGCGATGCGATTGTTGGAGGTGGAGCGTCTAGTCGCTTGCCAATCATGTAAGTGGTTTCCTACAGTGGTCAGCTTGTCGAGCAGAGTGCCCGACGCGTTGGACCACGCTTGGTGAACCGTGGAGATACATGCCGGGTCCTTAGCCCAGCAAGCCTCGAAGCGAAAATGGTCACCATTATGCTCATCATATTGGCCACGATGCACATTCGGTGTAGTACGTGTAGTGTCCATAATAATGACATAGTGATCCGAATTAGGGGAAAAAATATTCCTACATTGGAAAGATAGGTGGGCATTAATCCATGCATCGCATGCAAGATATCTATCCAAACGTTCACAAACAGCTGTAACGTTCGGCCCTGTACGCGACCAAGTGAACCAACCTGAACATGGTTTGCAATCAAAGATCCCATTACGTACAAGACAGTCGCGAAAGTTAGTGATTTGTGATTGCGGTCTACGAGCTCCGCCTTGTTTTTCGGAGTCCGATAAAATATCATTTAGGTCCCCTCCAATTAACCAAGGGAGAGTTGAATTTTTACTAAGAGAATCAATGAGTTCCCACGTTTTATATTTCATGCTAGTTTCGGCAAACCCATAGATTCCGGTAAAGCGGAAGCAGTCATCGGAAGATGTAACAATGGAATCTATATGACGATCAGAATATGATAAAAGGTCCACAGACAATTTATTATTCCAAAGTAATATCAATCCAGAGCAATTTGGGCTGCTTTTCACATGGAAGCAGCCCACCATATCTAATGAAAGTTTCAACCAATCAAAATTAAAATTACATAACCGAGTCTCAGATAAAAAAATAATAAAAGGTTCTAATTTGCGGACCATTGAAATAAGCCCTCGAACTGCCTCTGGTGAACCAAGCCCACGGCAGTTCCAGCACATAATCCTCATTTCTCTCGGCGGGGCTGAAAATCAGCCGCCGCCGAAGAGACTTTGCTGCTCATCCCAGCTTTAGAGTGTTTAGTTGTTCCAGTAGGAGTTGTTCCGTGCTTTGCCGGTCGTGATGGAACCTTGAGAGAGGTACGTGGACGTTTAGCCAACGTAGGAGCAGTCAATGGAGGGCTGCGTTTCGCTTTACGCGGTTCGCCGGTAGTCTTTGGTGGGCTCGAAGAAGTAGCGAGCCAATCCTCAAAGTCAGGGTTGACATAGGCAGTACTTCCATGTCCAACGGTAGTAGACTTAGCTGGCACTGCAGTGGGCATCGGGAAGCCTTCATTGTCGATCAAAACGAACCTCTTGTTGTGTGGAGTGGGAGATACATCCTCAGCCACTGTGTCTGCCAGGGCAGCATCGGGGGTTCCCGTATTTGCTGATCCCGCATCGGCTAGGATGACAGCAATGGGGGCTACATCAAGGGCTTCAACTGAAAGCTGTCCTGTGGGATCCCCATCCGTGTCAGCCATTAGCTCCTCAGGGGCAGCATCAGGCGCGATTGGATGTATCTGCTCCTGCAGCGTGTCCGCACCAAGGGGTGCTGTAGCATCAGCGTCCTTGGCAACTTGCTGCTCCTGCAGCGTTTCTGCACCCAGGGGTGCTGCAGCACCAGCGTTCTTGGCAGCAGCAGTGGCTGACTGCCCTGGGCTGCGCTCCTTCCTCGAAGCCGAGGCTGCCGCTTCTGAATGTCTCGTGGCTGAGACGGCATCAGTTACCGTCACTGCTTTTCCTTTACGGTCTGGTCCTGAGGAGCAGAAACGACAAAGGGAATAGTAAATATAAATAGTAGGAAAATTTCCTACTAAGTAGAAAAAAACCACATCAAATGCAGGATAATTTATAATTGATACCTGCATTTCTACGTTTTCCTTTGGTTGATCCAAATCAGTGTACAATGGTGAACAAAAAGGATTAAACTTAATCCAATTCCAAAATGAGTACATATTGTGAAATAGAAATGTACCATTGTTAGCCATCGAAGGCTTGGCAGGCTCAAAATAACTAACCCGTCCTCTGGTTGTTATTTTTGATTTCTTCTTTGGTTCCGGGGCACGTAACCAATCACCATACTGTTGGGCCACGGTTTTGTCATCCTTAAAATCCACACAAGTGGCTTTAAGATGACATAAGATACCACATCCATGACAGAAGGATGGTAAGTTCTCGTATTGTATAGGTAACATTTGGGGGCCTTCATCCTCCTCAAGTTGAACAAACACAAATCGCCTTAGTGGCTGGTGTACATCAATTATGACCAGGACACGAAGGAATTCAGTCATATTTCCTTCCTCCGATTGACGGGAGTCAGTCCCTATTACTGTGCCTATCCCACTGCCAATGGCTTGGCCGGTGGCATTTGCTACCACAACACTGGTCATCATAGCGATTGGAACTCTAAATATTCTTACCCAGATGCGCATCTGGTCGTATCTGTATCCCTTGATAGTGAGTTTTGGCTGCACCGGTAGGATTGCAAGCCAATCTTTCTTAAAGGTCCAGGGCCCTCCTCTAAGTACCTCATCCCTGCAGGCTTTAGTTTCAAATTTAAAAAGAAAGTTTCCAGAGCCTAGAGACGTTACCGATGAGAGCTTGTAATCTCTCCAAATATTAGTAAAGAGTCGCATCACAACCTTCTCTTCATAAGCTTTGGTGTTGAAGAGTTTTCCGATGAGTGACGATTTGTAGTCATCAAGGGGAATGGCCTTTGTTGAGGCAGGGGCACAGATTACATGTTTCTCTTCTGCTGTAAACTGAAGGTTATCAAAGCGAGAGAGAAAGGAATCGGTAGAGGCCATGAGTGATTGTTTGGACTCAATGATGGAAATTGGTTTCACACAGTTGAAGTGTATCGCAGGAATTGTGAGAAAATGCCTAGTGAAAGAGATACTTAGGCGATAATTCGGATAGGATAATGGTGAATTAGATTCAAAATTCCAAATTTTTAACAAATATATGAATTTAAGTAATATCCATATAATCATAAGATTAAAAAATAGAAATAACTTAAATTCACATAGTTTTTCTAAAAGAAAAAAATAAAAGGAATAAAGGGAAAATGTATAATATCCTGCTAGTCGTTTGAATGCAAGATAGGGAGAAGGAAATTTGAATTTAGATAATCTCTTGATGATCCTTAGATTAAAAGAGAATATTAAATTAAATTCAAATTTATGAATAGGATAATAGACAAAAAAGTTGAATTTAGTTACTATCCTAATAATCATGAGATTAAAGGAGAATAGGAATTTCAATTCAAATAAATGACTATGATTATAAGATATTATTAAATCCCTCCCACTTAGAATCTTATCCAAGACTAAAAGTAAATTGAATTTATGTAATATCCTAACCAACTTGTGATTAATAGATAATGTAAACAATAATTTGAATTTAAATAGAGTCTTTATAATCTTGGGATTATAAGAGGATATGAGTTTAAATAATAATAATATCTTTCTAATCCTGGGATTTAAAGATAAAATTATTTTAAACTCAAATAGAGCCCTATATAGGATGGACTTGTCTAGATAATAAAAATAAAAATTCATTTTTATTTTAATATCTAGAATCTGTAAATGAAGCCTCATTTTAAATTTATTATTCACGATATTTAAATCGTAATAAAATAATGAATCCCATAAAATTAGGATTAAGTTAAGATGTGCTAATCTTAGGTGGGATTCCACCGGTTTGCATGCATTGCATGTTGATGGTGCACGTGCCTGGGCCAAAGCCTCCCATGCAAGCTTGTGACGTGGCATTCTACTATTCCTAAGAATAATCGAACCTAATCTGTAGCTCCCACAGTTGTGGAGCAATAATATTGCTGCCGTCCGGCGGCTTGCAGCCACCCTCTCCCTGGCCGATCGGTGTGGTTGACGGTGCTCATGTACCGTTGAAAACCGTAGAATCCAAATCTTGGTAGACATGATGATAAAACAGACGAAATGCAATATATTAACACTTCGTTGTAGTAATAAAATTTTAAAAGCAAAGGAATGAACCCTCTGCATTTCATTCAAAATTAATAAGTTCCCCAGCGTTATGTTGCTGTTGAGGAATTGGATACAAGGTCGTTTAGACCAGGAAAATTCCTGAACTCGAAAGGAGCCAGGGTCTACGAAGGGAATCAGGAATGATGTCCCAGCATGTGTGTGATGTACATAAAATACATCAGCTGCTTTTACCGTAAATAGTGTCCATTGCCAAAGCCAAAGGAGTACCAATGACGGGTACAGAATTGAGAGGTAGATAAAAATCCGTCGGGTGGAGATCACTTTCATCATGTTTGTGCTAAGCAAGCACCATGATGAGAGTAGAAAGGAAGGGTGGAGGCATGGTTGGTGGCGGAGATCAGGGCGGAAGAGGGTTGCTAGAAGGAGGAGGAAGCGGCGAAGAGGGGTGAAAAGAAGGCGGAGAGGGAGAGAGGAGAGGATAAAGTTTGAGAGAAAAATTGAGAGAGAATTTGAGAGAATTTTCATCACCCCACCCGTTGACCCGTTAACCATTGGAATTTTAACTGAATAAAAAGTAAAGAAATTGTGGTTTTGCAATATAATTGTGTTGAAAAGCTCCTAATCAATTATTTGACCTCCTAAAATTTTAATAAAACGTTTTCTGGTCCTTTTTGTAGACGTTTCGGACGAGCAGGTCTAAATGGGCCTTTCAATGGGCTCGTTGGAATTTTAACTGAGTAAAAAGTATAAAATTGAGGTTTTGCAATATAATTATGTTGAAAATCTCCTAATCAATTACATGATCTCCTAAAATTTGATTAAAACTTGTTTTGCCGTCCTTTTTGTAGAGGTTTCGGAGGAGCGGGTCTAAATGGGCCTTTCAAAGGACCCGTTGGAATTTTAACTGAGTAAAAAGTACAAAAATTGCGGTTTTGCAATATAATTGTGTTGAAAAGCTACTAATCAATTACTTGAACTCCTAAAATTAGATTAAAACTTCTTTTGTGGTCCTTTTTGTAGAGGTTTCAGACGAGCAGGTTTAAATGGGCCTTTCAATGGACCCGTTGGAATTTTAACTGAGTAAAAAGTATAGAAATTGAGGTTTTGCAATATAAGTGTGTTAAAAATCTCCTAACCAATTACATGATCTCCTAAATTTTGATTAAAACTTGTTTTGCGGCCCTTTTTATCGAGGTTTCGGACGAGCAGGTCTAAATGGGCCTTTCAATGGACCCGTAGGAATTTTAACTGAGTAAAAAGTACAAAAATTGAGGTTTTGCAATATAATTGTGTTGAAAAGCTACTAATCAATTATTTGAACTACTAAAATTTGATTAAAACTTGTTTTGCGGTCCTTTTTTAGAGGTTTCGGACGAGCAGGTCTAAATGGGCCTTTCAATGGACCCGTTGGAATTTTAACTGAGTAAAAAGTATAAAAATTGAGGTTTTGCAATATAAGTGGGTTGAAAATCTCCTAATCAATTACATGATCTCCTAAAATTTGATTAAAACTTGATTTGTGGCCCTTTTTGTAGAGGTTTCGGACGAGCAGGTCTAAATGGGCCTTTCAATGGACCCGTTGGAATTTTAACTGAGTAAAAAGTATAAAAATGGAGGTTTTACAATATAAAGGTTTTGAAAAGCTACTAATCAATTATTTGAACTCCTATAATTTGATTAAAATTTGTTTTGCAGTCCTTTTTTAGAGGTTTCGGACGAGCGGGTCGAAATGGGCCTTTCAATGGAACCATTGGAATTTTAACTGAATAAAAAGTAAAGAAATTGTGGTTTTGCAATATAATTGTGTTGAAAAGCTCCTAATCAATTATTTGACGTCCTAAAATTTTAATAAAACGTTTTTCCGGTCCTTTTTGTAGACGTTTCGGACGAGCAGGTCTAAATGGGCCTTTCAATGGGCTCGTTGGAATTTTAACTGAGTAAAAAGTATAAAATTGAGGTTTTGCAATATAATTATGTTGAAAATCTCCTAATCAATTACATGATCTCCTAAAATTTGATTAAAACTTGTTTTGCCGTCCTTTTTTAAGAGGTTTCGGAGGAGCGGGTCTAAATGGGCCTTTCAAAGGACCCATTGGAATTTTAACTGAGTAAAAAGTACAAAAATTGAGGTTTTGCAATATAATTGTGTTGAAAAGCTACTAATCAATTACTTGAACTCCTAAAATTAGATTAAAACTTCTTTTGTGGTCCTTTTTGTAGAGGTTTCAGACGAGCAGGTTTAAATGGGCCTTTCAATGGATCCGTTAGAATTTTAACTGAGTAAAAAGTATAGAAATTGAGGTTTTGCAATATAAGTGTGTTAAAAATCTCCTAACCAATTACATGATCTCCTAAATTTTGATTAAAACTTGTTTTGCGGCCCTTTTTATCGAGGTTTCGGACGAGCAGGTCTAAATGGGCCTTTCAATGGACCCGTAGGAATTTTAACTGAGTAAAAAGTACAGAAATTGAGGTTTTGCAATATAATTGTGTTGAAAAGCTACTAATCAATTATTTGAACTACTAAAATTTGATTAAAACTTGTTTTGCGGTCCTTTTTGTAGAGGTTTCGGACGAGCAGGTCCAAATGGGCCTTTCAATGGACCCGTTGGAATTTTAACTGAGTAAAAAGTATAAAAATTGAGGTTTTTCAATATAATTGTGTTGAAAAGCTCCTAATCAATTATTTGAACTCCTAGAATTTGATTAAAACTTGTTTTGCGGTCCTTTTTGTCGAGGTTTCGGACGAGCATGTCTAAATGGGTCTTTCAATGGTCCCGTTGGAATTTTAACTAAGTAAAAAGTATAAAAATTGAGGTTTTTCAATATAATTGTGTTGAAAAGCCCCTAATCAATTATTTGAACTCCTAAAGTTTGATTAAAACTTGTTTTGCGGTCCTTTTTGTCGAGGTTTCGGACGAGCAGGTCTAAATGGGCCTTTCAATGGACCCGTATGAATTTTAACTGAGTAAAAAGTACAGAAATTGAGGTTTTGCAATATAATTGTGTTGAAAAGCTCTTAATCAATTACATGAGTTCCTAAAACTTGATTAAACTTGTTTTGCAGTCCTTTTTGTAGAGGTTTCGGACGAGAGGGTCGAAATGGGTCTTTCAATGGATCCAATGAAATTTTAACTAAGTAAAAAGTACAGAAATTGAGGTTTTGCAATTTAATTGTGTTTAAAATCTCCTAATCAATTACATAATCTCCTAAATATTGATTAA